>CM056049.1:561298013-562498013 GCA_029574335.1 Rana kukunoris | reverse complement strand
TGTTTACACACATACCTAACGTTCCCCGCTCTGTAAAGAGCAATCGCGGGTGACCGGCGGCTATCGTACCCGCCGGGCATGCGCGCAGGACTCGGGGGCGTGCGGGGGGCGCGCACGCCGGCCGCCAGCGGCGCACGAACGCCCCCTAGTGGCCAAAAAGGAGAGGACGTAGAGCTACGTGCTCCCGCGAGACCGCGCCACCGTCCCGCAGTAATATGACGGTGGGCGGTCGGGAACAAGTTAAGTAGTGAATCTGTATGGTTTATTTCTGGAAAATAAGGATATCATTAAGTGTAATTTTAAAGTGACACAAGAGCAATAAGGAAGGTTCTAAATGAATTATCCAATCAGATACCTGAACACCAAATCAGGCACAAACACACCAGAAATGACAACAGACACAAAAAGCGTGCTTTTAAAAACTTTAATTTAATTATATATTTGGAAATAGAAAGTGTCAATTAATCCCTAACAATGATGATGGGGAAATTCAATCATGGACACGGTGCAACACCTTTAATTGACTGGTCTGTCCATTGTAGATATCTTTATGTGAGCAGTGATATATTCGTAAGGCAAAGGGCAGAGGTCCAAAGGAAATAGGTTCCTCTATTGAAGTATTACTTTAAAATGTCAAGACATTATAGCAGAGGAATGCTTAGCCAACATTAATTAGTAGATCTAAGATCTAAGTGTATTAGTCCAATTTTGCAGAATAAATGCGGCATGTATTAGACAGACATGTGGGCCCTAGGCAGGTCAAAAGCTTCTAGCCCCACCTCTCCAATTTGGACAGCTATTCACATACTTCAGCACTATGAAAACCAAAATAAAAATATTTTAATTAAAATGTATTTATTTTTTTTGTACTCACTATAAAAAATCTTTTCTGCAGTAGTTTAATAGTGTGTGGGTATAGCTTCCATCTCTAGTAAGTTTGAACAATATGCAATATGCAAATTAGGAAACACAGCCACACCTAATGTCATTATCCTTGACCCTGCATAGAAGCTCAGTAGTAGCAAAACAGTAAGCAATAAGAAAAGGATAAAACAACCTTCCATAACACATATTCCACAGTGGCAACAAATCAACATGCAAGAGAAACCCATCAGAAGGATGGAAGTATTGACCTACATTAAAGCAGTATTAAACCCAAAAGCAAACACTCTTTTCGCCGCCATCTGCCTTACAGCCTGCCAAGTCTTAGGCCACGTACACACGGAGGGACATGTCCGCTGAAACATGTCCAACGGACCGCTTCCAGTGGACAGGTCTCCTCCGGATTTTCATCCGACGGTGTGTACACACCATCGGATGAAAATCCCCTCGGCCAGGGAACGCGGTGACGTGTCGGTGACGTTGACGCCGCCACGTCACCAAACCCGGAAATAAAATGCTTCCGCGCATGCGTCAAATCCATTCGACGCATGCGCGGACAGTTCTGTCCGCTGGTTAGTGTACTAACCAGCGGACAGATCCGACGGACAGGTTTGTAGCGGACAAACTTCAAAGCATGCTTTGAAATTTGTCCGATGGACAAACCTGTCCGCTAGCCCGTACACACGATCGGAGATGTCTGCTGAAACGGTCCGTCGGACCAGTTTCAGCAGATAAATTTGATCGTGTGTACGCGGCCTTACTCTCCAGGCCCCAGCTACTACTGGGTGGGGAGCGGAGGAAGATCACTCCGTCAGGGCAGGCAAGGAGATAAACAGGCCAGGGCTTGAGCCAAGGCATAAGAGCAGAGCTGAGCACAGCAAGCAGAGCTGAATAGGCATACACCTGTAACTGAATTCCGTCCGATTCGACCAGCACATGATCATCAGAAAGGGGCACAGATAATGGAAAGAAATACACCCCCCCCCCCCAATCTAGTAAGAGCGGGGTGTGTAATTCAGCTTTATTATTTTTTATTTTGCACTGACTGTCTTTGAAATTGCCCCATCCTGGTATCTATTCAAGTAAAGATTTAAGTGTTGAGGCAGAGAAGGAATGTGGAGGTGGTATAACAACTTACGTGTCCTATGACTAAAGTTATCTTGAGTCTGTACACATGTAGGAATACTTTTGCAATAAACAAACATTGTATGTTCTATACTTGATCGGTATCTACTCTGTATGGCAGCCTACATTGTGTCCAATCCTCTTCCATTCCTTTACCACTTTACCAGTTTAAATTTGAATTTTCTCATGGAGAGAGAAGGCAGTAAGACAAGATATGGGAGGGGAAAAAGAGAGTGAATGGGGAAGAGGCAGTTGGATGGGATTGGGGGAATGAGAGAAAAAACATCAGAATGATTGTGAAATGGTGAAAGAGACAGAAGCAAGATTCTATAGTGGAGGAAAGGAGGCAGTGCAATGACAGAAGATTAGATTGTGATGCTGATGATAAGAGGCAATAACACTGAATAAGAGGAGCAGGACTGCTATTGTGTATAGGGAGTAGAGAAGGCAGTGGAGGCTGTGAAACCAAATGGGGGATCGGATAGGCTGCAATACTGGATTATATTGCAAGGGTGGATTTTGGAGGTGGAAAGAAGGGTAGTGTGACTAGATAAAAGAGTGATGAGACTTGGGGGGGGGGGGGATAAAGAGTGATGAGGTTTGATTGTGAAGGAGGGGAAGAGACAACTGGACCAAATTGTCAAGGAGGGGGCAATAACAGATTGTAGAGTGGAAAGCAGGTGATTTAGCAAGACCAGGTTATGGAGGAGGTAACAAGAAGAGGCACTGAGATCAGGCTGAAAAGAGGGGGAGAAATGTATTAGGCAGAAGGAGGGGCACAAAGGCAGTAAAATCACGCTGGAGATGCAGCAGAAAGCAGTGAGACCAGATCTTGGAGGATATGGAGAGGGGGGTTTTAAGACCAGATTTTCTAAAGTGGGGAGGGGGTAGAGAGAGATTGCAGAACTGGATTGAAGAGATTTAAAAAAAGCAGTGTGAAAGAATTCAAAATAGAGATCAGATTATGAAGAAGGAAAACAGAATAGACAATACAATTAGACTGTGGAAAAGGAGAGAGAGAGGATGCAGGAAGTCTGAGTAGGAGGAGAGAACGTAGTACAGAGGCAGAGGATTAGCTACAGGAGCTCACACGGCACACGTTCTCCTAGGAGTAGGAGCGTGCGAGCTATAGCTCCAGGCAGGTGTAGTCCAGCAGGTAGTCAGGGTTCCCCTGTCCAGCCAGCCAGCCGCATCTTACCTGGATCCCGGATCTCCTCCACCTCTGGCCGCCTCCAGCCGCCTCCAGCACTCCTCCAGCACTCCTTCCCCCCCCTCTTTGGAGCATCTGAGCATCTGAGCTGTCACACAGCCTCACACAGGTAATCCAGCCTGTCCCCAGCCTGTCCCCCCCAGAATCAAGGTCGGCAGTCCTTTTCAGGATAACCGCCCAAACCAGGCCGCAATCGAGACCCCCCTGCCCGTACCCACATCCCCCCAGCTGTTTCCCCTGACCGTTTTTCGCCGGTCCGCGCCGGTCCGCGCCAACCACGCTAGGTCCGCGGGAGCCGGGGCTTAGGAAAGTCCGCGGCTTCAACGGCGGCCTAGCGGCGCTCGGCCTCAGCTTGTTGGCCTCACCCCGGTGCTTTGGCCCCAGACTCAAGGTACCCCCAACCCATCCACACATCCCTCCCACTGTAGCCTGACTGTTTCTCGCCGGTCCGCGCCAGCCACGCTAGGTCCGCGGGAGCCGCGGCCTAGGAAAGTCCGCGGCTTCAACTGCAGCCTAGCGGAGCGCGGTTAACAGCAAGCTGTGTCTGCCCTAGGACTTTCACCCAACTCACCCCACCTACCCACAGGGGTCCCCATCCACCTCCCCAGCAGCCAACTACCCCCTCTCTGGGGTTATTTTGCACCAGATTGGTGGACCAGCTTGGTGCACCCCCCAAGCAGGAATCTACTCCCTTCACATCACTCCCCTCACCAGTTCATTGATTTGATCCAGGGCTCAACCGATCGCCTCTGAGGGATCAGGAAGGAATTTTTTTCCCTGCCCAGCAGATTGGCTTAGCTGAACCAGGGTTTTTTTGCCTTCCTCTGGACCAAATAAAAAATATCCAGGAGAAAGGATTCAAGGAATCTACTCCCCATCGCCACCCGACCACACTCCCCCCCCCCCCCCCCTGCGGAATATGGCCGTCTGGCAATATTCGGCAGAAGTCATCAGGGGCTTGAGGCAATTTGCCACGAAGCTACCAGCCGTCACTAAAAAGGCCCTGAGTTTTGAGCAACTCTTGAGGATCGATCGTCGATCATCAGGAACAAAATTTAGCGACCCACCCCAAGCGAAGCACATATCATGTGCTTTGATCAATACAAGATCGGCAGTAAGGCACCGATTAGAAATCCATGATTTCATTCTACAGAACAACTTAGATTGTCTTTTTATTACAGAAAGCTGGCTTACAGCCGACTGTAACACCATTCTTGGAGAACTGGTGCCAGAACACTACCGGATTATCACTGAAAACAGAATAGGGCAAAGAGGTGGAGGACTGGCGGTGATTCATAAGACGCATCTTGTGATCTCTAAACCAGCCCTTCAGCACTCGCTTCCATTTATGGAAACCCTTACTCTGCAGCTGCAAACTAACCCCCAGGAGACCGTCCGTATTCTGCTCTGCTATAGGCCACCAGGGCCTAAATCGCAGTTTTTACCTCCATGGTCAGAGTTCATCTCCACTTATGCCATAACCAGCAAACACCTTTTGCTGCTCGGAGATTTCAATCTCTGGGCCAACTCCTCACAAGACCCCGTGGCCGACGCCTGTATCGACCATCTGGAAGGATTAGGCCTTCAGCAACTAGTACATGAGCCCACTCATGCTTCAGGTCACACACTCGATCTTATCTTCAGACAAAATCTGAAGGTAAGTATTTTGGAAAATGAACCATTGCCATGGACAGATCACCATGCAATTAAATTCATAATTTCCAATACGGCCCTATTGATAAAAACACCCAAGCCAGTGACAACACACTGGTCTAGATCTCAGAAGAAGCTCCATTCGGAACTCTTCAAATCTACCTTGGAAAATAAAATTAAAACAATGCAACCAAGACAAACGGCCACAGATATTCTGGATGCCATAAATGCAGCCCTACTACAGTCAGCCGACGTAGTAGCGCCTGAACACAAAGTCCGTACCCGGAAAAACAAGGCAGGCTGGTTCAACAACCAGCTATCGCTACTGAAGCAAGAGCGTAGAAGGGCAGAAGCCGCCTGGAAAAGAAACGCCTCCGAGACGAACCTCGCCTTCTACAAAGCAGCAACTCGAAGATACCACATAGAAATCTTCGAAGCCAAGGAAAACTATTTTTCCATGGCTATCAACAGCGCTTTAAACCGCCCTCGGGATCTCTTCAAGCTGGTCTCACAGACCATGAATCCACACTGTCTTGAAGCCCCCAACACTGACACCCAAGAATTTTGCGAGGAATTGTCGGATTTCTTCATCAATAAAATTGAGGGAATCCGGGAAAGCATTTCGCAAAATAATGCCCCTGAGCTACCACACAGCACCCAGAGGAACACTCTACAACCAACAAAGTTCTCTTTGGAACCCGTTTCCATCGAGAACACAGAAAATATCATCGGCGCATTGCGGAACAGCACTTCGCCTAATGATATTATCCCCACTAAGCTGCTAAAGGAATGTGCCGATATCCTGGCGCCTCCCATTACGCAGCTTATAAACCAGTCATTTAAGGAAGGCATAGTGCCCTCCCTGCTGAAAGAGGGCACAATCCAGCCCATCTTGAAGAAACCTACCCTGGATCCCAAGGACCCAAATCACCGCCGTCCCATAACAATGCTAAACGTTTTCTCTAAGGTAATGGAGAAAGCGGTGGTACAACAGCTGCAACAGCATCTAGATACCCACAACTTACTCGATCCACTGCAATCGGGATTCCGTCCCGGACACGGGACGGAAACGGCACTGCTCAAAATATGGGACGACGTTCTGGAGGCCGCAGACGAAGGAGAATCTTCCCTCCTGGTTCTGCTGGACCTAAGCGCAGCCTTCGACACCGTAGATCACAAACTGTTACTGACTCGGCTGACTGAGGTAGCCGGAGTCACAGAGAATGATTTACCATGGTTTTCCTCTTTTTTGGGAAACCGATCTCAAACGGTGAAATTAGGACCGTTCATTTCTAGAAAACGCACGGTGTCATGTGGAGTCCCCCAAGGCTCACCTCTATCACTGGTGCTTTTCAACATCTATCTTCGACCTCTCTTTGAAGTCATCAGTAGTCAACAACTACTTTATCACTCATATGCAGACGATACGCAACTGTATTTTCGCATCTGCAATAGAAAGGATCGTCATCTCAGCTTAGAGAATTGTCTCTCTTCAATAGAAAAGTGGATGACGATGAGTTATCTCAAACTCAACAATTCTAAAACAGAACTTCTTCTGTTTCAGGCCACTCGCAAGAGTCAACTCACAACAACCTGGACACCTCCGCCCATTCTGGGCCAGATCATCTCCCCGAGCGCCAAAGTCAAAAGTCTTGGGATCATTTTTGACACCCACATGACTATGGACGCACAAATAGGGTCAGTAGTCAGCGGATCTCACCATCTGCTGCGCCTACTCCGCAGACTGATCCCTTTTATTCCCAAAGAAGATGTGGCAGCCGTGGTGGGAACGATTGTGAACTCCAGAATGTATTATGCAAACGCTCTCTACCTCGGACTCCCTAAGTACCAAATCGCTCGTCTGCAAGTCGTACAAAATACGGCCGCCAGACTGGTGACTGGGAAAAAACCCTGGGAATCAATCTCACCGTCGCTGAGATCCCTGCACTGGTTGCCGGTAAAAGACAGAATTGCTTTTAAAGCACTCTGTCTGACCCATAAATGCATCCATGGAAAAGCCCCGCAATATCTTTGCGATAAAATAAAACCCCACAACCCCAATCGCGCTCTGCGATCCAGTGACCAAAATTTGGTCAAAGTACCCAAAGCCAGATTCAAGTCCAAAGGAGAAAGAAGGTTTGCTGTCCAGGGTCCCAGACTCTGGAACGCTTTACCAACCAGCATTCGGTTGGAGGAAAACCACCTGACCTTCAGAAGACGGATTAAAACTCTGCTCTTTTGATGTCAAGAGAGACGGATACAACTAGCGCCCAGAGGCGATTTGGTTCGCATGTGCCGCGCTATATAAGTTTTTTCATTCATTCATTCATTCATTCATTCATTCATTCATTCATACATTACATTTTAATTTTTAATAGATCAGAAAAAATGTCCAAAGTCAGTTTTTTGTTTGTTTCTTTTTGGCATCTCTGTCCCACTGGGTATTTTCTCCTTCACTTAATTTTCTGTAGACTCAACAAGAAGTGAGACTTTGGAAACCTCTCCTCTCTAACAAATGTCTCAAGTGTTCTCAGTGGAAAAAATCTCCTTCTATTCCTGTTCTGTCACAACTCAGAATTTTGGACTTTCCCTTACTTTCAGTTCTGGTCTACATTTTACATTTTAATAATACCTGGGGATCGTTTATCAGTGTCTCCCACTTGTTCTATTACATTGTCACTGTGTCACACTTTTTCAATGGAGTCTACAAGTGGTTATGCCATTGCACAGGTATGTCCCATTGTTTTCCTATTAGGAAAAATGGCATGTAGCCCTTGCCGAAATCCATGCATGTTTAGAGAAAATGGCTGCACAGAGACTGCAGGAGAACAGTATATACTATGCCTTGGGACAAGGCCAAACTGAGTGTAGGCACTTACACAGAGAAGGTGCTATGGTCCTAAACTTCCACCTTCCACAAACTTAGCCTTCAGTTTACCATACAAGTGTATTATATTTAAGTAGCCAGAGGAGAAAAAGCATCTAGGATTGTTTAATAACAGGGCTATACCTGTATGCAACAAATGATAGAGAAAAGGTGAAAACAAGTATCATATTAAAAAAGAAAATGGCAATCATTTTTGATACACAGTGCTCTAGCACAGTGTTTTTCAACTCCAGTCCTCAAGGCACACCAACAGGTCATGTTTTCAGGCTTTCCATTATTTTGCACAGGTGATTTGATCAGTTTCACTGCGTTAGGGCCCTTTCACACTAGCGGACGAACGGTCCGCTCATTACAAGTTCGTTTACGGACTTGTAATGGGTCCCTATGGGAGCGGATCCGTTAGCGGATGATGCATCCGCTAACGTCCACTCGATCCGCATCCGTTTTTGCGGACGGAAGAATGTCCTATTTTTCTTCCGTCCGGCCAAACGGATCGGATGCAAACGGACAGACGGTCCGTTTCCATCCGACTCCCCATAGGGGAGAGCGGAGGAGAGACGGGGACCGCCCCGTCCGCCCGACAGCTCAGCGGAGACCCCCCGCTGAGCTGACGGACACACGGAGCGGACCGAAAAACGGACCGCTCCGTGTGTAAGGAGCCTTAGTAATCACCACAGCCATTTCATCTGAGGGAAATCCTGAAAACTTGACCTGTTGGTGTGCCTTGAAGACTGGAGTTGAAAAACACTGCTCTAGCAAACTAAATGTTATTCAGGTAGGGTTTACAGGTAGAAATAATAATTCACCACACACTGATAATGTCCCATTATTCACAGCTTTATTGCACAGGCACACATGCAACCAGAACAACAGGCTTGTCTAGAGAACACCCTCTTTATGTCATTTCACCAACCACAACAATAGACTAGGGATGAGCCAAACCCCCCCCCCCCTCTGTTCGGTTCACACCAGAACCTGCGAACAGACCAAAAGTTTGTGTGAACTTTAGAACCCTGTTAAAGTCTATGGGACTCGAACGTTTTAAATCTAAAGTTCTAATTTTAAAGGCTAATATGCAAGTTATTGTCCTAAAAAGTGTTGGGGGACCTGGGTCCTGCCCCAGGGGACATGTATCAATGCAAAAAAAGTTTTAAAAACTGATTTTTTTTTTCGGGAGCAGTGAATTTGCTAATGCTTAAAGTGAAACAATAAAAGTGAAATATTCCTTTAAATTTCGTACCTAGGGGGGCTGTATAGTATGCATGTGAAGCAGCGCATGTTTCCCGTGCTTAGAACTGTCCCTGTACAAAGTGTCATTTCTGAGGGAAAAAAAGTCATTTAAAATCACTCACGGCTATAATGAATTGTCGGCTCCCGGCAATTTAGAGAAAAGTCATTCATAAAAAATAAAAAAAAGCATGGGGGTTCCCCAAATTCAATTACCAGGTCCTTCAGGTCTGGTATGGATATTACGTGGATCCACGCCGTCAAAAACAAAAAAAAAAAAAAGACTTTTTAGGACAATAACTTGCATATTAGCCTTTAAAATTAGCACTTTAGATTTCTCCCATAGACTTTAACAGGGTGTTCCGCGGCTTTTCGGATTTGCCGCGAACACCCCAAATTGTTCGCCGGACATGCGGACAGGCAATGTCCGAGTCGAACATGAGTTTGACTCGAACTCGAAGCTTATCCCTACAATAGGCCTGCCTAGAGAACACCCTCTTTAAGTTATTTCACCCAATCAGGTTTAATTAAGCCTGATTGTGTGAAACAGTGTTGCCAACCGTCAGTATTTTTACGGACAGTTCGTAAAAACAGGAACTTTTTTCCCCCGTTCGTGAATGTCCTTAAATATGCCAGTAAAAATAGCTGAGATTGGTTCGGCTTTCTAACTGCGCTTGGAGATTGGAGGCAGGGGGTGAATGGAGGCAGAGTGTGATTGGAGGCACTGCATAGGGGGATGGTGGCACCGCAGAGGGTGGGGGGTAGAGACAGGGGTTGTTGGTGGCACCGCAGAGGGGGTGGAGGCAGGGGACGATAGAGGCAGGGGGTGATTGGAGGCAAGGGGCCTGGAGGAGATTGGAGGCAGAGAGAGATTGTGGCACCGCAGAGGGGGATGGAGGCAGGGGGTGATGTGACTAAATAATTTGCCCTTATTACATCGAAAATAACAAAAATATGTTTTTTTACCTTAATATCTACCTTAAATCACGTACTTGTTTGTAGCCTAAATACTGAAATTTGCACCTAAAAATGTAATTTAATAACTTTTGTGAAATGCCAGTAAAAACGTGGCTGCGCCAGACCGCCAGTACATTTCGGGTGTCGTGCCAGTAAATTTCAATCTGGTAGGTTGGCTACATTGGTGTGAAATGATATAGAGAAGGTAGTCTCTGGTTGTCTGTGGAATAAAGCTGTGAATATCAAAATGTTATCAGTGTGAGACTGTCCATTTTTTTCTGCAATCTGCTCAGAGCATGGATGGCTACTTTTGGTACCTGATTTTTTGGAGACAGCCGGAGGGTTTTCTTGGGAGTGGAGGACAGTGTTCATCTTCTCAAACTGAGAATTTACTTGCACAAAAATTATCTGTCTGTTTTCCTGTTACAAAATGATCTGTCTTTTGGGCTTCTATTCATAGAAACTGATTCCCGCATTCTTAAGTAATTGCAGTCTATCATGCAGGAAAAAAGTGCCTACCTTCAATTTACTACAGTTGCACAGAGTTGAGTTTTTTCTATTGCCTTACACACCATCTATTAGTTCTGCTAGTTATACACTGTGTGAAGACATGTGATCAGGTAATCTGCTGTAAAGGCTGCTGATCTGGAACTCAAATAGCAAATCCAGTAAGTAGCGTCCGTGTAATCATTTACTAATGATTTCACATACGAATAGGTCAACAGTATGCATGAACTAGTGCACTAGTAGTAGAAGGCCACACCATAACACAGTGTTACAAATACACACCAGGTGACGCAGTTTTACCTACAATTTAAAATGATTACCTGCACCCCCAGAGAGCCTACATGCATTGTGGATTGCAACCGCCCCCGCATACACCCTAGTACACCACTGCCTCCTAATTAAAGCATTTGAGTAAACAATGTTCAAAACAGGGCTGTAGATCTTTTTTTGTTCTGCCGGGGGATTCAGCAGCAGGTACTAAGTAAAAGTCTTTTTAAATAAAAGATATTGCGCCACAATTATAAAGACAGGAAAAAGGAAAAACTATATGTGTTGCCCCTAGTAAGCAATCACATCCTTAATTGTATTTTATCAGGTCCTTTAGATAATCGAACCTGATTTCAGTTTTTTCCTTCTTCCAGTTTTTTTGAACGCTGTTGGCTATTGTCCAGTATTAGTGTCCAAACTGAATAAATGCAATGTGAGTGTGCTGCCTACCTACAAGAAGATGGTACCCTTTGCACCTCCTCAGTAAGGTTGACTATTATGGTGTGCAAAGTGCACCATGTTGTGTCAGGCAGCACTCCTTGAATAAACTGACTTTTCTTTAGGCTAGGTTCACATCTAAGCAGGTGCGAGAAGGTGTGTAATTGCCCACCTTCCTGCACTGGCAGAGGAAAAACACACTACTGCTTAGGAGATACGCGGAGGTACACTACAATGCAGGAAACCCTCAATCCATGCACGTTTCATGCACCTCATTCAAATCGCACCACCTTTGCAATCTGCAGTGGGTGTCAGTGCTATCTTAATAACACCCCAAACAAAGGCTGCAAAACACAGTGGCCCAGATTCACAGAGCAATTACGCCTGTCTAACTGGTGTTAGACAGGAGTAATTTCAAATTTCGCGCGCCGTATCACTAGTTTGAATCCTTAAACCATGATACGGCGACTTCGGGCTTCGATCCGAGAGGCTTACGTCTTCGTAAGCCTTCGGATCTACGCTGCGATATTTTTGCGGCCGCTGGGAGGAGTTTGCGTCGTTTTCATGCGTCGGGATATGCAAATGAGTTTTTACGGCGATCCACGAAGATACGAGCGGTCTTCGCAATCGCTTTCGTCTATTTTTTTATACGTACTGTTAGACCAGATTTTTGCGTGCGTAGCCCATGTTAAGTATGGCCGTCGTTCCCGCGTCGAATTTAAAATATTTTTTTTTTTTTTTTACGTAACTCGTTCGGGAATAGGAATCTCCGTAAACGACGCTACTCAAGAAAAAATTACGTAACAACGTGATTTTGCGCAATGCACGGCGGAAAATTTCTGAACGGAGCATGCGCAGTTCGATCGCGGTGGGAACGGGCCTATTTTAAATGCTTCACGCCCCCTAATCGCGTAGATGGATTGCGCCGGGAGAAATACACTACGCCGCCGTCGTTTACTGGACAAAATCGACCTGGATTCCACATAGAGCCAGGTAAAATACGGCGGCGTAGTGTATTTGGGAAACGCTACGATAATCTAATTGTATCTGAATCTGCCCCAGTATGTTTGCCTGCAGCAGATCGCATTCACAAAATGACCATGTGAACCAGTTGCAGTACGGTTCCAAAATTGGTGCATGCATGATTTTGGTGCGATTTGAGCCCATTCAAAATGAATGGGCCTTGATTGCACCATGATAAAATACAGTAAGGCCTCATACACACGACCGAGGAACTCGTCGAAAAAGACACATCGTTTTCCTCGACGAGTTCCTTGTTAGGCTTGTCGAGAAACTCGACAAGCTGTCTTTGCGTACACACAGTCAAGACCAAATCTCCTCGCTCTCAAAAGCGGCGACGTACAACACATAGACTGCAGGGGAAGTTCGATTCCACTGGCACAACCCTTGGGGCTGCTTTTGCTAATCTCATGTTACTGCGTATTAGGTAAAGGTTTGGTGAGAGACGATTTGCACATTTCAGTCTTTTACAGCGTGACAAATGTGCTATCTCCATTATGAACGCTACTTTTACCGAAGTTGCGTGGGTTTCTAAGCATACAGACGAACGTGTTTCTCAACGAAGACCAGCCCGACAACGAACACAATGAAGAAATTGAGACTCCCGTCGAGGAAAAAGAGAACTTGCTCTCTTTTTTCCCCGTCGAGTTCCTCGACAGTTTTCTCAATGAAAAGCATACACACAACTGTTTTCCTCGATGGATTCTGTCGGGGAAACCGGTCGTTTGTACGAGGCCTAAGCCTGGTTTCACACTATAATTTGCATGTATATCGCACAGAAATTGCACCCCATTCCT
Source organism: Rana kukunoris (assembly GCA_029574335.1). Lineage (NCBI taxonomy): Eukaryota > Metazoa > Chordata > Amphibia > Anura > Ranidae > Rana > Rana kukunoris. The sequence goes on along the minus strand of CM056049.1, from coordinate 562,485,043 downwards.
ATGTAATTCACATGTGATTCTGTGTGGTGTAATTTGAGCCCATTATGAATGGTCTGAATTGCCCTACATCGCACCAAAGAAGTGCAGGCACCTTTTTTTGAAAACCAACTATGCGATCTGGTACAGAGAAACACTGCGTTTGTAAACTTTTTTGGGGAGTTGTTATCCTTGAAGTGCCAGCAACAATTCTCGCACTAGACCTCCTCTTTAAATCTAAACTGGTAACCTGTAAACATTTTCAAAGCGTCGCCTATGGAGATTTTTAAGTACCGAAGTTTGGCGCCATTCCATGAGTGTGGCTAACTTTACTGTTTTGTTATTTTTTTAATTCATGAAACCATTTAATTCATGAAACAAAAAAAGGCGTTTGAAAAAGAATTGTGCAAATACTGTGCAAGATAAAAAGTTGCAATGACCGTTGTTTTATTCCCTAGGGTGTCTGCTAAAAAACATATATAATGTTTGGGGGTTCTGCGTAATTTGCTAGCAAAAGAATGATGATTTGTACATGAGGAGAAGTGCCAGAATAGGCCCGGTGCTGAAGTGGTTAAATAAGGGCCACCTGTTTGTCACCTGTTTCTTCACAGACTGAATGACCTCACTAATTGAAGTCCACACTGCTATTATATTGAATACGCCCCTTTCAATTAATGATTCAATTACACAGAATGCGCATCATGCATGTCATGACTGTTAGGTCTGTTGGTTTTCTATTACTCTACTACACCTACTAGTAAATGATTTGCCATGTAGAAATATAGGGCCAGATTCAGGTAGAATTAGATTCTCGCAGAGTATCAGAGATACTCTACGCCGCCGTACTTTACCTGGCTCTAGGAGGAATTCAGAGAGATTTTGGCCCATAAGGTACGGCGGCGTAGTGTATTTCTCCTGGCGGAATCAAACTACACGATTAGGGGGCGTGAGGCATTTAAATTAGGCGCGTTCCCACGGCGATCGAACTGCGCATGCTCCGTTCAGAAATTTCCCACCGTGCATTGTGCGAAATCACGTCGTTACGTCATTTTTTTTTGGAGTAGCGTCGTTTACGGACATTACTATTCCCGGACGACTTACACAAAAAAAAAAAAAATTGAAAGTCGACGCGGGAACGACGGCCATACTTAACATGGGCCACGTAACGTTAGACCAGCTAATAGCGTAGCGAAAAAATGACGTACGCGATTGCGAACGACGCTTGTAACTTCGTGGATCGCCGGAAAAAGCTAATTTGCATACCCCGACGCTGGAAACGACGCAAACTCCACCCAGCGGCCGCAAAAAGATTGCAGCGTAGATCCGAAGGCGTATGAAGACGTAAGCCTGTCAGATCGAAGCCCAACGCCGCCGTATCATGGTTTGAGGATTCAAACTAGTGATACGGCGCGCGTAATTTGAAAGTACTCCTGTCTAACACCAGTTAGACAGGCGTAATGGCTCTCTGAATCTGGCCCATAGTTTATACCAAAAACAGTGATTGATCTGATTAGTGATGTTGGACTGCTATTATTTGAACACAACTGTATGCTGCAGGGACCGCACTGACTTAGTGAGTTAGCATATTTCTATGATTTAAACCATTTTACCTCTTTATTAGGGGTAAAAAAATGTATCCATTCCATTGGATATCACATCTTGAGGTAAAATACTGCATGGTTTCATGAGATAAATACCTCACTTTTTGAATAAATAACTCATGCTTTATTTTAGTTGCTTTTTTTGTGAATTGCAAAAAAATATTTAAGGGTTTCATCTCAGATTTAAAGAGGAAAATATCTCTTTGTGAATTGATTCCTGTTTGTGCTAATCTGAATCTTTCATTTCCAATGTAAATAACTTTGCATGAGAAATTATGTTTTTGAAGGGCCAAGCACCAGTAAAATATAACAAAAAAAAAAATACTGGGTAAAGTTTACAAAGCTCCTATGTAGATAACTAGTCTCCATCATGGGCAATACTTACTAGCATTTAACTCAGTGCCCAGCTTAGCACCTGCTTAGAGCAAATAATGTCCAAAGAATGATAACCATAGGGAACAATCATCAAGTATACTTACCGTAACAACAAACTGACTAGTGGCATATTGTATTAATCCCAAATATAAACGGTTCTTTAAAAAATAAGGAATGTGGTAAGAGAAAGAGGGGGGGGGGCATACCATGTGCACTGCACCCCTCATTGTCAGGATCAGTGTCGGTTTCTACACAGAATAAAGGGTTGTTAATGATCTTAAATTACTGTCAAAATATACTTTAGTACCCATATTTAAACTTGTATTTAATTATATTTTAAGCAAAGTGGGCCGCTACCTGCTAGCAAACTACCTGCCAATGATCTGCATTCCAGGCCTACTTTGACTTGCACATGTACTAGGAGAAAAAAAAGAGATTAATACAATTGATTCACCACTAGTAATGAGCAAATCCTGCATAAGTCCCTTTGTTGGTCATTTTTGGGAATGTGTCTTTTTGCTGGTGAAAAAAAAAAGGATCACGCTTGTCAATTTTACCATAATTAGACTTTACACCATGCATCTCTGCAACACATTTCCATAAGCTCTTTAACCTCCCTGGCGGTATGATTATTTCAGATTGTAGGTGCTGAAAGCGGTACCATTATTTTGCATAGAAATTTGCTGTTTTATATTGTAGGCCTGTAATTCTTAGGAATAACTCACTTAAATATGACCAAACAAAAGTCTTGTAGACATCTCAGGTATGATAAAGTTTGAAAAACAAAATCATAAATTATAATATAATAAATAAGTATAAATAATTATAACAAATAATAATATAATTATAATAAAAAATATTCAATAATGTAATCAAATCAAAAACACTAACATTTTCTCAGTTGCAGAATTGTTACTGTCATTACTTTTTTTTTGACAAATTACCCCACATATCGCTATCGCTCAATTCTGCAAGTGATTATAATTTATTATCGCTGTTTTCCAGCTGCTCTAAAACCACTTTTGACATAAAGGGAGACTTTTGGTTGCTATGGACAATCTACAGTTTGCAGGCAGAAAGAACAGTTTTTATTTGATAAAAGTACATGCAAGACACTGGGCAGACCACTAGGGGCAAAAGGGGTGTGTATTTTTTACATACAGTACTGTAATCTATAAGATTACAGTATATTGTATGTAATGTGTTTATGTACTTTTTTGAATTTGGCGCCATTCTCCGCCCCGTGCGTTGTAACATCGCAGGGAACGAAGATCGGCGGCACACAGGGACACTGTGTGAATCGAGCGAGGACGCCATTCGCTCACACAGCGGGGATTCATCGCAGGATCCAGGGACAAGGTAAGTAAATTTGTCTGTGGCTGCTGCGAGGCGAGCCTGAGTCGGGCTCGGGGATACTGCTTTTGGTAAAGAAATCTTACCCCGAGCCAGACTCAGGAATACCGCTAGGGGGGTTAAGGACACTGAAAATACTGAAAAATACAGTGCCTGCTGATTCTGCGATAGATCCAGGGCACTCCTAACTTCCCATAGAGAGTAGACAACGCTGCCTCTGCTGCACTTACAGCAGAACTCCAGGTATTTCTATTGCACAATTAAATATCTCCAGTTTGGACCTGAGGGGTCGCTGGGGAAGCTAGCAAACCGTGTAGTAGTTGACTATTAGACCCCTTTCACACCAGGGCGGGAGGTGCGGTGGCGGTATAGCGCCTCTATTTTTAGTGGCGTGATACCGTCGGAATTGCAACGGAATTGTGGCGGTATTCAGCTGCTAGCAGTGCGGTTTTAACCCCGGCTAGCGGCCGAAAAAGGGTTAATACAGCGGTGTCCCATTGTTTTCAATGAAAAGGAGTGGTGGAGGAGCGGTAAACATACCGCTCCTCTCACCGCTCCAAAGATGCTGCTGGCAGGACTTTTGGAGCAGTCCTGTCAGCGCATCGCCTCAGTGTGAAAGCTCACGGGCTTTCACATTGAGACTGCAGGGCAGGAGTTTTTCAGGCGGTATTTAGGCGCTATTTTTAGCGTTAAACCACCTGAAAAACTCCTCAGTGTGAAAGGGGTCTAACAGTGATAGCATGGATCTTATGGATCCAGTGAAATTGGCTTACCCTCTGTACACTGACCATAAAAGCTTGCTTGCTCTTCACTGCTGGCATTCAAACAATGCATTGTATTTTTTTCAATGAACATAGGGCATTCTCTGCCTGGAGAACAGGGCTCAAGTCCTGCGGGAGCATGTGGGAACGGAGTACCTGCACTTCTTTCACAGCAGGAACGCAGTTCCCTTTGCAGGACTAGAGCAGCCTCGAGCAGCCTGAGCCAATCCTTCACTAAGCGGCGATGCCCAGCTCAAGTCACTGTCAGAGGCAGGGGAGTAATCCTTTATGTTACTGGCCGCTTCCTGTATATGGACAAGGTAGAGATTGCTACATCGCCACCTGTCCTCTCCACTTCAGCAAATCAGAAAATACCTTGTATTCATTAAAAAAGATGGCTTTGGTCGAACACAGTGTGATAGGGTATGCCCAGGCACACCCAACACAACCTATGGATAAAATAAAGGAAAATGTGCATGTATTGCAGAGATGCACCGCATATGATTTTTATTTTGAAGGGGAAATGTAAAAATTTTGAGTTGATGTTGACTTTTCTAGCAGACAGTAGTACTACCGTAGTAACCAGATGATAGAAAAAAAAAGAGCAAGGGCAGGAGGACTCTGATTTACTACAATGCATAAATCTAATCAATATGATGTGTGAGGAACTTTTCTATTAAAAAACATAAAATGAGCTGCACAAATACAAATATAACAGCTGTGAAGAGGAGGAACAAAATAATTCTATTACATTGATAGAAAACTTCTGTTATGTTGCATGAAAAGCCGTAGTGAATTCAATGATATCAGAGATATGATCATTTCCAATAATATATTCCACATGTGCTTATGAAATCTTTGACAGTTTATCTTAAGGGACAGCAGCAGCTACACACAAAAGGTACATTGTATGGTATGTACATCTAGTGTACAGTTCAGAAATCCTTCAACAAATTCTAGGCATTTTACTGTACTTTCCACAGCTGTGATGCATTTGGCGCTGTAGATATCTGTGAATTTTCGAAGGAATGCAGCTGTCCATCTGGGAGATATTTGGATCTAATCACTTTGTGCATTGCATCATACATTTGATTTATGTAAATACATCAGGAAACCATTCCATTCTAGGAAGTCTGCGAGTGTATGGCATACTTCTGCAGTGCAGCAGGACCCTCAAGCTGCTAAGGAGAAAATAAAAGGATCGCCTTCTACTTCTGATCTGTGCGTAATCCCTTGAAGCAAAAATGCTATAAATATTTCCCAGCAGTAAAATTAAGAATAATGTTATTTGAGGAGTTCTTCTGTTTACAGCTCAAATGCAGCTAAAACTTTTTGTTTCCTTTTGGCTAGAAAGGGGAAGAACTTTTTTTTCCACTATTGACTAGACTTAGACCCTGTTTTAGGATTTTTGCTCTCTGTGTTCCCAATGGGGAGAGTTTACTTCAATTTTTGTGTGGTCACCAGTAGGAATGAGCCTGATGTTCGAGTCGAATGTAAGTTTGACTCGAACATTGGCTGTTCGCCTGTTCGCTGAATAGCGAACAATTTGGGGTGTTCGCTACAAATTCGAAAGCCGCGGAACACCCTTTAAAGGTCTATGAGAGAAATCAAAAGTGCTAATTTTAAAGGTTAATATGCGAGTTATTGTCATAAAAAGTATTTGGGGACCCAGGTCCTGCCCCAGGGCACATGTATCAATGCAAAAAAAAAAAAAAGTTTTATAAATGATAATTTTTTGGGAGCAGTGATTTTAATAATGCTTAATGTGAAACAATAAAAGTAAAATATTCCTTTAAATTTTGTACCTGGGGGTGTCTATAGTATGCCTGTAAAGTAGTGCATGTTTCCCGTGTTTAGAAAAGTCCCTGCAAAATGACATTTCTATAGGAAAAAAGATAGAAGAGATGGCAAAAAGAATTTTGTAGCGAACAAAAAAACATTCAATCTGAATGCTTTTTATAATTGTTCAACGACATATGTCATTTATTGCATTTCCTGTCCCTGTGGTCTTTAATACATTGGCCGAACGATTAGAGCCCTCCGTACAAGATTTGGGGAACATAGAAGGGCTGTACAAGCGGCCAACCCCAAATATAGTTTAGCACGCCATTTTGTCACACATCACCACCAGGATACCTCTCTACTACAAGTATGGGTAATTGAAGCCATACCGGAGACCCCTACCGCTGTAGAGAGATTCCAGCTTTTATGCAAACAAGAAACCTACTGGATTTAAATACGATGTCTCCCCATGGTTTAAACGAAGAAATTGAGACTAATAATATAATATAATATAATTTATCCAGTTCCAGTCAAAATTGATATTAAAACCGCAAGTTTTTTGTCGTGTGCCTTTATAGTGACCGTTTGATACATGTACTTCCCCTTCTTGAAAAAATTGAAAAAATGAAGAATAGTGGGAAGTAATTGAAGCTGCTGTGGCCCCTTCTCTTTTTTCTTTTATCTTTTTTCTTTTTTCCTTTTTTCCACGTATCAGTATATACTTACTTCCCTGCGAATCCATCATCATTCCTTTATGATAAGAATAATAATAATATATATTTTATATATATTTTTTATAACAAAAATCCTCTACAACAATTTTTTATAAAAATTTTTATAACATTTTTTCATAACATTTTTAGTACATTTCTTATTATTATTTTTATTATTATTACTTTCATTGAACTATGATATGATTGTATATATATATATATATATTTTGGTTGTTTGGGTCTCTCCGTATAAATGGATGTGGGTATACATGTGTATTGAATAATATACATGTATATATTCTTTTTACTTATTTGTAATATTTTTAATATGATTCCTTTATTTTCCATATGGGTCTTTCTATGGTCATGATTTTTATTAGCATGTTCTATCATTACCATTAGTATTTAATTTATTATTTTTTCAAAAAAGTCCACTTTCAAGTTCTATACTAATATATCCAGCTTTTAATATCATTGTGTATTGTTATCCATATTCTATCTCAATTCCCGATATATTTGTTCAAACTGCCATAATGCTGTTCTTTTTGTTTTTGTTGTTATAATCGTAACTGTCCATATAGCCGGTTAAACCGATGTAATGTCGTATTAGTTCCTGTTGTCATCCCGTCCGTCTTGTGTGTGTATGTGTGTTTCAACCAATCACTGCCATTCCACCTATATATTACACGTCTGTGTTGTACAGACTCTATGGATCTGATGAAACAGCTGACGCTGTGAAACGCGTAATCCGATTGGCTGTTCGGGACTCCAGCGTCACTTCCGGTGCGACGTCGCTACGCTGCGCTCCAAGGTGGAACACACGCCACATCTGCCTGTCCATCCTGGTATCTACGACTCGTATAACACCCGCGGCTCTCAGCCCTTGAACGAGGATCTTACCGGAGAACAATGGCGGTGACCCCCGACTAACAGTGCTATTAAGGCTCCTTATTTATCTAGTTTTGTGAGTAGTCATTTTAATGTTTTATACTCATGGTGAAATAAATATCAACTTGTTGCACTTAGATTGGCGCATCTCTTCTATGTTTTTTGAATCTCCTAGAGCAGGGGTCTTCAAACTACAGCCCTCCAGTTGTTCAGGAACTACAATTCCCATCATGCCTAGTCATGTCTGTGAATGTCAGTGTTTTACAATGCCTCATGGGATGTGTAGTTCTGCAACAGCTGGAGGGCCGTAGTTTGAGGATCCCTGTCCTAGAGGCTTGCTTCTGCTTCAGGTGCTGCCGCTAAGTCTCCTGTTCAATTCACCATATCTCAGGACCCTCCGGATATCCTATGAACTGTTTGAACCCTATGGACCCTTAGTGACCCATAGAGACTTTATTCTATGGTGATTTTAAACTAATGATTTCAGGACTTATACTTTGCATGCTTGAGTTGATTGTGCGCCATCAAACCTATTTTTTCTCTATAGGAAAAAAGTTATTTAAAACTGCTTGCGGCTATAATGAATTGTCGGGTCCTGCAATACAGATAAAAGCATGGGTTCCCCCAGTCCATTACCAGGCCATTTGGGTCTAGTATGAATATTAAGGGGAACACTGAACCAACATTTTTTTTAAAAATTGTGTAGAAGTCCCCCTCAAAATCCATACCAGACCCTTACCCGAGCAAGCAACCTGGCAGGCCGCAGGAAAAGAGGGGGGGCAAGAGAGCGCCCTCCTCCTGAACCGTACCGGGCCACATGCCCTCAAAATGGGTAGGATGCTTTGGGGTCCACAGCACCATGTCCCCATGTTGATGGGGACAAGGGCCTTATCCCCACAACCCTTGCCCGGTGGTTGTGGGGGTCTGCAGGTGGGGGGCTTATCGGAATCTGGCCCCCATATGTGAATTGGTAATGGGGTACATTGTACCCCTACCATTTAACAAAAAAAGTGTAAAAATGGCAAAAAACACAAGACACAGCTTGGGACAAGTTCTTTTTTAAAAAAGAAGAAAAAAATCCAGCGATGTACATCCATTCTCTATCCAAGGATACAGAAAAAATAAATAAATAAAACACTGCCATGATCTGATTCCGCCTCCATGGGAGGCGGCCGCCAAATGATGCTACACCAGCCGTGATAGCTCTTAAATAGCTGAGGGCGGGGCCTTCCATGACATGTGCGGATGACCCAGCCCCCTCTGATCCTACGGGAAACCCCTGTGGTGTCAGAAGGGGTTAGGTCACTTGTGACATCATGAGCAAACCGCAGGAAACCCCCGGTGGCATCAGAGGGGGGCGAAGTCACCTCCGCACATCATGCGTGGCCACAGCAATTTAAGAGCTGTCATGGGGGGGTAGCGTCATTCGGGGGCCGCCTCCTATAGAGGTGGAATCGGATCATGGCAGCATTTTTTCCTGTATCCTGCTCAGTTTTTAAAACTTTTTTTGCATTGATACATGTCCCCAAACACTTATGACAATAACTTGCCTATTGACCTTTAAAATTAGCACTTTTGATTTTTCACTTTCATGTCCCATAGACTTTAACAGTGTTTGCGAGTTCGAACTAATTTTTTGCCTGTTCGCATGTTCTGCTGCAAACCGAACCAAGGGGGGACAGGAAGTGAGCAAAATCTCCCCAACACTGACTTGAATGTAATAGTAAACACCTGACATAACTACTTACCCTTCCGTGTTCCACCGAAAAACGAAACAGAAGGGTTTTGGCTGGATTCTGTGTTTTAGGGAATGTATCATACCCTTCTATGTAATTATAGGATTGCTAGCAAGGGGGAAAAGTTGGAAAAGCTCACAGAGCCAAAGCAAATTACCAATCAGGATTGGCACTTCTACAGACTATAGAAAGAAAAGGTTACTGTGTGCAGCTTTAATGTAGCTATATAATTGATGTCAAGCTTGTAATTGCCCGTACACACGATCCAAAAATTGGACAACAGATCACCTGTTTTTTTTTTGCATGCTAGTCGCATATCAAAAATGGATAAGAGTTTACTAAAGTTGCAAAAATGCTCGCACGACGGAATAAAATATCGGAAGTGATGTCATGTGTTGTAGTGTACTTGTATTGTGTTTTCGGACAACAACTGTGCAGATTAAACGAAAATCGTACAATCTGGTATCATACGAGAACATTTTCTGTGCTTGTTCAATTGGATAATATTGGATTAACTTGTGATTGGTTCTCGAAAGCTCTGTACTAACATTCCAATTATTGTACGATCGAGACGAAAGCAGTATTTTTCGTACAATTTCTAGATCGTGTGCATAAGTCTATAAACATAACCTCTCAAGCATTTAATTTCACTGTTTTTACAGGAGGAAAGAGCAACAATATTCATGACTATACTGCAGGAGAATAAAACTATTAACCTCCCTGGCGGTATCCCCGTGCGTGACTCGGGGTGGGTTTTTTCTGCTAAGAGCGGTATCCCTGAGTCACGCTCGGGGTAGCCATGCAGAGCCTGCAGCGCGCGCTGTCTTACCTTCTTCCTGGATCCAGCGATGCATCCCCGCTGTGTGAGCGAGCGGGTGCTCGCTCGATTCACACAGCGTCCCCGTGTGCCGCCGATCTCCGTTTCCTGCGACGTTACGACGCACGGAAGCGGAGAACGGCGCCAAATTCAAAAATGTAAACAAACACTTTACATACAGTACAATGTAATCTTATAGATTACAGTACTGTATGTAAAAAATACCACACCCACCTTGTCCCTAGTGGTCTGTCCAGTGCCCTACATGTTCTTTTATAAAATAAAAAGTGTTCTTTCTGCCTGGAAACTGTAGATTGCCCATAGCAACCAAAAGTGTCCCTTTATGTCAAAAATGGTTTTAGATCAGCTAGAAAACAGCGATAATAAATTTTAATCACTTGCAGAATTGAGCGATAGCGATTTGTGGGGAAATTCGTCATAAAAAAAAAAAAATAATGACAGCGACAATTCTGCAACTGAGCAAATTTCAGTGTTTTTGAGTTGATTACATTATTGAATATTTTTTTATTATAATTACATTATAATTTGTTATAATTATTTATAGTTTTTTATTATATAAAAAAAATATGATTTTGTTTTTCAAACTTTATCATACCCGTGATGTCTTGTTTGGACAGATTTAAGCAAGTTATTCCTAAGAATTGCAGGCCTACAGTATAAAACGCCAAATTTCCATGCAAATAATTGTACCGCTTTTGGTACGTAATTCCAGACAGAATCATACCGCCAGGGAGGTTAAACTACCGTGGCTTACTACAATATTTTCACTATCACCATAGGATTGATTCACTAAAACTAGAGAGTGTAAAATCTGGTAAAGCTCTACATAAAAACCAATCAGCTTCCATGTTTTATTGTTAAAGCTTAATTGAACAAGATGAAGTTAGGAGCTGATTGGCTACCATTAAGGATGAGCCGAACACCCCCCCCCCTCCCCCCGTTCGGGTCGCACCAGAACCTTCGAACGGACCGACCGTTCGCGCGAACATTTAGAACCACATTGACGTCAATGGGACTTGAACATTCAAATTCAAAAGTTCTCTTTTTAAAGCCTAATATGCAAGTTATTGTTGGAAAACGGGTTTGAGAACCCGGGTCTTGCCCCAGGGAACATATATCAATGGAAAAAAAACTTTTTAAAAACGGTTGTTTTTTTCTGGAGCAGTGATTTTAATGATGCTTAAAGTGAAAAAATAAATAAAGAAAAATTCCTTTAAATATCGTACCTGCTGGGTGTCTATAGTATGTCTGTGAAGTGGCACATGTTTAGAACTGTCCCTGCACAAAATTAGATTACTATAGGAAAAAGTGCTTGCGGCTTTAATGTAATGTCTGGTCCCTACAATATGGATTAAAATCATTGAGTAAAATAGCATGGGTTTCCCCGCCCCCCTCCCCCCAAGTCATTACCAGCCCCTTTGGCCCTATATACTTTGAACAGCAGTATACAGGTGGTGCAAACAAGACAGGGACTGTAGGTTTGTTGTTAAGTAGAATCTGTTTGCAATTGTGAACTGGTACTTTTTTAAAGTGTAACTCCAGCCATAAAATCTATTTTTAAGCTTTTCTGAAAACATAGAGAAGGGTTATCACCCCTGTAACATTTGTTTTGCTGTCTGTGTGCATCTGTTCAGAAGATTGCAATTAACTTTCTGTCCCAATGACAAATGATTTTTAGAAAACATTTTTTTTTTAGCGAAACAAGGATTGGTGATAAAGCATCAGTGGACAGGAGACACCTCTAACAGAAGAGAATTTCCCTTCCTAGGGGTAGATTTCCTCTCACTTCCTGTTGTCTCCTTCCGTTTGCAAGTAGGAGTCGTTTGTAAGTTGGATGCTTGAAAGTAGGGGCCTGCCGTATATACTCTGCATACATTTGGGCCCTAGGTGTTGGTGTTGCCACAACACTGTAAGCCCTCACAGTTAGTCTTGGTGGGCGGCGAGCGCTGGAATGCCCTGCTGTGTGAACTATTATATCAAGAACTCTAATTACATGCCATTATTGAACAGTGGTAGAAAAAATCTGCCTTTGGTGCTGGCGCTGGTGCCACAACATTGTAAGTCCTCACAGTTACTCTTGGTGGATGCAGGAATGGGCCCTGCTGTGAAATATTAGATCAAGAATTGTAATTACATGCCCCTGTTGAACAGGGGCAGAAAAATTGGGCATTTGTTGGTGGTGGTGCTGGTGCCACAACACTGCAACCAGTCACAGATACTCTAGTTAGAGCGCAGGAATGAGCCTGCTGCAAAGTATTGCATCAAAAATTGTAATTACACTCCCTTGTTAAACAGGGGCATAAAAATTGGGCCTTAGGCATTGGTGCTGGTGCCACAACACTGCAACCCCTCAAAGATACACTAGTTAGAGCGCAGGTATGAGCCCGCTGCAAAGTATTGCATCAAAAATTGTAATTACACGCCCCTGTTAAACAGGGGCATAAAAATTGGGCCTTAGGCACTGGTGCTGGTGCAACAACACTGCAACCCCTCACAGATACTCTAGTTGGAGCGCAGGAATGAGCCCGCTGTAAAGTATTGCATCAAAAATTGTAATTAAATGCCACTGTTAAACAGGGGCAGAAAAATTGGGCCTTAGGCACTGGTGCCACAACACTGCAACCCCTCACAGATACTCTAGTTGGAGCGCAACAATGAGCCAGCTGCAAAATATTGCATCAAAAATTGTAATTACACACCCCTGTTAAACAGGGGCAGAAAAATTGGGCCTTAGCCACTGGTGGTGGTGCCCAGAACCAACAATGTTCTTACAAGCTATCAGAAAGATCATTGAGGAGGAAAAGGATATTCAGTCAGCATAACATGATAGTCACTCAGAATTAGCATAGGCAGCAGAGACATCCTCCCCATGTTAAGGGCATGTGGCCTGGTATGGTCCAGGGGGGGTGCTCTCTTGTCCCCCCCCCTCTTTTCCTGCAGCATGCTTCGATAAGGGTCTTGTATGGATTTTTGGGGGGGAATTCCACGTCTTTTTTTTTTTTGGCGCATGGTTCCCCTTAAAGTCCCAAAGGGCCTGGTAATAGACTGGGGGAGGGGGAAACCTATGTCATTTTTTTCAATGAATTTTATCTGTATAGCCAGGACCCGACAACTCGTTACTTTTTTTCCTTTAGAAAGTTAATTTTGTGCAAGGACTGTTATAAACACAAGAAACATGCGCTACTTTACAGGCATATTATAGACACCCCCCAGGTATACAATTTAAAGGAATATTTGACTTTTATTGTTTCACTTTAAGCATTATTAAAATCACTGCTCCTGAAAAAACGTCTGTTTTTAAAACTTTTTTTGCATTGATACATGTCCCCTGGGGCAGGACCCAGGTCCCCAAACAATTTTTATGACAATAACTTGCATATTAGCCTTTAAAATTAGCACTTTTGATTTTTCATGTTCGTGTCTCATAGACTTTAATGGTGATCGCGTGTTTAAACTAATTTTTTGCCTGTTTGCATGTTCTGCTGCGAACCGAACCGGGGGGTGTTCGGCTTATCCCTAATCAACACTAGCCCCCACTACAAGCCAGCCTCACTTTGCAACTATGCTCCACATTTCCATCACTGCCACCACAGATTCCTCCTGCAGTCCTCTCACAACACAAACTTCTCACTTTCCTGCTGTATTTACTATTCCATCTGCCTCCTTTCAGGGCATGAATGAGGTAATGCAGCAGCATGAATCCTCCAATTTACCATACACCTACATGTAGCTGTAGATTATGATTTGGCTGATTCTTCTTTAGCAAAATTTAAACGCTGCCCTTTCCAGCCCTAATGTTTTATCACCTTCTATAATTTTGTATTGAATGTTTTCCAACTTTTGTATACTGTGCCATTTCTTTATGAAGTACTCTAATGCCGCGTACACACGATCACTTTTTGTGATGAAAAAAAAACGTTGCTTTATCTCACGAAACAGAACAACGTTTTTCAAACTTCATTTTAAAAAACGAAGTTGCCTACACACCATTGTTTTCTGAAAATGCTCTTGCAAAGCGCGGTTATGTACACCACGTTCGATGGCACTCTGTTCCATTGAAGCTCCCGTCTCATAACTTGCTTCTGAGCATGCGCGGGTTTAAAAACGTTTAAATCAGTGTTGCCTATCAGTGCAGCCCCATCAGTGCCCACCAGTATCGTCTTATCAGTGCTACCTCATCAGTAGCATAAACAAAAAAATGCTCTAAACTAAAGAATGCGGGACAGGTAGCATAACAAATTGCAAGACTGCACATGGTGAGAAAGATTTGGAAAGTACCTTTGACAGTGAGGGGGAACCGCCGACGAAGACCGCAAATGAAGAAGCCGAAATGCACCTGCGATCGAAATGCCAGGACTTGTGAGGTGAGTTGGGAAGAGGCGGCCCAGTGACATGTAGTATCGCTCACAGGAAACCGACAAAGACCACAGGTGAGTGGGCTGGTTAAATACCCCCCGGGCTCCTCCCATAAATTCAGGCCAGCATACTGGACTTGTTACTTATTTTTGCAAAAAAAAAAGTGGTGATTAAATACCAAAAGAAAGAAAGCTCTATTTGTGTGAAAGAAAAAAAAACTCCAGCCTATTGAACTCTTGCTGCTAATGTAGCTGTTAACCAGTTCCACACCACAGGGCAGCAGCTACAGAGAGCAGCTGCAGTCAGTGTTTCTCTTACTCTCCATTCTCAGCCAAGCACCTGGCTACAAATGTAATTCCTGTCCTATGGTGACAATTCTATTGTTTTGTGTTTATTGCCAAAAATGTGGCTTTTGGTCCTGCCAGACCATATATTTAATTTAAAAAATATGTATTTTATGAAAAATACATCTCGGTCGATGTGGGTATATTTAGAGGATGAAAGAGAACATACAGAGCTCTAATAGCAAAACAAGGCACACACAACACACACAAAAAAAAGATTAGGAGGTACAAGGGCCATGACAGCTGAAGTCACGGATGAGTCTATATTTCCACTGGCCAAAACAAACGATAAAAACAGATGGAAAATACATGAAAAAAATTTCCATAATGTATGTTCATGTGTGGAAAAACACCCAAAAACATTCTAAAAAAAAGCTTGTAAATTGCCTAAAATGATATTAAAAAAATAATAAGGGTTGTAAGGACAGAAACACTGACATTTAGGAAAAGGTAGGCACAGGAGAGATACAGGTAACAGGAAACATATTACTGGTTTTGGTAAGGAATCACCAAAAGGTAATATTTTGGCAGAATGTGAAAAAAATAACTTTTTTTTTTTGGTCATCTTTTTCTCAGTAGCCAGGCTTACTAACACAATGAAAGGGTTATTATTATCATGGTGAAGTTTGCCAGAAACAAATACTAATCATGCAGGAAGCCAAGCACCAGTTCTGCCCGGTCTGATCTGGAAGCGGCCGTCAGTTTACTCTTGACATTCTCAGAATAAAGTCCATTGTGCACTGTGAATTTTCATTACAGACTGACAGACAACAACTAAAGGTGCCATGCACTTACATACCGGAAACATTGTAATAAAATACTGACATGTAAGGATGACACAAGTGCTGCCTCCACAGTCCTTTTCTCCAGTCTGTGAGATAGATGTAGGAATTCCTTCTTTTAAGAGAAATGGCATTTCCTAAAGTGGCCTGTGTGTCACCTGGGAACCACCTGTGGAAGCACTGACATTAGTGTCACCTAAGATCTCACATGTGTCAATTAGCTGTAGCAGCCCTTGGCCATTGGTATATGTATATTAGCAGCTACATGGTGCTCTGCTAGTCCAGGCTTGATCATTTTACCTCTGGCAGCCTATGTGATTAGATTTACCACACTAATAACATAACCTCTTTTAAATGTAGTGGACAAGTTCAATTAAAGCTGACATCCAGGCAGATATTAACCTTCTTAGCATTACACTTCCCTGAAAAAACATGCAAAAAGCATTGATCCATTTTCACCACACATGCTAAATGCAGAAAATTACTTTAACCCCAAAACATAGATTTCAACACAGAAATCTATCGAATAAAATAGAAAGTTGCAAATGTATTTACAACTACTTTGCAAACATATAGTTTCAATAATAAATACACTAAAACGGATTATGATATACACAAACACAATTCAAATAAATCACATTTGTTTTGCAAATAATAAAAGACAAGTAAGGGTAGATTCACACCAGGTGATTAGATTTAATCTGGTTTATGATCAGGATTTTTTGTAGCTTTTATAGTATTTTGGTATTATGTTAATTATTATTTGGGGTAATGGTAGAGAAAGTGGTGTATTATTTTCATTTTGGTAGTTTGATTTTCTGTTACATTTCAATGTGTGTTATTTAGTCTATGTTGTATTATATTAGTATAGACAGGTTATTAGAGCATCATTTTAATTTGTTTTATTTGGTACTAATTGTCAATATTAATTTTTATTATGTTATGTATTACTCATGCTCAGGGCCGCCATCAGGGGGGTACAGGCATTACACCTGTAAGGGGCCCGGGGGTCCCCAGGGGCCCGGATGGGAACCACCCTAAAAAAAAAAAAAAAATCCGAAGGTCCCCATAAGCCTTTTTTTTTTTATAAAAAAATATATTTTTTAAAAAAAATATTTTTTTAATATATTTTTATTTAATTTTTTATTAAAGGGCCAATTTTTTTTGTTTTATTTTTTTAGAGGTCCGGAGGTCCACAGGGGCCCGGAGGCCCCCAGGGCACTGGATGGAAACCCCCCCTTTTTTTATTTATTTTCTATAAAAAAAATATATATTTTTTAATATATTTTTATTTTATTTTTTTTATTAAAGGGCCATTTTTTTAGGGGTCTAGGGTCCCGTAGGCCACCAGGGCCCCAGATGGCAACCCCTTATTTATTTATTTTTTTATAAAAAATATATTTTTTTTTATAAAAAAATATATTTTTTTAATATATTTTTCTTTTATTTTTTATTAAAGGGCCAATTTTTTTTCTTTTTATTTTTTTTATATTATTATTATTATTAAAGGGCCCAGAGGTCCCCAGGGCCCCTGGATGACAATCCTCCTTTTTTATAATTTTTTTTACTTTTTTATATTTTATTTCTTTTTTTTAATATGTAGATGCATTTTTATTAAAGGGCTCAGAGGTCCCCAGGGCCCTATGTGTCAAACCCCCTTTTTTTATAATTGTATTTTTTATTTTTGTTTAATAAAAAATAAAAATATAAAAAATATATATAAAGGGCCCAGAGGTCCCCAGGGCCCTGGAAGGCAACCCCCTTGTTTTTTTTTTTTATATATACAGTGCGGAAAATAAGTATTTGAACACCCTGCTATTTTGCAAGTTCTCCCACTTGGAAATCATGGAGGGGTCTAAAATTGTCATCGTAGGTGCATGTCCACTGTGAGAGACATAATCAAAAAAAAAAAATTCCAGAAATCACAATTTATGAATTTTTAACTATTTATTTGTATGATACAGCTGCAAAGAAGTATTTGAACACCTGAGAAAATCAATGTTAATATTTGGTACAGTAGCCTTTGTTTGCAATTACAGAGGTCAAACGTTTCTTGTAGTTATTCACCAGGTTTGCACACACTGGAGGAGGGATTTTGGCCCACTCCTCCACACAGATCTTCTCTAGATCAGTCAGATCACCCTTTTAAAGGACACAGAGGTCCCCAGGGCCCCGGACGGCTACCCCCCTTTTTTATATATATGTCTTTATTTCTTCTTTTTCTAAAGAGCCCCCCGCTTCTCAATTCGCAGCAGCAGCCCCCCCCCCCCGCTTCTCAATTTCATGCGGCAGCACCCCCCCCCCCCCCGGTTCTCTGCTCCAGGGGGCCCATGCCTGAAGCTGTGTAAGGGGCCCCAAAATTCCTGATGGCGGCCCTGCTCATGCTCACCATAATTCTGTATCGTTGTAACAGGCGCTCCGCGCGCCTGTTACTTCCTGTTTGCGTTCCGCCCTGGAGCTCATTACGACGACCGCGCAATGATGTCATCGCACGGCGCACCGTGCATTCCACCGTGGAACGCGGCGCAGCGAACATCACTCCTTTCGAATTCAGTGCGATTTACTACACCTGGTCCTTGCCTATAAAGGCATTAAATTGAAATAGAAACATTGTTCTATTATTGTCAGCCGTAGCTCGTTAACGCTACTCATATCGCAGCCATCGCTCCCCATGCTGCAACACCGCTCCAGGCAACAACTACTACTTTGGTGCTATTGCACCTACTACAACACAGAGCGTTGCTGGGGACAACCTTGTGGCCTTTGCTGAACACCCTACACCACGGAATCTCTATCTCCTACATAAAAGCCTACAAACGGATAAGTAGCTATTGTATCACTTGTAGTCCTATAAGAAGATCTGCTGCTTGTGTTCCATCTAATACATTTGTTGTTACTTAATATGCCTGTGGATATCAACATACTATGTGGGAGATACTGCTGTGCTAAGGACTGTTTGCTAAGGTGTACCTCCAAATTACTTGTGCAATATTCACCTCATATATGCAACTATAATTACCTGAGCTATATTTTTGCCTCTCACATGCAACTTCTATTACGTGTGCAATATTCACCTCATGTATGCAACTATAATAACCTGAGCTATATTGCCTTTTATATGCAAATACTATTACCTGAGCTATATTGCCTCTCATACGCAATTACTAGTTGTCACTACAACTCATATTTACTACGAGCTTGACATAAGTACAAATCCCTTATAGGCCTTGTCTTAATTGTTTGAACATGTTCGCTCTAACTTATCTATGCTAGGGGTTGATGCTATATTATAGCATCTCCCTTAGTGGCCTAATACATCTCTATATGCTCAAGGTGATGTGATGTAGAGAACCCCCAAACTCCTGTTTGTGTGGAGTGACGCCTGTGGTCCCGTATTAATAATCACTTGTATATAGAGGTGTATTGAAATCTTGACCTTATATAATTTTAAACGCTAAGCTCAGGTCGCAATGCGTCCATCCTTAGTAGCCTTTCTTTATGTGTCAGAGAAATGATGTAGAGATCCCCAAACTCCTGTTTGTGAGGAGTGACGCCTGGGGCCCAATACTGAGTTGTCACATAAAGAATCACATTGAAATCCTTGCTAACCGCAGTTGTGGTTCACTCTGTTCACCAGTGCTGTTACAATCGTATATATTGATTAACCAGGTGGCTCAACGTAATTGGCACTGCGCTGATAAGCCATTCACCTCTGCAGCCAAGGGTTCGGATCCCGGTCTCGGCTACATGTGAATTGAGTTTGGTGGTCTCAGCCCGGCTCCCAGTGGGTGTGCTATGCAAGGTACGCCTGTGATTAGTACGCCCACCCCCCCTCACAAAAACCACTACACTTGCACGCACACGAAATTGGTTTAACACGCACGCACTTTGGCCATGCGGTCTCCTAAAAAAAGAGAGGCGAAGGACCTACGGGGCTGGTTGGGTGGACTAGACCCCCTCACTTCCTCATAAGGGGAGTCCCTCTGCCCCATGGGGGTCCCATTGGGCCCCCTGTTGGGCTCCCAAGTGGAGCAGGTAGGGCAGGGTGAGTGGGAGGCCCCCCTCAAACCCGCCACTCGGGGGCATGGAGAAGGATGGCAGATTGCCTCTGGGGGGAGGGTCTGCCTACTCCCAACTCCTGCAGTCCGGCTCCTCTCTCTCGAGTTCACGCACAAAAATACACTTTATTGATTTACCATTAATGCTATCTATTGCACTATACTCTACTGCAGAGGTGCCCAACCAGTGGCCTGGGGGCCACATGTGGCCCTTGGAGTGCTCTGATGTGGCCCACGACTTCCTGATCTGGGATTGCTGGTTGGCTAGCATCAGGGTTGTGAATGAGGTCAGCAGCAGAGGAAACAAGTGACTGTGGAGAGTGAACATGCACTTGTCATCTGCCCACACCGCTCATTGTAGCCCGTGACTGGTTACCAAGTCGCTTAAGTGTTGTGCTTCCTACAAAATCCCATTGTCCTCTTATTCCCTCTTCTCCTCCTTATCAGTTGCCAATATTGGTAATGTTATCGTGTCATTATGTACTGTTCTGGTCATTGTTGTGATCTTGTGTTGGCTTTTTTTAATGTAACTATCGCAATAATTTCCCTTTGGGATTATTAAAGTAAAGTATATAAAGGTGTGGTGGGACTGTGTTGGGTGGCTATTCCAGTGCTATCCCACTGCACCCCAACCACAAAACAAGGCAAAATGCCTTGTCTCCATTGTGGCTGGTTCACACCAGCACAGCGCAGTCACTGCATGCTGGTTGATAAAACCTTATGAAATGTGACATAGTCACATTTCAATAAAGTTAATTTTTAAAGGTAAAAAGTACAATGTACCAGGATCAGTGTCTTAGCACTGCCTGCACTGCAACACACACCAGACCCTGTGTTTTAACATATTGTATGCCATAGTATTCAAGCTTTGAAGGCATTGTAATCGTGAAGTGATTTGTGGCTTTCACATGCGTCACTTATTTTATTTATTTTTTTACAACTGGGATCTGTCCAATCAAATTGTAACTTGGTTACTTTTTCTGGCCGGTACAGTTGAGTATTGAGTCATTTCTTTGTTCAGTGTCCATACCATGCCACTTTTCCTGTTGACCCAGAAAGCAGTGATGTACAGCATTCCATGTGTTACACAATTGATTTGCTCAAGGCATGCTAATGTACTCTGGTGCAGGTTATATATTTATGAAGATGTTATCACTAAGATTGGATGACACAATATGCCTCTATCGCTGCTCATGTTAATAGAACCATGTGAAACTAAATTCACTCTGGTCTTAACCATAATGAATTATCCATTGCAAACTAGTACAGCGTAGGATCTCCATGCAATTGTCACTTGGACTGGACCTGAGCTAGGCATCATGTGGCACCTACACCCACACCCATTAAATGCTGTAACTCAGCTGAATGCATCTGCAGTTTTTGTCAGCTGAAGTTACAATTCCTGTTTTTCCAATTGTCTTAAACATCATCATATCATAGCTTAATCCATCTAACAGCTAGCACTTGTAGAAACCTAAAAACCAGTGTTTCATTTTTTGTAACCTTTGTTTATTTCTACAATGCTACAACAGTTTTAATCTAGAAATTAACCCGTAAAAATGATAACTTTGTAATTTAGGACATTTCTGTACAGTTCCAACTTGTAAAGTATGTTTGTATAGATTGCAGTTTAAGTGCTTTTTGTACTGAGTTGATGCTGACAGGTCATCCATGTTCACTTTGATGTACATCACATAATAGTGATGTTCTTCTCTTATTGAACAAAACATCTCAAACTAAGAAGCCTTTCATGGCGATTTGACAGTTGACTAATGTAGTGTGTGAAAAACTGATTTGCTTCAAAATTATTGTGTTAGATGTTGAAGTGGCAGTGACAGATGTTATATCTGAATTATTTCTTGTGACATTCACTTTTTATTGTTGCTCAAGTTGATGCATTTCTCAAAACAAGTCTTAACTAAATTATCTCTTTCTTTAATAGTTTCTTTAGGGTGTCCTCATCTGAGCCATTGTACAAGAATTTCAGTTTTGCCTTACCATTTAATTAGTTTAACATTTATATTAAAAACAAATTTTCCGCAAAAGGGAGATTCAATAGCTGATTTAATACTACAGTATAGTTCAACATAGTAGTGACCTGCAGCAACTTAACCTTCGATTTTATTTTAACCACTTCCTTACTGAGCACATATACCCCCCTCCTGCCCAGGTGAAATTTCAGCTTCCGGCACTGCATCGCTTTAACTGACAATTGCGCGGTCGTGCAATGTGGCTCCCAAAAAAAATTGGCGTCCTTTTTTCCCACAAATAGAGCTTTCTTTTGGTGGTATTCGATCACCTCTGCGGTTTTTATTTTTTGCGCTATAAACAAAAAAAGTGTCAATTTAAAAAAAAAAAAACAATATTTTTTACTTGTTGCTATAATAAACAGCCCAATTTAAAAAAACAAAAAAAAAAAAAAAAACATTTTTTTTCTCAGTTTAGGCCGATACGTATTCTTCTACATATTTTTGGTAAAAAAAAAAAATTGCAATAAGCGACTGGTTTGCGCAAAAGTTTTAGCGCCTACAAAATAGGGGACAGAATTATTATTAATTTTTATTATTTTTTTTTACTAGTAATGGCGGCGATCTGAGATTTTTATTGGGACTTCGACATTATGGCAGACACATCGGACACTTTTTACACATTTTTGGCGCCATTTACATTTATACAGGGATCAGTGCTATAAAAATGCACTAATTACTGTATAAATGTGACTGGCATTGAAGGGGTCAACACTAGGGGGTGAGGGAAGGGGTTAAATGTGTACCCTGCATTGTGTTCTAACTGTGGGGGGAGGTAGGTGACTGGGGGAGGTGACCGATCTGTGTCCCTATGTACAAGGGTCCCCCGCTGGCGCTCCAGGCTTTCCGTGGAGGGCACCCTGCTCCCAAGTTCTCCATTGACACACACAGCGGGACATGGCCCCACCACCAACCCCTGTGTCACAGCTTTTGATTGACAGCAGTGGGAGCCAATGCTGTTATCAATCTGTCCAATGAGGAGAGCGACAGTGGCTGGAGCCACTGCGCTCATGCACATCGCTGGATTAGATCAGACTCAGGTAAGAACAGCTTAATGCATAGAAGCTGAAAAACCTTAAGGCTTTACAACCACTTTAAACCACTTTAAAGAGAGCAATCATATAATTAAAGAGATTAAAGTCTAAGAAAACTCTAATTATATCTATTGTTAAAAATGCACCCCCTGCACCAATTCTGCCTAACCTGTATAAACAAGATCTGTATACTTATCTGTTTTTAAACTACTCCTGTCAAGTCACATGATCCTGCAGCTCTGTGTAAGAGAATGCTCAACAGCAGCTTTGAATTTTGGTAGCCGTGTCACCACTTATGGGTTCCCAAAGCCTGGCTGTTATCGACACTCTCTCCTCTCCCCTGCAGCAGCCACTCTCTGACACAAAGGAGACAGAGCTGTTCTAAAAAACATCAATAAAAAATTGCTAAATATACAGATCTTGTTAATACAGGTTAGGCAGGATAAGTAGCAGGAGGGGAAAGGAAAAATTTTAAGGATAGAATTTTTTTATTTTTTTTCTCTTTAGCAAAAGTTGATTTTTCATTGGTTTCTTTGTATTAAGGTACATTATGATTTTTCCACCATAGTATGTTCCATTAAATGGAAGGTATATATTTTTTTTGTAGAATTTTGAATTATTTTTGCAGTGCTAAATTTAAAGTTTATAAACTTTAAAACTTCAAAAACTAAAACCAACTTTGGCTAAAGTGAGGTAGGATTAAAACTTCTGTTTTCGGTTTTTCGGTGTCCCAGGTGGAAGGGTTGACTCTTCTATTTGTCCAATTGTTTTACAAACTAAATATGAAAGAATTTGTGTTCTCACCAGTAGAGGAATGGAGGGAAAATCTTCCAATACAGACACTTGTCTCATTGTTCACTGTCACAGTAGGCATTCCTCCTAATTTGGAGAGATATCCTCTTACATCCTGTTGTAATGCAGGACGGCAGTTCCTTCAGACCGATTTAAGGATGTTGCACCTATTTGTAGATTGTGGCTCTAACTTCCAGTGATGGACAGAGGAAAGAGAGTAAGTACAATTCTGTTTGGCTAGCAACAGAGCAGGAGGATTTTGATTATTCATCTCTGTGAATATAGCTCCAACAACCACACATACAGAGATTAAAAAAACTGTGTAAGAGACCTGGGGAGAAGAACAGAGTTACCGGGGATGCTTTGTAAGCGGATATATGACTTTTCCTGGACTGGAGTCCCAGAACAGGGCTCGGTGCCACTGTGGCTGCACCTGTTGCTGTTGTTGTGTGTCTCCTGAGATCTGAGGACAGGGCTGGGGGCTGCTGCTGTGTGCAGGGCCGTTTGAAAGAATTAGGGGACCCCAAGCAAAATGGACATAGAGGCCCCCCCCCCCAGTGTGCCAGTGTGCCCATCAATTGTCGCTACTGTGCCCCATAAAATGCTGTCAGTGTGCTCATCAATTGTCGCCATTGTGCCCCATCAGATTCTGCCAGTGTGCCCACCAATTGTAGCTACTGTGCTCCATCAGATGCTGCCAGTGTGCCAATCAATTCTCGCTACTGTGCCCCATCAAATGCTGCCAGTGTGCCCATCAATTGCCGCTACTGTTTTTCATTTGCTTTGCTCACCTTTTTATCTGGACTCTCTGTCACTCAGTCTGGTCTGGTGGGGCAAACTTCAGCTTCTCTTCCTGGTTCCCTGGTCCAGGCAGGCAATCGGCCGGGCCACCCATGCCTGGAGGAAGCCGCGTCGGAAATTTGCGGCCCTGGGCTGCAGAGGAGGTCCTCGGGAAGTGAACAGCTGGCTGAGCCGAGCCGTGGATCTAAGGCACTGGTCTGGCATGGAAGAATGCCGCTGCCCACTGCGCTGACTCCGCCGAAAGGTCACCGACTGGACTGGAGGTCGGAGGAAGGACTCAGAGTCAGCGGTGAGTGCTACTGCTCTCTCTCTGCTGCTGCTGCACACTGAGTGAGCACTCAGTGTGCACTTCCTGTCAGTCCAGCCGGGAACAGGACACTGAATCTCCTGTACCACGCGGTACTCGGCCGGACTGAGAGGAGGAAAGAAGAGGAGCTCGGCCACGCTACAGCCTGGAAAGGGGAAGTTGGGGGCCCCAAGGCAGCTCGGGGCCCCAAGCAATTGTTTGGTTTGCCTGTCCTGTAGCGATGGGCATGGCTGTGTGCAGTGCCTAAACCGTGTGTGCAAAGATCCCAGAGATGCATGTTGCTGCATTGCTGAGGATTAATCTGCAGGGATCAGGCTACTGCTGGAGCTATGAAAAGTAGGGATGAACTCCCAAATCCTCTGAACATCAAACCTTTAACCCATGGGTCTTCAAACTACGGCCCTCCAGAACTACAATTTCCATCATGCCTAGTCATGTCTGTGAATGTCAGAGTTTTACAATGCCTCATGGGATGTGTAGTTCCACAACAGCTGGAGGGCCATAGTTTGAGGATCCCTGCTTTAACCTGTTTGGTGGGGGCTGAATGTCATATATAGTAGTGTTTTTTCTGCCACTACTATATATGACAACTTTATTTTTCTGCTGTCAGTAGTTGTTAAAAGGAAGCAGTGGGTGTCACCCAGCCCTGTTCATTTGTAAACAAAGTTGTAGGCATAGTGGTTGACATCATTGGACCAATATGGCCAAGGCTATGATGCATTAAGGTGAAAAAACACCTGACACACACCAGATTCTGTGAACCATACAGTGCGCTCTATCGACCACTGGTCTCTTACCTTATATATTCATTGTGGGATTGCTACCAAAAACCCATGCCAGTCATGTTTTAGTTTTGAACCATGAATATGGTTCGCAGGTCCTTATTTTTCCTTTTTCATACACAGCTATTTTAGGGATAAGCGCATAGTGCGGTTCCATCCTTCATCTACCCGTTCTTGAGAGGTTACCTTCCTCCATTTGCGGCTTGTAGTTCCAGATGGTCATCTCTAGCTGTGCAGACCACCTCTCCTGACGAAGCAACTACGGTTGCGAAACTAGTCGAGATTCAACTGGCATGACCCCACTGTTCTCACCGCCCCCCCTTGTGTAGGGTTGACTTAACATCTCGGTGACATGTCTGGTTGGTCACGCACTGTGTCAGGCGATTTTGATGTTTTTTTCATGCAGTTTGTATGCGTTTTTGTTTATTAACAAACTGTGAATAGCCAATTGTTAAAGGGGTTGTAAAGGTATTTTTTTTCCCTAAATAGCTTCCTTTACCTTGTGCAATCCTCCTTCACTCACCTCATCCTTCGATTTTGCTTTTAAATGTCCTTATTTCTTCTGAGAAATCTGTCTGTAACTACACACATTAATGCAACACTTTCTCCCTGGTGTGGAGAAAGCCTCTTGAAGGGGGAGAGGGCGAGCAGGAGTGTCAGGACGCCCACTAACACACAGCTCCTTTCTCTATCTCCAAAGTAGATAGCGTACTCACCCCCCTGCTCGCCCCCTCAAGAGGCTTTCTCCACACCAGGGAGAAAGTGTTGCATTACGGTGGTGAGTTACAGACAGAAGAACAGGAAGTGAGGATTTCTCAGAAGAAAAAAGGACATTTAAAAGCAAAATCGAAGGATGAGGTAAGTGAAGAAGGACTGCACTAAGGTAAAGAAAGCTATTTAGAGATATTTTTTTTTACCTTTACAACCCCTTTATGGATCAGGCGGCCGTTGCATCCTTAACAACCAATGAGTCATCAACTGTCAGCATAAAAAGAAGAATTGCTATTTTTTTTTTTTTTTATAACTACCCCAATGCTTTACAGACCCTTCAGGTTTGGTATGGAGTTTAGGGTTAGGCCCACTGCAGAATTTGAAAACAAAAAGGTGTGGGGTCCCCCCCAAAATTCATGCCAGAGCCTTAGCCCAGCATTCAGCCTAGCAGGTCAGGAAATAGAAGGGACAAGCAAGCGTTTCCCCCAACAATGAACCATACCAGGCCACATGCCTTCAACATAGAGGGGGCTTTATCCCCCAGAACCTGACCCTCCCGGACATATATACAGGGAATAAGCGGCCACACATATTGTAAGATTGGAAAGTTCCAGGAACCTCCTGGGACTGTCCAATTTTTCACTATGTGTGGCTGTTTATTCCCTGTATATATGTCTGGAGCAGCCTTCTCCATTGATGTCTACCGATATTGGGAGTCTGTTTGCTTCAAGGGAAACGTCTCCATCCATATGATGACGGGATGATCTTCATACCATCCATCTGCTACAGCCGGTTATTGTTGAGGTATACCTCACAAGTCACAAATGCTCATTTGACTCAGTATCTAATGGTATGTGAGTCCACACTCTCTGGTAAGCATGGCAATTTTACCACAAAGTGGTGGATCGCATAACTAAAGGCAAAGTTATAACTCTACTGTGATAAAAAGAAAGAAGGGGTAGCTGCGCTTAGGAAATACTAAATGAAGGGTACTAGGGTCAGTGAACGCACTGAGATAAGTGGGCGTGTGTGACTGCAGCCCCCCCTAAATATAACTCCCCAAAGGGGTATATATAAAGAAATACAAGAGGTGGTGGGGGTAGTGGCGCTGTCACTAATATGTTGTTTATTAAGCCGGTAAAATAATGGGCTTTAATGGGACAACATTCCCCTGAGGAAATATAAGAATATAAAAAATATAAAAAATAAGAGGAGACACAAATAATAATATAAATGAATGTGTAAAATCACTAGTAGTGATGCCTCAAACAGCCACCGGAGGTGTGATTACATAAGTAAAAAATATATAAAAAATATAAAAAGTGTAGATAAATAAATTAGGTCTTCCTGGTCATATAAGATATGCACTAAGAACACAGTCAGTGGCCCAGTGTATAGTATAAGTGGCCCAGTATGTAATATGTGGCATAGATACAAATGTGCATAATATGAAATAGAAGTCCAAAAACATAAAAGTTAGATGACAATGTCCATAGATATATATAGCAGGTGAAGTAAGGTGGTCAAGGTGCACCTAATGGGATAGGTGGTAAACAAAATCACAGGTGACTTTCGCAGTGGGTCCGGTGTTCCCCCTTATGGGTCCCCACTCACCAAAGGCAATCACCCCTGCAGGGGTAAAAAGCATGTAGATCGTTGTCCTGCTCCAAGTTGCCGTGGCTCCCTTCCTTAGTTTGCACCGATTTCCTTTGGATCACCTGGGCTCCTGCGATGTATCCTTAGTGTGTATTGTTGTTGTAATGAATTTCAGTTGGTATTATAATTTCCTCAAAGGCAAGAAAAAAGAAGCTTCCATAGCGTGGTATGTTTTTTTAAAAGGGGATAATTTTAATAGCACTGTCAGACTATCACATAGTACGAGTGCACAAAATATACAAAATTAAAAATAAATACAAAAAATATATAAAAATGAAAATAAAAATAGTGCCAGACTTAGTCGGATATAAACCGCAACTGACAGTCACAATACCAAAAAATCGAGTTGGTAGCTGCCTATACCCAAAGGGGTTATAGGTTCTGAGTAGGGTTGTCCCGATGCCTCTTTTTTAGGACCGAGTACAAGTACCGATACTTTTTTTTATGTACTCGCCGATTCCGAATACCGATACTTTTTTTTTAATGTCATGTGACAGTGACACTTTGAAACCTGTTGTCTCAGTTTAGAAGTCCTTTGATAAAAGATACCAGACAGTCTGCAGGTTTTATTGGCCTGTATTGTTGTCTGCAGCATGGAAGTGTATGCTGACCACTGATGGGCACAATGTGAATATCATGGTGGTGTTTTATTTTATTTAATGTGGTTCATGTCCTTTGTGGCCCTTTTTGGGAACATGGATCTCTGTGGTTACTGTATATTTCACTATTCCATTATTATTTTTTACTGTGTGTTAATACCATTTTGGAGGACAACGACTTACCCAATCGGATACCTGGGAGAGAGAGAGAGAGGCAGCGTGTAATGCTGTAAAGAAGCTGCAGGAGATGGGCAGTACTGACTCTAAAATCACACAAAAAAGGGGAAAATGGTAGCAAATTAAACGTCATCCAGTTGAGGTTCACATTCCCTTTAAGAAAGGTAGCAAAGACTGGCAGGAGATATCGGCGTGACCTCTGCCCCACACTCACCCCGGGCTGACAGTCTCTCTGCCAACAATGACTGCAGATCCGGAACAACCACATTTCCACATTTTTCTCCAAATCCCCATGCTGACTCGTCTGCAAAACGCACCAAATAACCATCCTGAGAAGTGAGAACTGTAAGACTCTCCAGATCTCCGTGTATAATGCAGACGGCAGCCATCGAGTGTACAAAAGCCGCGCCTCCTCCTCCTCCTCGTCCGTGATAGGTGAACTTAGTTTCCCAGCAGTGAGTCAGTGTTCCGCCTATCATGGACATCCTCTCATTCTCATCCATGGGATGAGGATGAGAGGGTGTCCGTGATAGGCAGAACACTGACTCACTGCTGGGAGTGTTCCCCTATCACAAACGAGGAGGAGGAGGAGGAGGAAGCGCGGCTTTACTACACTGGATGGCTGCAGTCTGCATTATACACGGACACAGACAGGCATTACACGCTGCCTCTCTCTCTCTCCCAGGTATCGGATCAGGCATCGGGAGGATTTGCGCGAGTACAAGCACTCACGCAAATACTCGGCATCGGTCCCGATACCGATACTAGTATCGGTATCGGGACAACCCTAGTTCTGAGAATGCACAGCACACATGCAAGGTCCAATTGAGAGTATCATCAGCGTGGAAGCGGCGTGCGCTCCAAAGACTAACAGCTGGTTAGGACCGGAAGTGTATGTGGGTGTGCGCACGCCGGCACACGCTACACTTTTATATTTTTTATATATTTTTTACTTATGTAATCACACCTCCGGTGGCTGTTTGAGGCATCACTACTAGTGATTTTACACATTCATTTATATTATTATTTGTGTCTCCTCTTATTTTTTATATTTTTTATATTCTTATATTTCCTCAGGGGAATGTTGTCCCATTAAAGCCCATTATTTTACCGGCTTAATAAACAACATATTAGTGACAGCGCCACTACCCCACCACCTCTTGTATTTATAACTCTACTGTGCTTTCACACAGGTGTCCTTTCTACCTCAATGATTTAATTTCCATGGTCGACTATTTCCTATTTGATCATACTTTGTTTTAATATATATTTCATGTTTTATATATACACACACAGTATTGAATGCTGCACTATTTATTTGTTATACGTTTGCACTATATGTCTAGTGAGTGTTAGATGCTATTTACAGTATCTGAGCGCAGTTTTTACCCTTTCTTTTATAGCTAAGGTGTTTACCAAGGACAACCTAGGAAAGCAGTTAAGATGTATGCTGTCTTAAGCCTCGTACACACGATTGGATTTCCATCAGAAAAATCCCTGGAATTTTGTGCGAAGGGCGTTGGCCGTGAACTTGTTCTGCATACAGATGGCAGAAATTTTTCAGCCAACATACACAAAACGATGTGTTTTTTTCTGCTCTTTAGCGCCACCCTTTGGGCAACTTCTGCTAACGTTGTCTTATGTTTCAGCTTCAGAGTTCTTCAACTTGTTCAGCACTGAGGAAAATGTTTTGTCCTATACACTGCATTCCTGCGCTGGTTCAGTACAAATTTCAGCTCAATCAACTTGTTCTTATGATTTCATTATTGTGCCTGAACTCATCAAGCGCAATCAATAGTTAATGATAGAGTGGACATCCCTACACCAGAGGATGCTTTCTCTACCTCACCTAAGCCATTTAGATGACTTTATCCCACCACTTGACAAACAACGCCAAAATCAAGCTTCTACTGGGAAGAGACATCTTGAGCGAACTTTAAAGTACAGTACGTCAGCAGTACAATGGTTAGAATGATGATCCTTATGCACAAAAAATGACCTAGGTTTAGTAATTATTGGAACCAACCATCCATACAAACCTTAAAGTAAAAATCCAGTCTATATCTAAGTTAAAAAAAAAGTTCTACCTCCTATTCTAACCCTGTTAAAAGGAGATGCATATACCTACCTATTCTCTGGGCATGCTGGCTCCATCATGTGATTGGCTCCCAGCAGCCAACTTCAGAGAAGAGGAGAGATACATGGGCAGTGACGTTACCCATATGCTTACTATGGTGCATCCATTGTCGGCTGTCCCTCCTCTCCCCTGAAGCCACCGCTGGGAACCAATCATGTTAATGGACCAGAGGGCCCTAAGAATAGATAAGTATAAGCAATTCTTTCTTCAGGGTAGTTAGAATAGGAAAGGCAGGAAGGTGGGAGCCATTTTAAGGTTAGTTAGATTTAGATTGCATTAAGGTGAAAACAACTTTTCCTTTACAACTCCTTTAAAGTGGTTATACAGGCAGAAGGATTTTTACCTTACTGCATTCTATTCAGAAAGGTAAAAGACCTTCTGCAGGCAGCTTCCTCGCAGCCTCTTCCTTATACTTATCTTAGCCTGATCTTGATCCAGCAATGTACAGTGCATCCGGAAAGTATTGAGAGCACTTCACTTTTTCCACATTTTGGGTGCTCGAGCACCACCGGCAGCGCGCGCACGCCCGCCACATCCCCGAGATGCCAATGCGCGTGCCTGGTGGCCACGATGTCCGCCAGGCACTCGCGATCGGCGGTTACACAGCAAGGGCGTGAATCCACGTCCTGCCAGGGAGAGAGGAGACCGATCTGTGTCCCTTGTACATAGGGACATAAATCGGTCACCTCCCCCAGTCACCCCCCTCCCCCCACAGTTAGAACACAATGCAGGGTACACATTTAACCCCTTCCTCACCCCCTAGTGTTAACCCCTTCAATGCCAGTCACATTTATACAGTAATTAGTGCATATTTATAGCACTGATCGCAGTATAAATGTGAATGGCGCCAAAAATGGGTCAAAAGTGTCCGATGTGTCCGCCATAATGTCGCAGTCCCAATAAAAATCGCAGATCGCCGCCATTACTAGTTAAAAAAATAATAATAAAAATTAATAATAATTCTGTCCCCTATTTTGTAAGCGCTATAACTGTTGCGCAAACCATTCGCTTATTGTGATTTTTTTTTTTTTACCAAAAATACGTAGAAGAATACGTATCGGCCTAAACTGAGAAAAAAAAATGTTTTTTGAAAAAGAAATTGGGCTATTTATTATAGCAACAAGTAAAAAATATTGAATTTTTTTTCAAAACTGTCGCTTTTTTTTTGTTTATAGCGCAAAAAAATTAAAACCGCAGAGGCAATCAAATACCACCAAAAGAAAGCTCTATTTGTGGGGGAAAAGGACGCCAATTTTGTTTGGGAGCCACGTTGCACAACCGCGCAATTGTCAGTTAAAGCGACGCAATGCCGGAAGGTGAAATTTCACCTGGTCAGGAAGGGGGTATGCGTGCCCAGTAAGGAAGTGGTTAAGTATGATGCTACAAGCTTGGCACACCTATTTTTGGGCAGTTTCTCCTATTTTTCTTTGCAGGACCTCTCAAGCTCCATCGGGTTGGGTGGGGGTGTCGATGCACAGCCATTTTCAGATCTCTCCAGAGATTTTCAATCGGGTTCAAGTCTGGGCTCTGGCTGGGCCACTAAAAGACATTTGAGGAAAGGGGTACGCCCCTGAAACACGTCAGCCCTAACATCGACTTTAGATTCAAGTGATTATCAAGTTCTGCTGATGTTGCTGGATTTCTGCTGTACTGTCTTTTTAAGCCTGATTTTAACTCCACATTGTGAGTATAATGATTGATTTTAATATTTTAATAAAAATTCACTTAGCGGTATCACACTAGGTCGGTGCGCCCTCCATTTTTTTCATTTTTTCCTTTTTTTCTTTTTTTTCTTTTTTCTTTTTTCCACTCAAAGACATTGACAGAGTTGTGTCATAGCCAGTCCTTTGTTATCTTGGCTGCATGCTTAGGATTGTTGTCCTGTTGGAAGACGACCCTTCGCCTAAGTCTGAGGTCCACAGCGCTATGAAGAAGGCTCTTCATCAAGGATGTCTTACCCTCAATCCTGACTAGTCTCCTGGTTCCTGCCACTGAAAAATTTCCCCACAGCATGATGCTGACATCACCATGCTTACTGTAAGGATGGGATTGGCCAGGTGATGAGCGGTGCCTGGTTTTCTCCAGACATGACGCTTGCCATTCAGGCCAAACAGTTCAATCTTTGTTTCATCAGACACAAAAACATTTTTCTCATGGTCTGAGAATCCTTCAGGTGCCTTTTGGCAAACTCCAGGCAGGCTGTCATGTGCCCTGTACTGAGGAGTGGCTTCCATCTGGCCACTTTACCATACAGGCCTAAATAGTGAAGTGCTGCAGAGATGGTTGTATTTCTGAAAGGTTCTCCTCCGTCCACAGATAAATGCTGGAGCTCTGTCAGCGTGACCATCGGGTTATTGGTCACCTTCCTTCTCCCCCAATCAGCGTCCCACTCTAGGAAGAGTCCTGGTGGTTCCAAACTTCTTCCATTTACAGAAGATGGAGGCCACTGTGTTCATTGGGACCTTCAATGCTGTAGAAGTTTTTATGTACCCTTCCCCATACAATTCTGTCTCAGAGGTCTACAGACAATTACTTGGACTCCATGGCTTGGTTTGTACTCTAACATGCACTGTTAACTGTGGGACATTGTATAGACAGGTGTGTGCCTTTCCAAATGATGTCCAATCAACTGAATTTACCACAGGTGGACTCCAATTAAGTTGTAGAAACATCTCAAGGATGATCAGTGGAAACAGGGTGCACCTGAGCTCAATTTTGAGTGTCGTTGTAAAGGCTGTGAATACTTATGTACATGTGTTTTTTTTTTTTTTTCCATTTATATTTTTAATAAATTTAAAATTTGATATTTCAAACCAACATCTCTCACATTGTCATTATGGAGTATTGTTTGAAGAAAAGAATGAATTGAATCCATTTTGAAATAAGGCTGTAACATAACAGCGCTGTGAATACTTTCCGGATGCACTGTACATAAGAGTCGAGGCTCTCTTGGCTCTCTCACTCCTCATTGGCCCAGATACAGCAACAGGAGCCATTGGATCCCACTGCTGTCAATCACAGCCATTGATGAGAAATAGGGGCGAGGCGGCCCCCTTTCTATGTGTCTTATGGACACACAAAGCAGGGTGTGGGAGCAAGCATGCAAGTGCCTTGCTATGGGGTTACTCGACAGGGGGTGGAGCCCAGAGAACCATTGGGGGACCCCAGAAGAGGAGGATAGGATCTGCTCTGTGCAAAACCATTGCAAAGAGCAGGTAAGTATAGTTTGTTATTTTAACCACTAGCCGACCAGCCGCCGTCGTTCTACGGCGGCAGGTCGGCTCTCCTGGGCGAGAGCCCGTCATACTACGTTGGCTCCTCTGCGGCCACTAGGGGGCGCACGCTCCGCCGGTGGCCCGCGCGCCCCCCGCTCGCCCCCGAGTCCCGCGCGTGTGCCCGGCGGGCGCGATCGCCGCCAGGCATGCGCACTCGTTCGTTACAGAGCGGGGAACGAGAGGTATGTGTGTAAACACATACCTCTCGTTCCTGTCAGCGGGGGAAACGCTGATCTTCTGTTCATACAATGTATGAACAGAAGTTCAGTGATTTCCCCTAGTGAGGTCACCCCCCCATACAGTTAGAACACAAATAGTAACACACTTAACCCCTTCCCTGCCCCCTTCACTGCCAATGGCATTTTTATAGTAATACAATGCATTTTTATAGCATTGATCGCTAAAAAAATGCCAATGGTCCCAAAAATGTGTCAAAAGTGTCCGATGTGTCCGCCATAAGGTCGCAGTACTGAAAATAAATAAATAAATAAAAATGCCATAAAACTACCCCTTTTTTTGTAAACGCTATAACTTTTGCGCAAACCAATCAATAAATGCTAATTGTGACAGAAAAAAGTAAAAAATATTGAATTATTTTCAAAATAGTCGCTCTATTTTTGTTTATAGCGCAAAAAATAAAAACCGCAGAGATGATCAAATACCACCAAAAGAAAGCTCTATTTGTGGGGAAAAAAGGACGTCAATTTTGTTTGGGAGCCACATCGCACAACTGCGCAATTGTCAGTTAAAGCGACGCAGTGACGAATCACAAAAAGTGCTCTGGTCTTTGGACAGCAATATGGTCCGGGGCTAAAGTGGTTAAGCCTCAAATGCTGTGCACTCCAATAAAATTACCATACAAGAAAATCAAGGCTACATTACAGAGCTGATTGAGATAACCCTGTTATGAAAACATTTTAAATGACAGAAGTGAGACTGACCCTTTATAGGGTGTCCAGAAAGCTAATAATACTGAGCTCCTGCTCTACAATACTGCTGCTTATTAGTTCATGGAATTTGCAAGTAGGTACTCTCTGAACCACTTTCTACTTCTGTAGATGCTACAGAGTTGCTCACAGGGGACCATTTGCATCCTGAGTCTAGTTCTGTCATCAATTGGTCTACAAAGCAAAGCAGTAACATCCTTCTACTTTGAAAATGTTGATGAGAGCTTGAAAGGGTTTAACTATACATTCTTGCAAAGAGTCATGACCTAATCAACAGCATGGTTTCAGGTTTGTCCTTTAAGACCCAAGCTGATACAGCTGGCAGCTCATGCTTCACACCCAGAATCCTGCTAACAGCGAAATCGCTACACTAATTGTTGTGCAAGATCATCACTTTCTTTGCAAGCTGGAGAAAGAGTCTTATAAACCTGTCCTATAACCACTTAGAGAGACTGTCTTAATTCTACCCATAAGGGACCTCGTACGCCTTGCCACTAATCTAATGCCTCGTACACACGATCAGGTTCTTGCCCGGCCAAATCACATTGGAGTTCTGTCAGAATTCCATAGGAGAAAAATAGAACATGTTCTATATCTAAACCCTGATGGAATTCATTCGGAATTTCCGATGAAAAAACTCTGATAGGGGCTACACACGATCGGAATATCCAATGAGAAAAATGCATCATGAAATTCCGATTGTGTGTACAAGGCATAACACATAACACATTTTTTCTCATGAATGAATTTTACCAACATATATTTAAAGTAGCAGTAAAGTCCACTTTTTTAACCTGTACCTACAGGTAAGCCTATAATAAGGCTTACCTGTAGGTACAGAAATTATCTCTTAACCACTTAAGGACCGCCTACTGCACATTTACGTCGGCAGAATGGCACGGCTGGGCACATCAACGTATATATACGTTGGTTTTAGTACCCAGCCGTGGGAAGCTCTAGGACCGGGACCGCGGGATCACTGACACGCCGCTGCATGCGGCGATCCGTCCCTGGAGCGGAAGAACGGGGAGAGCCGTGTGTACACACGAGCTTCCCCGGCTTCTCTGTGGCCGGAGCATCGATCGCGTCATCCCTGTAATAGGGGGACGCGATCGATGACGTCCGACGGACCATTTCAGCCACACCCCCCTACAGTTGTAAACAACACATTAGGGCACACCTTCCCTACAGCGCCACCTGTGTAGTTAACTCCCAAACTGCAACTGTCATTTCCACAGTAAACAATGCCGGAATTTAAATGCATTTTTTGGCTGTGAAAATGACAATTGTCCCAAAGCAATGCTTTGTCAAATATTGTCCGAAGTGTCCGCCATAGCTGGCTGTCGCAGTCACGAAAAAAATATGTCCGCTGGTTAGTACGTAAAAAAAAATAATTAATAAAAATGCAAACCATTTTGTAAACGGACATAAATCTTGCCGAAAACACATGCGTTATTGCGTATTTTTTTTACCAAAAATATGTAGAATGGATCTGACGCATGCGCGCCTAAACTGAGAAAAAAAATATTGTTTTATATATTTCCTGGGGGATATTTATTATAGCAAAAAGTAAAAAATATTGCATTTTTTTTAAATTGACGCTCTATTTTTGTTTATAGCGGTCAAAAAATAAAAACGTGGCGGGTGTCAAATACGTCACCAAAAGAAAGCCTATTTGTGGGAAAAAAGGACGCAAATTTTGTTTGGGAGCACCGCGCTGTCCGCGGCGGGAATTTGATCCGATGGTGTGTAAAGCAGCAGTGCCGATCGGATCAAAATATCCCCTTGGCGTCAAATATACGCTGTAAACGGTCCGGGTCTTAAGTGGTTAAACTTGCACTGTTTAGGAGATATTCACACAGCATACACAGCATGTGACCTCACTGACACATGCACTCTGAAGGGATGGCATACCCATGCCGTACCGTCAGAGCATTGCGCCAGAGCATGTGCGTGGAAGTGACATCTTCGAGGCCCCGCCCATTCATTGAACTGGAGTCAAACCCGGAAGGAAGACCAGGTGAAGATGGAAGCGCCAGGGAGCCATGACAGCACTGCGCTGGAGTCCTGTTTTTTAACAGTTTCCTACCGCTTTAACTGGAAAACATGGACCTGTTCTGTTATCCTTTTAGACTACAATTTACAATTTAAGTCAGCTGAGCTCTGACATTTTGTGGTCTCTCTGGCTTGGGTTCTTCAGGAGATTCAGTTGAATCTTCATGTTTCCTTGAAGGACATCATATTTTGCATGTTTTGTTTTCTTTTATGCATTGGCTTACCTCCTTAATCCCAGTGTGTCCAGACAGTCCATCTGCTGACATGGCACAATTCACAGGCAGCCTAACTCTTCAAAAAGAACACTGAAGTTGAATCCAACCCAATTTTGCTTCAGCTAATTGCAGAATAGAGGATGTTTTTCCAGTCTTTTGAATTGTAACCAGACAGTGATTTTCTGGAAGGTACTAACAGTGACTG
The DNA here is from genome assembly GCA_029574335.1 of Rana kukunoris. NCBI lineage: Eukaryota > Metazoa > Chordata > Amphibia > Anura > Ranidae > Rana > Rana kukunoris. The sequence goes on along the minus strand of CM056049.1, from coordinate 562,447,760 downwards.
AGGTAACGTAAAAGAAACAAGGCAGATCTAGCTAGTAGTGTTGCTCACGAATATTCGTATTGCGAATATTCGGCTCGAATATGGCATATTCGAGTATTCGCGATATATTCCGAATTTCGCGGTGAATATTCGCTATTTCGAATATTCGTATTTTTTCAATTTTTTTTTAGAACAGACACATCCTAGAGATCCCCATGGAGAAAAGCATTGCTGGTATGATTAGAGACCTTGGGCCGAAATCTGAGCGATATTTTATATTGCCGAAAAATCGCATGCGATATTCGGCAATAGCGAACGCGCAATATTTTCGAAAATTCGCAATTTGTTTTTACAAAATAACACATTTTCGATTTCAGAGTGTTACTGTCGAAATTCCGCAATCATTTTCTCATTCGATTTTTGCGAAATTACGATAAAATATCAAGAATATTCTGAGCCAATAGAGTGCTCCTTCCGCATTTGCCGAATATTCGCAATATTTTGTATTGTAATATATCACGAATATTCTGAGCCAATCAGAGTGCTCCATTCCGCATTTTCGAAATTTCGCAATTATTTTGATTAAAAATTCACGAATATCTGAGCCAATCAGAGTGCTCCATTCCGCATTTCTCGAAATCCAATTATTTTGATTATAAAATATCACGAATATTCTGACAAATCTCCTTCTGCATTTGAATATTCGAATTATTTTGTATTGTAATATATCACGAATATTCTGAGCCAATATGTCCTTCCGCATTTGCCGATATTCGTTTTTTGTATAATATATCACGAATATTCTGAGCCAATCAGAGTGCTCCTTCTGCATTTGCCGATATTCGCAATATTTTGTATTGTAATATATCACGATTTCTGAGCCATCAGAGTGCTCCATTCCGATTTCTCGAAAGTTCGCAATTATTTTGTATTATAAAATATCACGAATATTCTGAGCCAATCAGAGTGCTCCTTCCGCATTTCTCGAAATTTCATTCGCATTCGCAATTCGCATTCGCATTCGCAATTCGCAATAGCGAAATTTCGCTATCATTTCATTTCCAAAAAATAGCGCGAATATTCGCATTTAACGAATATATCTCGAATATTCGACTATATGTTCGAGATATATCGCAAAATCGAATATGGCATATTCTGCTCAACACTACTAGCTAGGGCTGAGGTAACACTAAACAGGAGAGGCGGACAGAGGGAGATACCAAGATATTAGCATATTACAGAACAATAAACTTACACATTTTAATACAACACAGAAAAATCACATATACAGTAAGTAGGAAAGAACATTTTTGGAAATGTATCTTTAGGTCCAGAGGACAAATCAGAAGACATGTATGTGTTATGTATATAAGGTGAAATCTAAAGATTTCAGATGAAGAGTGTTGTGTGTCTCATTTATTATGTGTTTTGTATTGTTGCCATTGTATTGTTAATATTGTGTATCTACTAACAATTCAGTCTTAACAAACGCTGTATCCAGGCCTAGGGCAACACTGCAGTGGGGCAGCACGGAAAGAGTCCCCGCCGGCTTGCTCTACACTGCTAGTGTAGCGCCAGTCTGATGGGGTGGACTGGACTGAGAGTCAAATTAGTCTATCGCCCCCGAAGCGGCCCCACTGCTTCCAATATGCGAATGGCCGGGCCGGCATTCTGCAACTGTGGGGAGGGGGTTCTGCTTCTAATTTAGACTGTTCTATCATCCTGGACCACAAACCTTCCTCACTGTGCTATATGTTTTCTGTGCTGCACCATTGACATGGTTATATATTCTCAGTCCTCTCCATAAAATTATCAGAAATGTGTGCCTAACATAGAACTATAGACAATTTTTTTTTTTTTCATTTTGGATAGAGTAAGGGAGGGTTATAGCCCCTGTTAGTTTATTTTTTACCATGCCTGTTCCTTTGCAGAGATTTCCCTTCACTTCCTGCCCCATAGCCAAACAGGAAGTGAGAGGAAATCTATGCAAATTAAGGTAATCCTTTGCCTCAGCTTCTCAGAACTAGTGTCCCCGCAGGGAGGGTCTTAAACAGAATGGGTGTGGCCTTGACAGGATGGGCTGGGTCATATTTAAATTAGGGGGTGCACAAGTTTAATTAGGGCAGCACAAAACCTAAATACACTACTGGCCTTAACTATACCCTTCTTGCTTGTCTTGTGTGCCCTCAATTTGTTTCGGTTTCATCATAGACACAGGGTTTAAAAAGTAATCTTCTTATATTTCATGAGACTGAAAAAAAATCTTCTGTATTGTACCTTGAAAGTTTGTGGATTCTTCTAAATTAGCAAGTGGCCATACTGTCCAGCCAGGTCAAGATCAACAGGGGTATTGAATACAGGTTCCCAAAATCAAGCAATTAATCAACACTCAATGAAAACTATCAGCTGTAAATCAATCAAAAAGCGACTCTTTATTTATCACAAAGCTATTATGCTTTAGCCCTGGTTCACACTGGGCTGCGGGAGTGAAGCCGTGCGAGTTCAGTTGAACTCGCACAATTTCACTCCCGCTGGCAGTCCCGATTTCAGCCACGATTTAAGAGACATCTGTGCAGGTTTCTGTCAATGTAAATCGCGTCCTGAAATCGCAAAAAGTAGTACAGATCGCGTCTTGAAATCGCAAAAAGTAGTACAGATGCGGCGTCGCACCGATTAGGACGGTGTCATTGCCGGCAATTGCCGGAAAATGCCGCCGATTTGAGATGCGATTTCACATTTGAAATTGCATCTCAAATCGAACTAAATCCTACCCAGTGTGAACCTGGGCTCAAACAATATAAAATCATGGCCTTTTGAGAAAGTCCCTACAAAGATTGAAATGTGTCAATAAGATGCATAATGTATCTGCTAACCAGGACCAACATTTGCACACACTGGGGTTAAATTATTATAGCGCAAATTTGCAAATGCACAAATAAATGGTTGCAAAATGGCCAAAACCACATAAATTATCACAAAAATGAATTCACTGTAGTGCTCAGGAAAAAATACTCAGAAAAACGAATTCACTAAAAAGGTGAAATATTTGAATATTGTGCAAAAGTTCATTTATTTCACTAATGCAACTTAAAAGTTGAAACTAATATATGAGATAGACTCATTACATGCAGAGCAAGATAGTTCAAGCTGTGATGTGTGATAATTGTGATGATTATGGCTTACAGCTCACGAAAGCCCCAAATCCACAATCTCAGAAAATTTGAATATTGTGAAAAGGTGCAATATTCTAGGCTCAAAGTGTTCCACTTGTGGGGATGAGGCCCTTGTCCCCATCAACATGAGGACATGGTGCTTTGAGGGGTCACAGACCCCCAAAGCATCCTCCCAATGTTGAGGGTATTTTGGCTGGTATGGGTTCAGGGGCGGGCGCTCTCTCGTCCCCCCCTTTTTTCCTGCGGCCTGCCAGGTTGCGAGCTCAGATAAAGGGTCTGGTATGGATATTTGGGGGGAACCCCACGGCATTTTTTTTTTAAATTGGACTCAGGGCTCCCCTAATATCCATACCAGACCCGAAGAGCCTGGTAATTGAATTTGGGGGGACCCCCACGCATTTATTTTTTTTTATCAGTGACTTTCAATTACTTTTTTCTTGTATTGCCGGGAGCTGACAACTTCATTATAGGCCCGGATAGAACTTTTAAATTACTTTTTTTTCCTTCAGAAATGACATTTTGTGCAGGGAGAGTTCTAAGCACGGGAAACAAGCGTTACTTTACAGGCATACTATACACACCCCCCAGGTACGAAATTTAAAGGAATATTTCACTTTTATTGTTTCACTTTAAACATTATTAAACTGCTCCCGAAAAACTTCCATTTTTAAAACTTTTTTTGCATTGATACATGTCCCCTGGGGCAGGACCCGGGTCCCCAAACACTTTTTATGACAATAACTTGCATATAAGCCTTTAAAATTAGCACTTTAGATTTTTCATGTTCGTGTCACATAGACTTTAACGGTGTTCGGATGTTCGAACAAATGTATTGTCTGTTTGCATGTTCTGATGCAAACTGAACTGGGGGGTGTTCGGCTCATCCCTACTCCATAGCCACAGGGTTAAATGAGAAGCATGCAGCAGTGCAAGCAGCCACACTGAGGATGGTGATGGGCAGTGAATGCCTCCATGTTTACAAGCATAATCTGAACCTCACAGAGGAGCAAAAGAGTGACACCAAAACCTGGATGCATTAGAAGCTTTCTTCAGACCCTCTAAAAATGTCATATGAAAGATATATATTTGGCTGCTGTAAGCAAGAAGACTGTGAATCAATAGACAGGTTTGTCACACGGCTAAGAGAAAAAACTGCAAGCTGTGAATATGGCTCTCTGAGAGATGAACATATTGGTGATAAAATAGTTTTGGGTATCACCAGTGAAAGCTAGACATGTGCAGACTGGAATATTTTGTTTCGTTTTTTCGTTTTCGTTTGGAAAATAAATTTATTTAATTACTCCCGAAAATCGTTTTTATTTATTTAGTTTTTCGTTGGGGAATAGCTTTCATCCGAAAATCCAATAATACTTGGTTTCTGTTGAATGGTCAAAAGAATATTCGACGTCGAATCGTACATTTCCGTTCCAATATTCCGCCTACAAGAATTCTAATGTTGTATGACTAGTAATAATGTCGAATCTATTTTCTCATAAATCGAAATCTAATCTCTGTAATGTTGAATCTATTATTTCTATAGTGTCGAATCTTTTCTCTATAATGTCGAATCTTTTCCCTATAATGTGGAATCTTTTCTCTATAATGTCGAATCTCTCTATATCGAATTTTTACCGCAACTAAAATGAAAATAAAGCATTTTTTATGTTGGATCTTTCGGTTTTCGTTTCTTGCGCTTTCGTTATCGTTTGTTAAAACGATAACAAAAAAAACAGATTTTGGGACGAAAATGCATTCTAACGAAAACGAATGCACATGTCTAGTGAAAGCACACGCCAACATCTACTGAGGAAACATGATTTAGATCTACATCTAATTGACAGCAATTGAGATATGTCGCACTGCAGAACTTACTGACAAATATATGAAAGCTATGGAGCAGGATAAACTGATTCACAATATCAATGCGGTCTCTAAACAACAGCAAAGCTTCAAAAAACCACCAGCAGTTTCAGCACAAGGGTCACTTGCACAACTCACCTGGGAGGAAGCCTACATCATGCAAGTATTGTGGCAATGTGCATGTACAGTACGAGAGAAAGAAAAGTATCCTGCATATGGGAAAATCTGTACTGCATGTGGTAAACCAAATCACTTTGCAAGAGTGTGTCTCTCCAGTAAAATAGAAGCAAGGAAGATGTACACAATTGAGCAAATGTCAGATCCGGAGGACGCACACCTGCATAGCACTGATATGGTTTACTCCTGAGAATGCATTGGTGTTGTAAACACAAAGGGCAAAAAATGGTTGTAAACCTCAGATTAAACAATATAATCCAACCCTGCCAACTGGACTCGGGTGCAACGTGTGATGTCATGAGAATAAATTACAAAATGAAACTGGCACCCAGAGCACCCCTACAGCCTAGTAGCACTAAACTAAAGTTGTATTCAGGGGAACTAATGGAATCATTGGGGCTATACCAAACAGGCAGCATACGTGATTGTATACACAAACTGAAATTTGAGATTGTTGACGCCGAATCAGAAACCGCTATTATCGGGTTCAACATGTGAGCACCTTGGACTGATGCTATTCACCATTCCTGCTGAGCTACATAATGTTGATAATCACCCTGCAAAATCTCTGACTAGGCCACTGACAAAATAGCAAATTCTTCACGCCTACAGTGATGTATTTGAGGGCCCGATAGTCTCTGTTGCAGGAGAGGTTCATTTTGAACTTGATCCTACCATTCAACCTGTACAATGTGCCCCACGCAAAGTGTGCCTATCTCCATTAAACCACAGGTTAAAGCTCAACTAGATAAATATGAAGCTGAAGGACATTTAACTTCAGTATAAAAGCCTACAGATTGGATCAGTAACATGGTTGTTATCAGAAAGACTGAGTAGATCAGAATATGCATTGATCCCAAGTTCCTGAATATGGCCCTGAAACAGTCACACTACTTAATGCCAACACTCATTGATATTTTGCACAAACCACCATAAAACAGATTTCTTCACACTTGTTGATGCCAGAGATGCCTTTCTACAGTGCAAACTGAATGAAAAGAATATGGGAGCCCTCAGCAGGGGATCAGAGAAGAGGAGGATCGGTGCTGCTCTGTGCAAAACCATTACACAAAGTAGACATCTGTCGTGATCGAGGTGATCGTTTCTACTCGCTCGGATTACTTCCATTCACCTTCCAGCTGCAGAGATCGAGGTGACCGGTCTGCATCCCGTTCGGTTTATCAGTGTTCATCTCCCTGTCATACGACCAATACCAGCCGAGAGTGTGGTTGATTTTCAGGCTTGCATAGCCTGTGTTCTGGTAAGCAGGCTTGTACATCTGGTGTAGGTGCAAGTTTGATATTGGTGTCATCACAGGCTTCTTTTCACGTTTCCACTATCATGGACTAATTTTTGTCTGAGACTTATTAGGACTTTTTGCTGCCACTTCTATTGTCGGCAATTGGACTCTTTATGTTATATATTATATAGTTTATATTCCCACTTATGCACTTAGTGTGGTATTCGTATCTTTACATATTTTTTCATTCAAGATACTTTCCACAGTTTCTTTTTCACATGTTGGTTTATAGCGCAGTTTTCATATTTTCTTTTGTCTAATCATTTGTGTTGTCGTCCATTTTTTCACTGCTGCTTTATACTTCTATTATTGCACTTGCTTGGTAGGTCAGATGCATTTTCAATATAATATATTTATCACCAATTTCTTTGTTGTGTTTAGTCACCACTAGGGAGCGCGGTTCCTTTTTTTCTGGATGAAAAGAGTAGATACATGACCATGTTCTAGGACTCCTTGGGGCAGAAAGAGATGGCTCAAACTACCATTTGGAGTCTTTGTAGCACCGGAGGTATAACCAGCGAAAGCAGCACGGTCCTATCTTCTGGACATTGAAGGAACTGTCTATCCCTGCATTTGAGTGGGTTTAAGAGTGGCAGAGCAGCCTGAATCTCAGTATCCTGTTGATAGATCAGACTCGCCAAATATCACAAGGACATGCTCACCCATTGACAATGAGGCATGTAAAGACTACAGAGGCAATGCCTCATACCAACGGCAATGACAGTTCTGAACAAGCAAGTATATCCAAAAGCTTTCAAGTGCAGAGCATGCCAGTACGTGATGAGACAAGCCCAGTTACTTCAGAGAGGGCTAAAGGAATCTTTGCAGAAGGACCAGTCTTCACCCGTAGTGGCAGATGTTCAAAACCACCTATGAGACTTAACCTATAGAATGTGTTATTGCTTTGTCTCTTTTGAATTTCACAATGTTCATTTATTAACACTAAAAGGGGGAGCTGTTATGGATGATATGTTTCTTTAAATGCAACTCTATGGTGCATCTCTGTTGTACTTCTTCCTGTGTGGTGTTTCCTGTTCCTGCTGGGTCATTCAGTAAACATGGCTTCTGTACAGTGAGAGTCGGTTCACACTGGGGCGACACGACTTCCAGCACGACTTTCAGAAGCAACTTCAACACGACTTGAGCATGAACCACAGGGCAATCTGGGGCGATTTACAACACGACTTGAAGTCCTTTTCAGGTCAGGAGACATTCCAGTGGCCAATAAAACAACAATCAGCTCTGGGAGAGGGAAGGGGAGGGAGGGGTTTGCCTGAGAAATGTATGTTATCTTGCTGGGAAGTAGCTTTAATTAAAACAGTGATCAGACTTGGAAGCGACTTCCATTGAAATCAATGGGTACAAATCGCCTAGAAGTCTGATTGAAGTAGTACAGGAACCTCTTCTGAAGTCGGAGCGACATGAGTAGTGTGTGTATTAACACCGCTCCCATTCACTTACATTGCTTTTCTGGACAGCACGACTTGGGACAAATTGAGACGACTTCAAGTCGGATCCCAAGTCGCCCCAGTGTGAACCGACTCTAATGGCTTGTGCTGTCTCCTCACACATCAAACTTGTACTGTTGTAAAGCCTAACTTTAGCCAAAACATTTCATTATGTTTTGAATAGAACAAGGAGAAGACCTGGGTTATGCATGATGATATCAGAAAACACCAGAGTACCGAGCAAAGACATACACACTGCTAATGCCTTGGGTAGGCCAAGCAGTAAGAATTTGTGCATACCTGGTCTGTACTCCAGGAATTTGATAAGGTGGGTGGTAAGGGAAAAGGGAATACAGAATTTCTGTTAAAAGTATACATACTCTTGAAGCTTAGAACAATAACATTTTATAACTGCATTAGGCAATCTACAGCACGCCCTTTCAGATGGTAAAGAGTACCCAACACCACAAATATATTAAAAATAGTCTGCATTAATATTCATGTTTATAATAAACACATTTCTCAAATCTATAAAAACATCAGCCACAATTTGATCAATAAACTAGGATTGAAGTCAGTAGTGTATACACCCCATAATTGATTAAAAAGTTACACCTAAAATGCCAGAGGATGTAATATTACCCAGATTAGATTGATGCAAATACAGCAGTTATCTCCTCCTGTCCTGTCATATGATTATATATATTTATATCTCTTCTTTATACATTTGATGATTGATCTAATAGATATGCATGTGTTTAGTCTTGTCCTCATTGTTGCACTTACTTTGCATAATAAGTTCCCTACCCATCCCTAGTATATACCATACTATGGCAGCATGTGTTCTGAATGTAAAAATCAATTCCCATTGAAACATGATTACATTAGTTACAGCTATGTACTGGCAAAGCCAACTCCATGTTATCCACTGCCACTGCGCTGATCCATTTTCTCCAGACAGGGGTATACATGTATAAAGATAGAGAGCAAGAGACAGAGAGAGAGAGAGAGAAAAAAAATAACATTTAGAATATCTATCTATCTATATATAGATATATCTATATATCTATATATAGAGTGTGTCTATGGGAATGTTTGACCATTCTTCCAGAAGCACATTAGTGAGGCCAGACACTGATTTTGGACAAGAAGGCCTCGCTCAGGGTCTCTACTCTAATTCATCCCAAAGGTGTTCTATGGGGCTTTAGGTCAGGACTAGTCAAGTTCCTCCACCTCAAACTCACTAGCAGGTTTTTATTGGTGTCCCTATTCCCATTGATAGGGGATCTCTTCCTTTCCTTTTACTTGTGGACAGGGAGTGAGGGAAAAATAGAGCAATAAAAACACTTATGCCGCGTACACACAATCGGATTTTCCACTCAAGCTTGGCTTGCATACACACAAAAGTTCTCTGAACTTTCGATCGTCTAGAACGCAGTGATGTACAGCACTACGACGAGCCGAGAAAATTAAGTTTAATGCTTCCGAGCAAGCGTCAAACTGCTTCCGAGCATGCGTCGGAAATTTGCGTGTCGGAATTGCTACAGACGATCAGATTTTCTAATAGGATTTTTTTCCGTCTGAAAATTTGTGAACCAGCTCTCAATCTTTTGTTTTTAGCGGAAATTCCGACAGTAAAAGTCCGACGGAGCATACACACGGTCCGAATTTCCGCTCAAAAGCTCACATTTGACTTTTGCTGTCGGAATTTCAGATCGTAAATACTATTACCAGGTTTTTATTGTTATTTGAGTTCTTATTTGGAGTGATTCATAGGGGAGTCTCTCTACATTGTAAACCTATGTAAAATAAATAATTGGGTTAGTTTTCGCGTAGTAGATAAGGAAACCATGGGAACTGTAGAAAATGCAGCAGTCCATTGATCATCTGATATATGAATGAATGAAGACTTATATAGCGCAGCACATGCAAACTAAATCGCCTCTGGGCGCTGGTTGTTCCTGTCTCCTTTGGTATCAAATATAGGCTCCAAATCTCGTGCCAATTGTGTTCTTGATGGAATAACTACAGATTCTTGGAACCTATTATGCAATACCCCTTAAAATAGATTTTATGGCTGGAGCTACACTTTAAAAAAGTACCAGTTCAAAATTACAAACAGATTCTACTTAACAACAAACCTACAGTCCCTGTTTTGTTTGCACCGTCTGTATACTGCTGTTCAAAGTATATAGGGCCAAAGGGGGGAAAACCAATGCTATTTGCAGGGACCAGACATTACATTAAGGGCCCTTTCACACGGGGTGGATCAGTATTGATCCGCCTCCGTGTGAACATCTGCTCAGCGGGGATTCCTCCGTAAATCCCCGCTGAGCTGTCGGCTGACAGGGCGGTCCCTGCACAGTGTGCGGGGACCACCCAGTTTTTTCTCCGCTCTCCCCTATGGGGGATCGGATGAACACGGACCGTGTGTCCGTGTTCATCTGATCCGCTCTGCAGATGGAAGAAAAAATAGGGTTTTCTTCCGCCTGCAAAAGTAGATCTTTGCGGAGGCGGACAATTGCGGGTGTCAGCGGGTGTTCATCCGCTGACACCCGCTATCCCATAGGGATACATGTATGTCTGTATTTCATCCGAAAACAGATGGATGAAATACGGACATACGGTCCGCACATGTGAAAGAGTCCTAAAGCCGCAAGCAGTTTTAAATTACTTTTTTTTATAGTAATCTCATTTTGTGCAGGGACAGTTCTAAACACGTGCCACTTCACAGGCATAGTATAGACACCCAGCAGGTATGATATTTAAAGGAATTTTTCATGTTTTTCTTTTTCACTTTAAGCATCATTAAAATCACTGCTCCAGAAAAAACTACCATTTTTAAAACTTATTTTTACATTGATACATGTTCCCTGGGGCAAGACCCAGGTTCTCAAATCCGTTTTACGACAATAACTTGCATATTAGGCTTTAAAATGAGCACTTTTGAATTTGAACGTTTGAGTCCCATAGACTTCAATGGGGTTCTAAATGTTAGCGCGAACGTTCGGTCCGTTCGAAGGTTCTGGTGCGAACCGTTCGAAGGTTCTGGTGCGAACCGAACAGGGGGTGTTCGGCTCACCCCTACCGCCGTGCAGGTTCATAATCTCTTTCCTTTTCTCTAACAACTCTATCCTATCTTGAATGTATCTGGGATTCACATTTTTCTTTGGAATAATTCTCTCTAAATCACTTATTACTCATTTTCTAAATAAACCAATATGTTAAATGATAGCATGTTGATGGGGGGAGCGGTGGAAACCAAGTCTAAACATAAACAAATTAAACTTTTTTCAGCGCTCAACAGTATATTTCAAGTTGGATTAGTAATTGCATTTCTGTTACGTTTCTTAGAAATAGATATATGATTCAAGGCAATGATCAGTGGTTTATTGGTGTCTTTGATCATGTCACTATATTGGAGTATGTATACCATACACTTGTGATTTTCGTCACCGGTACTGTACCATCAGATCAAAGGAAGCATGTATGGTCTAGATCATACACTCTTTATTACATCTGCATGGAAATACAGGGTCAAGCCACATCATGCCAGATGGTGAACAGGTATGAATCTGTGGCAAGCACAGCTGAGCAGCAATCCTTTATTTGTAACACATTTGTACATTGTGTTAGCTGCTTGTTTTAAACGTAATGTTACCTATAAACATAATGCTTAATGTGCTGTGAGCTCGGGAGAAAACTGTTGTCTATTTTAATCAGTTAGCCTTCCAAACATGGCTGCTAGGATTTTAATGGGGCCCGAGTATATCACTGTATTTCTGCTATAAAAGAAAATGCCAGGCTATCGTCAAAGTTTCAACCAAAACAAAAATAACGAATTATAAAAAAAGTCCACTGTAAAGTTTAGAAAGAGCTCCGTAACCACTCACCAAATGAGGTGTTGTTACCGAAACCTGGAAACTGTAGTAAACACCAAAATATCCCTATGACAGCTATAGGAAAAAAAACAAGGGGTGACAATGGGGCAATACTTGAGCAGAATCAATCCAAGTAATTATTTTATTGATATCAAACAATAAAAAAATGAGACGTACTGTATAATACTCTCCAGCTTTGCAGTACCATCAAGGTGTAACAGCACTGAAATAAAGTGCATCTACATAAATATCAGACAAGGACATACATGTAACGTGACAACACATATACTAAAAGAATGGACGTCCGGACGCCTGATTGTGATGCTCAGGCGCATGGGCGTCCGCTGAACTTTTTCCAGGGGGGGGCATAATTTTACAGTTACCTATGCTCCGCTTCTTTGACAATGTCATGAAGGGCAGGGGCTTAGTCATTATCCCATAAAGCCTTCTCCCTTAACTTGTACTCACAGTCCCCACTTGTAAGGTCACGGTGGTCTTCCTTCTCCCAAGTCCTGTTTCCACATGTCCCTTTGAAAATACATTACAGGCAGCAAAACAAACACAAGGGTGCACATACAGGAAACAGCCAGAGGTGGCAGTAAAGAGCTCTGTAACTCAGTGACACTGATCTTGCAACAGCTGTGGAGCCGACTCACACAAACACAGAGAGAGTCAGCACAGCTACAGATACGAGCATGGCAGACCCTTGCCGATTCCAGGGGGGGTCACTGGCCCTCCCTTACTCCTATGAGCGGACACCCATGCTCAGGCGTGATGTCAATTGATAATTATTGCATGTTATTGCAGGTCCAAACTATCTATGAATATGTGGTAAAATATGACATCAAGTCTGCGCATCACCCCGGGGATGTGGAGCTGGCAATTTGAAAAACCACTTCAAGCAGTAATTTGAATTTGAGGGATCACTATAGTTAATGAATAGTGGGGCACTCTGGATACCTATGTGGAAGAAGGGCTGAATCTCCTGACCCACGTGATAGAGACTGTAATTCAGGGATCCTCAAACTACGGCCCTCCAGCTGTGTCGGAACTACAAGTCCCATGAGGCATTGTAAAACTCTGACATTCACAGACATGACTAGGGCATGATGGGAATTGTAGTTCCTGAACATCTGGAGGGCCGTAGTTTGAGGACCCATGCTGTAATTAGTTATTACTTGATGATGTCAAAGTAATTATGCTCGACAGAATTTAAAGATCGGAAAATTGGTCCCCAAATCAAAACTCAGAGAAAAAAAAAGGGGGGAAGGCGGGCAATTGGACTATCACGGTACAGATAAGAGAATGAAGTGAGGTATAAATGCACATATATAGAAAAGTAGCTCAATTTTATTTAAAAAAAAAAACAATAAAAGACAATAACATTCACATATAGTTAAAAACATTTGTGGCAGACCACACAGATCACCAATAGAAGAATCAAGATGAGATGCCCTTCACGACTCATGTCCCATTGGGATTTTTCCCCCACCTGGGGATTCTTCTATTGGTGATCTGTGTGGTCTGCCACCAAATGTTTTTAACTATATCTATGTCTTTTATTATTTATTTTGTTATTAATAAAATTGCGCTACTTTTCTATACATGTGCATTCATCCTCTTATCTGTACCGTGATAGTCCAATTGCCTGCCTCCCCCTGTTTTTCTGAGATTTGGTTTGGGGACCAATTTTCCGATCTTTATATACAACATTTTCTGGATGATGGTATGACCAATTTCATCATAATAATAATGCAAGTCTTATATAGCGCTGTCTTACCCTAACTTGCCAGGCAAGCTTCTGAAGCAAGCCGAGCTGTAGCTACGGGTTCGAGGCGCTTTATAGTAACATATCACTATTACCCAAATCAATGGTACTATTTTACCGACCTCGGAAGAATTGAAGGCTGAGTGGACCCCGCCGGGATCGAACCTGCAACCCTGAGGGCTCAGGTGATCACAGATTGCTGCAACAGAGCATTAGCCCGCTGAGCCATCTTACCAGCTTAGATTATCATAGATTATCTATTTACCTTCCAAGAGGCTACTTTTTCATATGCTAGACAGAATGTAAATATCTCTTGTATATAATGTCGGTAATACTATTCATTGAGGTAAACATCGAGTTCCTTAAATTCATGTGATAATAACAACATGAGCTCCACTGGAAAAGTATCTGCCATGCATGCATTTAAAGGTAATCAAAACAAATCGATGTGGCAATAAGTTTGCTATCAATGATGATGATAGGAACAGTCCTGGTCACACTGGGAGTGAAGTGGTATCTTAAATCAGAAATACTACTTCCTTTTCATGGTTGCATCGGCTTAGTATACAGTAACAGTCACAGGTATATACACTTTCATCTATCCCGTATTGGGATGTAGTGCTCAATCACAGTGCCCTCTGTGGTCTTTCAGGTTCCACAATCACTCCAGTGCCCCTCCAAATGATATATTCAGATTACAGAGGCCAGGACTGGGGCTGTTCAGTCCTTGATTCTCACTGGCAACATGCTGCGTAGGGTCTAGCTCAGCATCTCGCAACAGCGGGGCACTCCGTCTTCGGCGTCTGTGACATTAAAGCGTTTCGCTATAGAGGTAGCGTAGCTTTGTCTGGACGGTGACAGTACAACAACCTACCACCCCTTATAGCGGTGATCTCTTACTGGTGGTCACTCCCATCTAAAGAATTTTAAACGGGACAATAATCATGTATGTTGTTATTCAATGTCAATTGTCTCCTTAGGCCTCTTACACACAGATCAGTTTTTCTTCAGGTTTTTCTCTTCAGTTTACCAAATCCATCGAATATGAGGTCAAACCTCAAGAGTCTCAATTTGTATGCAATCAGGCAGGCCCTTGTACTACATAGTTTTGGTAAACTGAAAATAAAAACCTGAAGAAAAACTGATCTGTGTGTAAGAGGCCTTAGTCCTTCATTTAAGTTTAGCAAAAATGTATTTCAAGCTTAATACAGTATATTGAATGGGATGGATGCAGGCGGGGAGGAATTAACACAAATAAACACAAATATGGAGTCATTATACTAATATAAATGAAAATATTAATGAAATTAAAGCATAAACAGATCTCTCACTTACAGGGACATAGCTAATGCTGGGAGATAAGGTAACTTCAGAAACAACTGTCGAGATTCTTGATGTTAATGTCTAGTCACAGAGTGAATGGTTGACCCAGATTGTGTTGGTTCCAAAGCCCAATAGGACTCTGCGACTCTGCAATGATTTCTGGAAATGCAATGAATTTTCCAGGTTAGATGCCTACCCCATGCTCCGGGTAGATTAGCTTATTGAGAGACTAGGGCCAGCCAGATATATCACTACGTTAGATCTTACTAAGGGGTATTGGTTAATCCAATTGACTAAGGCTGATAGAGAGAAAACTGCTTTTTCTACCCTAAAGGGCAGTATTTAGTACAAAGGAATGTCTTTTGGACTACAAACTGCTCAAGCCACATTCCAGCGAGAAATAGCAGGATAGCATTTTAAGACCTCACCGGGAATATGCCTCTATATATTTGAACGACATAGTAATTTTAATCAGAGTCTGTGAATCACACTTGACCAAAGTCCAGGTATTGCTGGACTCCCTTTGGAACCCTGAAAAATGTGCTTTGGGAATGGAGGAGGTGAAATACCTGGGGTATATCATAGGCAAAGGGCTGGGGAAAACTCAGGTCAGCACGATAGAGGCCATACAGAACTGGTCCTGCTCCCTCACAAAGAATCAGGTATGTGCATTCCTGGGCATGGTGGGATACTAAAGGAGGTTTGTACCCAACTTTGGTAGATAAAATCTTGTTAGCTGCCAAAACTAAAGAAATGCCATAAACTGAACTAAAAAAAATAAGAATCAGCTGCTTAAACTTTCCACACTTCCCCACAATGTGAAAAAAACAAAGATATATATCATGTGCCACACTACTAATACTAATCAATACATAAAACCCATGCTATAAATCAATACAACAATACAGGTTCAAATGCATTGCAAAAAATATTAAGTATAGACAATGTGAAAGTGCCCATGCTCCGCGAATCACACACAGGTGTGAAAAAAAAAGGGAATTTGTCCCCTTCTTCCATCTGAGTGGATCAGATTGGAGGGCCTATAGAATATCTGTGATCTGTCGATCGGCTCATTGTGGCCAACGACTGGTTACCAAGATGCTTAAGTGGCCCTCATTCTTCAAAAGGTTGGGCACCCCTGCTTTATACACTTGTTGATAAGGTGAGAGTTCTGAGAGCCCTTACACAGCTGTGATCAAGCCATTTATTGATATCTTCACACATTTATGATCGGTGGACATACAGCTTCGTCTCTGTTCTCTTCCTTGCCAGTTTTACTGCATTAATCATACACGGACACTATTATAATCACTACTTTATTTATTGTTTTATTATCATCCTTTATGGTTATTGATTTATGACTATTTACCATTGTCACTTATTTATGTTATTATCACTCATGCGTGTATAGTTAATGCGCGAAAACCCCCTCTATTGCATATTATTTCACTTGTGTGTATTGTAAACACCAATAGGTTTTACTGCATTTACACTATTTTGTTTTGATACATTTTATTGCTCACAGTAGCGCGAAGGACACTTTATAATATTCAACGTGACCGCATGCAAGACAAGTTTAAGCCAACATCCGTCAGAAAAAACGGTTTTGTTGTAGGAATGTCCAATCGTCTGTACGCGCCATTAGAGTTCAATAAGCTCAGTAAATGATTGGAAATTGGAAAACACTGCAGCCAAGTATAGCTTACATAAATGGCTTTATGTTCATCCAGGGCATGGGTCTTCAAACTACGGCCCTCCAGGTGTTCAGGAACTACAATTCCCATCATGCCTAGTCATGTCTGTGAATGTCAGAGTTTTACAATGCCTCATGGGATGTGTATTTCCGCCACAGCTGGAGGGCCGTAGTTTGAGGATCCCTGATCCAGGGTGTAAATTGGATTGCTTGTAAAATGTTATGTTTACTCTTAAGGGTAATAGATGCAGGGCCGGCCCAAGACATTGTGCTGCCTGGGCCCAAGAATTAAATGCTGCCCCCCCCCCAAAAAAAAATGACACCGACCAAAGGGCCCCCACATCCAATATTTTATATCATGACAATTAAATATAAAAATATGTATCAGGGAGTTAAATTGACATTAAACAGTGGTGGTGGTAGGGTTTTCCGTCCAATGCAGCTGTGAGGGTGGTGGGGGATCAGTCAGAGGAGGCAGTGGTGGTGGGGGGTTCAGTCCGAGGCAGTGGTGGTGGTGGGGGTTCAGTCATAGTCAGCAGTGGTGGTGGGGGGTTGAGTCAGAGGCAGCAGTGATGGGGGGGTTCAGTCAGAGGCAGTGGTAGTGGTGGAGGGTTCAGTCAGAGGCAGCAGTGGTTTGGGGGGATTCAGACAAAGGCAGTGGTGGTGGTTGGGGGGTTTAGTCAGAGACAGATGTGGCAGTGGGGAGCGGGGGTTCAGACAGAGGCAGCAGTGTTGGGGGGGTGCAGTCAGAGGCAGTAGTGGTGGGCATGGGATCAATGGTGCTGGCACTTACTTGCTTACAGTGTCAGTCATGCCTCCAGCGATGCCTTTTCCAACATGGGGTCTCTGCTCACAGCAGAAAGCTCCTCCTCCTTCACGTTGATGACCGTCAGCTGGTCAGCTGACTTTTTCCTGCAGTTTCTGCCTCTTGTCCCGACAATGCATTTGTCTGAAGCAATATGGGGGTGCGCAGAGAGGATAGACGGTTATGTGCGCTGTGTGGGTATGGCAGCAACAGGGGCGGATCCAGAGTTTAGTGTCGGGAGGGGTACTGCCAGGGGAAAAAAAATTGCGGGGAAATTTGTCAGGCAAATGCCTTGTGTTGGTGCTTCAATCATCATGGCACCATGGTTGTTATGGTGTCAGAATGATTGAAGCGCATTATTTCTATTTTTACATTGTAATATAAAATTAAATAGTTCAACTCACCATAAAGCAGATTCAGCAGAGCCTTAGCATGTTTCTTGCCACGTCACCAGCCACCAGATGCAGATTGTCACGTCACCTGCCGCATGTTTTGGTTTGTCACTTGCCATGTCACCTGTCACATGTTGCGGATTGTCACTTGCCATGACGTCACTTGCCACATCACCTGCCACATGTTGCGATTATCACTTGCTGTGCCCCAGAGAGAAGGCAGGCGGCAGAGAGATGATACAATCTCTCTGCTGCCTGTGGCTGCACAGTTAGGGTGAAACTGCAGTGATGCAGGGTGGGCGGTGAGAGATGATGTCATCTCTCTGCTCCCTCCGCCCGTCGGCCCTGCTGACTGGCTCGCCTTCTGACTGGCCCACCCGCTCATCCGCCGACCTGCTCGTCCACCCGCCCACTCATTTACCAGCTGACTGCTCTCCCCCTGGACAGTGAGTGTTCTGCCTGCATACTCCTGGCACTGGGCTCCCTCACAGTGGGATAAGCAGCAGAGTGGGCAGAACGGGCTGGCTGGTGGGGTGCAGTTCTGCCACTGCTTTTGGGCATTAGTTTGCTGCCCCCCCTGGAAGTGCCACTCAGGACCAATGGTCCCACCGGGGCCCATGGTCATACACCCTGAATATGTGTATGTTTAGGTTCAGAGCACCAGAGCCCTCAAGCCAACATTGTATTTCTTTAATGTTGTTTTATATGTTATAAGCATATGTTTTGTCCATCACAAGTGTCAATATGATCTGAAAGGCATAAATAAAGGTCTGTTCTTATTTTGTCTCATTTCTGTCTCACCAGTTTATTAGGTGTGTCAAGCATATTGTGTTGCCATCATTTGTTACAGTTCTGTGTCACAACCTAAACAAGATGACTTTATATGGTAGCCTTCTAAAACACTTATTCTGTAAGTAGACATAAGATTGTTCTCATATCAGTCTGAAATTGGCTGGTCTATGGTGAAGTTAATGATCTGGGAGCAAGAGAATGACACGAAACTAGGGTTGGTTCATGCTCCAACCATACAATAGTTACAGTAGTAAAGTTATTGAAATGATTGCTGTTAAGAATCTCCTATGAATAAAAAACCTCTATTCATGAGTTAAAGTGGAACTATACTCTCCCAATTAACATTGATTAATTGTAATCCTCATGCTCCTAGCATTAGTCAATAGATAGGAAATGTTATCATATTTACTTGTTTTAAACGTTTTACATTTCTTCAGTTACTTCCTGGTTACTTGCCTAGGCAAATAATGTCATACACCCCAGGAGTCTTCAGGAGGGTCAACAGCTGGGTTACTTTTTAAGTAACCCAGAAGCCTTTAGGAGAGGATGATAGGAGAAGGGGTTTTATCAGCTAAGCACATTCTCCTGCATGCATGCTTGAGCTAAGAGCAGATGGGTTGTAGGAAGTAAATGCTACATGAATCATCTCCCTTTACTCAAGATAGCCAAGGCCAGAATTGCTAGGGGGTTGCTCTTGAAAGTGATTTCTCAATAAAATAAAGCATACAGACATGGGTGAATGAGTGAGTTTGCTTTGAATATCAAAAAGCAATGAAAAATCTCCTAGTTTGGTCCTCTATGGTCCTAATAACAGTTTTTGTTATGTTATGCATCACATGTTGTTATGCTTTTTCTTCACATGCTTGTCTAAAGATGCCCCTGCCTGGGAAAACCATGGCATGCTATGATTCTTGAAACTTTAATTAAAAATATTGAAACAGAAAAATCTATTAAAATTAATTAAATGCTGTTTTTTGCTTTGTGGTGCTCAGATTCAGTGAAGATCAGCTTAAAATTTGCATAATTCTAGTAGATCCACCTAGGTTCAGAGACAAAGAGGTATTTGGATATGTGGGTTTGGGTCTGATTGCTGGCACAGGGTAAAAACTCACAGCCAGGGCCGGCATCAGGAATTTTGGGGCCCCTTACACCACAGCTTCAGGCCTGGGCCCCCTGGAGCAGAGAACCGGGGGGGGTGCTTCCGCCTGCAATTGAGAAGGGGGGGGGGGGGTGCCGCGAATTGAGAAGCGAGGGGCCCTTTACAAAAAGAAGAAATAATGAAGAATATATATAAAAAAGGGGGGGTAGCCATCCGGGGCCCTGGGCCCTTTTAATAAAAATAAATATATTTTTAAAAAGGGTGGTTGCCATCTGGGGCCCCGGGCCCTTTAATAATAAAGAAATATATGTATATATAAACAAAAATAAAAAAAACATTTATCAAAAAAAGGGGGTTCAAGCCATGGGGCCCTGGGGACCTCTGAGCCCTTTAATAAAAAACATCTATATATATATATATATATATATATATATATATATATATATATAAATAAAAAATGTTTTTAAAAAAATCTAAAAAAAAATGTAAACATTTTTATATAAAAAAGGAGGTTTGTCATCTGGGGGCCCTGGGACCTCTGGGCCATTTATTAATAATAATAATAATAATAATAATATATATATATACCTGTATATATTTTATTTATTTTTTTATAAAAAAAGGGAGGTTGTCATCTGAGGCCCTGGGGATTTTCGGACCCCTAAAAAAATGCCCCTTTAATAAAAAAATAAAATAAAAATATATTAAAAAAATATATATTTTTTTAATAAAAAATAAATAAGAAAAGGGGGGTTGCCATCCAGGGCCCTGGGGACCTCCGGGACCCTGGAGACCTCCGGACCTCTAAAAAAATAAAACCAAAAAATTTGCCCTTTAATAAAAGTAAAAGAAAGATATATTAGAAAAATATTTTTTTATAAAAAATAAATAAAAAAAGAGGGGGTTGCCATCTGGGGCCCTGGTGGCCTCCGGGCCCCTGGGGACCTCCGGACCCCTTACAGGTGTACTGCCTGTAACCCCCTGATGGCGGCCCTGCTCACAGCTCCTAATACTGACAAGTTAATACATAAGATCCCAAAATTAGGCTACTAGCTGTGCCACTCACTTTATATAGACTAGGCATTTAGCTGTCTGCCTGGTATTCAGCTTTAAAATGAAACAGTACATTGCTCAACTATAGTGGCAATTCTATAATATAATCCATAATCTATTCTATATTTCTATAAAAGTTTGAAATGTACTCCATAGAGAGGATGATAAATGAACCGCTAGCCGACCGCCGCCTGTACTCATACGTGGGCAGAACGGCACGGCTGCGCAAAGCAAAATACCTGTATGTTGCGTTGAAATTGCCGCCAGTGTCCCACGATTGTGTCACAGAACTCAAGAACGGGGAGATGTAAACAAGGCTTTTCTTGTTCTGCCTAGTGACAGGACAGTGATACACTTCTCCCTGTCATCGGGAGCAGTGATCATTATCGTGTCACTCGTAGCCCAGCCCCCCAAAGTTAGAATCACTCCCTACGACACACTTAGCCACTTCGTCGCCCCCTTGTGGTTAACCCCTTCCCTACCAGTGTAATTTACACAGTAATCAGTGCATTTTTATAGCACTGAAAGGCTGTAAAAAATGACAATGGTCCCAAAATAGCGTCAAAAGTGTCCTATGTGTCCGCCATAATCTCACAGTCATGATAAAAATCGCATATCGCCAGCACTACTAGTAAAAAAATATATATATTCATAAAAATGGTATAAAACTATCCCCTGTTTTGTAGAACTTTTGCTCAAACCAATCAATATATGCTTATTGAGATTTTTTACCAAAAATATGTAGAAGAATACGTATCGGCCTAAACTGAGAAAGAAATAATGTTTATTTAAATATTTTTTGGGGATATTTATTATAGCAAAAAGTAAAAAATATTGTTTTTTTTCAAAATGTTCGCTCTTTTTTTTGTTTATAGCGCAAAAAATAAAAACTTTAGGCCACGTACACACGATCGGATATGTCCGCTGAAACTGGTCGGCCGACCAGTTTCACCGGACATATCCGATCATGTGTACGACCTAGCGGACAAATTTCAAAGCATGCTTTGAAATTTGTCCGCTGGAAACCTGTCCGTCGGACATGTCCGCTGGTTAGTACGCCTAACCAGCGGACATAAATCTCCCGCATTTTACTTCCTGGAGTGGTGACGTGGCGGCGTCAACGTCACCGCCACATCACTGCGTCCTCAGTCCGAGGGGATTTTCGTCCGATGGTGTGTACACGCCATAGGACCAAAATCCGAGGAGACATGTCCGCTGGAAACAGTCCGTCGGACATGTTCCAGCGGACATGTCTCCCCGTGTGTACGCGGCCTTAGAGGTGATTAAATACCACCAAAAAAACGCTATTTGTGGGGAAAAAAGGACGTCAATTTTGTTTGGGAGCCACGTCTCAGGACGCGCGTCAGTTAAGCCGACGCAGTGCCAAATCGCAAAAAATGGCCCAGTCATTGGGCAGCCAAATCGTCCGGGGCTGAAGTGCCTAAATATATGCAGAATTTTATTGTGACTGATTTTCTTTTTCTTTATTTTGTTTCACATTAAAAAACAGCCATTCTAAAAAAAAAAAAATTTTATTTTCCATAGGTGAAATGTCTAATACTGTGAGGAAATTTCAAAGCAATAGCCACTGCAGAGATCCCCTCAATGCTCATTCAAATACTCACATGTCAATGTTTGATGTCTTTTTAAGCCCTGGTTCACACTGGGCTGCGGGAGTGAAATCGCGCGATTTCAGCTGAACTCGCGCGATTTCACTCCCTCTGGCAGTTCCGATTTTGGCGCGATTTAGGAGACATTTGTGCAGGGTTCTGCACAGATGTCAATGTAAATCGCGTCCTGAAATCGCAAAAAGTAGTACAGGAACTACTTTTTGAAATCGGTGCAGCGCCGCAGATGCGGAGTCGCACCGATTAGGACGGTGTCATTGCCGGCAATTGCCGCCGATTTGAGATGCGATTTCACATGTGAAATCGCATCTCAAATCGAACTAAATCGTACCCAGTGTGAACCTGGGCTAAAATCTGCAGCTTTTATTAATATAATACTTAGTTATCCTTTCATGTAGGCTGTGGTTCAGACAATTCTTCCTATAGAGTGACAATACTCTGTCCCTATCTCCCCAATATGCTCCTGTGCTGCCACCCTGTCACTTGGGTTTCTGGGGTGGACCTCAAGTGGCCAACACACATTATGTAGGCATAGTTCGCTTTTGTAAACTTCAGGAAACCCACTATAGCCACTATAGCCAAAAGGCTGCAGATGTGCAGCTCTAGCAAATAAAAAACATGGTTGATTTTTTTTTTTTTTTTTTTAAATTGCAATTGTGAATGATACACAGTGCTTTAGCAAACTAAATGTCAAACGGTAAGGGATTAAATCAACTTTAATATGTTTCTTTATGTGATATTTGACTACTGTATTCAGAGCAACAATGCTACGGCTGGACTGTTAAGCAGTTTACATGGTCACGTCTTATTTTGCTGGTCACGTTTTCAATTTGTGGTCATGTTTTCTTTTTCTGCTGGTGTGTTGCTTGCAATTTAATGGTTAAAATTAAGAATCATAGAAGTGAAGATGTCAGTGCTTTTAGATGCAAGAAAAACTATTAAGTAAGAAAAAAGGAATGGAAACAGCATAGGACTATCTGACAGTAAAGGGTAAGTAAATATGGACCTAAATTGAAAACAGATGTGTAGTTTTATTGTATACCGATGGTAAATAGATTATTATAAACTTATGGCAAATAGCTCAAAATGCATGAAAAATGTACAGAATTGGAGTCACAAACAGAAAATGTATTGTCTTGCAGGAATATATCCATTTTATATAACCCAAAAAAGTAAAAAGCATTAGATGGGCATAATCAACAAGGGAAAAGTTATATTTACAGAAGAATTCCATGTGGCTTCAAACTTCTGATTTGCAATTTTTCTCCACATGCTGTTTGTCAGCATAATTTGTGAAAAGCACATTAGAGAAGAGCTGACAGCCTAGCTAAGGAGAAACCCTATATACTAAGGGAAATGCAGAGGCTGCCATTGCTGACCTCATCTATATACTAGTCGCCTGGCAGCTTCTGGCTTCAATGCTTTCTGAACCACAGACCAGGAACAAGCATGAAGCAAACAAAACCAGTGAAAGGTTAGATCTCCAAATTTGCATACTTGTCTTTGGAAAATAGCCCAGAAAGCATCAAATGCATTTTTTGGGGGGAAAAATACTTTCATGAATTAAAAAAATATAAAACACTAAAGTTAGTCCAATTTTTTTGTATAATGTGAAAGATGATGCAACGCTGAGTAAATAGATACCTAACATGTCACGCTTTAATATTGCATCTGCCCGTGAAATGACAGCAAACTATGGTGCTTAAAATTCTCCATAGGCGACTCTTTAAACCCCTTTACACATTACTAGAGGTGTGGTGCTAGAATTATTGCTCTCGCTCTGACGTTCACGACATTACCTCACATGTGTGGTTCGATCATGTTTACATATGCGTGTGGGAGTAACATATGCGTATGGTGGGACGGGCAGCTTTCATTTTTTTCAATATTTATTTATTTATTTTATAAAAAAATAAAAATAAAAATGTTTTACTTTATTGCTATGACAAGGGATGAACAAGATCCCTTGTGATAGCATGGGCCATGACGGATCCTCTTCATGGAGAGATTTGGGGCGTAATAGACCCCTAATCTCTCCTCTGGCCTCCCATGTAACCAATAAGACACAGATCGGTCCAATCAGCTACTTACCTGGCTGCTGCTGGCCAGGTAAACAGAGGGGCAGAACCGGAAGTGACTAACTACTCGTCGCTCCCGTTTTCCGGGGTTACAGAGGGAGAGGAAACAACCTCAGTTCCTCCCTCTCTCTGTACAGGGCAGCCATCGCTGCCGGGCCGCATCGCTCCCTGCTTCCACGATGGGACCGGGGAGCCCGGAAGAGGCGGCAGTGGGAGGGGGACCCCCTTCCGCCCCCTTCAGAAGTGATTGAGTGGCTATTTAGCCACTCAGATCACTTCTGCTTTGTTCAGAATTGCTGTCTTAAAACATAGATACTGGGATGATGCCTGTAGGTGCAGACATCATCCTGGTATAACCACTGAAACCGGAGGACGTCCAAGTTCATTACCTTACATTTTAATACATTTAACCACTTCCATACCAGGCACTTACGCACCTTCCCGCCCAAGCCAATTTTCAGCTTTCAGCACTGTCGCACTTTGAATGACAATTGTGCGGTCATGCTACACTGCACCCAAACAAAATTGGCGTCCTTTTTTCCCCACAAATAGAGCTTTCTTTTGGTGGTATTTGATCACCTCTGCGGTTTTTATTTTTTGCGCAACAACTAATAAAGGACTGAAAATTTTGAAAAAAAAAATACATTTTTATTTTTTTCTGTTAACTTTTTTGTAAATAAGTATGTTTTCTCTTTCAATTACGGGCACTTAAATGGCGGCACTGATGGGCACTGATGAGGTAGTACTGATGGGCACCGATGAGGTGGCACTGATGGGCACTCATAGGCGGCACTGATGGGCACTCATAGGCGGCACTGATGGGCACTCATAGGCGGCACTTATGGGCACTCATAGGCGGCACTGATGGGCACTCATAGGCAGCACTGATGGGCACTCATAGGCAGCACTGATGGGCACTCATAGGCAGCACTGATGGGCACTCATGGGCAGCACTGGGAACTCATAGGTGGCACAGAATGGCACTCATGGGTGGCACTGATGGGTACTTATGGGTGGCACAGATGGGCACTGATAGGTGGGCACTGGGCATGGATTGGCACGGAGGGGTGGCACTGAAGGACACTGTGGGGTGGCACTGATGTACTTTGAGGGGTGGCACTGATGTATATGTTGCCAGTCAGTGCCCATGTGTGGGCACTGACTGGCATCTTTCTTTTTTTTCAACCTGTATTTATTTTATTTTTTTTGTCCTGTGTTTTTTTTTTTTTTTTTATGTTTTTTTTTTTTTCTTTGCCCTGCCAGTGTGGGCATCCCTGGTGGTCTAGTGTGAGCATACGAGGGGGGGCTGCGCTGATAAACAATCAGCGCGAACCCCCCCTGTCAGGAGAGCCGCCGATCGGCTCTCCTGTACTCGCGTCTGTCAGACGCAAGTGAGGAAGAGCCGTCGGCAGCTCTTCCTGTTTACATCGTGATCAGCCGTGATTGGACACGGCTGATCACGTGGTAACGAGCCTCCGCTGGAGACTCGTTACCGAGATCGGTGATGCAGGGTGTCTGACTGACACCCCGCATCACCGATCGCCGCGCTGCGCGCCCCCACGGGCGCGCGTGGCATGAAATCGTGCTGGACGTTTGAGAACGGCTAGTCACGATTTCATAACCACTTCCCGGCCGTAAATCTGCTATTGGCCGGGCGGGAAGTGGTTAAATTCACATTTATTTATTATTTCAGGTACTTATATAGCGCTGTCAATTTACGCAGCGCTTTACATATACTGTACATTCACATCAGTCCCTGCCCTCAAGGAGCTTACCATCTAAGGTCCCTAACTCACATTCATACATGCACCTACTAGGGCCAATTTAGACAGGATCTAATTAACCTACCAGAATATGTCATTCACCTGCCTACCCTCTATTTTCTTGAGGTCTTCTAAAGTTTATATATCCTGTTGTGAAGTTAGTGCACTTACTAACTTTGTGTCATTGGCAAATACTACAATGAGATAGAACTGCAATGTTGTATTTATTCCAACCTTTATATTTTTTATGAACAAGTTAAACAAAACTGGTCACAGGACAGAGCCCTGGGATACCCTGCTCACAGCTCTAGACCATTCTGGATACATGCCATTATTTAACACCCTCTGGACCGGCTCCTGTAACCAGTTTTCTATCCAGATACATATGATGTCATCAATGACAAAAGACCTTAATTTGTAAATTAAGCATTTGTGGGTACTGTATCAAATCCAGATAGACTATATCCACAGGACTTATTCTCTCTTAATTACAGTTTACCTCCTCCTAGAATATTAAAAGGTCAGCCTGGCAAAACAGTTCTTCATAACTTTGTGCTCATTGCCACTAATGATACTGTTTTCATCAGCAAATTCTTGAATATGATTCCTTATCAGTCTTTCTGATAGTTTACATATTATTGATGTTATACAGACTGGTATATAGTTTCCAGGTGTATATCTTGGCCCTTTTTTTTAAATGATGGTACCATGCTTGCTTTACACCAATCAGTTGCTACCATTCCAGTCAGTAGGAAAAATGGTTTGGCTGTACCATGGCTAAGTTACCTAAAGTGTATGTTCACATTTACAGAAAATGTATGGTGAACTTAGACTGGACCCACTCCCCATCGCACCCTGTCCTGCTGAACTGGAGTTTGGTGAAAACCTGCATATTTGGTAAGAAGCCATCTGACTATCTTTGTTACCCACCCCTGATCGGCATGCAACGTCTGATGTGTTGAACCTGATCCCTTGTAATGTGTGCAATATCTGATGCATGTGGAGTACTTAACATCAGCAACCTATTGTAGAAAGTGAATAGTGCTGCACTTTGAAGATTGTTACAAATTTGATACACTTTTGGATTGATTACAATATAATTTTTTGAACTTGTTTGTTTTTAACATTATATACGTGTTTAATCACAAGGTTTTTGGACACTAAATTTTTCACCATCTTTTTTTCACTTTTTCGTTTTTTATTTAAATATTCACGTTTTTTTTCACTTCACTCATTGATTTCTATTAAGCGATCACCCATTTACATTGATTATTCACAATGTTAATTTATTCATCCACATTTATTGCGGTTTGTAAAGTATCAGTTAATGGGTTGAGACCAATCATTTACCACTGACAGGGGTATAAACTTTTATTCATCTATGTAAAACCTTTATTCCAAAAGTAAAAAAAAAAACATCTGTTGTTGTAGCTTCTTAACTCCAATGTTACTAGAGTTCATTTCAATTTGTTAGTAAAGGAAAAAAGCCTATATATATTACACTTTTGGTTTTGGGTTTAATATAGCTTTAAAGTGGATGTAAACCCCCCATACACCCAGTGAAGTGAACAGCCTCAGATGATACACAGAGATTAGCCAAATCTCCCTACATACGTTTTATATGAATATCTGCTGTGTTCACATTTATATACTGTTTAGAAAGTTCAGATTGTGTTAGGAGATTTTCTGTTCCTGGTTAACACCAAGTGTAATGTCTGGGCATACAGCCAAGATAGCTTACATTGCTGATTGGAGGAAAGGTACACACCCCCTCTCATTAAGGCAGAGACTCTCAGAGGTGTTTTGTAATAGAAGCTGCTCTCTGCTACTCTATTTTAGCAACCTCCTTTGACAAAAGATTCTGTCTGCTTTTGTCTAAAAAGTAAAAAAATATGTCAGGCTGATAACAGAGGAACCGTTCAGAAGAGAGCTATAAGACTTGGCTCATTGAAAAGAGATAACAAAATACTGCAGATATATGTGCCCAGCTCAAATTTCATGAAGCGGGCTTACATCCACTTTTACCACTTTACCACTTGCCCTCCAGAAGATTTACTGTACATTCCCTCCCGCTTCATTAACAGATATTTTTTTGCAATGCGCCACTGCACTACGCAGCATTGTACCCAAATGAAATGTATATCTTTTTTTTTCAGTGGTATTGATCAATTTTTTTTTTGTATATAAAAGAAAAACGGCAGATAATTTTGAAAAAAAAAAAAGGATTTTTAACTATTTCTGCTATAAAACATGTGACATAAAAAAAAAAATAATTAAGATCTCTTAAAAAAATTTGGCCGAAATGTATTCTGCTACATGTCTTTAGTAAAATAAATCCCAATAACTGTATTTTGATAGGTTTGTGAGAAATGTATAGTGTCTACAAACTATGGCATATATATATTGGAATTTAGATTTTTTTTATACTAGTATACTAGTAATGGCAGCAATCGGAGACTTATAATAGGACTGCGATACTGCAGCGGTCAATCTGACACCAACTGACACTGGGGGGAACTAACTAAATACATCACCAGTACCATTTTACATTGATCATTTTGTGAATGACTGGTCTGTAGGTAAATGTATGTATATACATTGATCAACTGATTGGTTAACTAAGTCGATCGGATCTATTGTGTAAATTTACATCAAGTTACATTGATTAGGCATGAGTCCAGCAACATTTTTGATTGTCTCGCTCTCACATCATCTGATTTCCCTTCATCGATCTCTCTCTTTTTCTGATCAAGACTGGGCTTATCAAGAACAATTTTTATGGTAACCCTTCTGCTCTTCTCTATTGTCAATCTTGCCGGCTTTATGTAGTATTAATATAGGTGTGTTTATACATCATTATTCCATCATTTTGTTTTACACATATATTCTATAGGGCTTCACCCTGTATTGTGGCATTTCTCTACGTGAGGGTATTTTGTTTTCCCTTTGTCCATCCAGGTCGCCTAGCCTTAGGCCTTGTACACACGAGGGAATAAATCCGCTGAAACTGGTCCGACGGACCATTTCATCCGAAAGATCCGGTCGTTTGTATGGTCAAACGGACCGTTTCGGCCGGATTTTTCCAGCGGAAAAATTTCAAAGCATGCTTTGAAATATTTCCGCCGGACCCATGTCCGTCGGATATGTCCGCTCGTTAGTACACAAAAGCCTCGGACCAAAAACCCGCGCATGCTCAGTCAAAACGATTGGACGGGAGCACTCGTTCAGGTAAAACTCGCGTTTGTTTGGGACCTGGCACATTCGTCACCTAAACTCTCTATATAGTGTTCCGTTTAGATCGTTTTTTTGTGCTTTCTTCTCTTGCTAGAATGAACCCGTTTTTTGCTGTAGCAATTTTCTCCAGATGTCACATACTGCTAGCTTGCATTTTCATTATTTTGTTTTCTATTTGACACAGTTTGCTTGCCAGATGTCCCCACATTTGTTTCTGTTCTCCACATTTTTAAAATGTCTATTTGGACTTAATGTTGAGCTTTTTTTTTTTTTTTGAAGATTTGGATTTAACGTGTTTGGAATATTTCAAATTTAGTTTTTTTTTCTTGTTTCACCTTTTTTTTTTTTTTTTAATGTTCCTTTTTTTCACCAACTTATGTAATTTAGTAGTTTCATCCTTCTTTTTTTTTTTTTTTTTTATCAAAAATTTACGCTTCTTTTGGGTTTACCAAGTTCAAACATAATAGGTCCCCCCCCCCCTAAAAGGTGTTTGGGTCCTTTGCAAATGCCACATTTTCTTTGCCAAATGTCTGATGCTTACTCACCACAGTATAAAACACAATAGACAAGGTTTGAAAGTAAATACAAAAGCCATTTATTTCCGGCCAAAAAATAAATTAGAAATCACCAGAACGGCAGCACTTGATGAGATTGCAACATACATGCATACTTGGGAATTACAACATGATGAAGGACAAATTAAGTAACCTCAGGAGTCAATATCAAAAATCAGGATCAGCAGCACATGAACAAAGGAACCCAAGCTGTGCTACTACAACGAGCTCAGTTTTTTGGACAATAAACTGGATGGCAGGGATTCATCTTCTCGACTTCCTAGCAGACTTCCTTCCAGCGAAACTTCCACGGGTCCGTCCACGGAACCTTGCAGGTGGGGCTGATGTGGCAGAAGGAGGATGATGATGATGGGGAGCAGGCCAAGCCGGGTCCCACAGCACAGTGTCCCTGGTCAGCTCGTTCCTTTTCATCCTGGCCAGGACCTGATTTATAATGTCCTTGGCCAGGCTTTTTTGCTCCTCCCCCCCTTGGTTCAGCTCATTGGCCACAAATGCGCTATAGCATTCCATGGGGTTGAGGGGGGCTCTCATGATTTCGGCAGCCTCCCGGATGACCTGAAGGCTTTCATCATGCACCTCCCTTCTGCGCCTCCTTGCAGCTGGTGGCCTCATTTGGAGGGGAGGAACTTGGCTGATTGTGCTCAGCCTGGGCCTGGGGACCTGCTGCACCTCACTTGACCCGGCCTCCTCCTGGCTGCCACTCACCCCTTCCGCCTGGCTGACATGGGCCTCAGGAGCTGCCACCTCCTGGCTGGTCTCTTCTTCCTGTGTATAAAAAAGGCAACATGTTGTAATTTTTGGCACAATCAAGCACACACATTTTATTTCTCTTGACTTTTTTAGTTAGTATTAATTTAAATTAAACAGACTGTCCTTCTGACCCCTGCATTTGGCATCCCTGTTTGTTTTTTGTTTACAAGATCAACTCACGAATTCAAAATAAATAGCAGCACAAAACTAGTTTTGAAAATACTAGACCTCACTGAAGATGGCCAGATCTGGCTCCATGTCAGCCAGCCCTGCTTCTGATTCTGCAGGGCTCCTGGGATCCGGGGAAGTTCCGCTGGGAGGAAGTGTTGAAACCGAAGCCCTGCCATCCAGTTCATCATTCAAAAAACTGAGCTCTTTGTAGTACCAGAGCTTGGGTTCCTTCTTCTTAGCTGCTGCTGATCCTGATTTTGGATATTTCCGCTTTTTATATACATTCCTGTAGCTTCTCCTGAGGTTACTGAATTTGTCCTTCACCATGTCGCCTGTGCAACTTGGCACCCAAGTGTGCAGGTATGTCGCAATCTCATCAAGTGCTGCCTCTCTCTTTCCAGTGTCCAAATAATGGGTGTGCCTGGTGTCCCAAAGAAAGGGGCATATCCCGATACCGTGTTATTAACTCCATTGTTGCCTCCTTCCCTTTGAGCAAATCCATTCTTTTGGGCTGCTTCTAGAAATGTCGCTTCTCAATAGTAATGTCTAGAATAGAAATTGCCAATCAAACACAAAGCACAACTTTCCAAAGGCTCAGCTTTGTCATTCTTAAAATATGTGCACATTCATTCATTTTAGAGCATCTACTTTATACAAACACAGTGTCTTATGCTGCTACATAGCTGGCCTGCTCTGCCGCATTGTTGTACCCCCCAAAAAGTTGGCATTCAGAGTCCATGTTGCAAGTTGTAGCATGTAGTTAAGAACACATCCACCATGAATATGAATGCTAGCATTCACCTCAAGGCACTAGTTCATGTGTAGCTATCATGCCCCTCAGCATTGATGGCAGAAAACACTACCTACTTATCTCTGTCCAACCAATACACAACACTAC
Organism: Rana kukunoris; assembly: GCA_029574335.1. Taxonomy (NCBI): domain Eukaryota; kingdom Metazoa; phylum Chordata; class Amphibia; order Anura; family Ranidae; genus Rana; species Rana kukunoris. The sequence continues at coordinate 562,415,920 of CM056049.1, read as the reverse complement.
TGGCATGATCTGACTGCATACTCTAAAATACAAATAAAGAGGAAAGAGCATTCTCTACATATATCTTGATGAAGTGATGTGTCCAAGCACTTTACTCTCTAAATGTTATGGTGGGCCCCAAAATACATAAATAACAGTGGCCTAAAAAGGGTACAAACAACATAGAAAAGCTCCATCCCCCATGCCTGTTCAAATTATAGGCCTCTGATCCGATGTTTGCATTTACCTTCGTCTCTCTCTCTCCTCGTTTCCGCTCGAGTAATCTCCGCGTAACCTACGTAATCACGTCGTTTCCATTATATTCCCCACGCAATCCAGAAACGCCGCCCTCGTCTCCGCCCATGACGTACCAATTTCTGCTTTCCACGCCCATCTGCAACGTTGATTGGAAAATATGGCGATGTCACACGAGCGCACATTAGCCTCTGATCGGGATCAGGAAGGGACACAGGCCGGAACGTCCCGATCCAGGCCAAAACGTTACAAGGCCACAAACATGTCTCTACAAGAGATGGTGGAGTTGGTGTCCATCCTGCGACGGAAGGACTATGATGGTGAGCATGGCCCATACAGCACCCCTAACCGGAGGAAGTCAAAAATTATGGATAAGGCAGCAAGGAAACTTTATGAGATGTTTGGGGTCACCAGGTCCAAAGAGCAGCTCCGGAAACGCTGGTCCGACTTAAAACTGCGCGAGCCAGAGCAGTATCGCAAAATAAAAAAAAATCATTGAAAAAAGTAAGTACTTTAAAATGTCTTTGGAGTGCCTATTTTTGGCGAAAATGTTTTGCCATGTATATTTCGCCATCTGCCTCGTTGGCCTGCTTGTATTTTTTAAACCCTGCCTTGTAAATTTAGTAATGTTTGTCTAATATAAATCCGACGACTTGCCACGATCGTAGTCAACCTCGTTCCAATCACATCGTTTATCCTCAATCCGCGGGTCCAGGAACATCACACCTGGACGAGGCTATTTGGCGAAAAACATCGTTTTCAGAAACAATGTTGAAAATATGATGTGTTTGTGCAAACTAATAAGTTTAATTAAAAAGGCAATCAGGATTCTGTAATTCACACAGTGCTGAGATAACTTAATATGCAGCTGTTTGGACATCTGTAATTTAGAAAACCTGTCTACCCACATAAAATAGTAATTTGGAGTTTAGGAGAAGGGACTCCAAAAAAGACTTATTCAGGAGGCCAGACATGTGTGTCACTTCCCCAAAAAGCCTCATTATATCACAGCTAGGGAGACGTCAGCTAGCAAAAAAAAGGAACATGGTTTGTGCTGTAATAAGGCCAAAACTAGAATTGTAACGCCACTTCTAAGCAATGTTTGCAAATTAGTCCCTCCAAAAAGATCTGTTTGCTGATGTTTTTTTTATTTTTTTGGTTGTTTTTAGGGGAAAGAAGAGGACAGCGCTATGAGGAGTCAGGGAGGCCCACACTGTCTCCCAAACGGCCCGAAAAAATTGTTGAGCAGGAGGATGATGAAGAAGGAGAGGAGGAAGAAGGAGAGGAGGAAGGGAGAGAGGAGGAAGGCGGATTGGTGGAGGAAGGCGGATTGGTGGAGGAAGGTGGATTGGTGGAATTTGGTGGAATAATGGAGGAAGGCGGTTTGGTGGAATTTGGCGGATTAGTGGAGGAAGGCGGATTGGTGGAGGAAGGCGGTTTGGTGGAATTTGGCGGATTAGTGGAGGAAGGCGGATTGGAGGAGGAAGGCGGATTAGTGGAGGAAGGAGAAGTTGAAGAAGAAGGAGAAGTTTTAGAAGATGTTGAACTTGTCAGTACAACAGGTCAGTGACACCCCAGCTTTGCAGGGAAAAAGAGATGTAGATAGGCCTGCAGCTTACTTACTTACAATGTTGTGTTTTTCCTTTGGCATTTTTAGGGGATGAAGATGGGATTAGCACATCTGTCGCTCCTATTTTTTCTCGTGCAAGTGCACAAATCCTAATACAGCAGATAATGGAGTGCAGCACCGATCTGGCCAATATGAGGGAAAGGATGGTGGTGATGGACCAAAACTTCAAAAACATGCTCGATATTTTGGGACGTATATAAAAGACTATCCCCCCCAGCTGCCCCCCATGCCCCCCCCCTGCCCCCCCTGCCCTCACCCCTAACCACCACACTCTCAAAGATGTTGTATAATGTTCGTTTAATATCCCCCAAAATTTGAGGATGCACACACACACACGGGTTTATTTACTAAAGCTATAAGGTGCAAAAGCAGCATCACTTGGCATATAAAACAATCATCTTCCATGTTTGGATGCGAAGTCTTAATTGACTAAGCTTAATTTAGAAGCTGATTGGCTTATATGCACAAAAAAGCCGGAGTTTGGACTGTTTAGTAAATAAACCCCAATGTGTGTTCACATGTGCGATCTGCCATCACAGGACATCAATTGTATGTGCTTTGTGGGTGCAACCCCTTCCTTACTTATTAAGTAGGTGACAGAAAGGGGTTGCACCCACAAAGCACATACATTGATCACCCATGATGGCAGATAGCACATGTGAACATTTCGCGTGGGATCTCATGTGAAAAATCACCATTTGGCCCATCACACACACAGCATGTGTGCATCCTCAAATTTTGGGGGATTCCGGCGTGACCTAAGACCATGTTGTCTGGGTTTGTTATGCCAAATAAAAGGTTGAACTTTGTAAGTTCGATTGTTATATATGTTTGTCAAAACCACAAAATATTTTTTGAATAAATAAATACTTTCTAAACCAAGTTTTCTAATTAAAACACAAAGATTTTCGTAAATAAAAAAGAAATAAAAAAACCTTTCAAAAAACACACACAAACCAGTGGCTTCTTATTTCTAACCTCAATACCCAGTTTGTAGAAGAGTGACTAGAATGTGTAATTGTGTGTATTTACTAAAACCTGCTAACTAAATTGGGCACAAGAAATGCACTAGTTTCAGAACCTGGAAGACAGATAAAAAGAGAAAAAGCAATAATGACAAACAACTGTATAAAGTCCAATGGTCAAATTATTTATTAGTTCTTGGTAATATTTCTTTATTTTGGGGGCCGAATTATAAAGAAATATTAATCTGGCATATCTATGGCCCCCCGACCCATAAAGTACTCAACATATTTGTCGCACACCTCACGAGCAGATTGGGTGACCGAGCCAGCGCGACCAGTGTCCAGCCCAGGAAGGGTATCTGAGGGTAGTCCTGCCTCAGCACCGATGTTGGGTAGGTACGTCTGGGAATGCCTGCGTAAAAAATTGTGCAATATGCAGCAGGCCAAAATAACAGAGTTAAATTTATATTCCGCCAGATGTATCGCTGTCTGGAACAGGCGGAACCGGCTGGCGAGTATCCCAAAGGCATTCTCGACTACCCTCCGGGCCCTGGCCAGCCGGAAATTGAAGACTCTCCTCTCCGGGGTGAGGGTCCTCTGGGGAAAAGGCCGCATGAGGTGAGGTCCAAGTCCAAAAGCCTCGTCCGCTAAAAAAACAAACGGAAGTCCTTCCACATTGTCTTCATCCGGTGGCAGTTCAAGACCACCAGTTTGTAGACGCCTGTAAAATTCGGCCCGCGCGAACACTCCCCCATCAGACAGCTGGCCATTCTTCCCCACGTCCACATACAAAAATTCGTAGTCTGCCGACACCACCGCCATCAACACGATACTATGAAAACCTTTGTAGTTATAATAGTACGAGCCCGAAAGAGGTGGCGGCACTATGCGGACGTGCTTCCCATCAATTGCCCCTCCGCAGTTTGGAAAATCACAACGCTGGGCAAAGTGGGCAGCCACAGTCTGCCATTCCTGCGGCGTGGAGGGAAACTGTGGGGACAAAAGCAAAATAACAATTAGCACTTTGGCACAGAAACAACATTGCAAACACTAGTAAAAAAACAACATTCTGCAACATCACGGTATTAACATTTCAAATAATTAGTGTATAGAGAGTATTTAGGGCAACAAATCTAGAGACAATTATTATCAGACTCCACATCCCGCTGATAGGGCAATACACTTTTTTAGGGGGAGGGAGTTGAACTACAATGGAGCAGGACACCAAAAATAAAAAAGAAGGTGTTTTTGTCCCTAGGAGATGATGCTGGACAGGTTAGTAGTGTTGAAGGTAAAAATATGCAGGTAGGCCAAACCACATAAACCTGGAAAGCTTAACAACATGCATGGGGAGAAAAGGGAACATTAAGCACACAGCATATTACAATCATGGCGACTAGGAAAACCAACACAAAAAGGTGAGAAAAATATGCAAACATTATTAAAGACACAGATTGTGATGTTAAAGGAGGAAACTTACCTTAATAAACTCCTCCTGCATGACTTGTATGATGGCAGAACACGTCTCCGGTATGATGATCCCAAGCGCCTGGGGAGAGATGCCTGTTGAGAACTTGAGGTCCTGCAGGCTCCTCCCAGTCGCCAGGTACCGCAACGTGGCAATAAGCCTCTGCTCAGCCGGAATGGCTTGGCGCATCACAGTGTCCTGCCTCGTGATATAGGGGGACAGGAGATCCAGCAGACGGTGGAAAACGGGGTCCGTCATACGGAGAAAGTTCCTGAAGTCATCAGGATTATTCTCCCGGATCTCCCTAAGCAGAGACATATGAGAGAATCGATTACGCTGCCGCAACCAATTCTTGGCCCAGGAACTCCTCCTCCTACTGTTCCTGTCCAAATCACTGGAATGCACACAGACTCCAGAACAAAACCCATAAACAGCACGAACTCGTGAAAAGTCGCGCTGCTGCTCCATCATGGCTTCAAACCGGCCGGCTGGTCAGTCAAGAACACACTCAAACAGAAAGCACCCCCAAATCCAGCAAGACCTGCAAAGATCGCACGTCAAACAGATACGACCGTACAGGACGGCACTGCAAAGCAGAAACGCCGCGTACGGCGACACTGAATGACAAATACGAGCCCACAAGCACACACTGAACCTGAAAATACGACCTGTTAAGCGCGGAGACTGAAAAGCACGAATCAGCTCTAACCAAACCTTCGCTAACACGGAACTAGCAGAAGCGGAACAGAGGGCGGCGCCGATGGCTTTGTCATTCCCCTTTATAGTGACGTCGTACGTGGTTTACGTGCCCGCGTTCTGGTCCGCTGGGATTTCAGTCCGATGGTGTGTACGCTCATCAGACCAACGGACAAATTTGACTTATCCGCTGGGAAATATCCGTCGGATGTTTCCGACCGGATACATTCCCTCGTGTGTACAAGGCCTTAAAGGGGTTGCAAAGGTTTTTTTTTTTTCGTTTTTTTTTAAATAGGTTCCTTTAAGCTAGTGCATTGTTGGTTCACTTACCTCTTCCTTCAATTTCCCTTCTAAATGTTTTTTTTCTTTGTTTTCTTTGACTGAATTTCTCACGTCCTGTTCCTCCTCAGTAAGCTGTTCTGGCTGACTAACCCCGGCCAGAAGGGCTCGGATGATTGGGGCAAGCTTACTGAGGAGAAACAGGAAGTAAGAAATTCACACAAAGAAAAAAAACATTTAGAAGGGAAATCGAAGGAAAAGGTAAGTGAACCAACAATTCACTAGCTTAAAGGAACCTATTTAAAAAATAAAAAATTAACCTTTACAACCCTTTTAATTAATATTTTACTAACCACCAGCTATATTGGGTTATTTGTTGTTGAACTTGATATTAAATAATATAAAAAATACTAGCTGTGGCAATCAATGAATGGACATCGATGCACACAGACTCTGTGCATGTTTATATATATATATTTCAGTTTTGAAATGTATGTTTTCATACATCCACATTTTCATGTTACATTTATTTTCATAATTTTTTTGTATTTAGGTGTTTACTACTATATACTGTATTTATTGGCGTATAACACTCACTTTTTTACCCTGAAAATAGAGGGTAAACTGTGCCTGTGTGTTATACGCAGGGGGCTGTGGAAAGTTTTTTCCCTAAACTTCCCTCTTAAAGTTAGGGTGCGTGTTATAAACTTGTGCGTGTTTTAAATACGGTACATACATAATTCCTTCCACACATAAATGCACGGTATATATATTTTTTTAAATTTTTGAAAACAATGGGCCAGATTCACAGAGCGATTACTCCTGTCTATCTCGCGTTAGACTGGAGTACTTTCGAATTACGCAAGTTTTTTAACTACTCTGAAACCTCAAACCATGAAATTACGGCTGCGGGCTTCAATCCGACTGGTTTAAGTGTTCGTACGCCTTCGGATCTACGCTGGGTGGAGTTCCCGTCGTTTTCCACGTCAGGGTATGCAAATGAGCTTTTGCCGACTAACCACGAAATTACGAACGTCTATCGCAATCTCTTACGGCATCTTTAGTCATCTTTTTGCTGCGTAAAACTATACCAGCTTTTTGCTGGTCTAATATTAGACAGCCCATGTTAAGTATGGCCGTCGTTCCCGCGTCGAATAGCAACGTTTTCCGACGTCTTTTTTTATTTTTGACATAAAACATCCGGGAATAGGAATGTCCGTAAACGACGCTACTCAAACAACGAATGATGTATCGACGTTATTTCGCGCGATGCACGGAGGGAAATTTCTGAACGGAGCATGCGCAGTTCGATCGCCAAGGGGACGCGCCTAATTTAAATGCTTCACGCCCCCTAATCGCGTATTTCGATTACGCGGCGTGAAATACACTACGCCGCCGTACCGTAAGGGGCAAAATCTACCAGGATTCGTCGTACAGCCTGGTAAAATACGACAGCGTAGTGTATCTCTGATACTCTGCGCCAATGTAATTCTATCTGAATCTGGCCCAATGTTTTAAACTGTTCACAAATGAAGCATTTTTTCCCCCCATATGGTATAATACATGTTGATAAGTTTAGGAGTTGATATATTATATTTTGTTTAATTTTAGCCATTATACTCCGACTGCCATGTGTTTGTGGTTATGTGTGCCTTTTCCCTGACCACACCTGTTTGTAATCCAACCCACTATAATTGATCATGTGATCTATGTTAAACTAGTATATATTTGTGGCAAACAAACCTTTGTGGTCTTATAGCTATGATCAAACACTATTGAGAGTGTCAAACGCGTCAGTTTCATCCTGTACCCTGCTGCTGTCATGAACTTTTTTTACTTTTTACAATAAAGGCGTTGGAATTGGAGTGTGGCGGCCCAGATTTCCTTTTCTCATTACTACATGTTGAGCCTGCACCTGCTGCTTCCACTTTGAGGATGGTGTTACATTCAACACAACGACCTGGAGCGGTAACCAACTCTTCACCATTATTACAGTGATCAGTGCTAATAATATGCACCAATGACCCAGTACAGTGAAGCTACAGGGGCAGTCGGTAAGTGGTTAGAACATAGAACTTGTTTAGTGAAAGGATAAATACATTTAAAAAAAAAAAGGAAGCTAATGCAGCCACCACATTTAAAGCATGTCTATGGTAAAAATGTAAAATCATATATACAGTTCAACATTATATTTAATTTATTTCTAGCCTACTCTTATTACCCTGATAAATCTTGAAGATTGTAAACTATAAAATATCCCCACATAATTACCTCCTTGAATATTGTGACATGTAGCCCTGTGAGTGTCACACATTCCACAGAGCCTGCCTTCTAAACTGGTGCTGAGGGGAGGCGTTTCAGGAGGTAGAGTCGCTGCTTGCAGCCAACAAGGTAGCATGGGATATATAGTCCTTAGAAATGTAAAGTAAACAGCAGAGAACTAGTTGCAAAGCATGCAGACAATGCAGGGTACTGTAGAAAAAGCTGATCAGTATAACAGCGAATGCATAACAGCGAAGGATATTCTTCAAGTAAGCTTATATTGGATTGTCAAAAATAAGATGTATTAGAATTGTTAGTACAGTGCTGATGTTATAAAGTCAAAGTGTATGCTGTGAAAATTGTGGTAATACTGCGCTGTCTGATGAACAAAATAAAAACCAATGCTGCAACTTTAAATGTGAAACACACACAAACTAAACAAATGTAGAGAAGATATCTACATATTGTAAGAGATTTTATTATTTTATGCATGAAAATGTTTTACTGGATTACGCTATGTCAGCCGCCTTTCCTTCCTCACCTGGCTGTTATCACATCTGACTATATGTGAGCAGTGGGAGATCTATTAGATACTGGACAGAAGTTATCCTGCTGCATAGACCCCTAGGCTGGGTTAGAAAGCCACACACCAACAGAAGATCTCTGGTTGGGATCTTCCCTTTCGGTAAGAGGCAATTATATTGGAAGGTGGAGGATTTCCTTTCTATCTCATCACTGTTCTGTGGTTCCTTTGGTTTGATGTCACTATTTCCCCTGTAAGAGAGCAGCACAGTTCCAGCTATTGAAACACCATCTGATGCGTCGTTGTTTGGAAAATAGGACATTGATTTGTTCACTTTTTTGCACTGGGACTCTTTAGAAAATGACACAAATAGGGTTACCTATTTGTTACAGAGATTTCAACACATCATTAGCACTATTATTGCAAATATATATGCTATTGGGTTTTTTGTTTGAAATTCACGTCATTTGTGCAGCTTGTTCTCTCTACATATGCTGTGACTATAGATCTCTTTTAGGGACTGGTATGCTGAACAATATAACATTTTTGTGTTTTAGTTTAGATAAAGTCAGTGGCGACCGTTGGTAATTTTTTTGTGGCAAACAGTATGCCACGACAACCCCTCCTGGTCGGTCGGTAGTACTTACCCCGTTTTTTTACTTACCCCATCGCTTCACATGTGGCTTCCCCTGCTCAGCGGCAGCCTCCTGTTCCTCTGCTCTCCACGGTCATCACAACGGTGGCCTCCTGTTCCCCTGCTCTTCACGGGTCTTCGCGGTGGCGGCGACGGCTTCTGTTTCCTCCCTGATTTAAGATCAGTGTTTCAACAGTGAATATTCATTCACTGTTGTAACAACTGGGTGGGCTCATGGTGGGCTCATGGTGCAATGCTCTATACCACAAGCGCTATTTTTAAGCCTATTAGAGCTTATGGCTCTGATCAGGTGTTCAAAAAACAATTCCCGCCCCTGTAATTCAGTGCCCTGAAAGGTCCGGACTCATTAATAGAGGGTGGCTGTGGCAGCCGTGGATAGATTCATGCTATGCATGAATCTATCTGTAACTGTCCGCTTGTCATTGTGGATCTTGTTCAGCACTTGCTGCTGGGAGGAACCTTTCTGCCTCCCTTTTAGTTCCCGGGGGCAATGTTTAACTAGCAGGATCACAAAAACCACTCCTTTCTTCCTGTCTTAGAAAGTCTTTTCCTGTATTAGAGGCCACATGTTAGCTTTATGCATAGGACTTCATGGAAAATGTTTGCAGAAAATCTCTAAAGCTTAAAGTTTTGTACCCCCCTTGGCAAGTGGATCGAGGTATGCAGAAAAGTGTGCATTGTTATAAAGATGTATATGTTCTAGATGTAAACCGTGTTCATGCTGTTTGGTTTTAAACACAATATAATCCAAAGCACCTTGCATGTAACCATGTTTCTTTGAATGTTCAATGTAATTAGATGTGTGTGCAGACAACTGCAATTAACCCTGTAACCCCCTTTTGTGGTGATAACTGTAAATAAGTGTGTTGTATGTCATTTACAGTTTTCACGGTGCAACAGTGCGATGGTGCTACGGTGCTTACGATATTCATGTTTACGGTGCTCAAGGAGATAAAGAGAACAATATTCAACCCTGCTGCGCACCTTTGTCGCAAAAGAATAAAACTACTGCACCCGTCAGAAGCTCTCCTCTTGTTATTTATTCGATGCCATAGGGGCCGTAACAGTGAAAACTCGTCGCTGCAGTGAAAACTCGTCGCTGCGGTGGAGACTCGTCGCTGCGGTGGAGACTCGACATCACCGGCTGCGTCGCTGTCCTCATCAAACCGTGAGTAAGGCTTCCCAACGCCTCGCAGGACACGTGCGGACGCCATCTTGGCGACAGAGACTTGGCTGAAAAGCAAACACGCCACGTGGACTTTTAAATATAGCGGGCTCTTTAATCTCTTTAATGTGATCCGGAAGCCGCCCTTAACTAGTATGCGAGCCAAATAGTTAATATTTTGCTAAATCAATTTATTATATTCGTGTTTAGAGGCCTAGTGTCAGATTTAAAGCAATGCTATCTTCCAAGTTCCTAATCCACTAAACTGCAGTTAGTTACGTAAGGGTTAATTGTCTGGTTAGAAAGTGTCAGCAGTATATTCGTTTAAAACATTTTGTCATACTGTGTGCATTGGTTGCTAATCTTTAGTTACAAGGGTAAATGCCTGTTTTTTGTCGTAGCCCTTAGGAGCAAGTTTGAGCCAACACTCATTCAAGTTAGGTTTCAGGCACACACACTATTGAAAGGCACAGGCACACTAGAACAAAATGCTGTCACCTGCTGAAGAAACAGACAAACCCACAGAGTCACAACAGGCGCGATCCAGCTCCAGAGAGCGAAGCCTAACAGAAAAGGGCAAAAAAAATGCATGAAGAAACAGTTAAGAGAAATGAAAAGGCATTCAACAGGGTGTACAACTCTTGGAAGGAGATAGCAAAGGAATTTAGGAAAAGGTTAAAGGATTTCTGCTCAACTGAAGACCTTAATACAAGATTGAAAGAGATTAAAGCCAAAGAAGCGTTAGTACACCAACAGTATGAGTCCATGTGCCGAAATAATTCCACTACCCCGCACATTGTTAAGAGAATGGATGCATGCACCGCGTTAACAGCTGAAATCTGCAACCTCATCAGCAAGCGGCTAGAGAACGTAGATGAAATCTTTAACGATCAACTTGAGAAGGAAAAGGTGAGGATGGTGCTTAATAAAGAAGAGCATGAGTCAGTCTTTGGAAACTCAGAAACAGAAACTGTCCTCTCAGAGTCATTACCAGACTCCAGCGCAAGCTCGAGAGCCACTTCCAGATCTAGCAAACGCGCAGACGCAGAAGCAGATCTTGCAGCCAAGATAGAACAGGCAAAGGCGATGCAACAGATGCGCGAGGAGCAAGCTAAGCTGAACAAACTAGAGGCAGAAATTAAACTGAAGTTGGATGAGGAAAAGACAAGACTACAACAGCTACAAGCAGAAAATGAAGTCAAGGTAGCTGCAGCTAGAGTGAAAGCCTACGACGCCTATGATAGTCTTGAATTTTACGAACAGGAGACAGACCACCAGGTGCAATACCTCTACCAAAATAATGAACCTCGAACCTCATTGAATCCAAAGGCTGTGCCATTTAAACCTTCAAATACACCACTTGAGGTGTCAAGACCAAAGGAAGAAATTAGTCTGACCCCAGAACTTGCAAGTCTGCTTATCTCCAACCGTCTCCCTATACCTGAACCGACTGTATTTACAGGTGATCCTTTGAAGTTCATAGATTGGAAGATATCCTTTATGGCGCTGATTGATCAGAAACCAATCCCTGTGTGCGAAAAAATGCTGTACCTGAAGAGATATCTCGGTGGTGAAGCTCAAAAGGCAGTGGAAGGGTTCTTCTACCGAAATTCAGAAGACGCCTATCTGGGTGCTTGGGGAATCCTACAGGACAGGTATGGAGGTCCATTCATAGTGCAAAGAGCCTTCAGAGAAAGGTTGGCTAAATGGCCAAAGATATCAGCAAATGACCCTGTAGCATTAAGAGAGTTTGCGGATTTCCTTCAAGGTTGTGTGGAGGCCATTCCTCATGTTAAAGGCCTAGCTATTCTAAATGATTGTGAAGAAAACCACAAGCTTCTCAAGAAACTGCCTGAATGGATCGTACGCAGATGGAGTCGCATCGTTGTGGACGAGCTTGACAAGTCTCAAGAATACCCAACCTTTGCTCGTTTCACAGAGTTCCTGCAAAGGGAAGCTAAGATTGCATGCAACCCCATTGCCTCTCCTTTCCTCCTCAGTACCAAGACTACAGATGAGAGAATCCCCAAGAGAGCCAAGGCGCTCAACACAAGCACTCAAATGAAGCCCTCTACCTTCAACGTTCCAAAGATTTCAGCTTCAAGACCAAAACCACCTTGCCTAGTCTGCAAAGACGAAACACACGGTGTCGCTAAATGTCTGACCTTTGCTGCAAAGACCATGGATGAAAAGAAGGCCTTTATTCACGAAAACCATCTCTGTTTTGGTTGCCTAAGAAAGGGCCACACTACAAAGGACTGCAAAGGAAGGCACACATGTAGCATATGCAGTCGACGTCATCCAACCTGTTTGCACATACAGAGAAACACTGAGCCTATCAAAACATCAAACGATGATTCAGTAGACATGGAAGGTAAAGCAAACGACAATGTTCCCAAAGTTATGTCCCATACTTTGACAAGACATACTTCTGCCACATCCTGCATTGTTCCAGTTCTGTTGTCAGCTACGACGGAGCCTCAGAGGGAAATCCTCACTTATGCCCTACTTGACACACAGAGTGATTCAACCTTTATTCTGGCAGACCTGGTATCGAAGTTAAGTGTGAGCACCAAGCCATTACAGCTAAAGCTCAGCACAATGACAGCTGTTGACACAGTTATATCAAGCCAAATTGCTCACGGTCTGCAAGTGCGTGGCTTCAACTCTAAAGCTCAAGTCCAACTCCGTCAAGCCTATACAAGAGATTTCATTCCAGTAGATAAGTCTCACATCCCCACTAAGGAGACTGCACTCCAGTGGTCACACCTCAAACACTTGGCAAACAAGTTACAGCCACTTCAAGACTGTGAAGTAGGACTACTGATCGGTTATGACTGCCCATCAGCACTGGCTCCCTTGGAGGTTGTTATCGGCTCCGAAAATGAACCCTTCGCTCAAAGGACTATGCTCGGCTGGAGCATTATAGGATCAGCAAATCCACATCTTGATAGACAGGGTAGCCATAGCTTCGTACACAGAGTCGCAGTAAAGGAAATGCCAATGCCGACGGTCACTGATGTGTTAAAGGTTTTAGAAATGGACTTCATTGAAAGAAATTATGAAGATAAGTACGTGTCCCAAGATGATGTTCGCTTCGTGCAGTTTCTCTCGGAAACTATAACGAAAAGGAAAGATGGACACTACGAGATGCCATTACCCTTCAAAGACAACAGTCAACTGGCTCTACCAAACAATAAGAGGCTGGCCCTTATTCGACTTCATCATCTAAAGAAAAGACTAAAGGCAAATAGACAGTACCATGAACACTACACTGCATTCATGGAAGAAACAATCAGAAAGGGTGATGCAGAACCAGCCCCTTCATTATCAGAGGAAGAGACAGTGTGGTACATCCCACATCACGGGGTTTATCACCTCAAGAAGCCAGACAAGTTAAGAGTTGTCTTCGATTGTTCAGCAAAGTTCAAAGGCATCTCCCTAAACGATACCTTGTTGACAGGTCCTGACCTGATAAATTCTCTAGTGGGAGTCCTCTGTCGCTTCAGGAAGGAAGCAGTTGCTGTGATATGCGACATTGAAAAGATGTTCCATCAATTCTACATCCCCACAGAAATGCGCAATTACTTAAGGTTCCTTTGGTGGGAGAACGGTCAGTTGGAAACAGAACCAAAAGAATTCAGAATGGCAGTCCACCTTTTCGGTGCCAGTTCCTCTCCAGGATGTGCCAATTTCGGCCTTAAGTATCTTGCACGACAATATAAGTCAGAATATCCCTCAGCATCAGCCTTCATCGAGAAGAACTTTTATGTCGATGACGGCCTAACCAGCGTTCCAACAGTCAGTGAAGCTTCGAATCTAATCCTTGAAACTCAAAGATTATGTAAAAATGCTGGCCTACGACTGCATAAGTTCAACTCTAATAGAAGGGACGTCCTGTCCTGTATAGCTCCGTCAGAAAGAGCAACAACTAGTGTACCTGTCAAACTTGACCCAGACTCAACAACAGAAGGACAAGTATTGGGCATTCAGTGGTCAATTGAAAACGACACCTTCAGTTTCAGTGTTGACATAAAGGATCAACCCTCAACTCGTCGTGGTATCCTGTCAGTCGTAGCTTCTCTCTATGATCCTCTAGGCTTCATAGCCCCCTTCATACTGAGTGGCAAGTGCATTCTCCAAGAGCTTTGCCGCAGGGGCATCAGTTGGGATGAACTACTTCCTGAGAGCTTATGTCCACGGTGGGAGGCTTGGATGAGTAGTCTGCAAGCTTTAAGGGAAATCAAGATACCCAGATGTTACCATCCCCCAGACTTCGGTAACAGAATGAAAGTGGAACTACACCACTTTTCCGATGCCAGCAACATAGGATATGGTGCCTGTTCGTACCTTAGGTACAAGAATGACAGAGATCAAGTCCATTGCAGCCTCGTAATGGCTAAAGCGAGAGTCGCACCAACGAAGATTGTGAGCATCCCAAGGCTTGAACTCTCAGCTGCTGTCACCGCAGCAAGGTTGAGTGTCATGTTAAAGGCAGAACTTGAAATAGAAATTGACAAAGAATTCTTCTGGACAGATTCCCAAGTAGTCTTAGCCTATATCAATAATGAAGCAAGAAGGTTTCACGTGTTTGTAGCCAATCGTGTTCAACTCATAAGAGAGATTACAGACCCAACTCAGTGGCACTATGTGGATACGACACAAAACCCAGCCGACCATGCATCCAGGGGTCTACATGTAGCAGATATCCCCCCCTCAAGCTGGTTATCTGGCCCTAGTTTCCTTTGGAAAACTGAAGTGCACGCATCTTCAAGATCTTCGGCAGAACTAATTGTAGGTGACCCTGAAGTCAAACCCATTACAACCCTTGCATCACAGGCCAGTGAACAAACTGATATTCTAAATCGTCTGAGCAGGTTCTCCAGTTGGTTAATGCTCATTAAGGTGATTGCAAGAATCAGGAGAATAAAAATGAAGACGCATCACTGCAGCAATCTTGTGTCTGTGGAGGAACGTCAAATTAGAACCATTCGTAATGTGCTAAATGCTACAACAGTCCAATGTTCAAGTAGACTAGACGATGCTTCTCTTAGAACGCTATTTTATGAAGCTATGGCCATTGTTAACAGCCGTCCTTTAACTGTCGATGGAATCAATGACCCCAAGGCACCAGAACCTCTAACTCCAAACCACCTCATCCTGATGAAATCCAAGGTTGCATTACCTCCACCTGGGAAATTCGTAAAGGAAGATGTATATGCAGCTAAACGGTGGCGTAGAGTACAGTATTTAGCAGAACAATTCTGGAGTCGGTGGAAAAGAGAATACCTAATGAGCGTTTCCACAAGACAGAAATGGCACACACCTCGACGTAACCTCAAAGTAAATGACATTGTCATAATCAAAGAAGATATGTCTCCCAGATGCCAGTGGCAACTAGGACGTGTAATTGAAACTACAATAGAAAAGGATGGTCTAGTTCGTCGTGTCAAGGTGTTAGTAGGTGACAGAAGATTGCAAGATAAGAAACACTATGTATCAAAACCTTCACTTATTGAACGTCCTATTCAAAAGCTAGTAGTCCTCATAGAAAGCAAATAAGTTCAGTTTTAGTGATACACTAGCATACCACCACACAAGACGGTAGCCAGTTACAGAGGTACCTATAGGCTAAATTGTGTATGATGTACCATGTTTTATAGCGGCCTTAGTTATGTTCTGTAAATTATGTATGACTTTTAAGTTATATTCATCATAACATAATTTGGTGGGAGTGTAACTGTCCGCTTGTCATTGTGGATCTTGTTCAGCACTTGCTGCTGGGAGGAACCTTTCTGCCTCCCTTTTAGTTCCCGGGGGGAATGTTTAACTAGCAGGATCACAAAAACCACTCCTTTCTTCCTGTCTTAGAAAGTCTTTTCCTGTATTAGAGGCCACATGTTAGCTTTATGCATAGGACTTCATGGAAAATGTTTGCAGAAAATCTCTAAAGCTTAAAGTTTTGTACCCCCCTTGGCAAGTGGATCGAGGTATGCAGAAAAGTGTGCATTGTTATAAAGATGTATATGTTCTAGATGTAAACCGTGTTCATGCTGTTTGGTTTTAAACACAATATAATCCAAAGCACCTTGCATGTAACCATGTTTCTTTGAATGTTCAATGTAATTAGATGTGTGTGCAGACAACTGCAATTAACCCTGTAACCCCCTTTTGTGGTGATAACTGTAAATAAGTGTGTTGTATGTCATTTACAGTTTTCACGGTGCAACAGTGCGATGGTGCTACGGTGCTTACGATATTCATGTTTACGGTGCTCAAGGAGATAAAGAGAACAATATTCAACCCTGCTGCGCACCTTTGTCGCAAAAGAATAAAACTACTGCACCCGTCAGAAGCTCTCCTCTTGTTATTTATTCGATGCCATAGGGGCCGTAACACTATCTATTATACATAAAGGGGGTGTGTGAGTGCCCCTAATGGATGGGCCTTCACTAAATAAAGATTAAAATGCATAGTACTCTTGAATAATGTTTTTGTTTCATTCAAAACTGCTTTTTTCCTTTTTTCACACTATAGGGATTGATTTCCCAGACAAACACATTTTTTCAGGATTTACTTTCTTACTCATGGTCTATATGTCTGCTCCATTTTTGGATCAGGTTAGTCCACATATGTTTCTATACAAATAATTGTACAACTTTTGTCTACTTTGCTTATTTAGTAAGGCTTGATATACAAACTTATACAAAAATATTTATTATACTACATAACTTGACATTTATCTTACTAATTTGGGCAAATCATTGAGACATATACATTTATGTTTACAGCTGATATCTATCAAGTCACATACTGAAACAATTAGGACTATTCACCTTCACCCATGCCATGTCTGCCGCCTGGCGGCCCCCCTGGGGGTATCTGTGTCTGTTTTCTCCCCCTGAGCTAGCGTGCCATACTCTGGCTGCTGCCGTCCATTTGGGGGTTTAAACTTTGGTTTCGTTCATTGGCAAGTATTGGGACGTTTTTCTCTGGCCTATTCTGCCATTGTTCTTACATTTACCACGGTGACACATCTTTTTATCTATTTAGATACATCCTATGAGCGAGCAATGATCTCGCAAAATGTGTGTCAGGTTTTCTGATGCGTGCAATTGTATATACTGCATTGTATAATGTTTGTATCAATTTTAATTATCCTCTTCATTATGTGCAAATCCATTGGCTGAGCTATTATGCTATATTATTTATGTATCTACATTGGCCCAGATTCACAGAGCGATTACGCCTGCGCAACAGGAGATGCGCGTGCGTAAGTCTAAATGTGCGCGTGCGTTTCGATGCACGGCATCCCCAAAACGAGATACGCAAGAAATCTACTTTTTTTGGTCCGGCGTAATTTCGTTAGACAGGCGCATCCTTCCGCGCAAAACTGCGCTAGACAGACCATTGATTTGCTAGTCAAATATGCTAATGAGGGACTTACGGGGATCCACAAAAGAACGTTGGGGCAGCGCAGGCTACGCAGTGTGCGCAACAGTAAAATGTCCTGTCTAAAATTAGAGCATATAAAAGCTGGTCTAAAAAGAGAAAAAAAGTCTACTTGTTAGATAAAGCAACACTGTTAGTGAGGAGCTCAGCAGTCACACGTGTTGCACAACAATCTGTATGCCAACATGCCAGGGGCATCGTCGCACATAGCTATACTACTGACTTTAGATGAACAAAGAAGGATGAGGGCACGGAGGATGGCATGGAGGATGGCACGGGAGAGGATATACCGCACCCGCATAGACCTGTTTGGCATGAGTGATTCTGAGGTGTATCGCATCTTCAGATTCACCCCTCATGTCATCCTGGAATTAACCACAACCCTGCAGGAGGACATCACCAGCCGAACACAACGCTCACATGCAGTGCAGCCACTGGTCAAGGTCATGGCAACACTCCATGTCCTTGCCAGTGGCTCTTTTCAGCGTACAAGTGGAGTGGTGGCTGGGATGTCACAATCCTCCATGAGCAGATGTGTGCACCAGGTTGTCCCTGCAATCCTCAGACGCATGGCCAACCAAATCATCAAACCCACCACTGAGGACCTGCGGCTGAAGGCAATGACAGATTTCTACAGAATTGCCAGATTCCCACGCACCATCGGGGCCATTGATTGCACACATGTGGCACTCCAGCCCCCCCAGGAGACAGAGCACATGTACCGCAATCGGAAGCATTGGCACTCCATCAACGTACAGGTGATAGTCGATGCCCAAGGCCTCATATGGCACGTCCGTGCCAAACACCCAGGGTCCAGCCATGACAGCTACATATACAATCAATGCCACATCCGAATGGAATTCGATCAGAACGTGTATGGGGACACCTGGCTGGTTGGTGAGTGACATGGGTGGCAGGCATGACTATCCCCTCCCATGATGCACACATCACAAGGGGCACATGCATGACTAACATCCTCCTGTCTTTTCCCTTACAGGTGACTCTGCATATCCACTATGACCCCATCTCATGACTCCTATCCGGAACCCCCAAACCCCAGGAGAGGAAAGATACATTAAAGCACATGCCCAAACATGAGCAGTGGTGGAGCGCACCTTTGGCCTCCTGAAGTCACGTTTCTGATGCCTGGATAAGTCTGGGGGTACCCTCTTGTATTCCCCAAACTTTGTGTGCCAGATCATCGGTGCATGTTGCATGCTGCACAACTTCGCAGTAAGAAAGGGCCTGCAGATTGACCTACGTGATGACCTGACCCCTGAACCAGACAATCCCCCCTAACCGAGGCTACCCCGTCTTCTGAGGGAAGAGCAGCCAGGAGACAACTCACATTGGGCATCTTTGCACGTTAAACACACACATTAATCATGGCACAATGAGAATGCATGCATGCACACCACTGTGGTCCCTAGCACACACACCCCACATCCACATCAAATTGGATTGGCACCAGTCCACCATGCAGGACTTGTGAGCAGCAACGCCACGCCAAGGCTCCAATTATGTCACTGTACATTCATACACCATTCACACGGACCTGGGGATCACTTCTCCCTGGTCCTGGGGAACCCTTCTCCACCAAAATTGAGGGTGACATCCCTTTTCCGGCAGGAATGTCACCCCCACATTCAAACAGCATTCACAACCCAAAAAAAAAAAAAAATACCAGCAAAATCAAAAAATTTCCAGCAAAAAAAAAAATCAAAAAAGGGGGGAAAAAAATGATTGCCCTTTACGTGAGCCACGCCTGGGGCGCCCCCGGCCACGGCCCCGGCTCCTCAGGGGAGACTCATGGGGGAGGGGTAAAACCGGGGAAGGAGGAGCAGCCCCTGATCTCTGCCCACCTGGCGGCCTGCCCTCCAAGGCCTTGGCTATTCTGTCCAGGGCAGCACCAAGTGTTGCCGTGTTGGCCTGGATAGCCTGGGTGAGGGCCCTCACATCCTGCCCAACGCCTGCTGATTTAGTCTGCAGGTCGTTTAGGCAGGTTGTGAAAGCCCGGGAGTGGGAGTCCAGGTTCCCCAGCGTATCCTTGATGGAGGACAGGCTCTCCATCCGCACCAATGTCTGGCTGACCTGTCCCAGATGGCGGGTCTGAAGGGCCTGGTCCCTTCTCAGAGTGGCGGGCAGGAGATCGGCCACCCCCCTGGTGTTCTGGGACGAAATCCTGCCTCCAGCTGATGCCTGTGGCTGGGGAGAAGGGGAGGCCCTTGGGAGGGGAGCCATGTTGGGGGAGGAGGGGGGTGCTCCCCCTTAGGGAGGGCTGCCTGCTGCCAGCCAGAGGGGAAGAGTCCTCAAAAATCAAAAGTCCAGTGCCTGACATGGACTCCTCCTCCTCATGATTCTCCTCCTCCTCTTGAACCTCCTCCGCGGACTCCGGCCTTGTTGGGGGGGCCTCATTAGGCTGCTGTCCTGGGGATGGTGCGGTCAGGCCAGATGGCCCTTCACCCTCCTGCACATCTGTGGATGACACAAAACATTCACAGGTTGGAGGATCCACACACTTGCCACATATTCCCTTTCACCCCCTCCCCCACACATGCTACACACCTGATATTAAAAAAAATACTTACCGGGCACCACGGGCTCCGGACTTGAGTCAAAGCCGGGCAGGCCCTCAACTTCATGCCGATGAAAGGTCAGGGCCACACCGCACGCTCCTCCGCTGTCAGCCAAATACGGCATGGTGGGCCCCCTCCTGTGCCCCTGGCATGGGCATGCATTTTGGACAGCTTCTGTTTGACCAGACGCCGGAGGTCATTAATTTTTTTTGTCAATCCCAGACCGGGTCCGTGTCTCCCCCTCCCCCGCTGAATTGACCTGCTTAGTGATGAGGTCTAAAATCTCCCTCCTCCTGGCCGGGGTGGTGTTGGCACTGTCTGGGCTGTGGAGGAAACGCCCATAATCGCTAATGGCCCGGGCAAGAATTCTTTTTTCCCCCACAGTAAAATTGAGCTTTCGCTTTCTCTCTGTCATACTTCCAAAAAAAATCACTCCCAGTCAACAAAAATCTGTCACAAAAACAAGCACAACCAATCAAGCAAGAACACACACAAAGAGAAAACTAAGACCCAAAAAATCACACAAGCACTCAGCAAGAAACAGTCACAAAAACAAACAGCAAAAAATCAGCAAGAAAACAAACAAACAGAAATATATCAAACAAACAGTCTCTCAAACACTTATCAAAAAACACTTGCAAAGATCTCCTAACAAACACTTGATCACACAGAACACTAATCTGACAACTACAAAACACAACGCAACGAACAACAGGACAAAAGCACTTGGTTAAATGGGAAGGGACAAAGGGATGTACTTTTGCAATGCAAGTGCGTTTGTGTCTGTCTATTTATGGTGTTTGCGTAGTTCACAAAGTTGCCCTAGTCCATTTCCAATTTCACTGATTGCGCCGATCCCGAGTTGTGAGCATGCGCACAGCGGAGCTGACCATGGTCTCCTTTAAGCGCGCATGCGCGAGCCGGCCGGCCCTTCATTTGCATGGGGTCATGGCTCATTTCAATGTAACACGCCCACGTCCTTCCCAATTTGTATTACTCCGCCTTACGCCTCTGAAATAACGTTACGCATGCGCAATTTTCTGCGCAAAAGCTACGAGAATAGGGTGATTACGCGACAAAATTGCGCAAGTCTAACGTAAAGGCGGTGCGCTACGCCGGTCCAATAATGCGCAGATGTACGTGAATCTGGGCCATTAATTTTAATAAACATTTATAATGTTACTACTTTTGTTACTGTGACCACCTCATTTAAAGTCCCAAGGGCGACTCTTTTTCTGTATATGTATTTAGGGATGGAGGTGCATCACTGGTGACTGCAGACCTTTTATTTTTGTTTTCTGAATAATTACCTAAAGCCACCTTAATATCACCTTTACCATTGATTACAATGCATTTCACAACATTTTGGGGAAACTAACATTCTCAATTTCCTCATCTCTAGTCATCAACATGTAGGAAAATATTTTCTCTTTAATTCTACTTTTATATTAAATATCGAATGTTCTGATAAGCTCATGCAGCCAACTAAGATCATTATGAAAGGATTTTTCTTAAATTAAAAACACACCAGTGAATAATGTTTTTGAATTTTTAATATAATATTTATAATACAAATTCATCCTTTTACGGGAACATATCAATCATTAGTTGATGTTGTGTCATGTTTGTAAGAGATCAGAATACCATGGGCCAATATAGTAAGAACATGTGAAATAAAGTTATGCGCATAATCTATAAAACACACTAATAATGTGACCAAAAGTGCATAAATGGTGAAGTGGTGAAAAAAGATAAATCAATAAATTAAATCAATAAATTAAATCAATAGAGTAATAGTCCATATGTAATGTGGCAGTAGGCACTGCTAAGAAAGAAGAGGAGAACTGAATGTCCACAAATCCCAAAGAGGAGTAGATAGCTGCACCAAAAGACGTCTGTCTGGTCTCCCAGAACTCTCACCTCAATAACAAATAAAGCCAGCAATATGGATAATCTTAGATGTCTCTACCTGAATAAATCATTCCACACACAGACTCCACTGGTGCCTCTCCGTCCAGATGCCCAAAGGCTTATCCGGTCTCCTCAATTAGTACCTGTATAGTCTCCGTCCAGGGAAAAAAGGGGGAAAAAAAGGAGGGCCTCCAATGGTGTAGTATTTCAAACAAAAGGGAACATTTATTGTGGTGTGTGTGCGCGCTTACATAAAAAAAGGTAAAACAAGTGCAAGTAAAATGAACAGTGGCGTCCTCAGCGCTGTCTCACCTCATTCCAGGTGAACGTCTGCCCAAGGTGAAATCCCGGGATTGGCCATGGGATTGGCCGTGGGCAGACGTACACCTGGAGTGACGTAAGACGGGGATTGGCCGTGGGCAGACGTACACCTGGAGTGACGTGAGATGGCGCTGAGGACGCCACTGTTCATTTTACTTGCACTCGTTTTACCTTTTTTATGTAAGCGCGCGCACACACACCACAATAAATGTTCCCTTTTGTTTGAAATACTACACCATTGGAGGCCCTCCTTTTTTTCCCTTGTTTCCCTGGACGGAGAGTATACAGTTACTAATTGAGGAGACCTGATAAGCCTTTGGGCATCTGGACAGAGAGGCACAAGTGGAGTCTGTGTGTGGAATGATTTATTCAGGTGGAGATATCTAAGATTATCCATATTGCTGGCTTTATTCGTTAGAGAGGTGAGAGTTCTGGGAGACCAGACAGACGTCTTTTGGTGCAGCTATCTACTCCTCTCTGAGATTTGTGGACATTCAGTTCTCCTCTTCTTTCTTAGCAGTACCTACTGCCACATTACATATGGACTATTACTCTATTATTATTGATTTAATTTATTGATTTATCTTTTTTCACCACTTCACCATTTATGCACTTTTGGTCACATTATTAGTGTGTTTTATAGATTATGCGCATAACTTTATTCCACTTATTCACTATTGCTGTGTATTGTAAACGCTGCTAGTTGTTGCTACATTTTCAACACTGTTTATTTTGGAAGACTTTATTTATCTATTTATTCCCTATCTAGTAGCGCAAAAGACATTATTCATTATAGTAAGAACATGGACATACGCCCTTTTTAAAGCTACTGAAATATGCAGAGATACCCCAAATACAGTGTAAGCAAAATCTGAGATTGCATTTAATAGAAAAAAAAAAAATGGCATCCATAGTACTTGCAAGTTTTGCAGTACTAAACAAATAACATTTAATAATGGGTGGCTTGACAGAATTTGAGACATATGGCAGCTATAAAAATAAAGGGCCTAAAGCAAACATACTGTATAGAAAATTGTAGATGAAGGCAAAGTATCAGCTTAGTTTAATGGTGTATTGTTAAATAATAATAGACATCTCGGGCACTAAATGTTAATATGAGGCTTAACATCCCCACAAACCAACAGTAGAACACTTCCCGTAGTAAGCGATTTAACATCCATGCATACTGCATTTTATCCCACTCTGCAACACAGATGTTAGCATGGGAGAACAGCCGACAGTGTGATAAGTACCATGAAAAAACCATAGACATGATTTAATGGGTGAGGATTAGTCATATTAGGTATGGCAAAACAGGAGGAGAATAACACGAAAATGCACATATACAGTATGTTCAGCAAGATCTTCCTGTGACTATGCAGATGACAGGGTCCTTTAATTCACAGCCTCATGAGGATTAATGGACCACTTGGAATTTTTCTTAAATAAAAGGAACAGCTGCTGTGGAGGTCCGCTTGCTGCAATTGCTCTCATTAGCTTTCCACCACCTGGGGCATTATGATTTGTGTTGAGGGGACATTGCCACTACTTCTGTCACATCTGCAGGCCAACATCAACCAAGTATAACACACATATAGAGCAAAAAGTAGACATCTCATAAACTTGTTACACTGCTGTCAGACCGCATTCTTACACTTTGTTAGAATTCCGTGTATAAGGCAACATTCAAGTTTTTGTAGCAAAATATACAAATTTTAGGAAAGCTAGGCAGGGTAGGTTTTAGGCTATAGGTGCCCCTGACAAACCTCTTATATACACATATGCCTAAAATGACTTCTTACTGAATTTTTTCTGGTGCCACTAAGCACCAAAACCTGCAACTGAAACACTGTAAGAAAAAGGTTTGAAGAAGGGCATCATGTTGTATTCTTCCTAGAAATAACTATCAGCAGATGGATTACATATGTGTATATACAGACATAAAACCAGACCACTTTGCAATTCCCCAGGCCGAGTAGTGTACTTAAAAAGTTAACACACAGAGCATGATGTAGAAAACCTCAAAAAGCATTTCAATGTGACCATTTATTTGCATCAGATCGTTTCCCAGGTGTAACTCGCTTCAACATTCACACAGAAATAGTTTTTTTGCACGCAAATGCAAGCAAAACAAAGTTAAAATACCACAGGTTAATTTTCTTTTCAAGTTAAGTGGATATCTGTTTACAGTATTTATAAAGATGTGTTGTTTTTAACAGGTAAAAAGATGTGATATTTAAAAAAAAAACTGTTTAGGTAGATTGTAGTAGGCTAGGTTCATTGAATTGTGTGAATTGAATGCGGCTTTACCACGTCAAATTCGCACAGTAGGATGGAGCCAGTTTACACATCTCTGCAGTGGCTCCGGCGCGATTTGCACAGGAGCCCTGTGCGTCTTTTGGTCTGTTTCAGGTCCAAATTCAGCCCAAAATTTGGGCTGAAATCGGACCTGAAATAGTGAATAGAGACGGACCAGATTCCTGCTGTGAGCTGCTGCATGCACATATGTGAACCCAGCGTCAGACATTAGAGAAGGTCCGACTTTTATCCAAAATATATGGTTGATCACTGCTTCCTCTTTTCAATTAGAAGAATTTGGGGTATAAACCACAAGCGCCTATTGATCGCCTATAATCACAAGATCACTTTTATCCAGTAAGCAGCAGTGTGAACTCAGGTGGAGGCATTTTCTATCCTCACTTCTTCGTGGGTGTTTTGGATTACCTGTCACTGTGGATGTTTCACCGATAAATTTATATGGACTTTTTTGGAGATTACAGTCATTATCACTGGGCTTATTATTGTGATCACCAAGGGTTGTTTTTTTCTTCTCTCCCTTTTTCCTTTGTTTACTTTTTTTTTCACCTTTATATGGGCTGATTTATACAGTATATATATTTCTGACGTTCATTATTTTGATTGGTATTTTCATTAAGTATTTTAAGTACCATGTATGCATATGACACTGTTTTAATAATGATAGTTTATTCACATACGAATAATAAGGATATGAAGAAGAAAAAATTACTCGGGAAATGGTAATTGATGGTCGGACTTTAGAGGCAGGACAGGAATATCAAAAAAATATAAACTTTATTACAAAAAATAGAAAATTTACAAAAACAGATCAATAAAAAACCATATAGGATATATGATATGGAAAATATCCTCTGTGCATCGTATACGCGTTTCGCCGTTGGGCTTTCTCAGGACGAGCAGAAGAAATTAATAGTAGAAAAATACATTTCAATATCTAAAATGAAACATATTATATTAACATATTGACAGCAACATTTTGTTTTTTATGGTTTTAAAATTAAAATAAATATAAATGTAAAATAAACATGCATGGAAATTCTCTCATAGCACCAAACTGAATAACAGCTATCCAAAATTACCTTAGAATAATCTGGATCATATACATATATGTTGGGAAGATCATAAAAAGGGGTTCCATGTATAGTAGAAAAAGGCCAGAAATATCTCTAGCAGACAAACAAAATTGCAACAATAAATAATAATGAAAAAAGAAAGAAGAAATTGATACCAAAAGGGGGTGGGATAAAGGGTAAGTATATAACATACCCAAATAAACATAAGAAAAATATAATTTGCGCTACCTCAACCACCCGTCTTGGCAAACACAAACGTATGCAAGTGGGTAATCTCTAGTGATATATATGAAAGGTTAACTGCTATATCAAAACACCTATGATGGCCGCTAGGGTGCAACATGCAGCCACCTCAACACCCTTCAACAATCATGATGATGGTGATTAAAAGAAAAAAAAGAAAAAACAAACAAATAAAACTTGGTTTAAAAACCATCAACTAAAAATGAATATTGTCTCTGAATGGGTTAATAAACAGTCCAAAATATTGACAGTAGAGAGTCCATAGATAGCAGGTAAGATGTCAAACACCCGTGCATCCGTGCCACATTACAGATTAGTTGTAAACGTGTCCAAAAGAAAAGAGTGACATGTCCTCCACCAGACTTATAGATTGGCTTGGGAGGTTTACACCATTATAGCACTTTGGAATTGTTTCAGATTGTTACTTTTTATGTTATATGTTTTAGTTACTATTACAATGTACATTTTTGCACTTGAAGTTCATTTTCCACCACCCTTGCTAAGTCCATGTCTTTATGGAACTTGCTTTGTGCACTGGTGTGCAGTCATGTTGTCACAGGAAGGGGCCATCCCCAAATTATGACCACAAAGTTGGGAGCATGAAATTGTCCAAAATGTCTTGGTATGGTTACACCTTAAGTGTTCCCTTCACTGGGAGCCAAGCCGTATGCCTTGTACACACGATCGGTTTTCCCATCGGGAAAACTGCCGTGTTTTCTTTTGGCCGGGAAAACCGGCCATGTATATGCTCCTTAGCAGTTTTCCCGACAGGGAAACTGCGGTTAAAAACATGTTCTCTTTTTTTCTCGCCACGAATCGCTGCGTTTTTTTCCCCGCAGTTTTCCTATGGGGAAACACTGCTGTGGAGCATACACATGGCCGGTTTTTGTGACCAAAGCTCTCAGGCAGTTTTCCTGTCGGGAAAACCGTCCGCGTGTCCACGGAGAAAAGTGACCAAGCCTTTTCTAAGTTTTCTCCTCGGGTTTCCCGGCGGTCTTTTGACCGCCGAGAAACCCGATCGTGTGTACAAGGTGTAACGGGAGAATATATTCAATATATATTATATTCAAGAATGTCTGCAAGAACTATTTACAGGTTGTTGATTCTAAACCCAACCGGTCAATAGAAAGAGTGACTCATTCAATGTGGGAACACCAACTGTTAAGGTGTTAATGTCGTCTGCTACTGTCATGTAAATTAATCTTAGTCTGGCTCCTAAGAACCTGTCATTGTGTGAAGTTCTATTGATGATAAATGTGGATTGTGAGTTAACAAGACAGTCTAAAGGTCAGATGTCTGACTTATAAGCTGTAGCTAATTAACTCATGTAGATTAGATCAAGAGCTGGTGCCAGATGTCTGTCTACTAAAAGATGTGTATTGAGGGGGGCTCGTTAGTAACCATTGTATGATGTTGTGGGTGAAGTGTGTCATTGTCCATTTGATTACTGCAAGTATTCTTTTTGGTGTGTATATATATATATATATGCTGCCTTCTCAATAAAGATTTTCTATTCCTTTTGAACCAGAGAACAGAGCTGTGTCTCGTTTCTGGGGGGAAATCTGTATGGGTCGTGTCGCCGGATTGTGGAGTGTCGATAAGCTGTCTTGGGTTTGGAATGGAATATAATTTAAACAGCATTAACCCCTGTCCCATTTGGGGTTCCGTTACACAAGGCATCACCTCTGAAAAACAACCCCACACCTTAATCCCCCCTCCACCAAATGATTTGGACCAGTGTAAAAAGCAAGGTCCATAAAGCAGGGCAGGACTGGCCTACCGGGATAGCGGGAAATATCCTGGTAGGCTGGCTGTCCTGGGCCTGCTATGAACAGGACTCGGGGCTGGATGATAATTCCAGCAGCAGAGCGGAGGGCTGGAGGAGCATGTGACTATCGTGCGGCAGGCACTGGCAGGTCTGTGCTGTGGTGTGGAGGAGAATAATGCAGGTGGGAGGGAGCATGGATGGACACTTACTGAGTGTTCTCTGGCCAGTGGACTGATTTCTCCAGTAGGGAACCAACAGCCAATAGCGCTGCTTAGAGGAGTACAAGGGAGGACCTGCTCCTCCTCCGGTCCATCCACAGCCAATCAGCAGGCAGTGTAGCTCTTCCCCGCTCACATTTGATTGTAAGTGATGGAGTGAGGCTGAAGGGAGATGCAGGAAAGGTATGATGACAACAATCCACGTTCAGCAGCCTCAGGACACACAAATCTGTCTGAATGGAAAAAACAGGATCATCAGGAGAACAGTAACATGTTGCTGGCCGGCTGCAGTGTCTTTCAGATATGTGATCAGGCAGTGTACAGGTTACCAATCAGCCTCCTCCCCCCCACCTCTTGTCTCCCTGGTTACTTTTTTTTATCTGCCTAGCCTGACCTGCACATTGTCTGATCACACTGACAAGATCTCTGGAAGAAGCTGCAGCAGCAGCATTTTATGAGACCCGGGGACACATGTCTGTTAACCATTTAAGCTTCTAATTAGCTATTTAGGCAGAGCTATGTGTGTCCTGCACAGATTGTTTGATAGGAGTTTTTTTGTTGTTGGAGCATTTACTACTGGATCAGGCTAAAATTTTAACAGACCAATTAACTGGTTACTGTCCTCCACTAATTCTGAGCAGTTCAGTGTTTGCAAGAAAAATTGTATTTTAGAAATTAGATGTGATTATTTCTTCTGTCACTTGGTTGTACTTTCAAAGGTAATAGACTGACTTGATCCCCCAGAGATGGTTTAAATAGAGTAGAGCAGCCCTGCAATATTATATACCTGTACACTGAGTTCAGCTTTAAATGCAGTCTCTGACCATCTCCTGAATCAATCATGTCTGCAATCCCTAACTATCCTCTGTACCATGTCTGCAATCCCTAACCGTCCCCTGTACCATGTCTGCAATCCCTAACAATCCCCTGTACCGTGTCTGCAATCCCTAACCGTCCCCTGTACCATGTCTGCAGTCCCTAACCGTCCCCTGTGCTATAGCTGAAGTCTCAGATCATCTCCTGTGCTATAGCTGCAGTCTCTGACCATCTCCTGTGCTATAGCTGCAGTCTCTGACCATCTCTTGTGCTATAGCTGCAGTCTCTGACCATCTCCTGTGCTATAGCTGCAGTCTCTGACCATCTACTGTGCTATAGCTGCAGTCTCTGACCAGGGCCAGATTAAGAACATCATGGGCCTGGTGCTGAGGATTTTGGTGGGGCCTTTTATAAATAATAAATAAATGCGTGGGAATCACAGCGCAGCAATGGAGGGCCCAGTCTGAGAATTTAAGTGTACCCTAATATGCTAATATGCTGTGCATACTTGTACATTGTGGCATAACCTACCTCAGAGCCTCTAAAAAGTAGTAATGTCAGGAAAGTTTACTACCAATTTAATATCACAGGATCCCAGAAACCTCTCATGAGGCCCCCTACTGACCAAGTGGCCCTTGGGCAGTGCATAAGTGCATAGTTGCCAATATTTAAAAAAATATTTTCAGGGACACTTTTTTTCACAAGTGTTATATTTAGAGTAGCTGAGATCCCCTATGTTCCTCTGTACATCACAGTAGTAATCAAAAAATTAAATAAGTTCTAATAATGGGACAGAACAAATATGAGAACTGAGATTTCCTTTAGTTGAACTAACAAAAGTGTGTCCATTTTAGAGCTGGTAACATTGAGGGTATTCAGTATCATTTTAAAGAACTGTTTTTACAGGTAAGCGACATAGGGGAGGAGTGCGGATGGTATATAAGTGGGAAGTATGTGCAGGTAAGGGAGAGGAATGTGAAGGGTCTAACATTGGGCACTATGTACAGGAGAAGAGTGCAAAGGGTACGGCAAAAGGCACAATGTACAGGAAAGGAGTGTGGAGGGTATGACAGTGGACAGTATGTACAGGAGAGGAGTGTGGAGGGTATGATGATGGGCACTATGTATAGGAGAGAAGTGTGGAGGGGATGACAGTGAGCAGTATGTACAGGAAAGAAGTGTATGACAACAGGCAGTATGTACAGGAGAGGTGTGTGGAGGGTATGACAGTGGGCAGTATGTACAGGAGAGGAGTGTGGATGGTATGATAGTGGGCACTATGTACAGGAGAGGAGTGTGGAGGGTATGACAGTGGGCACACAAATGCCACCAGATTTAAAGGACACTTTTGAGTTGAATTTTAAATCACTATTGGGCACAGTAAGAACAATGCTAGAGGGATGGAGTAGAGGGATGCACTCTTGGTTTGGGAGATCTAATATTTTAAAAATGAGTATAGTGCCAAAATTTCTCTATCTCTTTCAAGCTCTACCAATTCAGATCCCCATGTCATACTTCAATCAAGTCCGGGCCTTATTTACAAAATTTATATGGGGGAACTAAAAGGCCCAGGATCGGTAGGAAACTATTGACCCTACCCAAGAAGGCCGGAGGAATATCAGCACCGGACATGTTAAAATATTATTAAGCAGTTCAGCTGGGAAGGATAGTAGATTGGTGTAGACATGGGGATTATAAATTGTGGATTACTATAGAGCAACAAATATGCCCAGTACCGTTAAATAGGGCAATATGGTGTTATTCCGCACTACCCCTTACAGTTAAAACCCACCCAACATTAGGTCCAACTTTATGGACTGGAAATAAAGTATGTCATAACTCGAAGTTTTCGACTAAAAACTCCCCCCTTTATCCGATAATAGGAAATCCAGAATTTCAGCCAGGCATGGAATCTCAAATATTTAAGAAATTAAAAGAAAATGGTAGATTTCAAGCCTCCCACTTTCTCAAAGAAAGGGGGTGGATGACAATAGGAGAAATAGCACAAGGGGGAGGACGTTGTGGGATACCGATATTGCAAGCGCGACAGATACAACATTTTCTGGAAACTCTTGGTGGTGCAGAAAAGTATAAACGGCACTCACAAAGTTTGAGGAGTACTGTGGAGGAGCGGAACCATTGGCCCATACGGTCTCTAAAATGTATACATTGTTGACTGCTCCACCCGAAGACTTTAAAATGTTGAGCCTAGTCAAATGGGAGAGAGACTTAGGCCAAACCTTTTCCCCAATACAAAGCCAAAATATTATAAATTTAGCATTAAATTCTTCAAGATGTACGAAAATACAAGAATTATAAAATATTAACAAGATGGTATTACACGCCAGCGTGTCTAAATATATTTTTTCCTGAAATGTCAGATAGATGTTGGAGAGGCTGTGGTGAGAAGGGGACAATGTTACATACATTCTGGGGATGTCCAATAATAAGACAATTTTGGGAAACGGTACAGAGAATTACACAAGCATTCACGGAATATCCGATTCCAGATGACCCCTCGTTCTTCCTACTACATCATGCAGAAATTTCTCCGGTAAGATATATACGGGATCAATGATATGTCATTTAATAAATGCGGCAAAAAGTTGCATTGCAACAAAATGGAAAGACCCTGAGGCACCTCCAATATCTATGTGGTTAAAAAAAAGTAAGGAGAATAGGGATAATGGAGAAACTTCTCCCAAGAACAATAGACAACAAAGAGAAAATCAAAATGTCAAAATGATATGGGCACCTTGGGAACTATTTGTACAATCGGAGGAAGGTAAAAAGCTACTAGGGGAACAAGGATAAAGATTAACGGACGGAAGAAAGGGAAATAGAAGAGAGATTATATTGCGCACGGGGGGGGGGGACAGCGGAGGTGGGGAGGGTTGTTGATGTGTCTTTTTTTTTCTTCTCTCTCTGGTCTGTGGATATACACGGCCGGAGGTGGAGAAGAGGTGGAGATGGGGGTCTAGAGGTAGGGACAGGGGGGAGGGAATGAGGGGATAAAATGAGGAAGGAAGTGCTACGGGGATAACAAGGGAATTAGTCTATTGGATGGAGAATATATGGATATTTATGGTGGAGATGGAAAACTTGCGGTAGTCTGAAATTTAGTTATAAGTAGCGAGTATTTTGTTTACTATATCTCTCTCAGGGGAATGGATTGAAAACTGTAAGTGATATAGATATTACAATCTCCTTCGGCAGTAATCTATGAATAGTAAATAGAGTTGGAGAGAGAGAAGAAATGTAATATGTAATATCCATATATATGTTGATGTATAGGACTGTGGCTAGTCCTCTTCCTATGTTTCCTGTATCGCCTTCTTGCTTTTTGTTTTTTGGAAAAGAAACAAAATTAAAAATATAGATTTAAAAAAAAAAGACAGTGGGCACTATGTATAGGAGAGGAGTGTGGAGGGTATGACAGTGAGCAGTATGTACAGGAGAGGAGAGTGGAGGGTGCGACAGTGGGCACTATGTACAGGAGAGGAATGTGGAGGGTCTAACAGTGGGCACTATGTACAGGAGAGGAGTGTGGAGGGTATGGCAGTGGGCAATATGTACAGGAGAGGAGTGTAGAGGGGATTACAGTGAGCAGTATGTTCAGGAGAGAAGTGTGGAGGGTATGACAGTGGGCGGTATGTACAGGAGAGAAGTGTATGACAGCAGGTACTATGTACAGGAGAGGAGTGTGAAGGGTATGACAGTGGGTAGTATGTACAGGAGAGGAGTGTGAAGGGTATGACAGTGGGCAGTATGTACAGGAGGAGTGTGGGGGTATGACAGAGGGTAGTATGTACCAGAGAGAAGTGTGGAGGGTATGATGGGGCAGTATGTACAGGAGAGGGGTGTGGAGGGCAGCATCTACAGGAGAGGAATGGGGACAGTATGATAGTGGGCACTATGTATAGGAGAGGAGTGTGGAGGGTGCGACAGTGGGCACTATGTACAGGAGAGAAGTGTATGACAGCAGACACTATGTACAGGAGTGGAGTGTGGGGGGTATGACAGTGGGCACTCTGTATAGGAGAGGAGTGTGGAGGGTATGACAGTGGTCACTATGTACAGGAGAGGAGTGTGGAGGGAAAGACAGTGGGCACTATGTATAGGAGAGAAGTGTGGAGAGTATGACAGTGGGCACTATGTACAGGAGAGGAGTGTGGAGAGTATGACAGTGAGCACTATGTACAGGAGTGGAAGGATGTTTAGGGACTGCGTAGTTGTTAAGCGGGTCATACATGAATTGAAATTACACCAATTATGCAGAGACCAGCCATAGTCGATATATGTATGGGCTAGCTGGTTTTACACAAGTCAATCTATTAATCGACTTGAGTACAACCAGCCTATTTTTCCCAAAACAATCAGTGCTGCCAGCTATAGATAGCAACACTGATCATTGTACTCACTGGCAGAACACAATAACACTGCAGGAGTGATTCCCCCATCTAGAGGTCAGCAGGTGAGAGGGTGTGTGGGGACAGGCTGGGGAGAGATACCAGTCAGTGGCTGGGTAGGCACTGGCTAGTATCAGAGCCAGATACACACAGGTTACATACGTCGCGATCATTAGAACGAGAGCAATAGCAATAATTCTAGCACTAGACCTCCTCTGTAACTCTAAACATGTAACCTAAAAAAAATTTAATGCATCGCTTAGAATACCAAAAAAAAATTGTGCTAACTTTAGTGTTTTTTTTTTAATGAATGAAACAGTTTATTTCCACAAAAAAAAAACATGTTTGAAAAATTGCTGCGCAAATACCGTGCTAGAGCTGCACAATTAATCGTTAAAAAATTGTGATCTCGATTCAACCCCCCTGACGATCCCCAATGCAGAGTTTGCTGATTATTTCATATAACAAGTGGAGAGACTTTCAGCTGTCAAAAGAAAATATCCAGGCAGTCTGCCAAGTTCTTAGCAGGAAACATTGTAACTAACCAGGGCTGTCTTTTCCATTGGGCACACTGGGAAGTTCCCCGGGGGCCCAACTTGCCTGGGGGGCCCCCATCGGCTGCCCAGCGACTCCAGTAAAAAATGGTGGAGAACGGCGGGTCACAACTGTAGAACTGTATCGTGTCTACAGTCTCTGAGGAAGAGTCTGGAGAGGAGTTAAGAGTGGGAGCGCCGCTGGGATGGGGGTCACAGGAGAAGTCAGACATGAAGAGACTATAGGATAAAACCAGAGCAGCCAAGCTGGAGCCATCTGACTGAGCCTTGCATGGTGCACCTGAGAGGAGGTCAGTGATAGCACCACCAGGCCAGTCTAAGGGCGGGTGGTTGCTGATGAAAGGGGGGAGTGAATACAAAAATATTAGTGCCCCCCCTTACCTTAGTGTATTCATCTCTACGGAAGGTGGTTCCCCTTTACATCAGAGTCTGCAGGATTCCCCCTTACAGTGCTAGGGGGAACTCAGTCTGAGGACCGTGATGTAAGTGGGAACTCTGATGTAAAGAGAAAGCAGTGGATTCTGATATAAGGTGGTCTCTGGTCACCAGAGCCCCCCTCCACATCAGAGTTCCCCCTTACATCATGATCTGCAGTGTTGCCCTTTACATAAGAGTTCCCTTTCACTGTAAGGGGGAATCCTGCAGACTCTGATGCAAGAGGAAACTCTGATCAGGCTGGGTTACAGTAACCTAACCTTCATGAAGAAATTTGTAAAACTGTAATTTTAGGTACTTTTTTGCAGTGCCAATAAAAAATTGTGGTTCTGCCAGTAAATTTCATGATTTTTGGCAGTAAATTCTTGTGCGTGGTTGTGTAGACAGGGCCCCAGTGCACTGTATTGCCCGGGGGCCTATAATGCTCTTAAGATGGCACTGTAACTAACGCTTTCTTCTCGGATCAAAGGGATAAACTTCTGTGTGTGTAAAGAAAAAATCCGGGCAGTCTGCCAAGTTTGTAACAACATGAAACATTGTAACTAACTTCCATCTTAGATCAAACTTCTGTGTGTAAATGCAAGAAATGTAACCACTTAAAGTCCAACACTTGTTAAAAAGCAATGGCCCAGATTCACAGAGCAATTACGCCTGTCTAACTGGTGTTAGACAGGAGTAATTTCAAATTTCGCGCGCCGTATCACTAGTCTGAATCCTCAATCCATGATACGGCGGCTTCGGGCTTCGATCCGAGAGGCTTACGTCCTCGTAAGCCTTCGGATCTACACTGCTATATTTTTGCGGCCGCTGGGAGGAGTTTGCGTCGTTTTCATGCGTCGGCATATGCAAATGAGTTTTTACGGCGATCCACGAAGGTACGAGTGTCCCTCGCAATCGCCTACGTCATTTTTTGGCTACGTAATGTTAGAGGAGCTTTTTGCTGGTCTAACAGTGCGTAACCCATGTAAAGTATGGCCGTCGTTCCCGCGTCGATTTGAAAATATTATTTTTTTTTTAACGTAACTCGTTCGGGAATAGGAATGTACGTAAACGACGCTACTACGACGTGACGACGTGTTTTCGCGCAATGCACGGCGGGAAATTTGCGAACGGAGCATGCGCAGTTCGATCGCCGCGTGAACGCGCCTATTTTAAATGCTTCACGCCCCCTACTCGCGCAGATGGATTGCGACGGGAGAAATACACTATGCCGTTTACTGGACAAAATCTACCTGGATTCCACGTAGAGCCAGGAAAAAAACGGCAGCGTAGTGTATTTCTGATACTCAACGAGAATCTAATTCTCTGTGAATCTGCCCCAATATTTTTTGCTAGAAAATTACTTGGAACCGCCAAATATTATATATATTTTAGCAGAGACAAAAATGGCAATTGCTGCAATATTTTATGTCACACTGCATTTGCCCACTTCAATGAATAATAAAAACCATAAAAACAAAACAGTAAAGTTAGCCCATTTTTTTTTTTTTTTAATGTGAAAGATGATGTTACGCTGCACGAATCGTGAGAGAATCGTGATCTATCTTCTAAGCAAAAAAATTGCAGTTGTCATTTTAGCCAGAATCGTACAGCTCTATACCGTGCAACATAAAAAGTTGCAAAGACCACCATAGAGTAATTTTCTAGCAAAAAACAAATGATGATTTTTTTTCTCAGTCTGCTGCAGTGTGTCAGCTTGTATTTATAATAGTCACTCTGTATGGAGCTTTTGACAGGCTGTGCAAGCAGCCCCGTATCTCTGGAACCATAAATGATAGCCATCCCATATTGACAGGTTGTGGGGTAGGTGTTCAACTACATACCCCCCAAATTTGGGGTTTCTGTGACCTCTGGTCGTCGAGCTACAACCCCCGAAGTCGATATTTTTTTTTTTCAGATTTTTTTTTTGGGCAAATGGGCCTATCTTGAGAAAGGGGCCTGAAGCCACAGCTCCAACAGCCCCTATGTTAATCCGGCCCTGTCTCTGACCATCTCCTGTAATGTCTGCAATCCCTGCAGGAGAGGGCACACACATGATACACACACACACACACACACACTGTACACACTTCCTCATCTGCCACAGCAGAAGTATATTACAGCCCCCAGTACAGAGGGAGGATGCTTTATGGTGGGCACTATGGTCAAGGCACATTTTACATTCAAATCCACCCTCCCCATAAGACAATCATTCATTGGGTGCAATATACATATAGGTGTAAATACATACAATGGGCCAGATTCACGTAGATTCCGGCGTAGCGCAGCGTAAGCCATTTACACTACGCCACCGCAACTTACTAGAGCAAGTGCCGTATTCTCAAAGCACTTGCTCCGTAACTTGCGGCGGCGTAGTGTAAATGGCCCGGCGTATCCCCGCGTAAATCGAAGGGGGCGGCTTGTATTTAAATTAAGCGCGCCCCCGCGCCGAACGAACTGCGCATGCGCCGGCCTTAAAAATAGCCCAGTGCGCATGCTCCAGCTCACGATGGGAAACGTCAATGAAGCCGACGTGAGCCCTATTCGCGAACGACTTAGTAAAACGACGTAAACGACGGAAAAAGACGACGCTGTCCCGACGCCATAATTAACATTGCATATGGCGGACTCATATAGCAGGGGTAACCTTACGCTTAAGGAAATGACGTAAACGACGGCGAGGCGGCGCAAAAACATTGGGAATCGGCGTATTAGGCTCATTTGCATAGTCAAATGAGAAATCAACGTAAACGCCACCTAGCGGCCAGCGTAGAATTACATCTAAGATCCGACGGTGTAAGTGTCTTACACCTGTCGGATCTACGCCGTATCTATGCGTATATAATTCTAGGAATCATACGCATAGATACCCGGGGCCAAAAACAGAGATACAGAGGTGTATCCTGAGATACACCGTCGTATCTCTTATGAGAATCTGGCCCAGTGTGTGTAGATATAGAGGTGAGAGAGGAAAAAAACAAGGAGTAAGAGAAGGAATAAAAAGAGGGGGAGAAACAAAGAAAACGGGTGAGAAAGAACATGAAAGATGGATAAAGAGTGATAGATAGGGGGTGGGGACAAGACATTAGGATAGAGCGAGATCAAAGGTTAAGAAAGGAGAACAAAGAGAGGGTGGTACATCCTAAGAGGTACCATAAGGGGTTTAATACTATACGAGTGGAAGTCGCTCAGCGTGCTAAATGTCCGCGGGTTAGGGGTGCAAATTACTTGCCTTGGGTGCTGACAGCCTATGCTACGACACTGGGGCTGCTATGAAATTATTTCCGGGGCTGGTTTTTATGCCCAGTCCGACCCTGCCATAAAGACATGGATGTGCGAGTTTGGGCAAGAGGAACGTGACTGGCCTGCACCCGATAGAACACATTTGGATAAATTTGAGAGGAGACTGCGAGTCAGGCATTCTCGTCCAAAGTCAGTGCCTGACCTTACAAATGCGCTTCTGGAAGAATGGTCAAACATTCCCATAGACACACTCCTAAACCTTGTGGACAGCCTTCTCAGAGGAGTTAAAACTGTTCTACAGTGGGTCAACTCAATATTGAACCCTATGAACTAAGACTGGGATGCCATTGAAGCACATGTGTAAAGACATGTGTCCCAATACTTTTGACTATATATATATATATATATATATATATATATATATATACATATATACAAGCATGTGTGTTTGTGCTTTGGGGTGCACACTCTAGACTGTGCATGCTCCTTTGTGTGTAGGTGTGTAGGTACAAGTGCACTAGGGTTAACTACCACTGCAGCTTCTATAGTCTGTCATTACAGCTTTTTCTTAATGCAAGATTTATTTTGAAGGTATCACTCCAGGTAAATCACTGCTCTATATCATATTCCTAAGATAAGGTTTTCCAGCCTGAAAGACTCACTCTATGTAAGAGACTGGCACAGGAAGGCACCCACTAACCTGGGTAATTAAGTATACATTTGATATATTTGCAGTGCATTGAATCCATCTGAATCTGCAAAGGATATACATACTCTACAACTGAGAACTATAAAATATAACACTAAAAATAACCAGTAAGTGTAAAATAACAACAGATTTAGGCTTACAGAATAGAGCCCCATAAATAGCTGGTACAGAAACATTTTAGAAAGTTACAGGAGCTTAATATGACACAAATACAAGATAAGGTTAAGATGAGGTTTTTATTATCTGTAGAAATACATTGCTGCAGGTAGGTGACTTCTCATTCAGTAATCCCAGGAAAGGATAGTACAGCAAGCCTTTCTAGAGTTTGATATGGCCAGTACATTTGCTTTCATGGCTCGTGACAGTGTGTAATCCTGACTGCACCAAAACTGATCTAGATGCATTTACGTTGTACATTTGTTTTCAGCAGTGGTAGTTGTTGGTGCAAAGATCTTGGCAATAAAAGATTTTACATGTACTGTATATGCACTTTTGCAGCCAAACTGGGATGACAACTATTTTATATTTCTTTAATGACCCCACATAGCATTACTTAAAAAAAATCTTAAAAAATTGCAGCTTACCCTTTTTAGACACTCTGTCATTGGCCCTCCAACAAGAAAAAAACCTAGGTAGTTTTCTTTGTTTATGGGGGGCTGAGCAGCTGTGTTTGCCATAATTAATAATCTGGGAAGTGAATACTTTCCCTTCTTTTTGACCAGGTAAGCACTAAGCGCAGACAGCAGTGGCAGCTGGTTCTCAAAATTTTTGAGGGGTGCAAATAAACTGAAAAAAAAACATCAATTGCAGCCACTGTGCCCATCAAACGCAGCTACTGTGCCCATCAATTGCTGCCACTATGCCATCAAACGCAGCCACTGTGCCATCAAACGCAGCCACTGTGCCCATCAAACGCAGCCACTGTGCCATAAAACACAGCCATTGTGCCCATCAAAGACAGCCACTGTGCCATCAATTGCCACTACTGTGCCATCAAATGCAGCCACTGTGTCCATCAAACGCAGCCACTGTACCCATAAGTTGTCGCTACTATGCCCATCAATTGCTGCCAGTGTGCTAATCAATTGCTGCCAGTGTGCCCATCTATTGCTGCCAGTGGGCTCATCAATTGCCACTACTGTTCTCATCAATTGCCATTACTGTGCCCAGTAATTGCTGCCAGTGTGCTCATCAATTGCCATTACTGTGCCCATTAATTGCTGCCAGTGTGCCCATCAATTCCCATCAATTGCGGCCAGTGTGCCCATCAATTGTCGCTCGTCGTACGCGATGACGTCACTGCTTTGGTGTACAAATGGATATTTAGCCAGCAGTGACTATACTTCCTTAAATCCTTATTGATAGTCACAAGAGGTTAGTACATCATTCACGACAAATGCGATCAGTCAGATAGGCATTCTACTTACAGGCTCATTGCTGGCTTATTAGCGTGAACCTGTTTTAAAAGTTTTCTTTCCAGCAAAAAAAAACCTTTAAGATTTACATTTACAAACCGTTAGATATAAAAAAGCATTTCATGGTATAACCATCTGGTTTGTGCAGCATAGCACGATACTCTCTCACCGTTCCAGAGATATCTCATCCATGGTGATGACCGGGTGGAGATCGTAGCAGCTGACAAATACAACAAACTGTCTGGTCACGGCTAGACGGTTTCGTCATTACATCTTTCTCAGGGGTGACTAGACGGGTTGGCCGTGCAACTCTTATAGTATGTGGTTTTTGGTGATTTAACCCATCATGCACACAACATGCAGCCAGGGTCGGATTCCAGACAAGGCCAACAAGGCCAGGCCTCGGGGCGGCAGTGGGTGCAGGGGCGGCACTGTGGCTGAGAGGAGAGGACACTTTGACTTTCATATCAGGAGTTCCCCCTGTCATGCAGATGGTGAGAGGATAAAAAACAGAGGGAAGAGGAGGTGAGATAGTTCTTGGCAGCAGCAACTCCCCTCTCGGTGTCATTTTGTCATTTTCGGCAGCAGCACCCCCCAATGCTCAATGTCATTTTTGGCAGCAACACACCCCCCCCCCCCCGCTTCTCAGTGTCCTGCCGAAAAAGTCCCCCGGCGGATAATGTCCCCCCTGTACTGTGCAGGTGGGGGCAGCATTAAAGAACCTAGCCTTGGGGCGGCAAAGGGAGTAAACTACTCTAAGCTACCTATAAACCATGTATCACATTAAATCACATATACTGAAACCCCACATACACTATTATTAAATGCATATGTAAAAACCATTATAAAACAATTATTAAATGTTACAAAATCATTAAATTGTAAACTAGAAATTGATAATATAATTGCACCAAGTTCATTGATCCAATAATACCCTCATCTCTCATGATAGGATAAAGACCCTTTTTTTAAAAAAACATCAAAACATCACATTGCAGGGCATAGTCAGACCCTGTGATGCAAAGTTTTATGTGTATTATCAACATTATACGTCATCTTATTACTACTACGCTTATATAAAGTCTATAGTTAGTATCTGATTAGACGTTCAAACTGACAATGCCTAGTATACATCTCTACTGATAATCGTTAACGTGATACATTCTGTGATTGTCACTAGCTGAAGTTATGTATCTCTTATTGGCGAATGTATCCCTATCTTAATTGCCAAAAGGGCAATCAGTGGTATGCTGACAGTAGTTGAAAAGTATCATGCTCAGCAGGGAACATGGTGAGTGGTTACAGTGGGGACAGTTGTTGCTTTGCAAAAAGCATTGTGGTTGCAGCATATGTACTTTCCCTACCACTACTTTTCCAGCATGAGTACTCTTTCAAACAGTGCTGATCCACTCAGCAAGGGACCAGTGAGTGGATTCTCTGTAAAATTGGAGCTAAATGGGACAGATGTCATTGTTCTGATGTCCAGGTCTGTTCAGTTTGCAATCTGCATACAACATACAGTAGACAGGAGAGGACTTGTAATGTCTCTATGGCTGGCCAAATGGAAATTTGGACTTGTGTCCATTCACAACAGGCAATGTAGAAGGAAGATTGACCAGTGGCGTCACTAGGGTTGGTGTCACCTGGTGCGGTAAAACATGGTGGACACCCGCACCCCATCTTCTAAAGAACTATGTGCAGAGTGCCCCTCACCCCCATATACCCCCTCGTAGCACAATTCCTCTTTGTCCTTCCCTCATTCACCCTCTCAGCATAAATCCCCCCCCCCAATATTCCCCCTCTTAACAAATATCTTCACTCCATATGCCCCCTTCCAGTACAAAAACCCCCTCTCAGCACATTACTTCCCCTCCATTCCCCCCTACCAGCACAAGTCATCACCCTCATATACCCCCTTTCAGCACAAATCCCCCTTCTCAGTACAAAATGCCCCCCATATCCCTCGCCCCAGTATAAATCCCCCCAAACCCCTCCTTCTTATACAAATTATTTAACCCCCAAATCCCCCCTCTCAGCACAAATCATCCCCCATCTCCCTGCACAGATCTCCCTCTCAGCACAAATCATTCCCCCATCTCTCTGCACAGATCCCCCTCAGCATAAATCATCCCCCATCTCCCCCTCCCTGCACAGACCCCCCTCCAAGAACAAATAACCCCCCATCTCCCCTCCCAGCACAGATCCTCCTCTCAGCACAAATCATCCCCCATCTCCCCCTCCCTGCACAGATCCCCCATCCCAGCACAAATCATACCCCATCTCCCTGCACAGATCCCCCTCAGCACAAATCATCCCCCTATCTCCCTGCACAGATCCCCCCTCAGCATAAACTATCCCCATCTCCCCCTCCCTGCACAGACCCCCTCTCAGCACAAATCACCCCCCATCTCCCCCCTCCCTGCACAGACCCCCTCTCAGCACAAATCACCCCCCATCTCCCCCCTCCCTGCACAGATCCCCCTCTAAGCACAAATCATTCCCCATCTCCCCCTCACTGCACAGATCCCCCATCTCAGCACAAATCATACCCCATCTCCCTGCACAGATCCCCCTCAGCACAAATCATCCGCCATCTCCCTCATCTGTAACAGCACCGGTGAACAGAGTGAACCACAACTGCGGTTAGCAAGGATTTCAATGTGCTTCTTTATGTGAAAACTCAGTATTGGGCCCCAGGCGTCACTCCTCACAAACAGGAGTTTGGGGATCTCTACATCATCTCTCTGTCACATAAAGAAAAGCGTTGAGCTACTAAGGATGGACGCGTTACAACATGCGACCAGAGCTTATCGTTTAAAATGATATAATGTACTTCAGAGATCAAGATTCCAATACACCTCTATATGCAAGTGATTTTCAGTACTGGACCTCAGGCATCACTCCACACAAACAGGATTTTGGGGGTTCTCTACATCATATCACCTTGAAGATATAGGGATGTATTAGGCCACTAAGGGAGATGCTATAAATTAGCATCAACTCCTATCATAGAAAAGTTAGAGCGAATAGGTCAAGGCCTATAAGGGATTTGTACTTATGTCAAGCTCGTAGTAAATAGGAGTTGTAGTGACAACTAGTAATAGCGTATGAGAGGCAATATAGCTCAGGTAATAATAGTTGCTTATAAAAGACAATATAGCTCAGGTTATTATAGTTGCATACATGAGGTGAATATTGTACACGTAATAGTAGTTGCATGTGAGAGGCAAGATAGCTCAGGTTATTATAGTTGCATATATGAGATGAATATTGTACAAGTAATTTGAGGGTAGCTGACCCTTTAAGGTACTCGTTAGCTAACAGTTCTTAGCACAGCAGTATCTCCCAAATAGTATGTTGATATCCACACGGCATATTTAATAACAACAAATGTATTAGATTGAACACTAACAGTAGATCTTCTTATAGGACTACAAGTGATAGAATAGCTACTTATATGTTTGTAGGCTTCTTTGTAGGAGATAGAGATTCCATGGTGTAGGGTGTTCAGAAAAAGACCTCAAGGTTGTCCCCAGCAATGCTCTGTGTTGTTGTAGGTGCAGCAGCACCAAAGTAGTAGTTGTTGCCTGGAGCGGTGTTGCAGCATGGGGAGCGATGGTTGCAATATGTGTAGCGTGGCCAAGCTACAGCTGACATTAATAGAACAGGGATTGAGTGTAAGCTCAATGCCTTTATAGGCAAGTCTCCAGCTGTAGTGCATCGCAGGAAATTTGAAAGGAGCGCCACGGCGCACTTCCGCGTTCCACGGTGGAATGCACGGGGCACAATGACGTCATCGCGTGGTCGCCGTAATGCGTTCCAGCGTGGAGCGCATTACAGGAATTAACAAGTGCGCGGAACGCCTGTTACACCCTCCCTACACAGATCCCTCCTCTCAGCACAAATCATACCCCCATCTCCCTGCACAGATCCCCCCTCAGCACAAATCCTCCCCCATCTCCCCTTCCCTGCACAGTCCCCCCGTCTCAGCACAAATTATCCCCACATCTCCCCCTTTCAGTATTAAACCCCTCTTCTTGTTCAAATTCTCTTATTCCCCCAACCAAGCCACCCTCAGCACAAGATTTACCGGTTATCAGTTACTGGGTCCTCAGTGATTGATGGCTGACACTTTAGCAGCTCCTCTCTGTCCCAGCCGGCTGCATGTTAGCAGTGTCAGAGCGCCGGAGATCTTCTTCCCAGGCTCCTCCTCCTGTCCCATCAGAAGACACGCCAAAGCGGATCAGGAACCTGGTAGGAGATCTCTTGGCACTCTAACACGGCTAACATGCAGCCGGCTGGGACAGATAGGAGCTGCTAAAGTGTCAGCCATCACTGCGCTGGAGACCCGAGGACACCCCGCAGGAGATGTCGGCAAATGCTGACACACACTGTAGTAGCCCACTGGCACTTCCCTCGCTATCACACTGCGCCCAAGACTGAAGCCCTGCTTTTGCCCCTGCCTAGTCCCGGCCCCTGGTGTCACCCCTCTGGCGGGTGTCACCCGGTGCAGTGCGCACCCCCATAGCAATGCCACTGAGATTGACCACACTCCTAGCTTCAGAAAAAAAATGAGCTT
The DNA here is from genome assembly GCA_029574335.1 of Rana kukunoris. NCBI lineage: Eukaryota > Metazoa > Chordata > Amphibia > Anura > Ranidae > Rana > Rana kukunoris. The sequence goes on along the minus strand of CM056049.1, from coordinate 562,372,023 downwards.
TAATGTATAAAATCCACAAAGAAAAGCATCACAAACCCACAATACAGAAATATTGCAGCATGGCATTGGGTTATGATTAAGCAAATTATTTCATGAAACGCATTAACCATGCTATCTCTCTATATTGTGGGTTTGTGATGCTCTTCTTTGTGGATTTTATACATTAAAGATCATTCTGCTACACCCAAGTCCAGGGTTGCCAACCTCCTGCAGCATGTTTTACTGACAAACCATGGAAAATGTACTGGCGGGGCACCTTTTTTACTGGCAAACTGAGAAATTACAGAACTCCTATTGAAAACTAACACAGTAAATACTGTATGTAAACAGTATAAACATAATATGGAAACACTGGCAATGTCTATAACAAAGTAATTTGCTTGATTTACACTTAAAAAGTCAACACATGATGAAATTATCAGTTCCTGATATCTACTGGCAGTTGTAAAAAAAAATCACAGATTTTTACAAGCTGTCAGTAAATTTACTGGTGGTTGGCAACCCTGCCATTGTCACAGACTGAACTGTCAGCTTTTTCCTCCTGTCCAGCACACAGCACAGCTCTCCCTGGGGATGATGAAGATTTGAGGACAGATAGCAGCCTTTTATCTCTTGCGCTCTTCGTCTGTGACACTCGATCAATCTCCTTGAAGGTCCTACCAGGGTGTGGTTCTTAACTCATCACCAGTGTCTTTCAGGAAACAAGTTCTGGGATTCAATTTTCCATCGCATGCCTTTCTGTATTTGAATCATCGCTCATCAGAGGTTATGATGTTCATTTAATCACGATCCCTCCATCTAGCGTTGGTGACTGTACTTTATGCAAGCCTGTTTCGACTTTTGGTGGCGTATGTCCCCTTACAGTAAGTAAGTCCATTTGTTCCGGTAAGCCTGCATTCTTTCCGGTGGAGGGTTAATACTATACACGGAAGAAGTCACAAATTTATGTTTTGATTTTTTTCACTCATTCACCTGGTGGAATCTCATCACATATGGACTTTGTTACATATTTCATATTTTTGTTATCCAACACTTAGTTGTTTCATATTCGCTATTTTCAAATGTCCAGTTGTTGCATATTTGCACAATATATTTATTTGTCATAATTTCTTTTCAATGTTTTTTGTTATGATTCACATTGTATAAGCGTTACACATATATATCCATTCAATTTTCTTTATAGTTATCGTTATTTATTTATTTTTTAGTTTTTCTCTGTTATTTGCTATTTTACTATTATGATTTTGAAGCTCCCTTTGTATTGTTAATAACTCTTTGCTTCACAGAGGACAATATATATGTGTTAGCAGTTACTAACTACATAAAACCTCTAAACGTAATAATCTTAATATCATTAGTGACTAAATAGTATACCATACTTTGTCCACAAATATTTACTTTGTATATTTACACATTGGAATAAGAATATTTGAGCTTCTCTATTTCCGATGTATTTAATGTATTCCCTTTAACCACTTGAGGCCCGCGCTACCGTCGGATGACGGCAACAGCGCGGGCCTCAATATCCAACATGCCGTCATTTGACGGCATGTCTTTCTGGCGTTCCCAGCGCGCGCTGTACAGCGCGCTGCGGGGAAGCCCTGTGTTGTCCGTGTCCCTTGGACACGGCCAATCACAGATCGCGGCAAACGGCCAATCAGAGCGGCCGTTTGCAATGCGATCTGTGGGCGAATGAGAGATGATCTCTCATAGATCATCTCTCATTGCCGGCTCACACAGAGACAATGTCCTGTCTCTGGAGGGGAGGAGCCCGATCTGTGTTCCTTCCTACATAGGGACACAGATCGGTCACCCCCCCAGTCACCCCCCTCCCCCTACAGTTAGAACACACCTAGCATACACATTTAACCCCTTCCTCACCCCCTAGTGTTAACCCCTTCAATGCCAGTCACATTTATACTGTAATTAGTGCATATTTATAGCACTGATCGCAGTATAAATGTGAATGGCGCCAAAAATGTGTCAAAAGTGTCCGATGTGTCCGCCATAACGTCGCAGTAACAATAAAAATCGCAGATCGCCGCCATTTCTAGTAAAAAAAAAATAATAAAAAATAATAATTCTCTCCCCTATTTTGTAAGCGCTATAACTTTTGCGCAAACCAGTCGCTTATTGCGATTTTTTTTTTTTTTTTTTTTTACCAAAAATATGTAGAAGAATACGTATCGCCCTAAACTGAGAAAAAAAAATGTGTTTTTTTTTTAATTGGGATATTTATTATAGCAACAAGTAAAAAATATTGTATTTTTCTTCAAAATTGTCGCTCTTTTTTGTTTATAGCGCAAAAAATAAAAATCGCACAGGCGATCAAATACCACCAAAAGAAAGCTCTACTTGTGGGGAAAAAAGGACGTAAATTTTGTTTCTGAGCCACGTCGCACGACCGCGCAATTGTCAGTTAAAGCGACGCAGTGCCGGAAGCTGAAATTTCACCTGGGCAGGAGGGGGGTGTAAGTGCCCAGTATGCAAGTGGTTAATTTGTATTACACCTTTTGTACTCAATAAAATATTTTTGACAAGGAAAAAGTGACAGGCAGACCTAATTGTAAAGTTTGGGTGAAAGCTTCTTTAAGGAGGAGTGGTTGGGGGGTGGTTAAAAAATGCAGCTCAGCTTCATATTTGTACTCCCCCCTTTTCATCCAAACAAGTAGCAAGTGTAAAGTAGCATCTCATGCTTATGCCTTGCTAAGCTGATGGGGCCGGGCCCGGTACAACAGGGCCAGTTGTACTGCCTTATCAACGGCCCTGTTCTGACATATTCACTGTTGTGCAACTTGAACTGCACTGCTCTACTGTATAAACAACAAGGTTGGGCAATAGGAGATATAGAGAAACATTTAATGTGTAAAGGAGCTGAGAGCAACTTCTTGCTATGTATGAAAATACAAAGAATTGATACGCAATAGTTCATATTTAACTAAGAATATACGTTTTAAACTGTGTCTATTTAAAGAATACGTTTACATTTCGTAACATGTTACATCCATATTCAGGGTTACTGTTGCAGAGGCTTCCTCTCAGTGTGTAACTGCCTGCTTGTACGAGGTACGAGCAGACAGCTTACACTGACAGCCTGCAAGAGCCTTGCATTGCACCCGCAATCTGCTGATCCCAGGTGCAATGCTTTGCAGGATGCTAGTTAAAAAAAATAATAAATGCACATTTTTTTACCAGTAAAAAGATGTGCATTTATAATTTTTTCTACAAAGGTGAACTTATCCTTTCATTTTATGTATTATAATCCTGACCATAATAAATAAGAAAAATGTATAAAAACAAGTATGCCTCTCTTTAACTCCTAATAGGTAACCCAGCGCAGATTAAATTCTGTGTGCAAGGCAAACATTCTTTACTCTTTTTAGAACAAGCAATGAGACACTGAAGTCTTCAGCCTCGTACACACGATCGGACTTCCAGCAGACTATTTCGTGAATTTTGGTCCGAAGGTCGTTGGCCGTGAACTTGTTCTGCATACAGACGACACAACATTTTCAGCCAACAAAACCTAAATATGTGTTTTTTCTGCTCTTTAGCGCCACCCTTAGGACAACTTCTGCTAATTTTGTCCTAATGTTTAACATTGGTTCTTAGCATGCGTGTTTGTAGTTTGGACGCATTTGTGTACACGCGATTGGATAATATGACTTAACAGATTTATTGTCAGACAGTTGGTGAACATGAACAGCTAACATTTGTTGTCGTTAATTCAGCCAACAATTGTCTGATGGAGTATACACAAGGTCGGATTATCCGACACAACACCTACATCAGACAATTATGGCTATAAAATTGGATTGTGTGTACAGGCTTTTTTTAGTGAGAATGTGTAGAAGTTTTACCACATTGTTTTGGTTTATTTCTTTAAACCTCGAGGGGACTGAATCCAGAGTGGAACATCACCCCGTATTCAGATAAGTGTCTCACCTATACTAAGTATGTTATTTGTGATTTAGGGAATTGAGAGAAGTATAGTAGGTTTATTGAAGACATATGTTATACTTTCTACATCTTTATGGATTGTGGTTGCCCGGAGACTGTTGAGGCCCAGTTAAAAGAAAACAAAGGCTGTAACTAACTTATATATAATAGAGCCTACATCTGTAGTATGGAAGTTTTAGGAAATTCCTCCAAACCCAATAAAGACATAAGGACTATAATAATAATACAAAAAAGTAATATTCACACAGCCACCAATAGGAATCAGACCTTTAGGGCAGGTTAGACATACCTCTAGTTTTAGTGAGAACTCATACCTCCGCCATACGGTAAGATACTTTTTGCCATCTAGGGATGAAAATGAATGTTTCACTTTATGTTGTTAGTTCAAAAAATACCGGGCAAGTTTAGTATACTCCCAGAATCTTAATCTATGAGGCTTTTTTCTTAAGACGGACATTTTATTTCCTAATTGCAATTAAAATGGCTTTCTTTGGAATGGCTCCAACTTACTTAAAAAAAGATTAATGTTATGCAGAAGAATCATAGTTACTGAAATCTCATTGCTGATTACTCATTGATATAGAGGTTTAAGATGTAAGTTGCTCCTAGCTCATAATTAGACAGGCAGTTATTCAAAAATAATAGACATGTACCATGGCTGAGTGGAAAACTCTTCAGGGGCAGAATGAAAAAAAAAGGGAAAGTCCAACATCCTCTAGAACTATCTCTGCCTGTCATACCTCTGCATAGTACAATTATAAAATACCGACAGTTACTGTGGCTGCATACACAACCATCCTTTTAAGACATGTATGTGCATTAAACTGATATGTAAAGAATAGTGTATTGCAATTTGTATAAAAACATGCACTGTGAACACACATTGATGCATGTTTTCATGCTTTTCTATTTATTTTAATAAAACCTTTGAACATCAAAATAAGCAAGATTGATTGCAGTGTTTTTACCAGAAACATTAACCGATCATTACGAGTCTAGCTCAGGGGTGTATTTAGGTTTTGTGCTGCCCTAGGCCTGGTGAACCTCGCGCACCCCCTACTTTATATATGATGCACCCCTTCCTTAAAACCCGTCCTGTAATTTTAATGGGATGAGGACAGGGGGACAGGGTGGGATTAGCACAGGGGGACAGGGTGGGATGAGCACAGGGGGACAGGGTGGGATAAGGACAGGGGGACATGGTGGGATAAGGACAGGGTGGGATAAGGACAGGGGGACAGGGTGGGACGAGGGCAGGGTGGGATGAGCACAGGGAGACAGGGTGGGATGAGCACAGGGGGGTAGAGCATCTTTTAATTTGGGGGGAGAGGGTGGTATGGGGATATGTGCTGGGGAGTGATTTGAGAGGGAAGAAGATATGTGCTAGTGGGGGGAGGGGAAATCAGACGCCTCACTAGCACATATCTTCTTCCCTCTCAAATCACTCCCCAGCATATATCCCCATCCTCTCCCATCACTTCATTCGTTCACCTCGTATCTGCCTGCCCCCCTCCTTCCCCCCCTGTCGCTTTTTCGCCGCCCCCCCCGCAAAGTGCCGCCCTAGGCCTGGGCCTTGTCGGCCTAGGCCATAATACATCTCTGGTCTAGCTACTTCTCTTCCTCAGCTCAATCCTTTTAGCATAACCACATAACCAGAACAATCTACAGCAAAGAAGACCAGGTAGTCGGGATTTGCAGAGCAGTACTGGCTACCAACAATGTGAATATTTGCATATTTCTGACAGGTAAGAGACAAAATAGAGAGTGTAATTCAACTTTTTTAATCCCTTTCAGCCACAATCTCCCCAGTATTATTTGCCCTCCTTTATTTAAACAGAACTTTATTTAAACAGAACTTCATCCAAAATCTATTGGTGCCAGACCACTCTTCTATCAAAACTCCTTACTGATTAGGCCAAATTAATGTGGGGCTGTGTATGCTGAAATTCTTTATATGTAGTGATGGAACATAGAGCCTAAAGAAAATTGAAAAAGTTAATTCTAGAATCGCATTTTAAATTATTTTCAAGCTTTTGGCTGTAAGGTGCATGTGGAAAATTGAAAATGTGGTTTGGCTGCCTAACGTACAAAAAGGTAATCAATGTCCTGCAGTGAAAGTGTTAAGGGGTAAATTAAATAGTACTAAACCTTTCTGCCTTTACATACAAGAAGCATAGCAACCCATCTTTTTTTTAATTTAATTTTTTTATATCTGTCTATTAGTATTTTTTCTCTATCACATACACATCATAACACAAACATAAACAAATAATTTCCAAAATACAATACAACAATACATAAAACAATAAAATATTACATTCTATACAAAAAAAAAAAATCTGAATTCAGAAACATAACATGTACTTAGCATGCAGTGGGGGAGATTTACTAAAATTGGTGCCCATAGAATCTGGTGCAACAGTGCATAGTAACCAATTAGCTTCTAACTTCAGCCTGTTCAATTAAGCTTTGGCAATAAAACCTGGACGCTGACTGGTTAATACAGTTGCACCAGTTTCAGTGTGCATGTCTTGCTTCAACATGTTTTTATGCCAGCTATGAATAGAAGGAAAGCTTTTAATACAACTGTAGAGTACCGTATTTATCGCGGTATAACGCGCTCCCGCGTATACCGCGCACCCCCAAAGTGCCCCCCAATCCTGTGGAAAAAAAGTTATTTTGTACTTACAGTTTTGGTGTCTTGCGCGGCGTCCATCGGCAACCTCGTCGGGTTCGGCGTCCTTCTGCGGCTTCGGGTGTCCTTCTGCGGCGGGTCCGGTGTCCTCTTCGGCGGGTCCGGTGTCCTCTTCGGCGGGTCCGGTGTCCTCTTCGGCGGGTCCGGTGTCCTCTTTGGCGGGTCCGGTGTCCTCTTCGGCGGGTCCAGCGTCCTCTTTGGCGGGTCCGGCGTCCTCGCGGCGTCCTCCCCGCTCGTTTCCCGCGCCGAGTTTTGAATACTGCGCCAGCATATACTGAGCGCAGTACACTCGGGCAGGCTCGGCAACTTTCGCGCTCACGTCCTGTACGTCCAGGACGTGACCGCGGAAGAAGCCGAGACTGGCCGAATATACCCGAGTGTACTGCGCTCGGTATATGTCAGCGCAGTATTCAAAATTCATCGCGGGAAAGCGGGTATCGGCGTATATCGCGCACCCACGATTTTGCCCTGATTTTCAGGGCAAAAAAGTGCGCGATATACGCCGATAAATACGGTAAGTATGAAGATAGTTAAAATGAAAACCAGCAACAAAGGCCTCCAAGCCCACCTGCCCCTTATCTATCCATTAGAATGCATGTTCTTCCACTGTGGAGATACTCATAAATTTAGTAGTGTAATGCCTTGTACATACCAGCGGAAAAAGTCAGACGAAAGCTTTTCATCTGATATTCCGTCCGTGTGTATGCCCCATCGGACTTTTTCCATCAGAATTAGATAGAGAATATGTTCTCAATCTTTCCGATGAAAAAAATTTCTATCTGAATTTCCGGATGCAATTCCGACGGACTAAAAACCATGCATGCTCATAAGCATTGAACTTCATTTTCCTCGGCTCGTCGTAGTGTTGTACGTCACCGCGTTCTTGACAGTCGGAATTTGGTGAGAGCCAAGTTCACATTGGAGCGATTTGTCATGCGATTTGAGAGATCAAATCGCATGACAAGTTGAAGCCTATTGGCGGCCATGGCACTGTTCCAAACGATGCGACACCGATTTTGCGGAGCGGCACTGATTTCCAAAAGTAGTTCCTGCACTTCTTTTGCCGATTTCAGGTGCGATTTCCATAGACATCTGTGTATGAAGCCACACAAATATCTATCAAGTAGCACCTGAAATCGCGCTGACCTTGCTACTTTGAAATCACGCTACTTCAAGTAAGTCAGTGTGAACCAGGGCTGACCGTGTGTATGCAAGACAGCTTGAGCGGAATTCCGTTGGAAAAAACATCATGAGTTTATTCCTTCGTGAAAACCGGTCATGTGTACAGGGCATTAGGATTGTAAGCAATACACAGGGGGCCATGTAGAGGCCCTGCAGCTTACGCATGTGTTTAAAAATGTGTGCTAGCTAAACCCCTGTTTTTAACGCAGACTGTACAGACCGACAGGGGTAGGTTAATTTGGTTGGTAAGCAGACTGGTTGGTGAGTTGAGCTGGGAATTTCCTCTGGTTATGTCTTTCATTAGTTAAGATGAAAACCAGACAGAGATATCTCGCTGCACCTCAATACACTATGCTGCACATTGTAGCATACACCCCATTACACTTAGCACAGATCACCATACACCGTTTTATATTTCATACTCAACAGAATGCACCCCAGTATACTTTACACCCCATACTACAATTAGTATGCCATATCAAGCACTAAAATGCACTCAGGACCCCTTACCAAGCATCCCAATGAACACAATAAACATGCATATGACATTAGTGGATCATCAGGCTGGCCCATGTCAAATTACAGGCTGTTAAAATAATCCTCTACATTTCAGCCCTGGTACCTACTGTCATTGTACAAAAATATGGGGAGAAGACTGGTGCCCCACCAATGAGTAAGGGCTCTGGGCAGTAGCCCATTTTCCCTTCCAAATGCGATACCTGGGAAGGGACACTGCAAAATGTAGAGGAAAGGGACAATGGTCATGCACTTATATCCTTGCACAGATTTGAAATTCATGTGCTAATCTAATGTAATCTTTGTGCTAAATGTATTTTTATTATATATAGAGCAAAATGTGTCACTTCTAAAAACTTTAGGTGATGTTCTGTAGATGCTTGGTAACACCTTTGTTTTTGTTTTTTTACTCTTCCCTCACACAGGAGGAAAATCCAACCATTTGCAATAAGGTGATTGTGGGAAAAGTGTAATACATGACATAATACTCTTTGTAAACAATGCAAGGTTCTCAGGCTTATATACTGTACACATTGTAACTTCCTAACTATCCACCATAAATAAATATTATTCCTAAATATTAAGGGTCTATATTCAAATGCTATAAAAGCTAACAGTCCAAGAGTGAAGAAACTTACAATCAGATATGGTGGTTTATTTACTGGTGCAGCTCTGCATAGAATCAGATTTCATTTATTTTTTGTCAACATTTAACTAGTTGCCGCCCGCCCACCGTCAAATGACGGCGGGGCGGTGCAGCTCTCGTTCTGGGATGCAGTCCCAGAACGGCCGCTCTTGCGCGCCCTTATGGGGCACACAGTACGGTGGCCGCACTGTGTTGCTAGGGCACAGCGTGACCCGATCCCTGTAGAGGACCATCCGCGACTCTTTAACCATGTGATCGACTGTGTCTAATCACAGCCGGTCACATGTAAACATGGAGGTGCCGGTAAACGTCTCTCCTCGCCTCACACTGACAGAGTGTGTGGCAAGGAGAGCCAATCAGCAGCATCTCCTCACAGGAGGACATCTAGGAATGTAATCAGGGCACTGATCATCAGTGCCCTGATTACTGTATAGAAATGTAGTGTCACCAATCAGTGTCCACCATTGCCCACCAGTGACAGCAATCAGTGCCCACCACTGCCCACAAATGCCACCATTCAGTGCCCATTAGCAATGCCAGTCAGTGCCACCTATCAGTGCTGCCCATCAATGCCCATCACTGCTGTCGATCAATGCCCATCAGTGTCGCCCATCAGTGCCACCCATCAATGCCCATAAGTACCGCCTATCTTTGCCGCCTATCAGGGCCCACCAGTGCCGCCTATCAGTGCCCACTAGTGCCGCCTATCAGTGCATACCAGTGCTGACTATTAGTGCCCATTAGTGCCGCCTATCAGTGCTCATCAGTGCCACATATCAGTGACACCTATCAGTGCCCATAAGTGCGGTATATTAGTGCCTCCTCATCAGTGCCACCTAATCAGTGCCCATAAGTGCCACGTCATCAGTGCCCAAAAGTGCCACCTCATCAATGCCCACCAGTTCAGCCTATCAGTGTCCATCAGTGCCGACTCATCAGCGCACATCAGTGAAAGCGAAAAATGACTTAGTTACAAAATGTTACTGACAAAAAACAAAGTAAAAAACTTTTATTTTTTTCAAAATGTTTGGTAATTTTTTATTTTTTGTAAAAAAAACAAAAAAACTGCTGTGATTAAATACTACCAAAAGAAAGCTCTATTTGTGTGAAGAAAATGATAAAAAAACATTTTGGGCACAGTGTTACATGACCGCGCAATTCATATTCAAAATGTAACAGCGCTGAAAGCTGAAAAATGGCTTGGGCAGTAAGTGCACTGTAGGCAAGTCATTAATTAGACAGGCTGGCGTTAAAAGCCAATTGGCTACTATGTACAGCTGCACCAGATTTTGCACTCTCTGGTTTTAGTAAATCAACCTCATAATGTTTTTTTTTTCCACTTTAACATCCTAACTGTAAAGTTAGATTTAAAGTCATTGCAATGTTCTGCTTGTGATTTGAAGGGGCTTTACTGACAATATTGCACTTTTTGTGGACTATGTTAAAACGAATGCAATTTGTCTTTAACTTGTGATTGGGACCATTCTAAACGTTATTATTTGGATCTGACCTCTGGGGATAGGTACTGTAAAAAACATTATGTTCCATATATCTATAACTGTCAATTCTATTTTCAAGGCTTTGAGCTGTCCCCCTCATCATATGGCCAGAGCTATTTCCATTGGAACGTTTATGAGGATAACTGCTCATCTGATGTGATGTTTCCCATGGAAACTTAGGCTTCATGCTCACTGACATTTTAAAAAATGGGCTGTTAAGCTAGTACAGACGCCAGGAAAAAAGCGGCGTTTTTAACGCGATTTTTTCCATGTTTTGATTTGAATTCAATGCACGTTTTGCCGCGCTAGTTTTCAGCCGCGTTTTTCTTTCTCTATTCAAAATCAATGGTTCCCTATAGGGGCCCATTGATTTAAATAGAGGTCGCACCAGAAGTCAGATCAAGATGATCCGACTTGCGGGGCGACTCGTGTGCAGAGAATCTTGAAGGGGAACCCCCCGCAATAATCAAATAAAATATTTGCGTGAGGTTCCCCCCAGGATGATACCAAGCCCTTCGGTCTGGTATGGATCTTAATGGGAATCCCTCACACCGGAAAAAAAATGGCGTGGGGGTTCCCCCAGGATCCATACCAGACCCTTATCTGAGCACGCAGCCCAGCAGGTCAGGAAGGGGGGCCAGCGAGCGCCCCCCCCCCCCCTACACCGTACCAGGCCACATGCCCTCATCATGGGGGGTTTGTGCTTTGGGGCAGGGGGGCACTGCGCCCCCTACCCCAAAGGACCTTGCCCCCATGTTGATGTACCCCCACCGTTTTTTTTTTCGGTGTGGGGGATTCCCATTAAGATCCATACCAGACCGAAGGGCTTGGTATCATCCTGGGGGAAACCGCAAGCAAAAAAAAATTTCCCAGGGGGTTCCCCTTCAAGATTCTCCGCACACGAGTTGCCCCGTAAGTCGGATCATCTTGATCCGACTTCTGGTGCGACCTCTATTCAAATCATTGGGTTCCCATGGGGAACCATTGATTTTGAATAGAGAAAGAAGCGCCGGACGAGGCTTAACACAGCGTTAAGCCTTGTTAAATCACGTTTTCCGGCATCTGACATCTTTACAGCTCTAACGCTGGAGCTTCAGAACATATATAATAAAGACAGTTTTTTCTGCCTGGAAATTGGAGATTGTCCATAGGAACCAAAAAGTGCCCCTTTATGTAAAAAGTGGTTTTAGAGCAGCTAGGCAGCTAGACAGTGATAATAAATTAGAATCACTTGCAGAATTGAGCGATAGCGATTTGTGGGGAAATTCGTCTTCAGACACTGAAAGTAATGACAGCAACTATTCTGCAACTGAGCAAATTTCAGTGATTTTGATTTAATTACATTATTGATTAATTATTATTATTATTATTATTATTAGTATTATTATTATATTATTTGTTATAATTATTTATAGTTATTTAATATATTATAATTTATGATTTTGTGTTTCAAACTTCATACCCAGGATGTCTACTAGACTCTTGTTTGGACAGATTTAAGTGAGTTATTCCTAAGAATTACAGGCCTACAATATAAAATGCCAAATTTCCATGCAAAATAATTGTACTGCTTTCAGGCCCTAAAATCTGACATAATCATACCGCCAGGGAGGTTAAGCGTTGACAAAAACATGAAAGCTGATTGGTTTCTATGCAGACCTGCACCAGATTTTGCACTCTCCAGTTTTTTGTAAACCAACCTAATTGTATCAGATCATTCGCCGATTGTTTGGGTCATACACTTTAGTGTCTTTAACTATTATGTAGCATATGGTATGGTATAAAAGAGATTTTGTAATTGATTTTAATGATAATTGCATGTAAAATATGGCAAACGTTGTCACAAATTTTGAGATAAAGAGTGGCTCATGGCTTAAATGTATGTTACTAATCACATTAGTTTCAGATGCGAGGGGCGGGTGTTTTAATGTGTCTGGTTTATAGTAACTTAAACTATTACGAAGGACAACCAAGGCTAAAATATTTAAGATATTTGCTTCTTTTAAAGCAAAATGTTATGAAATAAAAGCTATATTGGAGGAGGTGATTTGTGCCTGCATTCTTGTATTCTTGCCTTGCCTTGCATTTTTAAAGCCGTATGAGCTCCCTTCACTGCCTGTGAACACACACAAGCATGACACACAGGAGTGGTAGAAAATAAGCAGCATGTCAATTTTATGAGGCGTTGACACTTGTCAGCTGTCTCCATTGATTTCAGTGGTACTGCTCTTTAACTGCACCCTAACAGTGCCTAACGCATTTTTTGCCATGCTGGTAAAGCATTTTTAAAGAGTTAGCTGGGTTCTGGGGAAGAGTCAGTGGAGGTTCCTGTATCCCAGAATGCAGTTGAAAAAATTAGAGAACTAGGACAGAGCAGCTCCAGCCCTGTTTGTATAGAGCAACCATGTGGAAGAGACTTTGAGCATCATTGCTTTTTGTTTCAGCAAAGCTAAGCTGAATCAAGCCAAGTGTCAAAGAGATCAAAGTATACAAATCTATCTTGTAGAGAAATCATAAAAACATACTAACCATGCCTCAATGTAGACCTTTTCTCTACAACGCTTTGCATATTTCTTTTGCAGCTTTTTCCAAGCTTTTTTAAAGCATTTCAGAAGTGTATTACGAGCGTTTTACAGCTTTAGGCATTTTTGTTTAGTCAATAGAAAGCACTAGGGGGAGAATAGAGAGAGGAAATTGGGGGTAGAGAGCTGCTATTTGAACAGAAAACGTTTAGGCGTTTCTATTGAAGTCTATGTGGCCAAAAACGCTTGTAATCTGCCAAAAAAAATATTTTTTTTGAGCTTCAGGTATGTTGCTTCAGGCAACAGAACACTCATATGTGAACAGGGGCCATTGAAATCAATAAGATTTGGCTTGTTGAGCTTCAAGCAAAAAATTGGGTGTGAATGGGGCCTAAAGCTTTTTCAATGCTTCAAAAACACAACAAAAACTCGCTATAAGCACATTAACAGCAATGCTTTATTCTTTATCATCAACACATGTGTGCATTGGGCATTATTATTCCTGTTCACACTTGTATGCTCAGTTGCCCTACACTATATGCCCCATGCTCAAAAAGCATAGTCAAGCATAGTCATTTTGGTTCCATAAGCTTCAGTGGGAATAACTATAAGCACACATTAGGTGCACTTCTGTGAGTGTTTTTACAACTGAAGAATTTTCCTCCTCCTATAGAAATGTTTTTTCCCCTCGCCCAGCCCAGAAAACAAACTGCTGAAGCTTGCAAAAATGTCTGTAATGCACCTGAAAAATGCCTATAAAACACCTGAAAAAATGCTTCAAAATGACCAGGTGTTAATGCAGGCTTATGCTGATCTACTGGTTTTTTATTACTTTCTGAGTTACTGCCCTTAAGCAGGCATGCCAATCCACAGTTGGAGAAATTTTTCTGACTCCTGTATCGGCATATTTGTTCTGAGTTAGTAACTCAAAATATTGACCCAACATGGTCAGCATGACAGTCAAGCACTGAGCATTTTCAGATATAAGAAGTAGCAATCTATATGGCTTAATCAGGTAAGGTTTCTGTTTAAATAATCCTATATAAATTAACTGGCTACCCTTAGTATCACACAACTACAGTAAAACCTTGGTTTGCGAGCATAATTTGTTCCAGAAACATGCTTGTAATCCAAAGCACTTGTATATCAAAGCATTTTTTACAGGGTATAAAAGAGAAGAGAGGCACCTCTAAGTGTAGCAATAAGTTGCTAAATGTTGTACCTTCATTAAATGTAACCATATTGCTACACTTAGAGGCTCTTATCTTCTATTTTTGTGACATGACGCTACTCTTATATCAAGATATCGCTTGTATATCAAGGCAAAATTTATTAAAACATTTTGCTTGTCTTGCAAAATGGTCTCACGCCAAGTTACTCTCAAACCAAGGTTTTACTGTAAAACCAAATGTCATTGCCACACAAGGCACGAGTCTGGAGGAAGTAGAGAAGAGACATTGTTGAACTGGCAGCAGAGGATCACTCATATCCTGGGTGATCTGGAGTATTTGGGGAAAGCAAGGTGGATGATAATACTTGTCATTCACTGCGGAAATACCCATGTGCTCATATGACCTGCTTATTAACCTTAGAGGTAATTTACCTTTGGTGAGTTTATCCCTTAGAAGGGTAAAGCATGCAGTGGTAGTCAATTAGTTGGAATTTCACATTGGAGGAGAAGTGAATGCAAGCAGAACTTTTTTTTTGCACTTCAAAAGAGCTTGGAGCTGATGCACTTTAAATAAATTGAGCTAATGTTGTGTGAGCTGGTTATTGCACACTATAAGCATTTATATATACAGTACATTGATTTAAAGTTAATGTATGTATTCCATCTTTCCAACATCTATGCATAGAGGTAGTATATAATTATTGTTTGTATACTAGTTATTATATAGGGTGAGGGTTTATGAGAGCTGTATTTTAGATTTGTACATACAAGGCACACCAAGGCTGGGGGTGGAAAGGCTCAAATAGGCTGTCTAGCCTGTCCACTATGCATCTTTACAATTAGGACTGATTGCTAGAAGAAAGGGCAAATTACTGGTATTCTGGTAGAAGTTTTGTTCTAGGTATACACATTACAATAATCTACCAATTTAAATGCACAAGGGGCAACAACAACACGGAACCAGCTGATAGGCTGTGCGATTGCTTGGAACCATTTATATATCTGGGAATGTGTTACTGGCAGTCAGGAATATGATGTATGGATAGCTTTGTAATATAGCCCTAGGCTAATATCTATGAGCTATGGCAAAATATGGCCCTAAGAGTGTAACATTACACGGCCAATGGGAGTTAATTTCCCTTTCTGAGACCAGTGGTAAATTATTATCCAAGGAGATGGTAATCTCCCACTTTTCTACATCCCTGGGCAACTACACTATCTTATCCAAGTTTCTTTGTAGTTGTGACCAAGAATAATCCTAGCAATTAACATTTTGGATCATAGACTTTCTATATTTTATTAAGAGGATGCAACAACCTATAAAGAAATAGTGTAATTTTTACCCTATGCTGCCTATAAAATTTACAGCAATTACATATATGTTGTGTTTTCACCTTGATGAAACAGACTTTGATTAATTGAGTTCCTTTGATTTTTTTTTTTTTTTTTTTTTTTACTGTGCTCACTGCATAAATGCACTGAAAGGGTTGATTAAAAAAAAATAAAAAAATGAACAGGACATGGTACAGTGTTCATTTATAGAGCATGGTATTTCTTTGCAGCACTGCACTTTGCAGATATAGCACATGGATTCTTTTATTTTGCCAACATATTTTTGTTTAGCCTTTATTCCTTGATTCCATGTGCCAGTGCACAGAGTATAATTATATGCAATGGCAGGGTTAATTTAAATATTATTTACTATGCAGGGTTTATGTGTAACTATTATGTGTAGCATTTACAGCCTTGTACCTTACAGAAATATTGTTCAGATACATTGATTTCACAATGCAGGATATTGTTAATGAAATGTCACCCAAATACTGGTTTGCTGCCTTCCAGTGCACAGCATTCGTACAAATACAGAGCAGGTAGATCTCAATATTATTTATGGTGCAATGCTTTGTTTATATGTAACTATAGTACATATTATTTGTTTATAGCACCACACCTTTTGTCTTATCATGCAATAAAATCTTGTCATTTTGTTTTCCACGCAGGTTTGCTCCGATCAGAATCTCAGGAGAAAAGTTACCATTTGAGTGAACTAGTAAATGTGTGCCTGTCTCTTTGATGGGTAATTCAGAAATGTGCACAGCAATTTAGTTAATTTTTTTTCTACAGAAAAGATCGAAGCAAGCAATAATGTAATACAGATGTCAGAAAGAGCATACCAGCAGTCAGGATGGCTCTTCTGGACCACATCCTGTGCATAGGCGAAGGCTAATTCATGGTCGTTTACAGGCACATAGGGAAGGTGCACATGCTCATGCCCGCGTTTGCATCTGTTGCTCGCATTGGCGTCAAGCCAGCTAACTTAAACTGAGCCTTTGATATGCTTCAGTGCTGTCTTGTCGACAGAATTCCCGTGCATACCTGCAAAATGTTACTCTGCATCTGACTACTGTTACCAACCTGGCTTGTCTTGACCATCCCTGAACTCCCCCTGACCCTTTCCTGCCTCTGTTCCCCTTGCTGCTGCCTCCTGTCCATGCTTATGCACTAGGGATGGGCCGAACGGACCCATGTTTGGTTTGGACCCGAACTTTCGAAACACAACGAAAGTTCGGACCCGAATAACTAACCTCATTAAAGTCAATGGGACCTGAACGTCAAAAGTGCACATTTTGAAGGCTTAAATGCAAGCAATTGGGCATACAATGGTTATAGGGGTCGGGTCCTGCCCTGTTGGACATGTGTCAATAAAAAAAAAAGTTTGTGACAAACGTCATTTTTAAATGAGCAGTGATTTTTTTATTTTAAAAGTGAAAGGAGGGCCTATCTTTAATTTGGCCTAACGTATCTCATTTACGTTAGGCCGCCGCAACTTTTTCAGGCAAGTGCTTTATTCACAAAGCACTTGCCTGTAAAGTTGAGGCAGCGTAGCGTAAATCACCCAGCAGAATTTAAATTCGGCGGGTAGGGGGCGTATATCATTTAAATAAAGCGCGTCCCCGCGCCGAACGAACTGCTCATGGGCCGGCCGTGATTGATTCCCTTTGCGCATGCTCCAAATCACATCGCTACTTGTCAATGAAAGCGAGGTCAGCGTAACTGACGCCCAGCTCAATTGTGAAATAAGCTGTCTTATTTCTTTCCTGAATCTGGCCCATAGTGCCTGAGGGGTCCCCTAGTCTAACTGTAAAGTGGCAGCTCTGTACCATGTCTAGAATCTGCTGCAGCAATAATTGAATTTATAAACAAAATAAAGCTGTCTTTATTTTGCTCAGCAACAATTGGGGAACCAGTGTGTATGATGAGGCCACAATGTAGTGCACTGGGAACAAAATTAGAGATTTTGTTGGATGCATTCTGGTGTCACTTTGACTTTGGATAGAAGTAACGGGTGCGTTAAAATTGGTCTTTGGGTGTCGTGGCGCCTTCCCACAGTAACCCTATAGAGATAATCTTGATGAAATTAAGAATTTGGCTTGCTGTAAAAAACTTGTCTCTGCTTGTGTGACAGAGGATAAGGAGGATGAGGAAGGTTTAGTAAGCCAGTCCACCACCTTCTCTGCATGCTGTGGCTGGATAGCATGGGCAAACTCACTAAACAGAGGACTGACCACCACCATGTCCACCTTTGCCTGTGGACACTTTAGTTGCTGGCCCTTTTACAGAGCCAATGGAACGTCTGCCTCTCTTTATTGTCCTCCTAAACATTATTGGGAGGGAGGGGGCGGTGCTTATAAGCAAATGTAAAGGAGAAATTGAAATCTGTACGTAGATGCACTTTAATCAATGTAAAGAGGTGTTTGGTGCCCTTTAATTTGAGTACTATCACTACACAGACACACTCCACAGATACAATGTAATATACTGCAATTTAATGTGCCAAACGTACAGTGACGCACAGAGATATATGGCGTTAAACTAGTAGTAACGCACCAAAAAACGATATTGCGTTAAACTGGCAGTAACGCACACAGAACAATATGGCATTTAACTGGCAGTAACGCTCGCAAAACTATATGCGTTAAACTGCCAGTAATGCACACAGAACTATATGGCGTAAAATTGGCAGTAACACACGCAAAACGATATGGCGTTAAACTGGTAGTAACGCACACAGAAGTAAATGGCATTAAACTGGCAGTAACGCAATCAAATAGACAGTGTTCAACCGTCACTACACTGACATTATCTGAACTGTCCCTACACTAGCTATACACTAATGTCAAGATTACTGGCACAGTCTCACTGAAACTATCTGAGCTGTCTCTACTCTAGCTGCACACTATGCAAAGCTGAATGATGTCCTCCTCACTACACTCACACTATCCCTAGACTGACACTAAACTAATATTCTACACTGACAATTGAAGCAAAATAGCACAGTATAGCACACTAACTTACTAATAGCACTGAACAGAGCCCTGTTCTATCTCTCTCCACACCAAAATCACACTGATAATGGCTGCAATTTCAAAAATACTTTAATACTGTGGGCCAGGAATGTGCAATGATTGGATAAAGTCATGATGACGGTGTCCAATCATTACTCTGACAGTGCTCTGTGCCCTTTTCACTGCTTCAGCCAATCAGGGCTTGAAATGCACTGTTCAGCACTGCAATGCATTGTGCTCTGTTCGGGTGGGCTAAACAAACAGTCGGACATCTCGGAAGTTCAGCTGTTTCCCAAGACGACCAAACAACAAAAGTTCGGCCCGAACTTATGCTCTGGTTGAACCATTCGCCCATCTCTATTATGCACCTGATCCGACCCAGTTCATCTGACTCTGCCTCTGTTACAATTGCTGCGGTGAACCTCTGGCTACAATCCACTTGTGCCTGCTCACCGCCTGTCTGCTACCAGCCTGTGATTATCTGCAGTCGCCCGTACCAGTCTGCTCCTGCCTCCTGTTTATTGGTGTCCATCTGGCACTTCTGTTCTGCTGCGGTCCAATGACGGTCTTCCACTGCATGATTAGGATATTCCATCCAGTCCTTGTGCTAGCAAGACCAACAGACACTCATGCCACTCTGTACTCCTGCGCCATGTTTCCATTCTATCAGGGGCTCCAAGTCAGAGGTGTTACAGAGGCCTTCCTCATTGTGTCAGGCTCTTCTACAAGGTACGTGACAACAGAGCAATGATGTGCAAATTGCAGTAACCCGTAGCAATCAGACACCATGGGGGATATTTATCAGTTCTTTTCCACAGCAAAGCAATGCTAAACAGCGGGACAGATTGTGCAAAGGGTTTCTAGTAAGATTACAGTCATAATTTCCTCCTTTGGCTGCTTTGTAGCACAGTGATATAATGAAACCTGACCCTGGTCACCTCTTGTCGGAAAAACAGTTTACAGAAGAACTGGTACATCTGCTAATGCCCAATGGAATTGCAGATTGGCACAAAGAAATTGGTGAATGAAAATGCACGTGCACAGACGGCCACACACGGCCATGAGGATTATTGTGCCAGTGTGCCCTGTGACCTATTTAAATCCAGCAGCATGAGCCATTAGTTGCTGGATGATCTTCAGCTCCCCTGTGTGTTAGTCAGTTCCTGTTCTTGTTATTATTGGATTTCCTGTTACTGACTCAGCTTGCCTTTGACCTGTCTTGTCTCCATTCCTGGCTTTGACCCTCAGCTTGTTCCATTGACTTGGCGCCTATCTGCTGAACCTGTGTGTGACGGATCTCGAATACCCCAGGTGGGCACATCCAACAGACCTGTGTTTCCTGTCCTCCAAATGCACCTGCAGCCTGCAGATTCACCATAACCAGCCCTTAACCCCTGAATCACGAGACAAGCCACACAGGTGTTGAGGGTTAAACATGCAGAGCATAAACTCTTTATTAAATACTGTACAAAACATACAATTTTACACACAGTTAGGGACACTCCCCTTAGCTTTGTCATAGAGGGGAGGGAGTAGGGGACAAGAAAGAACCAATGGGAACGGAACACTTGTACAGTAAAACAGACTACAGTTAAACATAAAAAGATTATGGTAAGCAGGCAGCCTCTCAATACACATCCCCCTGCGGAGAGATGTCTCCAGTCCAGACCATTGTCTATGTGCCATTTACCAACACAATTAGACATAGCAACAAGAGGGGGGGTGGGAAAGAAGGGCTGTAGCATTACATTACATTATCTCAATGCCAGCTTGTCCCCAGGTCTCCAGTCTCTTCTGGGCCATAATCTGTAAGAGGCCCGCCCACAGTCCCTTCCAAAACACACAGTGACAGTGGGTTCTGTCACACTGTGTATGTCCTCTTGCTTCTTTTTTGGATTCTGTTGCTGCCTGATTACCAGTGTATGACCCGGCTTACTCCTGACTTGCTTTCTGCCTTACCCCTGGCTGATCTTCCATGTATGACTAATGACTAGGGATGAGCTTCCCGTTCGATGCGAACACATGTTCGCCTCGAACATCGGGCGTTCGATTGTTCGTCGAAAACGAACAAATCGGGTTATTCGCGCCAAATTCGAATGACGCGCAACGGCCCATAATTCACTGCGGCGTTGCGCGCTGATGATTGGCCAAGCATGCACCATGACCCCGCATGCTTGGCCAATCACAGCGCCCAAAAAACGAAGAGACCTAATTGGCCAAAGCCTGGGTGCTTTGGCAAATTAGGGCTCAGAGCTTTAGCACACGCCCCACACTATAAAAGGCCGCCTCCTGGGCGGCCTTGTGTAGTGTGTTCCGGCTTGCTTTCAGAGAGAGAGGTCAGACAGACAGAGAGAGAGAGAGAGATAGATAGATAGATAGATAGAGACACAGTGTCTTTTCAGATAGATAGATAGATAGATAGATAGATAGATAGATAGATAGATAGATAGATAGATAGATAGATAGATAGATAGATAGATAGATAGATAGATAGATAGATAGATAGATAGATAGATAGATAGATAGATAGATAGATAGATAGATCAGGGAGGCTACTAGTTAGTATAGTTAAATGTACAGTTTGTAGAGAATATATTGACATCCCTAGGAGTTGTCAATATATTTATAAACTGTATAGCTTAGCTAGTTCTGCTATTAGTATCTGTCAGGTAGGAGATTGTGCTTGATGCTCTAACGTGTTAATGTACACGTGTTAGTTCATTGCACATAGACGCATTAACTGTTACTGCACGTGTGCTATTTATTTGCACAGAAAGGCAGTTGCTGTTAATTAGATATGTGCATTCCCGTTCGTACGAATGTTATTTTCGTACGAAAATGTTCATTTTCGTACCCGCGGGATAATGTGTACATACGAATACGGTAAAGCACCAAAATACGAAAACGACAGGATAACGGATGAGCCGCATAACGAACGACCGCAAATACGAACGAACGATCCGACGGGAAAAAACGACAAAACGAAAATGGCAAAATAACGAAAATGAAATCTGTATCGAGAGGTTTGCATTGTGTATTTTGTTTGAATCCGTTTTGTGTTCGTTGTTCAATGACATCTATAACAAAAGAATTTCATTATGTATATTGAATGAATTCCTTTTTCTGTTTTCTGTGTATTCAAAATACTGAAGGCACCTTTTTTGTTATAGGTGTCATATCAACATACGAAAATAACAAAAGAAATGTGTTCAAATGCAAATCTTTTGTTTATGGTTTTTTTAATGGCCAGAGAGTTAGGCTGACCATACATGATACAATTTTCTGTGCAATTTTCTTTAGATTTACCTTCAACTATGTAGTGCAAGGGCCTGCCTGATTGCATACAATTGAAAGTGTTGTTTAGTTTGACCTCATATATGGTTTTTGGTAAATCTAAAAGAAAATTGTACAAGAAAATTGAACATGTATGGCCAGCCTCAGTGACTGAAAACAATAGTATTGTTAAGCCCCATACACTTGGTCAGACTATTTTAACAACAAACATAAAAACGACCGTTTTCCGATCGTTCTCAGAAAATTCGTTCGTTTTTAAACTGCATCAGAAAACCATTTTTGGGTCCAAAAGTCTGGCCAACTGATCTCCCTTCAGATGAAAATTCACAGAAAAGTTTATTAGGCTTTACTGTACAAGTGTACTCACTATTCTGCACAAAAGAGAAGCTGCTTTCAGTCACTGAGGCTGGCCATACATGTTCAATTTTCTTGTACAATTTTCTTTTAGATTTAACAAAAACCATATATGAGGTCAAACTAAACAACACTTTCAATTGTATGCAATCAGGCAGGCCCTTGCACTACATAGTTGAAGGTAAATCTAAAGAAAATTGCACAGAAAATTGTATCATGTATGGCCAGCCTAACTCTCTGGCCATTCAAAAAAAACATAAACAAAAGATTTGCATTTGAACCTGTTTCTTTTGTTATTTTTGTATGTTGATATGACACCTATAACAAAAAATTTGCCTTCAGTATTTTGAATACACAGAAAACAGAAAAAGGAATTCATTCAATATACATAATGAAATTCTTTTGTTATAGATGTCATTAAACAATGAACATACAACTGACACTAACAAAAGAAAAGCATTCAAGATACACAGAATGCAAATTGACGAAAATTCACGATAATTATTGTCTAACAAGAAACGAACATCAATTAAACAGAATAACGAATCATCCCGCATGTACGAAAATAAAACGGTAACGGAAATACGAAACGATCGGAATACGAAAAAATCACGTCATACGACAAACGAACGGGAACGAACGAGAAAACGGGCGTCTTACGAAAAACGAACGGAAACGAACAGACGGGACCATACGAAACGGAACAAAAAAAATTTTGGGGTCACCGTACGTGTGCTGTGACATACCACCTGAGCGCATTTGGGGTCACCGTACGTGTGCTGTGACATACCACCTAAGCGCATTTGGGGTCACCGTACGTGTGCTGTGACATACCACCTGAGCGCAATTGGGGTCACCGTACGTGTGCTGGTATATACCACCTGAGCGCAGTTAGTGCCACTGTACGTGTGCTGGTATATACCACCTGAGCACAGATAGTGCCACTGTACGTGTGCTCCTATATACCACCTGAGCGCAGATAGTGCCACTGTACGTGTGCTCCTTTATACCACCTGAGCACAGATAGTGCCACTGTACGTGTGCTGGTATATACCACCTGAGCACAGATAGTGCCACTGTACGTGTGCTCCTATATACCACCTGAGCACAGATAGTGCCACTGTACGTGTGCTCCTATATACCACCTGAGCACAGATAGTGCCACTGTACGTGTGCTGCTATATACCACCTGAGCACAGATAGTGCCACTGTACGTGTGCTGGTATATACCACCTGAGCACAGATAGTGCCACTGTACGTGTGCTCCTATATACCACCTGAGCACAGATAGTGCCACTGTACATGTGCTGCTATATACCACCTGAGCACAGATAGTGCCACTGTACGTGTGCCCCTTGGGAGGGGTTGCAAGTGTTGTGTTGTGCCCAATGCACAATTTTTCTGCCCCTGTTTAACAGGGGCGCCTAATAACAATTTTTGATGCAATAATTTGTACGTGGCTCCTTGTTGCGCTCCAATTGGAGTTATTGGGAGGGGTTGCAAGTGTTGTGTTGTGCCCAAGGCACAATGTTCCAGCCCCTGTTTAACAGGGGCGCCTAATAACAATTTTTGATGCAATAATTTGCACGTGGCTCCTTGTTGCGCTCCAATTGGAGTTATTGGGAGGGGTTGCAAGTGTTGTGCCCAATGCACAATTTTTCTGCCCCTGTTTAACAGGGGCGCCTAATAACAATTTTTGATGCAATAATTTGCACGTGGCTCCTTGTTGCGCTCCAATTGGAGTTCTTGGGAGGGGTTGCAAGTGTTGTGTTGTGCCCAAGGCACAATTTTCCAGCCCCTGTTCAACAGGGGCGCCTAATAACAATTTTTAATGCAATAATTTGCACGTGGCGTTGCGCTCCAATTGGAGTTATTGGGAGGGGTTGCAAGTGTTGTGTTGTGCCCAATGCACAATTTTTCTGCCCCTGTTTAACAGGGGCGCCTAATAACAATTTTTAATGCAATAATTTGCACGTGGCTCCTTGTTGCGCTCCAATTGGAGTTATTGGGAGGGGTTGCAAGTGTTGTGTTGTGCCTAATGCACAATTTTTCTGCCCCTGTTTAACAGGGGCGCCTAATAACAATTTTTGATGCAATACTTTGCACGTGGTCCTTGTTGCGCTCCAATTACAGTATGTTTGAGGGGTGCCCTTTTTTCTAAAACATTTCTTTCACACAACAATAATGGCCCCCCACCACCGCTAAAATATTCGACATAATGTTGCCACACAGAACTTGCGCAATTAGCATTAATTACTTTTTTTTTGGTCCTTTCATGTTGTGCAGGGACATTTCTAAACACGTGCCACTACTATAGACACCCAGCAGGATTTTTTTTTTTTTTTCACTTTAAGCATCATTAAAATGTCTGCTTCGCAAAAAACGGTCGTTTTTAAAAAAAAAAAATCCATTGATACATGTTCCCTGGGGCAAGAACCGGGTTCTGAACGACGTTTTCCAACATTTAATTGAATTTTGGTCTTTAAAATTACCGTTTTTGAATTCGAATGTTCGGGTCCCATAGACTTCAATGGGGTTCGAAATGTTTGCGCGAACCCGCGGTCTGTTCGAAAGTTCTGGTGCGAACCGAACCCGGGGGTGTTCGGCTCATCCCTACTAATGACCTGGCTCCTGATCCTGCTCCTCGCTCTCCCTTCTGCCAAGTCTCACCTGGTACATCCGAGGAACACTTGCATCCTGCTCGCCCAGCCACCATCCAGCAGACATCTCATCACTCAGCCTGTTGCAGCTGGAAAATCCTGCTTCTTTGGGCATAGCACTCCCTGTCACCACCTTCAGTATGGCCCTGCACTCAGTTGCATTGAATATCCTCTCATCACTTCGGCATCTGCTTAGAACAGCATTTCTCAACCTTTTTAACCCTGAGGATTCCTTGAACAAATTTTCCAGTTTTAGGGAAACCCTGCTAATGAATACTATACCTAACAGCTCAGGGTACATTATTGTGATGGTAAATGGGAAGATAATTTCTTACACCTGCAGTCAGTGGGAAGAATCCCCTCTTACAGATAGCTAAAAAGATCTTTAACGTCAATAGGAACTTATCCGCTGGACAGAAGTTGTTTATTGTTTAAGGAACTCCTAGTACCTTCTGGAGGAACTCTAGGATTCTACAGGAATCAAGTTGAGAAACATTGAGAAAGGTTGTCTTTTGAGTTAAAATCTGTCATATTCTGAAGCCCTGTACACACGGCCAAGAATCCTGTCAGGAAAAAAAAACGTTGGTTTTCCTGACAGGATTCCTGGCAAGCTTGGCTTGCCAAGCCATGCATACAGGCGGCCATTCAAAAAAAATGCCGTTCTTTTGAATAGCAAGAATGCGGTGATGACGACTTCGATGAGCCGCGCTCATCACATTTGATGCCGTCGTGCCATCTTGCTACTCCCCACACTATCTTTGTATGCTACCGCGCATGCGTCAAAGTCATATCGGACATGCGCGGGTTTACCATGGACAGGTAAGCATACAGACTACCAGTTTTCTTGGCAGGAAACACTCGCCAGGAATCCCGACGAGAGAATAGAGAGCCAGGTTCTCTATTTTCCAGTCGGGATTCCCGGCTGTTTTCCTGACAGGAAAACTGCTAGGGAGCATGCACACGGCTGGGATATCCCGGCCAAATGCTCCCCTGGCGTGTACGAGGCTTTAGTATTAAATTTGTCTCAGAACTTTGCAAATCTGTAGCCACTGGCATGATAGGCTAAATGAGAGGCTGCCTGAATTGCATTTATGTTGCTAATTTGCTTAAGCCGAAAGAAACATTCTGTTAAAAACTGAAAACAGTTATATACATACGGGAAGCATAAGCTGTCTGATCAGTATTTTAGTTTTTCATACAGACAATGCTGTTATGCATCTGTCAACCATTTTTCTTTTTGTTGGTAATCTGCTGATCCTAGAACATGTTCGCTTGTGATGCTGAACCATGCCTCTCATTAATAGTGTGAATATGCCATTGCACACCACCAATACTATTAAACCTGCTGTCAGGAAAGGCTCCGTCATAGTGCGGATGCCTTTTTAGGCACACACGTATGTGCATGCACTGGCCGAGAATGGGCCAAGCATATGTGCACAGACAAGCGCACGTGCGTTCGTAAATATACATTTGCGAGAGTGCACTGTCAATACTGGCACCAAATGGCTTATTTAAACTGAGCTTCTCCACTGGCTAATTGCTGTATGGTCTACAGCGTTCTGTGTGTGTTCCTGATTCCTGTGTTTGACCTCTGATATTGACCTGGCTTGCTCCTGACTATTCCTGTCTGCCCTGACGCCTGGCTTGACCCCAGATTCTGCCTCTGCCTGCTTCACCTGTTTGATCCTTCATCCATTGCTGACATTGCTTGTGACCTGACTATTCTGTTGTCTGCCATCTAAGCTAGATCTGCCCCCCGTTACCAACCCGGCTCGTCTGATCATGCGTCCAGCTCTTGCAGCCTTTCGGGATCCTGCTTCCTGCTGTGCATCCTCAGTATGTTACCAGCCAAGCCAAGAGCCAGTCTGTCTGAATCCAGCTGTCCTGTTGTAACATCTGCCTGCTGCCTCATCTGCCTGTTGTCAGCTGCTCCTGGCTTCCATTCCGTGAATCATTGGCTACTACCAGCACAAACTACTGGACTGATAATAGGTGCTCTTACCTCGCCATGCTCTAGTGACTACTGTCTCTCTATCAGACGCCCTGGAGCTGGAGCTGTACAAGAGGCCTTACTCTGCATGCCAGGCTCACCAACCAGGTACGTGACACCTGCCTTAGATGAATGACCGTGATTGGTGATGCAGGAAGCTGAGGAGGTAAGTAAGTACACGTCACAGGCATCAGAAATTATAATTCTTATGTTTTTCCAAGTGTAATCTGGCTGTAGTGGTAAACAAAACAAACTTTCTGGTTTTTGCACGGTGCAATGTTTACTTAAAAACATTCACTGTTTCTACCAGTTGCCTTGAACTTTATGTTGAAATTTGATCGGTTACTATAGTTTGCATCTTCCTGTTATTTATACTGTTTACAGAATAAGCCAAATTGTATTTGCAGGAAATACTGGAGCATTTTCTGACTGGACTATTGGTTGCTATGGTGAGGTTACTCCAGCAAAAGAATGTATGCAGGACAAACCTCTGGGGAGTGCAGATTATTCATAAATAAAAGAATAGGAGCAAACAAGTTTATTACTAACACCTATTCCTAAATAGATACAGATAACAGTCTATAGATAATGTATGATATATGATGTGCAAAAAACACACTGTGAAATTTGTATAAAAAATATTACATGTGAGGTTAGCTGGGTTTAATACGTTCAATTCTGATTGCCCATTTTACATAGAGTTAATAGATGATAGGTAATTCTTGTGTATTATTAAAGCCCCTTTACATTTATTTCTTAAACACATATTTTGGATATATCTATGGATGAGATCTAAAAGCTGTAATGTATAATTAGAAAACAGTGTGCCAGGGCAAAACAGGTTAGAATTATACAGGAAGAGGAGAAACACAAGTAGGGGCCAAAGTGACCTTTATCAGTGTAGAAAAGGAAAATTGGTGTTTTCCTCTCAAAATATGTTTTTAGAAAATATACAGTTTCTATAAATTAAAGTATAATAATACTGATATTAACTATAAGACCCAACCCCCCCTCCCCTTCACCTTCCCAATGGCATCTAACTATATAGACCTCTATGGTTCTGCAAGAAACTTTGTCATGTGTAGGTAGGCAGTTCCTACATCCTCTCCTCTGCACTAGAGGCCTATAAAGTACTGTCTATGGGCAGCATTTTTCCATAAACACTAATATATATTTACACTGCTCAAACAATTTAAAGCGGAAGTAAACCCATCCATAAAACAGTTTAATTTCCGGAAAAAGGCCGTAAATGTAACACTCCCATTAGTTGTGCTCTAAACCGAACTGTCAAACCATCCAATGGCTAGTGTCAGGCCGCGTACACACGATCAGACCGGTCCGATGAAACTGGTCTGAAGACCAGTTTCATCGGACCAATTCGGCCCATCGGACGGTTGTCTGTCGGACCAAAGTTTTAAAACTTATTTTAAAATCTGTCTGACAGACACCTGTTTCGATAGTTAGTACACAAAAGCATCGGACCAAAAACGCGCGCATGCTCAGAATCAAGTCGACGCATGCTTGGAAGCATTGAACTTCATTTTTTCATCACGTCATTGTGTTCTACGTCACCGCGTTCTGGTCCGATGGGATTTTGGTCTGATGGTGTGTACGCACATCAGACCACTTCAGCGTGGTCCGATGAAAACGGTCCGTCGGACCAGTCTCATCAGACCGGTCTGATCGTGTGTACGTGGCCTCATAATTGATCACATTTGCAGCATCATGGAAGTTGTAGATTAAACAGAGGCAAAGATGGCAGAAAGAGATGGGGGACACTTATGCTGCGTATACACGATCATTTTTCAGCATGAACAAAAAACGTAGTTTTTCAGCATGTTGAAAAAACAGCGTTTTTCCAACTTCATCATTAAAACGACGTTGCCCGCACACCATCGTTTTTAAAAAATGATCTAGCAAAGCGCGGTGACGTACAACATGTACAACGGCACTATAAAGGGGAAGTTCCATTCACCTTTGGGCTGCTTTAGCTGATTCAGTGTTAGTAAAAGACGATTCACGTTTTTTTGTCTGTTACAGCGTGATGAATGTGTTTACTCCATTATGAACGGTAGCTTTACCAGAACGAGCGATCCTGTCTCATAACTTGCTTCTGAGCATGTGCGGGTTTTTAATATCCTTTTAGCCCACACACAATCATTTTTTACAACCCGAAAAACATCATTGTTTAAAACGATGTTAAAAAATGCAGCATGTTCAGAAAAAAAATTGTAGTTTTTCAGAACCTGAAAAATGATGTGAAGCCCACACACCATCATTTTAACCATTTAAGACCCAGACCTTTAGGCAGCTAAAGGACCCGGACACTTTTTGTGATTCGGCACTGCGTCGCTTTAACTGACAATTGCGCGGTCGTGCGACGTGGCTTCCAAACAAAATTGGCGTCCTTTTTTTCCCACAAATAGAGCTTTCTTTTGGTGGTATATCAAGGAAATTACTGCGCTTAACATACAAAAATGACAATAATTACAAGCAGCAACCACTAGGTGTTACACACACACTAAATAATACAAGAAAAAGAGGTGAAGTTGCGCTAAAAATAAAAATAAAAAGAGAAGCAAAAATAATAAGTGATGGCCAAATGGTTATTATACCATGTGCAAAAAAAGATATTATGTGAATCTAAAGTCCAGGTGTACTCAAAAGATTACTAAAAATCAAAAGAGTATAAGTGAAAAACCAAAAAAATGTTAGAGTGTCCTTGATGGGCAGTTGTGTGAAAGAAAGATGTTTAGTCCGCTACAAAACTGTAAAAATGTTAAACAATGGAGGCTTACCAGAAGGCAAGCATAACGTGCTTGCGGCTACAACCCAGCCAGGGCCTTTAAGAGTCCACAGTAGGTTGATACAGCAGGAAAAAGGGTTGAGAGGTTGTGGGTAGCTCCAGGTGTATCAGCAGTTGATTGCCAAAAGAAGTTATTAAATAAACATAGTAAAGTACGTCAAACCAGCACATTAAAAAGCAATAATTAAAAAAATAATATAAAGATGTCCTAAATAGTGACTTGAATTAACACCACCACCGTGTCACCAAATAAATTGAAGGCTTACCAGAAGCCAGATAAGTACCGCATAGGAGAGAAAGCCTTGATTCAAAAATAGCAGTGGAGCAGCTGATGTCAGGATGTATTGTAGATCTTCCGGATGTCAGCAGTACACCGAAAATAAATAAATAGCCCACATAGTGAAGTAAGCTTAAACAGTCTTCAAGATTTAATAAGATTGCACTTACATGTGGCAAAAAGAATTAAAACATGGAAATATAGCAGCCGGCCGGCTTACACGAACGCCCGTGTCTCTCGGAACGTCTCGTCACTAGAACGTCAGCACGTCACCTTCCCAACGTACGTTTCGTCATAAGAAATTGACATCGTCTGGGGCACAGGCGACGTACTGACACATCGCATAAAATAGTAAACAAAAAAAGCCAAGCCTCGATCTGATACCGAGTGATGGATGGTAGATCATGGTGGCCTAATAAGAACAGAGCCAAGCCTCGACTTGGAACTGACAAACCGGATGTCCACATACGGTGGTCCTAAGGTACCAAATGTAAACACAAAGTGTTATTGGGAGCTGTAAATAGACAAGCTGGCAATGCGATCGGGTGGCGAACTAAATTGCCCTCCAAAATAAAAAAAATGATAATCAAATATATATAAATATATGTATAATAAAAAAACATCAGTAGTTTTTAACTAAAAATACTCAATCAGAGCATTGTCAGACAATGTTAATTTGCATACCTTCCGATGGCTCATTAAGAATGTAACATTGGCGACAGTAAAATGTAAATTATATATAAAAAAATCCCTGTATAAAGATACAAAAAATTATAAATATATAAAAAATTATAAATATATAAAATATAAAAATTGTGTAAAAAACAAGAACAAAGAAATATGGGGGTATGGAGGTCACATTTAAATGAAGAAGCTGACCCGCTCATAAAAGTTAAACTCTATGAAGGAGTTGTGGGCATATCCACATTATTGTCATATTGCAGGTGGTGGAATCAAGAGAGGGGGGAATAGGGCTGAATATATAACACTAACAGAGATATGTCAAATCTCAGTGTGTAGCGATTATGGATATTACGCTAATCATAAGAGTTCAACAAAAGGCCACCAGGGGGACCATCCATCAGGTCAGGTCGAGTTCACAAACCATGATGCTGTAAGCCCTACATCTTAGGCAACATAAAACATGGAACTTATGAATTATCTATAAATGCATTGACATCTACTTCAACGTTTAACCCAAAAGGAGTATAACATTTGATCCTATGGATCCATGCCATTTCCATTTTTGATATACTCCTTACTAATGCACTCCCTCGCCAATGTGGATTATATCTGTCAATTCCCCAAAAAATAGTTTTAGTGGGATCTTTATTATGGGCTGCAAGATAGTGTCTCGAAACTGGGGGGCAGATTCACAGAGAATTAGATCCTCGTAGAGTATCAGAAATACACTACTCCGCCGTTTTTTACCTGGCTCTACGTGGAATTCAGGTAGATTTTGTCCAGTAAACGACGGCGGCGTAGTGTATTTCTCCCGTCGCAATCCATCTGCGCGAGTATGGGGCGTGAAGCATTTAAAATAGGCGCGTTCCCGCGGCGATCGAACTGCGCATGCTCCGTTCGCAAATTTCCCACTGTGCATTGCGCGAAAACACGTCGTCACGTCGTAGTAGCGTCGTTTATGTACATTCCTATTCCCGAACGAGTTACGTTAAAAAAAAAAAAATATTTTCAAATCGACGCGGGAACGGCGGCCATACTTTACATGGGTTACGCACTGTTAGACCAGCAAAAAGCTCCTCTAACATTACGCAGCCAAAAAATGACGTAGGCGATTGCGAGGGACACTCGTACCTTCGTGGATCGCCGTAAAAACTAATTTGCATACCCCGACGCATGAAAATGACGCGAACTCCTCCCAGCGGCCGCAAAAATATCGCAGCAAAGATCTGAAGGCTTACGAAGACGTAAGCCTCTCGGATCGAAGCCCGAAGCCGCCGTATCATGGTTTGAGGATTCAAACTAGTGATACGGCGCGCAAAATTTGAAATTACTCCTGTCTAACACCAGTTAGACAGGCGTAATTGCTCTGTGAATCTGGGCCTGGGTGTTTATCTGAACCCCCTAAGATTTTGGTAATATGCTCATTGAGCCTTACAGAGAGGGGTCTTTTAGTTCGCCCTACGTATTGGAGCCCACAAGGGCACTGAAGCAAATAGACCACCCCTTCAGTTGCACATGTAATGAAAGGCTTAATTGTGTGTTCATGGCCTGTGGACGTGGAGATGAATTTGTGGGTTCGTCTTTGAGCACACCCACTGACAGAACACACACGGCATTTTCTACATTGATAAAAACCTGTGAAGGAATTAAGAAAAGTGGATTTAACTTTGGGGGGTTCAAGTACATTGGGGGCTAGCTGGTGTCTCAATGCTGACCCTCCCCTGAAAATTACTTGAGGTTTGTCTGGTTTAGAATATGCCAATGTTTCTTGATTAGATTTTTAACACTATAGTGTTGGGTAGAATAGGTGGTAATAAAAGGGGCAACAGGTAATACACCTTTCTGTGCATGCTTTTTACTCAGTAATTCTTCCCTATTTGTAGTTTTGACCTCATCCAACGTTGGCATAAGGGATTTCAAACTGTACCCCTTTTCTAGGCATCTATTGGTCAAAACCTCAGCTTGATTTGTGAAATCGGTTTCATTCGAGCAGTTACGCCTAATGCGCAAATATTGACTCTTAGGGACAGATTTTAACCACACTTCATGGTGGCAACTATCCACAGGGATATAGGAATTTCTATCAGTGTCTTTGAAGAACGTGCTGGTAGAGAATTCGTTTTGGGATATCGAGATCTTGAGATCAAGGAAGTTTATACTAGACTGGCTAGCTTCAAAGTTTAGATGGATGCCCCTAGAATTATTGTTGAGAAATCCCATGAAGGACTGAAGTTCCAGAAGGGACCCATCCCATAGGAGGAGGATGTCGTCGATGTATCTGGCCCACAGCTTGAGCTGGGGTTGATGACAAACATAGACGACATCCTCCTCCCACATGGCCATAAAGAGGTTTGCCAAGCTAGGGGCATACTTAGCCCCCATAGCAACACCCCTGTCTTGGCGGTAAAACTGGTTCTGGAGCCATGAAATAGTTCCTTGTGGCAGCAAATTGTAATAGTTCCATTAGGAAGCAAATCTGTTCATCAAATAAACCTGATTCTCGTCTGAGATAGTATTCCACTGCTGTAAGTCCTAAGTTGTGAGGAATAACCGTATAGAGCGAAGTGACGTCCGCAGTGACCAACCACATATCTTTAGTGGGTTTAAGATTAGATAACATATTAATCACATGACAGGAATCTTTCAAATGGGAGGGCATTTTAGTGACCAGAGGTTGCAGGAAGAAGTCTATATACCTGCTCACCCGGGACGTAAGTGAATCAATCCCACTCACTATAGGGCGACCCGGGGGGCAGGTCAGACTTTTGTGGATCTTCGGCAAATAATAAATAACTGGAGTTCTTGGAGCTTTGGGAATAAGAAAGAGTTTTTCTTTTTTGTTTAAAATACCCTCCTTATACCCTCTCAAGACCAGTTTTTCAAGTTGTTTCTAATAAGTGAGTTTAGGATCAGAAGCTAAAAGGGTATAGGTATCCCTATCTCCTAAGATCCTGTACAATTCCTGCTAGATAGTCACTTCTATCTAGAATGACTATTCCCCCCCCCCCTTATCCGCGGGCCGGATAACAATCTGTTTATTGTCACAGAGGGAGTCCAAACCGGTTTTGAGATCATGATCAGACCTAATCTTTTTAATAGGGAGTTTGTCAAGGTCTCTCAGAAGGATATCCCTGAAGACCTTAATCGAAGGGGCTACCGCCCCTGGAGGGTTGTATAAAGAGGCGTTGGAAAGGCCTGTATGTACATAACTGGGTGAAACCATTTGTTGATTGATGATAGGGTTGGAAAGCATATATCTTTTAATATTCAATTTCCGTATGAATTTATGGGTGTCCATGTATGTTTCAAATTTGTTTAACCTGCGAGGTAGCACAAATTTTAAGCCTTTATCTAAAATTAATTT
Organism: Rana kukunoris; assembly: GCA_029574335.1. Taxonomy (NCBI): domain Eukaryota; kingdom Metazoa; phylum Chordata; class Amphibia; order Anura; family Ranidae; genus Rana; species Rana kukunoris. The sequence continues at coordinate 562,338,057 of CM056049.1, read as the reverse complement.
CTCAGATTGACTGAGAGCAACAGTACTCAAATTGAAGATGCCAGAGGAGGTTGTTAGACTTTTTTCTTTTTAAGTCGTAACTTTCTTCCCCCTCTGACTCCTCTATGGGGTCTCCGGCCCGTTTGATGCCTTGGCTGGGTCGATGAAAACCCCACTGTTGTGGGTCCTGGCCAAAAGAGCCAGGTCCCCCATAGGGGTATTGATTGTTGACAGGCTGAATCTGTGGTGATAATGTTGCTCCCCTAGTGTGAATAGGATAGGGGGGGATCTCTTTACCATAGAATTCTGCTGGGCCCTCTTTATCGCGGAGGGGGTAGAATCTATTGTGGGTCTCAATCTGATAGTCATTATCTCTACTGTTAAGAGGAGGTGGCTCAAAATGGTTAAGGCCCATGCCGAAACCATAAGGGGGTGGATATGGGAAGGATGGGCCACGAAATGGCGGTGGAAATGTCGGTGGTCCACCCATATATCCAACAGGTCCCCGTGGTTTGGCCTGAGAGGGTCTAGCCTGATTTGAATTCTGGCGATTGGAAGAATTGGAACGACCTCTCCCTCCACCACTATTCTGATTTGGTCTAGCTCCTCTATATTGGGCAGGCGGCTGATAAGATGATGTATTGCCTCTCGCCGATTGAGGGACTTTGAAGGGGGAGGTCTGGGAACCCCTCCTAAGTTGTGAATGGGAGGTCTGGGGTCCTCTAGATTGGGATTGGGGATATTCACCGTGTGGCTCCATTGAAGGGGAATTAGGTGGATTGGTCTCCATGGAATCCACGGTGTTATCTGCTAGTAGCTTTTTTTGCCAAGAAAAGACAAACTGATCATGATAGTCTAACAGATCTCTGTTGTATTTTTTCTTTTTCTTTGCTTTTTGATCTCTATCCTCCTTTTCCAGATATTTAAAGAGAGTCTGTGATTTCTCTTTATACTCTATGGTATCTCGTAGGGGGCCAAGTTTTTCTTCAATAGACTTAATTTCTTCATCAAGCCTAATGAGTTTCTGATGTTTTCTACCTATCAGAAACTGGAGAAAATTGACCCCCGCATCGTTGAAATATTTGTACCATTCATCAATTTTAATGTCACCCTTTTAGGGGGGAACCTCCCACCTCAGGCTTCTAGGGACCATATTTTCTTTAACATATGTCTCTAAATAAGCTATATCCCACTGTGTATGGGTCTCTGACACAGTGAGATTTTTTAATCTGGTAAAAATGCCATTAAGGTCACTTTCATCTTCTTTGTAAGACTCAAAGACTCCCAAAGTATCTACCTTTCTAGAGGCTCTGTAGGTAAAAATATCCATTTAAAGACTGGTAGAATCAATCTCAACACAAATAAAAACAGCAGCAGTAATGTTATGTAAAAACAACAGAAAGATATATCAAGGAAATTACCGCGCTTAACATACAAAAATGACAATAATTACAAGCAGCAACCACTAGGTGTTACACACACACTAAATAATACAAGAAAAAGAGGTGAAGTTGCGCTAAAAATAAAAATAAAAAGAAGAAGCAAAAATAATAAGTGATGGCCAAATGGTTATTATACCATGTGCAAAAAAAGATATTATGTGAATCTAAAGTCCAGGTGTACTCAAAAGATTACTAAAAATCAAAAGAGTATAAGTGAAAAAACAAAAAAACTTTAGAGTTGGTGGGCAGTTGTGTGAAAGAAAGATGTTTAGTCCGCTACAAAACTGTAAAAATGTTAAACATAGGAGGCTTACCAGAAGGCAAGCATTTATTATATATATATTTATATATATTTGATTATCATTTTTTTATTTTGGAGGGCAATTTAGTTCGCCACCCGATCGCATTGCCAGCTTGTCTATTTACAGCTCCCAATAACACTTTGTGTTTACATTTGGTACCTTAGGACCACCGTATGTGGACATCCGGTTTGTCAGTTCCAAGTCGAGGCTTGGCTCTGTTCTTATTAGGCCACCATGATCTACCATCCATCACTCGGTATCAGATCGAGGCTTGGCTTTTTTTGTTTACTATTTTATGCGATGTGTCAGTACGTCGCCCGTGCCCCAGACGATGTCAATTTCTTATGACGAAACGTACGTCGGGAAGGTGACGTGCTGACGTTCTAGTGACGAGACGTTCCGAGAGACACGGGCGTTCGTGTAAGCCGGCCGGCTGCTATATTTCCATGTTTTAATTCTTTTTGCCACATGTAAGTGCAATCTTAGTAAATCTTGAAGACTGTTTAAGCTTACTTCACTATGTGGGCTATTTATTTATTTTCGGTGCACTGCTGACATCCGGAAGATCTACAATACATCCTGACATCAGCTGCTCCACTGCTATTTTTGAATCAAGGCTTTCTCTCCTATGCGGTACTTATCTGGCTTCTGGTAAGCCTTCAATTTATTTGGTGACACGGTGGTGGTGTTAATTCAAGTCACTATTTAGGACATCTTTATATTATTTTTTTAATTATTGCTTTTTAATGTGCTTGTTTGACGTACTTCACTATGTTTATTTAATAACTTCTTTTGGCAATCAACTGCTGATACACCTGGAGCTACCCACAACCTCTCAACCCTTTTTCCTGCTGTATCAACCTACTGTGGACTCTTAAAGGCCCTGGCTGGGTTGTAGCCGCAAGCACGTTATGCTTGCCTTCTGGTAAGCCTCCATTGTTTAACATTTTTACAGTTTTGTAGCGGAATAAACATCTTTCTTTCACACAACTGCCCATCAAGGACACTCTAACGTTTTTTTGGTTTTTCACTTATACTCTTTTGATTTTTAGTAATCTTTTGAGTACACCTGGACTTTAGATTCACATAATATCTTTTTTTGCACATGGTATAATAACCATTTGGCCATCACTTATTATTTTTGCTTCTTCTTTCTTTTGGTGGTATTTGATCACCTCTGCGGGGTTTTTTTGCGCTATAAACAAAAATAGAACGACAATTTTGAAAAAAAAATGCTATATTTTTTACTTTTTGCTATAATAAATATCCTCCAAAATATCTAAAAAAACATATTTTTTCCTCAGTTTAGGCAGATACGTATTTTTCTAGCTATTTTTGGTATAAAAAATTTTTTATAGCGTTTACAAAATAGGGGATAGTTTTATTGCATTTTTATTGATTATTATTTTTTACTACTACTGGCGGCGATCAGCGATTTTCATTTTCACAGCAAAAAATGCCTTAAAAATGCATTGTTTTTTGTGAAAATGACAATTGCAGTTTGGGAGTTAACCACTAGGGGGCGCTGAAGGGGTTATGTGTGACCTCATATGTTTTTCTAACTGTAGAGGGGCAGGGCTGTAGGTGTGACGTCCACGGCGGCGGCGATCGGGTCCACGAGTCCCGCGGTCCCGGTCATGGAGCTTCGGACCGGGTCGCGGGCCCAGCCGTGGGTTGCGACCCAGCCCTAGGCTCCGTGACCGCAGCCGCAGGACCCGCAGGACCCGCGGCCCCGATCACCACCAGAGTCCCGTGATCGGTCCCCGGAGCTTAAGAATGGGGAGAGCTGAGTGTAAACACAGATTCCCCGTTCTTCACAGTGGCAGCTTCATTGATCGTGTGTTCTCTAATATAGGGAAACACGATCAATGACGTCACACGTCCAGCCCCCTACAGTTAGAAAAACATATGAGGTCACACATAACCCCTACAGAGCCCCCTAGTGGTTAACTCCCAAACTGCAATTGTCATTTTCAAAGTAAACAATGCATTTTTATAGCATTTTTTGCTGTGAAAATGGCAATGGTCCCAAAAATGTGTCAAAATTGTCCACTGTGTTCTCCATAATGTCGCAGTCACAAAAAAAAAACGCTGATCGCCGCCATTAGTAGTAAAAAATAATAATTCATAAAAATGCAATAAAGCTATCTCCTATTTTATAAACGCTATAAATTTTGCGCAAACCAATCGATAAACGCTTATTGCGATTTATTTTACCAAAAAATAGGTAGAATACGTATCAGCCTAAACTGAGGAAAAAAATGATTTTTTATATCTTTTTGAGGGATATTCATTATAGCAAAAAGTAAAAAATATTGAAATTTTTTCAAAATTGTCGCTCTATTTTTGTTTATAGCGCAAAAAATAAAAATGTCAGAGGTGATCAAATACCACCAAAAGAAAGCCCTAATTGTGGGAAAAAAAGGACGCCAATTTTGTTTGGGAGCCACATCGCAAGACCGCGCAATTGTCAGTTAAAGCGATGCAGTGTCGAATCGCAAAAACTAGCCCGGTCCTTTACCCGCATAAAGGTCCGGGTCTAAAGTGGTTAATCACCCCTGCCAGTGTTAAGTGGTTTGTCTCATCCATGTAAACTGATACATTCTTTTGGAGAGCTTGAGCTTGTAAAAAAACAACCTACTTGATGGCTGGAACACCAGATAAAACGAAGAAAGCCTAAAAATTGAAACTGTACTGCCTTTACATCTAAGAATTGGTTTAATACTGCAGTACGCTTTAAGTATGTTAGACAATTTTTCTTTGAGTAGCATCAGATTCATGCGGTCCTTGATAGCTTTGAAAGGAACAGAAGGTTTCCTCAAGGCCTTGGCTATCATTTGCTTCGTTGCCAAATGGACATACATAGCCAGTTTGTGTTGGTATGAGAATTAGCCTTGGATTAGGCAGTGGAGGGGGGCTATCTTGGTGTCCTTGAGAATGATAAAGTGAAACAAGTTATTGAATAAGCCAAAAATTCTAGACCAGAGTGCCATCAATTTGGGGGAGGACCACCATATGTGAAGCACATTCTGCTGAAGAAGTCCTGCCCTAGGGACGCAACGTTCGGAGGGAAGGACGTGACGGCACCCGCAGCCACTGCAACACAAGCAACACATGTTTTTTATTGCTGTTTACCCTGGCATTGGATCAGTGCCTTGAAAATGTGAGATTTATACATTTGTTTTATTAAACCTTGTGCGCATACAGAGTACACTATGTTATCTCTTTTTTTTATATGAATGAATCATCATCTGGCCGGAGTGTATCTGTTTTGGCTTCATGCTTGTCAGCTGGCAACTTCATCCCCTGGATTTATCCCTTATGGGAAAGCGCTATTAACCCTGATCTTGCTATAGGGTCTGATCTGGGAGGTGAGAGGCCACTTTTACTACTGGTGGAGGTGTTTTTCTTCTATCCACGATTCATCACCTGCATGTGTGTGAATTTTACCACTATTGGATTATCTCAAGGAGGATCTTTGGATGGACTTTTATATAGCGCTGCACTATTCTTTGTTTATATATGAAGGACATAAGCATACTGCCCACAACCTCTGCAACATCTATTACTGTAAGTTGGGTTTGAATGAGCTATACAAACCAGGATCCAACACCAACAGGAGAGAACCTTATTCTAGAATAGTGTTGAATTCTAGAATAGTGGAGTTAATTTAGCATTTTTCTATTCCCGACTAGGATTTACTCTAGACCTCCAAGTCAAATGAACTTGGCAAGTCGTGTTCATGATGAATCAGTAAAAGAATTGGAGGACAGAGGGCCTTGGTCATTAAAAGTAGCTTATATGCCCCCCTGTGTGGATGTTCTGGAAACTAATTTTTGATCTATAATGCAAACTTTTAGATACTTCTATCCATGCATCACATGCGATAGCTCTCCTATCCATGATCCCCGGACCCCTTAAGAAGGTGAAAAAATACATGCTTAGACATTATCTTACTGCTGCCAGATCAATTATTCCCTGGTACTGGAAATGAACACCTGTACAGTCTCTTGTAGAATGGGCAATCAAACTAGAAACCATCAGAGATTTTGGAATGGCTGTTGGCATGAGAAATGGAAAAATATTTTTTTTACACTTGTACTGCCTGATCAGAGTTTTGAATTTTACTGAATTTCTGACCTGGGCTAAAATGGACCCTGTTACTGTTCTCTTCCAGGCATGATGGAGTGTTTCTGCTAGTTCCCTTGTCCATGTTTCCCTTCACTTCCCTCTCCATATCCTTATTAGACATGTGCAATTTTTTTCGTTACAAATACGTTTTCCGTCATTATTCGTTATTTTCATTGATTCGTTAACCTACGAATAAACGAACGGTTTAGCGCAAATAATAACGAATAACGATATTTCCAAAATTAACGAATATGGAAAACTACGAAGATACGAAACTACTAAATGTAAAAGAACAACACAACGAAAGAAAAAATAAACAAAAACATAGAAATAATGAAAATACCGAACACAAAAAAAAATCATAATTACGAAAAATAAACGAAAATGCAAACTTACTAATATTCGAAGAACGAAAAGAAAACAACTGAAATGCCGAACAAAGAATAAAAAACGAAAAGCAAAACTAACGAAAAATAAATTACGAATCTTCGGAAAACGGAAATTAAATAACGTAAATTCACTTTCATTAGTACTGTGACCAATAGCCACTCAGCGCTGTCCCTTCCCCTGAAGAGGTTTGTTCCTTCCCCCAATGAGCTTCTTTCTTATTACCTAGTGGCTCCTTGACATTGTGTCTTTATCTGTGTTAGACTGCAGTGCATTCCATCCAGAGTCCAGGGTGTGTTTGGGTAGGTTGCACCGGTTTTGTGGATCTGTCAAGTCAATCGCAGTAAATTACGATGTTTTACAAAATTACGACGAGTAGTGTGACGAATAAACGTAAAATGTATTTTAACAGAATTACGAATGCAATAAAATCTACAAAAGAACGTTGTTACAATCAAATGAAATTAGACACGAAAATACGAATGATCATAAAGCAACGAAGATTTATTTCTTACGAAAATACAAACGCGGCATGATGGAAAAAATAATGTAAATACGAATATCAAAACAACGAAAAATAAACCAACCTAAAAACGAATGAACGAATAAATTCATTGTAAAAATACGAACGAGGCAGAATATAATATTTAACGAAAATACTAATCTCGAATCAACGAAAAATAAACTAACATAAAAAAACGGAAACGGAAGTGTTACGAAAATACTAAAGAGTACGAATACGATAACTAACGTCTTACAAAATTACGACTCGTTCCGAATCACGATAAACGAACAGAAACGAAACAGAAATAAACGAAAAATTTTGTTGTGCACATGTCTAGTGCCAGGATGTTTAGGCACCCTAATATGTGAGAGATATTTTTTACTTTTAATTGTGTTTAATAATTTTCTTGGAACAATATTTTGAGCAATGAGGATTTCTTTTGTTTGTCTATCTGTACGAAGCACTGCACTGCATGAGACACCAGCAGCGGATCTCTACAGGGGTTTCTCCACATGCGTAAAGGACCATACTAGCGAAAGTTGGTCAACTCCAGGGGTTGATTTTACATCTATGTGGGGCATAGTCTGAGCACATTGAAGCACGGATATATCAACTTTGAAAACAAGCACTTTAAATCACTATATTACTGGTGCTGTTTCATATTTGTGTATATCATCTGTACCAAACCTAGATTAGTGGACATTTTTATATTTTATATTGCCATTCGACAATTCTTTTGCTGCAGGTGGATTGGTATTTTGCTTATTATGTTTCTATATCTATTGGTGCTTTGTTTTTTATCTTTTCAAAGAAAACGTTATGGTAGGGGACCCCACAAGAGGAGGTATGGGGCTGTTCTGTGCAAAATAATTACACAGAGCAGGTAAGCATGACATATTTGTTATTTTAATTTTTTTAAAAACATTTCCTCCAAGATAGCAAGGATAACTGGCCAAAGATTTGTGGTAGTGTTGAATTGTAAGTCTTTTTAACTTGTTGCACATTTTCACTGGCAAGTTGTACACTTGCAGAGCACTTAAAGCACAAGTTCTAGTTGACACCTTTCCAATTTGTTGCAAATTTGCATGGCAAGTCTCTAGCAAGAGCCCTGCAAGTCTATAGCAAGAGCCCTGCAAGTCATACTGCAGGAGCTCTGCAAGTCTACAGTAAGAGCTCTGCAAGTCTACAGCAAGAGCCCTGCAAGTCTACAGCAAGAGCTCTGCAAGTCTACAGCAAGAGCCCTGCAAGTCTACAGCAAGAGCCCTGCAAGTCTACAGCAAGAGCCCTGCAAGTCTACAGCAAGAGCTCTGCAGGTCTACAGCAAGACTTATGCAAGTCTACAGCAAGACTTATGCAAGTCTACAGCTCGAGTTATGCAAGTCTACAGCTCGAGTTATGCAAGTCTACAGCTCGAGTTATGCAAGTCTACAGCAAGATTTATGCACTTCTACAGCAAGATTTATGCATGTCTACAGAGGGAGTTATGAAAGTCTACAGAGGGAGTTATGCATGTCTACAGCAAGATTTATGCAAGTCTACAGCGGGAGTTATGCAAGTCTACAGCAAGAGTTATGCAAGTCTCAGTTTTTTAGGTTTTATTCACTAAAAAGTGAAGAGAGGTGAATTGTCAGGAGAATTGCAAAAGTGGCTGAAGTAGAAAAAAAATCTCATATTCAAATATTGCTAGTTTTTGGCCTATATTTTACTATTTCCCTAAAAATGTTCCTCAATTCACTAAATAGTGCATTAAGACAAAACTGAAATAAAAAAACATTTATTAAAATATTTTAATAAAATCAATACATAACACTTTATTACATCTTACGAACAGTTATTTTTTTATTAGATTGAACATTTACAAAACCATGCAAAAGAACATTTATAAAAATATGAAAAATAATAAAAACAATACTAAAATGGTACAATAAAAAATATAATCTTTATCTGTCCTATGGGCTTGGATCTGGAACTGAGCTGTTACAATAAGAACAAAATCACTTATTACATAGCACCAAATAAACGTATTTTAATCTATAGACACATTAAAGTGGTTGTAAAGGCTTGTTTTACCTCATCTGTGTAGTTGGTTTTGTACAGAGGAGCCCGGATCCTCCTCTTCTTGGGTTCCTCTTTGCTGCTCCTGGCCCCTCCCTCCTTCGAGTGCCCCTCAGCCAGCAATTTGCTACAGGGGGCACCCAAGCCAAGTCAGAGCTCTGTGTATCCTTTCAGACATGGAGCCCTGACCTGACCCTGCCCCCTGATTGGCTGACTGACTTTGATTGACAGCCACAGGAGCCAATGGTGCTGCTGCTCTGTCTAAGCCAATCAGGGGAGTGTACTTGATGTCTGAGGGGATTGTGGACATCGCTGGAGAGAGAAGGAGCTCAGGTAGGTAATTGGGGGGGTGCTGGGGGGGCTGCTACACACAGAAGTTTTTTTTTATCTTAATGCAAAGAATGCTTTAACATAAAAAAAACTTCTGTCTTTATAACTCCTTTAACTCTCAGCTGCAACTGGTAACTGGTAATTAGGGCATTGTATGTTTAAAACAAGGTAAGAGGGGATGGAATCCTCATTATATCCAATATGAAGTCTCACAACAGAGATCTAAGGTGAAATTAGTATTTTGTGATTGAGAGACAGTATTTTCTATTTTTCTGACTTCTTAGAGAACAATGGGCAGCTCCAGGTCACGCATTCTGCAGCTCCCACAGTACTATGGCCCTCTCCCTGCTCAGGTCAGAAGGGGATGAGAAGGAGTGAGTGACACAGCTAGGACAAGCTTTAGAAATGAGAGAGAAAGGGAAGTGCAGGGGTGAGTGACAGGGACACACTGATCCACAGATGACACATACACATATACACAAACTTACAGGGCATCCTATGAGGGGAATCCTTGATGGATCACTCTATACATAGTACAATGAATGGATCTCTATATATACAGCACTATGTATTAAGGTTGCACCAATACCACTTTTTTAAGACCGAGTACAAGTACCGATACTCTTTTTCAAGTATTCGCCAATACCAATTACCAATACTTTTTTTTAATGTCATGTGACAGTGACACTAATATGGGCATTGATAGGTGGAACTGATGAGGTGTGAACTGTGTCAGGAGTTTTTTCCCCAGGGAAAGGCACTTAGGACACTGGCTAACTATTTAAACATTACCTATGTTTACCCCGGGGGAGACAGCTAATTCACGGCAACCGTCCTACTCCATAACGGGAACTGCTGGGTCATACATATGGGTTAAGCCATAAGTAACGTAGAAATAGCTAGCCCTTGTTCTCTTTCAGAAAGCATGATATATCATCTACGACTCTATTTACCTATTTGTCCATTTACCCCACTTTTGTAGCCAAAATTCATGCATCCTTCTCCTGATGATTGGCTGTAAACGCCATGAAACGTGTTAAGTCTTCACTCAAGCTTGCCCAAAATTATGAATTCTGTCAATAGCATTTATAGCTATTTATGGTTTACATTTATCATGATTATTATGTTTACTTGATCTGTATGTTTATTTAATTAATTCATCATCTGTCATTGTCTGTATCAATTATGTTTTAAAATTAAATATGTCAATATAGTTAGATATTTAGTCAGGTTGAAAAAAGACACAAGTTCATCCAGTTCAACCATAAAAAAAATAAACAAACAAAATAAAACACAGTACAATCCCATACATCCAACCCCATACCCACAGTTGATCCAGAGGAAGGCAAAAAACCCCAGCAGAGCGATGATCCAATTTGCTACAGGAGGGGGGAAAATTCCTTCCTGATCCCCCGAGAGGCAATCGGATTTACCCTGGATCAACTTTACCTACAAATCTTAGTACTCAGTTATATTATGTGTATTTAGGAAAGTATCCAGGCCCTTCTTAAAGCAATCTACTGAGCTGGCCAGAACCACCTCTGGAGGGAGTCTGTTCCACATTTTCACAGCTCTTACTGTGAAGAAACCTTTCCGTATTTGGAGGTGAAATCTCTTTTCCTCCAGACGTAAAGAGTGCCCCCTTGTCCTCAGTGTTGACCTTAAAGTGAATAACTCAACACCAAGTTCCCTATATGGACCGCTTATATATTTTTACATGTTGATCATATCCCCCCTTATTCTCCTCTTCTCAAGAGTGAATAAATTCAGTTCTTATAATCTTTCCTCATGCCCTTCTCTGCACTTTCTCCAGTTCTCCGATATCCTTTTTGAGAACTGGTGCCCAAAACTGGACTGCATATTTCAGATGAGGTCTTACTAATGATTTGTACAGGGCCAAAATGATATCTCTATCTCTGGAGTCCATACCTCTCTTAATACAAGAAAGGACTTTGCTCGCTTTGAAAACCGCAGCTTGGCATTGCATGCCATTATTGAGCTTATGATCAACTAAAACCCCCAGATCCTTCTCCAATACAGATAATATGATTATTATTATTATTATATTTATTATGTCTCTTTTGCCTACATCACATATTATATATTGTTTATATGACACATTATATATCATATTCATTATTGTATTTATCAATCAAATTAAATTCATTGGATTTATGAATTTATTATTAATTCATTATGTTACATGAACCTCACTATGGGGACTGTGCGATCTAACCTAATCACAATCAAGTATTCTATACAACATCATCCACATATATATGCCTAATATAAAGTCCCAAAATCAATTTTTCCCTTTATATATCGGGATGGAGGCATGTCTATGTTTTGTTTGGGTCTAAGCAGGTCCCTTTCTGTTTTTTACTATATCATTATGGAGATTATCTTGGACTGAACCATGCATAAAATACCACAAACACTTGTCTAGCAGCAAAGCAAGCTTGTAAATTAGAATCAAATATTGGCACCCATATTAAGCTGAAAATCAGGAGCATTTTTCAAGCTGAATATTTTAATATCCAATGTGATAAAGGATCACTTGTATGTAGGGTCCATGTCTATTTATTTCCTCCCATTTCAGAGTGAATACAAGAACATTTAATTAGCTGATAATGCCGGACAACAGGACTTTGCCAATTAACAGCAGACTTTCTATTTGAACAAATCTGAATGATGGTGTGAAAAACAAACAGGAATTAATTATAACCAGTTCATAAATTCTGCAACTTACGCAACTCATGTTGCCAACCCAATTTGTTGCTGCTAATAATGAAAAGATGTAAGATAATTGTTGGACTGGAGTAATAATATGACTTTCATGACTGGAACACTAAAATGATTTTAGATATGGGACAATTAACCAAAAATTATGTTAACCTGTGAGGTTGCTTAATATACAACCTCTTGAGAGTTAGCAGGTATTATGTAAGGAACAATTGAATACTGTCTGTGATACTTTTTATTTTATTTGCACTAACATCCAAATTTTCAGGGCAAGCTTTCAGGGTGGTCCAAGTAGAACTAATACACAGAGTTTTAGCAGAATGAGATAGGAGAGCGCAAAACTTTGGGCACCGACAACATGGGCATGTGGCCACCCCGCCCTCTGTGTTTAAGGGGTAAGTTCAACCTTACAGAAAAATCTGTAAGGTGAAGGACCCTCATCTCATTCTCTCCATCCCACTGACCTGTAGTCCGGCGATCACCCACACTGACACATCGGGTCGCCGCTTCACAGGTCCAGGGATCGGTCGGCGCTATCACATGGGCAGCGCTGACCAATCAGAACCATGAAGCCCGTCCTGTCACCGTAGGCGAAGAGGAGAGAAAGCCGCAGAGATTTCAAATCCCCTGGCTGGTAAAGCAGTGATATGATCTGTCATAACTGGAGATCGCCAGACTCCAGGCTAGCAGTACCGGGCTCGATGGTAAGGGGCTCCAGTGTAAGTTCACCTTACAGATTTTCTGTAAAATTAAAAAAAATGTGTTTATAAAAAGGTGTTAGGCCCCTGAGAATAGGCAGGAAGGCAGGAAGACAGTGATCACGTGACTTTGGGACATTTCTGTAATGTCACGTGATCTAGTGGAAGGTTCCAGAACAGTGTGGCTCATTATATAAAGGGGCCCTGCTGAGTAGGTAGGTAGGTAGCCAGTAGGTCTCATAGCAGCAAGCTCCCCCCTCCCTTGTCCCAATGCACGTTATGTGGTACTGTCACTTTTTATATCTAAAGTGGGAGCTTGTATTTATATGATGATAACAATATAGTGCCTGTGCGGTTTGCCGGTGGTGGAAAGAGGGTCTTTGTCATTCGGCCTTCACTTTTCCATGACAATAAATTAAAAAAATACTTGGGTTCTATGGATGGGCTGATGTTAACCTGTGCCAGTGCTGAGGACTCTCTATGTGGCTCCTTTCCTGGATTGAATTTTGCTGTCCAGGACTATGATCCGTGACTGGTTCTACATATCACTAAGCGGCTGTGGAATGTGGGAAAAGGGGATTTGGGTTTCTAGGCCCCCCCTTTTCTCATGGGATAATGGCAGCAGGGAAGTTTTCAGGGTCCCCTTCCTCCGCAGGGGGATTGGCCAGGTGCGGGGGACATGTGACTAACTGCCTGGGGAGCCTTGAGACTGGGAGTTAGGAGTTTCAAGGGCCCCCCAGGGTAGTATATTTATAGATGCTCCTGACTGGAATTTCAGTGACAGCAGGGAGAGCGCAGCTGTAGGAGCTTGGTTGAGCTTTAGTGTTCTTACCTGAGAAGATGGAAGACTTGCTGAGACAACTTCTGGAGCGGGCTGAGGCTGAAGGCGGCGAGGGCTGGCTGCAGAGGTGCCTTTCTTTGCTCCCATCAGATGCGGTACCGGGATGCAGCACAGAATACCCGCCCATGGTAATGTCGGCGGCTGAAGAGGGTGAAGTGCGAGGTGGAAATGAAGCCCTGGGAGGAAGAAAGGAGTCGCGCGAGGTACCTGTTCCGGGTCATCAGAGCGGAGCTGACGTGGGAGAGGTTACAGAAGAGGAAGGGCGGTCTGCAAGAAAGAAGACACAGAAGAGATCCTACAGCCCAGCGGCTCCCTCTGGCTACAAGCGAGGGAAGAGCAAGACAGCGCCAACATCCAAGATGAGAGGAGAAAGGAATGTCAGACCTGTCACGGCTGATGTACCGCAGACCAGGTCGCGTTCGGCGTTAGGAACTGGGCAGCTGCCAGTTCTTCAGCCAGCCACGTCAGGGCAATATATTGCGCCTGTTATAGCTCTCAGTTCTCCAGGCTTGGTAACAGCTGGAGGGTCGGTCAATAGTAGTCTGTCAAGCGGTCAGGTACCCATGACAGGACAAGCTGCAAATACTGGTAAGTGTTCACAATTATCTGTTTTATCATCCCTGTCATCTACTCTTTTACAGATAGCTTCTAGTCTTTCAAAAGTGGTTCCAAATACAGTGTCACCAGGTGATTCGGCAGCAGCAGCCTCGGTTTGGTCTAATTCAAGTACAGTAAGTAAGCAGTTCAATACTTGTTTGGATACAGCTGTACCCTCAAAGTTACCTCAGAGTGGTTTGTTACCTCAGTCACAGAGTAATATCTTACAGCAGTCGCATCAAAATAGTGCTGTATCACAGGGAAATTTTTTATTACAGTGACATCAGAGTAGTATGTTATCTCAAAAAGTCCCTGAATGCTTTGGTAAGGAAGCAATGCCTTGGACATTATCACCACTGGGTTTCTATTTAAATGCTAATACAAAAGACAGGATATGGCGGGGTGATTTTATCGATCTATTAACGCTGTTGCCTTCTCAAAAAGAATATTATTCACGCTTTGAGAAGGATAAAAATGAAGAGGAGCAAAAGAGGTCAATTGCAAGGACCTTCAATAATTGGCTTCAAGCATTTTCCATTTATGCAAGCGTTACATGTGAAAGGTTTCCGGAGCAGAGCCCGGGGCTTTTTCAGCATGTAGATGTAATATTGGAGGCGTACAGAACTTTTGGTGGTTTGTCGTGGTATTTTTACGATGAATCTTTTAGACAAAAAAAGTCGGTGCACCCCTCAATTCAGTGGGGTCAGAAAGACGTTGGGCTTTGGCTGAACTTGTTTATACCGCAAAGACCAATGGCACCTCGCCTGACTAATACTTCGCCCTCCTCGTCTACCGGTTCATATAGAAAAGGCATTTGCTTTTCTTTTAATGATACGCAATGCAAATGGCCGAACTCTTGCAGATTTCGTCATGAATGCGCTTTTTGTTCGGCCCGCACCCAGTCACCAAATGTTTTAAGAAACCCGCTGTAGCTCCCCAACAATCGGGCAGGGATTCCTTTCTTAAAAGCTATCACCCCGGTGATACTACAAAACATGGAACCGTGGCTACGGTTGTATCCCGACCAGGAGACGGCTCAAATGCTCATTGAGGGTTTTAAGTCTGGTTTTAAATTACCTACTTATCACGGTTTTGGGTGCACGTTTACAAAAAATCTGAAATCAGTTGAAGAATTAGCTTAAATAGTAAGGGTTAAGTTACAAAAAGAGCTTCAAGAAGGCCGAATATCTGGGCTTTTTGATTATCTGCCTTTTGAGAACTTTCGATTGTCCCCTTTGGGTATAGTACCAAAAAAGGAAGTAGGGAGTTATAGGTTGATCCATCACCTATCATACCCTCAGGATCACTCGCTAAATGACCAGATTGGGGTCGAATTGTGTTCGGTGTCCTATACATCTTTTGAGGAAGCAGTAAGCATGTTACAGGAGTTAGGTCGCTCCGCCTTGATAGCAAAGGCGGACATAAAGTCGGCTTTTAGGCTTCTCCCGATACATCCGAACAGCTTCAATTCACTAGGTTTCCAATTCGAAGGTCAATATTTTTTTGATAGATGCCTCCCGAGAGCTTATCATCGTTTATCGAGTGGGTAGTGGTAAAATCAGCAGGCAATAAGCACGTTCTGCATTACCTGGACGATTTTCTGTTCATAGGTCCAGCCGGTTCGGGGCAATGCGCATCCTCGCTGAATTCCTTTTTTGAGGTATGCAAACATTTTGGAGTCCCGTTAGCTCATGACAAAACGGTTTTCCCCACGTCATGTCTTGAATTCTTAGGCATTACGATCGATACAGACCGAATGGAGTGTAGGCTGCCACAAGAAAAGATCAAAAAAATGTGTGCCTTAATTTCCAGTATCTTGCAGTCTAGAAAAGTAGTTTTTAAAACAATTCAGTCCTTACTGGGTTTGCTTGCTTTCGCCAGTAGAATTCTTCCTATGGGCCGCATTTTTTCCAGGAGGCTTTATATGGCAATATCGGGTTTTAAAACCCCATATTCCCATGTTAGAATATCCAGTGAAATTAAAGAAGAAAAAATTTTTAGTTGACTTTAATGGACGTTCAGTATGGCTATAGAGATTTGGGGTGAGCATTTTCGGAACAAAGCCGGTAATAGTTTTATTGCGTTATTTAGTTTACAAGTGCCTGTTTTTAAATCTATGGGTTAAAGCTAAATATGTTCCAGGAAAGGAGAATATGGTAGCGGATGCTCTTTCCAGATTTAAATTTGATCATTTCTTTCAGCTGTTTCCAGAAGCGGACGAAATTGGGACTGCGTTTCCTCAGCAGCTTTGGAGCATTCTTTAGTTTCGGAGAACATAGTTAAATCATTGGCTCCGTCGACTTGGTGCGGGTACAAGACTGCGTGGTGGCAATGGCAATCTTTCCTTTCGGCAGAGGACCACAATATGTGGGATTTTTCCGAACAATTGGTTCTAGCGTTTTTAAACGGATTGATGGCCAGGAATTACTCTTGGTCCCATTTAAACAAAACCTTATCGAGTATATCCTTTTTTCTGAAAATGAATTCGCTTCGGTCCTGTTTTCAATTTTTTTCGGTTCGTCAAGCTTTGAAGGGTTACAGAAGGGCGACGCATACAGCGGACAGGAGAAGGCCTATTACGCCTGAGATTTTGTTGAACCTCTGTAATGTTTCTGACACAGTTTGTTTTTCTCCTTATGAGGCTAACCTTTTTAAAGCCGCATTTTCGGTCTGTTTTTTTTTGCGGCCCTCAGGGTGTCGGAATTAGTTCCAAGAAATCTATATAGTAGGACAGGTCTGAAATAGAAGGATGTCAATTTTAACTCCTTTAGTATGCAGTTATTTATTAGTCAGTCTAAAACTGATCAGTTAGGTAGGGGCTCTTGGGTTACTCTGGCAGAGTGCTCCAACAAGCTTATATGCCCAGTTCTGCTGTTGAAGGCATACCTCCGTAATAGGCCTACGGAAGGTGAATTCTTACTCGTGCACCAGAACGGTTCCCCGTTGACAATCTTCCAATTTCAGGCTGTTCTCAATCGTCAGCTATGTTTGGGGGATATGAAAATATCTTCACACTCTTTTCGAATTGGTGCAGCTACCGAAGCAGCCCAGATAGGTTTGGATAATGGCAGGATTAGACAGCTGGGTAGGTGGAAGTCGGAACCGTTCAAATCATATAATGATTTTGTTTTGAATTAATTACAGATGTTCTACGTTCGGTATAGATTATCGGGCATTCCTTTATCTTTTGGGCACAAAGAAGAGCAGCAACCCGAATTTACTCTGAATTTTTGGATCTGGATCCTAATCAGTTTTCTATCTGTTGGCATGGGAAAAGAGGTATGATTTGGGATGAAATTTTGTCCGAGTTGGGATCTAGTGACATAGGAAAACTGAATACTTTGAATTTGATTTTTCAAATTAAACATGTCATTAGGTTCATTAAGGCTATGTATCCCGGCTCGGTTATAGTTTTTTCCGAAATTATCCCTAGGTTGAAATGGTTAAAGTCTGAAGTTTTTCGCCCTTTTGAAAAGATAAGAGAGCGCATTAATAGGATGATAGAGAAATTTATGTCCTTGGGGTATGGGTTTTCTTGCCGTCATCGGGAGTTGGAAGGGGGTTTCCCAGGTCTTTATCGGGATGATGGCATTCATCTTTCCGATATCGGTCTCGATATTTTAAACAATGACCTCCAGACATGTGTGGAGCAGGCCGCGGTTTGGGTGTAGCCAGGGGTGTTTATTTACCCCCTGGCTTTATGGGACAGTTTAATAAATCCTGTTGGTTTTGGAATGCAGCTCGAGCCGTTATAGCTGAGCTGAATAAATGCCGTTATATTTATAGATTCCTATGGTGAAGTTTAAATAAGTTGTTATAAGTTATTAATAAAATTAAAACCAATAATAAAGGCCGTGGCCATATATTTATCCACATATTCTGGTGTTTGTGGGTTTTTATTTGAAGGATTGTCTGGAGGTCATTGGAATTGCTGTCTGTTATCCCATATATTTATGCTGACACTTCATTACCTTTTGATAAGCCTCTGTCCATGTGGTGGTGGTTCACTGGATCTTGCAAGCACTTGGGTGTTGTCTGTTTCAAGCATCAGTTTATTGGACTATTTTTCTTTATTCACAAGGACTTGTGTTGTTGTGGTTTATTTACACTTATTGGCGCAGTTTTGCTTTTTCTTATATTTATTCAGTGGTGCTCGAGTCCTTTAAGGCTGAGCTGTTTTGAAGTTTATTTGTTATGAAATGTAAGAAATGTGTGAATTAATAAATGATTATCATGCTGTTATTTATTTATTTAAATAAAAAAAAACAATAAACAGACAATGTTATGCCATCGATTATTTGTTTATTGTTATTTATATAATTAATTAATTATTGGTGTATTCGGGATTTTAGAGAATAAAGTTACGAATATGGGGCAGACTTGATTGACCTTTTGGTCTGTTTGCTGCTGTCACTCTTCTATCTCTGCATGTAACATGCTTACTTTCTAGCTGCTTTAACCTGATTTAGGGCTCTTTCACACGGACATTCCGTATGTCCGTTTTTCATCCGTTGTCGGATGAAAAATGGACATACATGTATCCCTATGGGATCGCAGATGTCAGCGGAGACATGTCCGCTGACATCCGATCCGCCAAAGTATGCCGGAGGAAAAACCTACTTTTCCTTCCGTCTGGCGGATCGGATCGGATGAACACGGACAGACGGTTCGTGTTCATCCGATTCCCCCATAGGGGAGAGCGGAGAAAAGACAGGGCGGTCCCTGCACAGTGTGTGCGGGGACCGCCCTGTCATCCGGCAGACCATTCATTTCATCAGTTCAATCACGTCTGTTCAAAGAAGAAACAGATGGAGTGTTCATCTGTTTTTCATCTGGTTTTCATCAGCTGCTTATCAGTTTTTCATCAGTTTCTTATCAGGTTATTTACATCCACTACCAATGCAAAAATGAATGATGACAAACGGACCGTTTGTCAGCTTACATCCATTTTTCATCCGATCCATTTTCTTAACACAAGAAAAATAAAATCTGTTTGAAAAAACGAATGTTGACGAATGCGGATGTAAACTGATGTAAGCGGATGTAAACTGTAAACAGACGGAAGAAAAAATGGGGGTTTTCGGAGCGGATCGGATGTCAGCGGACATGTCTCCGCTGACATCCGCGATCTAATAGGGATACATTAGTGTCCGTTTCATCCGACAACGGATGTATGAAAAACGGACATACGGAACGTCCGTGTGAAAGAGCCCATATGAACGGATGATAATCCATTTACATATGTTTTTCCCTAGAGATGAATCGATGTCTGTTTTTCATCCGTCAACGGTAGGGATGGGCCTGATGTTTGAAACAAACGGACGTTTACCCGCCACAGAGCGCCCCATAATACACTGTAAGATTGTAGTGCAGTGACAGCTGCTGATTGGCTAAAGCATGCACCTGACCCAAATGCTTTGGCCAATCACAGAGTGATGTGCTGTGAGAGCCATGATTGGCCAAAGGACAAGACCCAAGTCCACGCCCCACACTATATAAGGCTGCCGTTTACACAGCGGCCATATATAGTGAATGAATGGAGATTAGGCAAGTAGTTAATATGTAGTGCAGTCAGTGTAGTATATATCAGGGCTTAAAATGTTAAGTCTTGAGCTACTGGCCAGGCCTCAAGGCGTACACGCCACCACTTGCCCCGCCCAACCCCTACCATGTCCCGCCCCCTAATCCTGCCCCTCATAAATTATCTCATGAAATGAAACTTAAATGTTTTATGCAGAATTAAGTTATAAAAACAAATATTGACAACAACTTTATCCATGCCCAAAAATGCAGCCTGCTCATGTCTACCAATGCAGCACGTGGCATGTGTCCCCAGTGCAGCCACGTGTCTCCAATGCAGCAAAATGTCCCCAATGCAGCAAAATGTCCCCAATGCAGCCAGTGTCTCCAATGCAGCAAAATGTCCTCAGTGGAGCCAGTGTCCCCATTGCAGCCAGTGTCCCCAATGCAGCAAAATGTCCCCATTGCAGCCAGAGTCCCCACATTGCAGCCAGATGTCCCCACATTGCAGCCAGATGTCCCCATATTGCAGCCAAATGTCCCCATATTGCAGCCAAATGTCCCCACATTGCAGCCAAATGTCCCCACATTGCAGCCAGATGTCCCCATATTGCAGCCAAATGTCCCCATATCGCAGCCAAATGTCCCCATATTGCAGCCAAATGTCCCCACATTGCAGCCAAATGTCCCCACATTGCAGCCAAATGTCCCCACATTGCAGCCAAATGTCCCCACATTGCAGCCAAATGTCCCCACATCGCAGACAAATGTCCCCACATCGCAGACAAATGTCCCCATATCACAGCCAAATGTCCCCATATCGCAGCCTACCTGTGCTGGGTAAGAGAGAGGAGCCGGAGCTGCCCCCACCTGGTTGTTCAAATCGCAGGGAACATAACAGATTTTAATTCAATAGCTGTGTTGCCCGCCGTGAGCGTCATATACAGCCCCTCCCCCCTTGTCCGGGAAACTTTGATAGACAGATCATCCGTCCAAACCTGGGAATTGAAAGCTGTTATGTTCCCCGCGCTTTGAACAACCAGACGGCGGCGACGGCGACAGCAGCGGCGACTCTGCTCACCTTGCTCGCCCCCCCTCCCCCCAGGCAGCCCGCACTCGATAACTTTTTGTAGTCTTCCCCAAAACCATAATGTAGAACAATCTTTGTTTTCAGGTCATTTGAGAGTTGTTTTGAGGCCCAGATGTTGCCACTCTTCAGAAGAGAGTCAAAGAGAACAACAACTTGCAATTGGCCACCTTAAATACCCATTCTCATAATTGGATGCACCTGTCTATGAAGATGAAGGCTTAATGCGCTCACCAAACCAATTGTGTGCTCCAATTAATCAGTGCTAAGTAGTTACAGGTATTCAAATCATCAAAATTACAAGGGTGCCCAAATGTATGCATCTGTCTAATTTTGTTTTGATGCATATTGCGCATTTTCTGTTAATCCAATAAACCTCATTTCACTACTGAATTATTACTGTGTCCTTCAGTTATTTGATAGATCAAAATGAAATTGCTGATCCAAACACCCAAATATTTATAAATGATAATCGTGGAAATTGTCAGGGGTTCCTAAACTTTTGCATACGACTGTATAATGCAGTCAGTTTAGTATATATAATACAGTGGAGAGTATATAGTTCAGTATATATGATACAGTGGAGAGTATATAGTGCAGTCAGTGTAATATATATAATAGAGAGGAGACATAGGAGTTTGCATGGGGTGTGCCAGGTGTGCCTGGGCACACCCTAATTACCCTGTGTGATGCAGATTGCCCCTGCTGAACCCCTCCTCCCCTGTGGCAGCTGAGGCTATAGATAAAGGGACTGAGAGAATATTTGTCCTCAGTCACTTTTCGCTGCGATTTCACCAAAGCCCCCAATTGTATATTATATCCCCCAATTCTAACAAATTGTAAAAAAAAAAAAAACACAAAAAAAAATGTAAAAAATAATATCAAAATAAAGTAATACAAATAAAAAACTACTGACACCATCCACTGTACTACTGCGCATGTGTGTATAAGCTTTGGTGTGCACACCCTAATGCAATTGGCTGCGCACACCTATGAGTGGAGAGTATATAATGCAGTCAGTGTAGTATATATAATACAGTTCAGAGTATATAGTGCAGTCAGTGTAGTATATATAATACAGTGGAGAGTATATAGTGCAGTCAATGCAGTCAGTGTAGTATATGCAAAACAGTGGAGAGAATATAGTGAATGAATGAATGAATGAATGAATGAATGAATGAATGAATGAAAACTTATATAGCGCGGCACATGCGAACTGAATCGCCTCTGGGCGCTTGTTGTTCCTGTCTCCTTTGGTATCAAAAGAGATGAGTCTTGATCTTTCTCCTGAATGCTAGGTAGTTCTCCTCCAACCGAATACTGGTTGGCAAAGCGTTCCATAGTCTGGGACCTTGGACCGCGAATCTTCTATCTCCTTTGGATTTGTATCCGGCTTTCGGTATCTGCAGGAGATTTTGATCAGTGGATCGCAGAACGCGATTGGGGTTATGGGCTTTTATTTTTTCGCGTAGATAATGGGGGGCATTCCCATTGCGTTAGACAGAGTGCTTTAAAAGTGATTCTGTCTTTTACTGGCAGCCAGTGAAGGGATCTCAGTGAAGGTGAGATTGATTCCCAGGGTTTTTTCCCAGTCACAAGTCTAGCGGCCGTATTTTGAACGACTTGTAGACGAGCGATTTGGTACTTAGGGAGTCCGAGGTAAAGGGCATTTGCATAGTCCAATCTGGAGTTAACAACTGCTCCCACCACGACCGCTATGTCTTCTTTGGGGATAAAAGGGATAAGCCTGCGTAGTAGGCGCAGCAGATGGTGAGATCCGCTTACTACTGACCCTATTTGTGTGTCCATAGTCATGTAGGAGTCGAAAATGACCCCGAGGCTTTTGACTTTGGCGCTAGGGGTGATGATTTTGCCCAGAATGGGCGGGGGTGTCCAAGTTGTTGCAGATAGATTCTTACGTTTGGCGTGAAACAGAAGGAGTTCTGTTTTCGCTCCGTTGAGTTTTAGATAACTCTTTGTCATCCAGTTCTCTATCAGAGAGAGGCATGTCTCTAGATTGAGGTGGTGATCCTTTTTATTGCAAATGCGGAAATACAGTTGCGTGTCGTCTGCATATGAGTGATAAAGCAGTTTTTGACTGCTGATGATCTCAAAAAGCGGACGAAGATAAATGTTGAATAACACCGGCGACAGCGGGGATCCCTGAGGGACTCCGTATGATACCGTGCGTTTTTCCGAAAAGAAAGGTCCTAACTTCACTATTTGCGATCTGTTTTCCAAAAAAGAGGAGAACCAAGATAAATCGCCTTCTGCGACTCTGGCTACTTCAGCTAGCCGGGTCAATAAGAGCTTATGGTCTACTGTGTCGAAAGCTGCGCTCAGGTCTAACAGAACCAGAAGACAAGATTCTCCTTCGTCTGCGGCCTCGAGAGCGTCGTCCCATATCTTGAGCAATGCTGTTTCCGTCCCATGTCCAGGGCGGAAACCTGATTGAAATGGGTCGAGTAGGTTGTGGGTGTCTAGATGCTGTTGCAGCTGTTGCACCACTGCTTTCTCCATAATCTTGGAAAAAGTGTTTAAGCTTGTTATAGGGCGGCGATGGAGATAGTGCAATCAGTGTAGTATATATAATACAATGGAGAGTATATAGTGCAGTCAGTGTAGTATATATAATACAGTGCAGAGTATATAATACAGTGTATTGAAGTGGTTACAGAAATAAGAAAAAAACTTTATAGTTTTTGCCAGGCCCTTTGGGAATAATATAGATTTTAAGGGAAACTCAATGCCAAAAAAAAAAACGATGTGGGTCCCCCCAAAATTCATACCAGAACCTTATGCGAGCATGCAGCCTGGCAGGCTAAGAAAGGGAGGGGACAAGCGAGCGCTTTGGGTGCCAAAGCACCTTGTCACAATATTAATGGGAACATGGGCCTTTACCCGACAACCCTGGCCGGTGGTTGTCAGGGTCTGTTATCAGAATCTGGAAACCCCCTTTAACAAGGGGGCCCCATATACCATCCCCCCTATGTGAATGGGTATCAGTTACAGTGTACCCCTCTACCCTTTCACCAAAAAAAGTGTCAAAAAGTAAAAACCACAAGATACAGTTTTTGACAATTCCTTTTTTTTAACATAGTGTCCCACGATGTACATCCATCTTCAATAATGCCGCCCGATGGACCCAAAAATATAGAAAAAACGAAAAAAACATTGCCTCCAAAAAAAGTTTCAAAATGTAAAAACCACAAGAGTTTTTGACAATTCCTTTATTAAAAAATAAAAAAAAGCGCCCCTCAATGTAAATCCACTGTCAATCGTGGCGCCCAAAGGACCCGAAAAATAGAAAAAAAAAAAAAAACTACCTCCATGGCCTCCAAGCGACTTCTGTCTCTTAGCTTTGACAGCTCTTATATTGGCAAGGACGGAGCCACCCGCTGATGAAACCGGATGACCCTGCCCCCTCTGACATCACATGACAATCCACGGTTTTGTTGTTGGAATGTCCAATCATGTGTATGCGGGATCAGACTAATAATTTGTAAGATCACTGCCAATCACAGGATGACTCTTCTTATATCCTAGTCAATATTCCAATCGCACACGTTCCTGGAAAAACGGCTCATAGAGGAAAGGTGGGTGCTGAAACGATCACCAGCTGGGCACTGGAACCTTTAACCACTTGTCATCTGCCCACCGTCAAATGACGGCGGGCAGACGACTCCATTGTTCTGACATCACGTCATATGACGTGATGTCCCTTTAAAGCCGCGGGCGGGCGCGCGCGTGTCGCCGGCGGCGCGCGCGCGCACCCGCCGCTCTGCGGGGATCCCGTGCGAGTGCCCGGCGGCAGCGATCGCCGCCGGGCACACGCGATTGCTCAGTAACTGAGCTGGGACGTGCAGCTCTGTGTGTAAACACAGAGCTGCACGTCCCTGTCAGGGAGAGAGGAGAGCGGTTGTGTCCCTTGTACATAGGGACACAATCGGTCACCTCCCCCAGTCACCCCCCCTCCCCCTACAGTTAGAACACTCATAGGACACACATTTAACCCCTTCCCCGCCCCCTAGTGGTTAACCCCTTCACTGCCAGTCACATTTATACAGTAATCAATGCATATTTATAGCATTTTTCACTGTATAAATGTAAATGGTCCCAAAAATGTCAGAAAAGTGTCCGAAGTGTCCGAAATGTCCGCCATAACGTCGCAGTCCCAATAAAAAAATCGCAGATCGCCGCCATTAATAGTAAAAAAAAAAAAAATGCCATAAACTATCCCCTATTTTGTAAACGCTATAAATTTTGCGCAAACCAATCGATAAACGCTTATTGCATTTTTTTTTTACCAAAAATATGTAGAAGAATACGTATCGGCCTAAACTGAGGGAAAAAATATTTTTTTTATATATTTTTTGGGTTATTTATTATAGCAAAAAGGAAAAAATATTGCATTTTTTTTTAAATTGACGCTCTATTTTTGTTTATAGCGCAAAAAATAAAAAAACCGCAGAGGTGATCAAATACCACCAAAAGAAAGCTCTATTTGTGGGAAAAAAAGGACGCCAATTTTGTTTGGGAGCCACGTCGCACGACCGCGCAATTGTCAGTTAAAGCGACGCAGTGCCGGAAGCTTATATTTTGTCTGGGCAGGAAGGGGGTGTAGGTGCACAGTAGGCAAGTGGTTAAACAAACGAACATATTTGCCAGCACACCATGGATCGTGGATTACGTTCAAAAATGTAATACAAAACAAACATCACAATAGTGCAACGTTTCGAGGTCACACAGGACCTCTTCGTCAGGCGAGTGTGAGTGCTTCGATCCATTGTATGCTTGGCGAATATGTTTGTTTCTTCTTATATCCTGTCAGCTGATTAGCCTATCAATTTTTTCCTAGAAAAGGCCACAAAATATACAATATCTGGATAAACAGAAACAAAGACTTAAAATTATATGGTAAAAAATAAATAAATTATAATAACTCCACTTGGATTTTGTTATTTATGTGGTCAGTCTGTTAGGAAAACAGATTGTAGAACACAGTTTTATGGCTGAATTCTGCTTGAAACATGAAAAAATATGACAGGCCACATATTAATGGATAAAGCATCATAAGGGCCCGCAGCTAAAGAATAGGCAAGCCTTCCTGTACTGTTAGACTGGTTTTTCTGCTGCTGCAATAATGTGATGCTAATAATAGATTATATTGAAATACTTAGAAACATACTAGGTTCGAGTGATTGTAAACGTTCACCTTTTAAAAAAAACCCATTCAGTTTAAAATAGAAATGAAATGGAAAACATTTTTGTATAGATATTAAAAAACATTATGAATACCTTTTTTCCCCTTTTCTAAGTGATCACATTTCCCCTGTTCTTAGCTGCATAAGAGCTGGGGGGAGGAGAAACAGCAGAACACTGAGCTTCCAGTGAATGTCTGTGCAGCAGGGGCATGTCAGGACAAGTCTGATCATTGGATGAGAGTACACTGAGTTCCCAGCAAACCTAAAGAACTGACCACGGCGTGCTCTCCTCTTTAGTGTGCTCCATTTTTATTAGGAAAGCAGAGGGACTGGCAGGAACACCAGGGATTTCACACAAAGAGAACAGGAGATTTTCTCATACAAGTACATGGTAAAGCAGCCATATAGCAGGAATATGAAGTGTTGGGGTAACAAAGGCTTTAATAACTACCTAATGTTATACAGAGAGAAACCTTAAAGAGGAGGTCCACCCAAATATTTTTTTTTTAAAAGCCAGCAGTTACTAATAGTGCAGCTGCTGACTTTTAAAAAATGGACACTTACCTGTTCAGCGTGCCCCTGATCACACATTGCACTCACATCTATGAAAACAAACAGAGGCACTTCAGCAGTAAACTCGGCAGTGAACTCCAAAACCAGAGACAAACTTGCGGTAACACCTTGATGTATTATGGTCTCAACGGATCCAGAGTCAACCATAAGTCTCACTCCCCGCTCTCTTCACTCCAAAACACTGCACACTCGGTGGTTGGTAGTCCGAACATTATGGAACACGAATGGGAGTGGTTACACGGCATACTATTCCATAACATCCGGACTACCGACCACCGAGTGTGCAGTGTTTTGGAGAGAAGAGGCGAACGAACGGAGCTATTAACTAAAAAGATAATATGTGATATTGCGGATTCCTTCTGGAAGAATACCCCACTCTCTCAGCCATAATGGGCTACAAGCAGGAGGGATGAGGGTTGTTCTGGTGGTTGCTGGGTGGCTGGGGGGTGGTTGGGGTGTGAGCAGATCCGGGTGTGTGGATAGTCAGGGCAGTTGCTTGGGTGTGTCTGAGTGTGAGTGTGGTCAGTCTGAATGTTCTACAACTGCTAGGTATTTATACTGTTTACTAGTACTGTTATAAGATGTGGGGCCCAGTGCGGTCCACGATGAATACCCTGGATCACTTGTTGTTATAGTTCCTTCGTTGAGGAACCAGGGTAATTACTCTCAGGAAAAAGTTGATGTCTACTAAGATACTATTGAATCTGCGTTAATCAATGGAAGAGCAGTAACCGTTACTGTGCCTTTTTAATGATTGTATTTGCAGAAAACAAATAAACAAAGTTTAAAGAAAAAAAAAAAAGATAATATGTGTTTGCGCTGCTTTAATTTCAACACTAAACTAAAGTGCCACAATATAATATAAAATACATGCTCAATGCATATACGATCATGATTAAGTGTTTAAATTATTATAGTAAAAAATTGGCAAAAGTGTATTATAGTGACCCCAAATATGGTTAAAAATTCCTTTGCCTATAATACAGTATATATAAATATGAAAAACCACTATATAAAGCGACAATATTCTTATATAACCATTCATGTGACAATAAATCCAGCAATTAACCACTTAAGGACCTCCGCACGCACATTTACGGCCACAGAATGGCACGGATGGACACAAGGGCGTAAATGTACGTCCTCGCCCAGTAGCGGGTCGGGGGTCCGATCGGGACCCCCTCCGCAGTGTGCGGAGGTCCCCGTGTCTCCGGGAGCGATCCGCGACGAGCGGGCGGATGTCCGTGTTCACCCGCCCCCCCCCCCCCCCGCGAACGCTCCCAGCCAATCACTGCGCTCTCCCGCCCTGTCACTTCCTCCTCCTGTGTTTACACAGGAAGGGGGAAGTGATGTAATCTCTCATCGCAGCGGTATTTCCAACTGCTGCGATGAGAGGAACACCTCACAGTAAGTGTGCACCAACATTACACTGACACACACACACATAGGCATACTTAACCCCTTGCGATCTAATCACATTTAGTGTCAGTGTGACAGGCAGTGTAAAATCAGTTAGTGTTAGGTTCAGGATAGCCCCCCCACCCCCCCTAATAAAGTTTTAACCCCCTGATCACCGCCCTAGTTAACCCTTTAACTCCCTATTGCCAGCGTCACTAAGCGATCATTTTTCTGATCGCTGTATTAGTGTCGCTGTTCCCGCTAGGTAGCTATTTTTTTTTTTTTTTTTTTATTGCGATTTTTTTTTTTTTACTAAAGACATGTGGCTAAATAAATTTTGACCTAAATGTTTGACTAAAATTTAGTTTATTTGATTTTTTTTTAACAAAAAGTAAAAAATAGTGTTTTTTTTTCCAAAATGTCGCTCTATTTTTGTATATAGCGCAAAAAATAAAAATTGCAGAGGTGATCAAATACCACCAAAAGAAAGCTCTATTTGTGGGAAGAAAAGGACGCAAATTTTGTTTGGGAGCCATGTCGCACGACCGCGCAATTGTCTGTTAAAGCAACGCAGTGCCGAATCGCAAAAACACCTTGGGTCATTTACCAGCGTATTGGTCCGGGTCTTAAGTGGTTAATAAGTATTTAAAAGCAAACAATGATAGAAAATTTGCAAAGTAAGAAATAGTTCCACCAATCGAAGATAATAATCCCCAAAAGTCCATATCAAAGTCGTTCGATAAAGTGTCTTAAGTTGAAATTATCTTCACCCCCATAAACTTTGTGCTCCACCACAAATGTAGAGTTCCTTCACCAGCTAAATTGCTCGCTCACCTTGTCTGTGGCCCAATATATAAATACAGGACAACAATGCCTAAAAGACAGAAGTCTGCAGTGCTATGATCCCCCAGAATCAGTGATCAGCATGAATCCACCTAATGGTTAAGGGTATCTTTGGATAGCGTCATCTCCGGATAACTCTCCAATGTCACCATATCGATATTGATTCCCTAATTTACACCCTTTTGCAAATTTGACTTTAGCTTCACCCACTCTTATATTTGCTGGGTCTTCCACTGCCTGTTGTGTCTACAGATGCAAGAAAGTTACTCCTGCATGTACTTACTGCTGCCAGATGCTTTATTGCCTCACACTGTAAGCACAAGAGAGATAGAGCACCAAATAATTAGCTTAAACATCCATAGAGCTTTATTCTTTAAATTAAGTAACAAGGCTTATTGGCACCTTACTGTCAAGAATAAAGCTTTATGGACTTTTAAGCTGATTGTTTGGCACTCTAGCTCTGTTGCTTATTGAGTTTGCTCAGGTGGCTTCTAGTTTATGTGATTGGCCTCCTATTTGTGTTTCTGAGTGTCCAAAGTCAAAGTTAATAAGAGATATTATTGACCTTAACCACTTAGTAACCGCCCTATAGACGAAATACGTCCATAAGTCGGTTACTTAACTCTAACAGGACATCCATGGACGTCCTCCCGTATAGTCAGGTCTGCTCGCCCGAAAGGGCGCGCACACCCGATCACCAGTGCTCGCCGGGTCCACGGGACCCGCAGCATTAATGATCGCAGTAAGGAGCCAATGGAAGCGGCTCCTTACCACGTGATCGCGCCGTCCAATGACAGCGCGATCACATGTAAACAAACCGACGTCATTTGATGACGCCGGTTTCTCCCTCCTCTCTCTGTACCGATCGGTACAGTGTGAGAGGAGAGCGCAGATGGCAGCAGCAGTGTGGGATGGATCTGTGACTATTGCAGTCACAGATCCATCCATCCCTGCTCAGCCATCCCTGCATTAACCCCGTCCTTCCCTGTGCATTACTCTGCATACCCCCTGCACAATACTCTTCCTTCCCTGCGCAATACTCTGCATACCCCCCTGCGCAATATTCTGCATACCCCCTGCGCAATACTCTGCAATACTCTGCATACCCTGCGCAATACTCTGCATACCCTGCGCAATACTCTGCAATACTCTGTATAACCCCCTGCGCAATACTCTGCAATACCCCCGCGCAATACTCTGCAATACCCCTGCGCAATACTCTGCAATACCCCCGCGCAATACTCTGCAATACCCCCGCGCAATACTCTGCAGTACCCCCGCACAATACTCTGCAGTACCCACGCACAATACTCTGCAGTACCCCCGCACAATACTCTGCAGTATCTCCGCACAATACTCTGCAGTACCCCCGCACAATACTCTGCAGTACCCCCGCGCAATACTCTGAACAATACTCTGCAGTACCCCCTGCGCAATACTCTGAACAATACTCTGCAATACCCCCGCACAATACTCTGCAATACCCCCGCGCAATACTCCCTGCGCAATACTCCCCGCGCAATACTCCCCACGCAATACTCCCTGCACAATACTCCCCGCGCAATACTCCCTCCGCATTACTCCCCGCACAATACTCCCTGCGCAATACTCCCTGCTCAATACTCCCTGCGCAATACTCTACGATCGTTTTTTTTTTCAGGCTTCCCAGCCTAGAGGTGAGATGTGGGTTTTTTTTGACCCCATATCTCACTGTAAAGAGGACCTGTCATGCTATATTCCTATTACAAGGGAATAGGAATAAAAGTAATCAAAACATTTGTTTTTGGGGAAAAACGTGTCAAACTAAAATAAATAAAGTAAAATGAACAATAAAAAAATAAAAATAAAATTACAGCGCCCCTGTACCCGTATGCTCGTATACAGACGCAACTGCACGCGTAAGTCCCGACCACACATGTGAGGTATCGCTGCGAACGTTAGAGTGAGAGCAATCATTTTGGCCCTGGACCTCCTCTCCAACTAAAAAGATGTAACCAGTAAAAACATTTAAAGCGTCGCCTATGGGGATTTTTAAGTAGCGAAGTTTGGCGCCATTCCACAAGCGTGTGCAATATTGAAGGGTGACATGTTGGGTATCTATTTACTCGGCGTAACTTCATCTTTCATATTATGCAAAAACATTGGGCTAACTTTACTGTTTTTTTTTTTAAAGCACAAAACTGTTTTATTTCCAAAAAAAAGCTTGTTCGAAAAATTGCTGTGCAAATACCATGCGCGATAAAAAGTTGCAACGACCGCCATTGTATTCTCTTTGCTAAAAAAGCATATATAATGTTTTGGGGTTCTATGTAATTTTCTAGCAAATAAATAATGATTTTTCCATGTAGGAGAGGAATGTCAGAATTGGTCTGGGTGCTCCAGAACGCCTGATGGTGCTCCCTGCATGTTGGGCCTCTGTATGTGGCCACGCTGTGTAAAAGTCTCACACATGTGGTATTGCCATACTCGGGAGGAATAGCAGAATGTGTTTTGGGGTGTAATTTGTGGTATGCATATGCTGTGTGTGAGAAATAACCCGCTAATATTAAAATTTTGTGGAAAAAAATTAAAATAAAAAAAATCTTGATTTTGCAAAGAATTGTGGGAAAAAATGACAACTTCAAAAAACTCACAATGCCTCTTTCTAAATACCTTGGAATGTCTTCTTTCCAAAAAGGGGTAATTTGGGGGGTATTTGTACTTTTCTGGTATGTTAGGGTCTCAAGAAATGAGAGATGCTGTCAGTACATCAGGTGTAATCAAATTGATAAATTTTCAGTAATTGGTACCATAGCTTGTAGACCCTATAACTTTCACCCAGACTAAATAATATCCGAATTTTTTTTGTTTTGTTACCAAAGATATGTAGCAGTATACATTTTAGGCCAAATTTATGAAGAAAAATTACTTTTTTGCAAAATTGTATAATAGAAATGAAGAAAAATTCATTTTTTTACAAAATTTTCGTTCTTTTTTCATTTATAGCGAAAAAAAATAAAAAACGCAGAGGTGATCAAATACCACCAAAAGAAAGCTCTATTTGTGGGAAAGAAAGGACAAACATTTCATTTTATTTTAAGTGCCCAGTGGTCAAGTGGTTAATATGAAGAAAGCCAAGTGTGAGTCCAACACCTCAATTTTATTTTGTTGTGAACTTTCTCACTAGAAGCGGACAAACAGATTGAACACAGAGGCCCGGATTCACAAACGATTTAAGTCGGCGTATCTCCTGATACGCCGACGTAAGTCCAAATGTGCACCGTCGTATCTTAACGCTGATTCACAAAGCGAGATACGTCGAAAAAAAAGGCTTCCTCCGCCCGACGTAACTTGCCTACACCGGCATATCGCGGGTGCATAGTTACGCTGGACGCATTCGGCAATCCCATTATAAATATGCAAATGAGTAAGATACACCAATTCACGAACGTAGATGCGCCCGCCCGCTTCATATACGCGATTTGCATAAGGCTTACGTCCGGCGTAAAGTTACCCCTCATATAGCAGGCGCAGCTAATGCAAAGGTATGGGCCAAGGAACGACGAATAGGGCAGTGCGTAGGTTACGTTCACACGTTGTAGGCATTGCGCCGACGTATCTTAGGGAGTAGATGCAACGTGATTCTGAGCATGCGCACGCATGCCCAGTTCGACCGGCCATTCATTTGCATGGGGTCACGCTTAATTTAAATAGATGACGCCCACCTCCTTCCTACTTTGAATTAGGAGGGCTTACGCCGGCCAATTTACACTACGCCGCCGCAACTTACGGAGCAAGTGCTTTGTGAATACTGCACTTGCCTCTCTAAGTTACGTTGGCGTAGCGTATATGAGATGCGCTACACCGCTCTAAAGATACGCTGCCCTACGTGAATCCGGGCACTGGGCTTATACTCTCACTTTTAAGTTTAACTC
This sequence comes from Rana kukunoris, assembly GCA_029574335.1. Taxonomy (NCBI): domain Eukaryota; kingdom Metazoa; phylum Chordata; class Amphibia; order Anura; family Ranidae; genus Rana; species Rana kukunoris. The sequence goes on along the minus strand of CM056049.1, from coordinate 562,305,509 downwards.
ATGGAAGCCCTTTACTGTCAGAATTAACAATGCCCTTACTGCCTTTGAATGGGTGTTGGATCTCTTGGTCCACTTCGATCCCTGCTGTAAATCTCACACATGATACAACCCTTGTGTTCTCTACTATTACCATGCTGCCATGTCACATCAGGAGTTGCCATGGAAATATTCAACGCTGAACGCTGAACTAAAGCCAGTGATACTGGGCACTGGTTTGCGATTGTGCCTACCATTAAAGTTGTGCACTGTCACATTTTGGATTATGATGCACTGAAGCTGATCTGCCCGAAGTGCTGGAGGAAGTCTGCTAATTTCTCCCCCTGGGTTCTCTGCCTGAGCTGCAATATCTGGGCAAATCCAAAGAGCCAAGGCATCTAGGGGTTGATAGACTCTATGTGTTGCCTGCTGCTGCACCAGTGTCGCCACTAATGATGGCCACCTGTGCTGAAGTTCGACACTGGTTTCCTGGGTCCTGTGACTCTTGGGCCAGAGGAACTGTGCCTGGACTTCCTCATCCCAACCAGGGTTAAGTTACGAAACCTCTGTGGGAGCTACACCCCCGAAGCTAGCTGTCCCAGCTGCGCCCACGCCTTCTCGGGACATGGATGTGTTGGAGACCACTGCTGCAAGCACAGAGAACCCTATTGCTAAACCATACAGTTCCCTCCCCCGGTTTTAGTTTACCTGTACTGGAGGTGTTGGAGCAGCCTGCTGCACCTGAGTCTGGGCCAGCCAGCTCACCTGGTGATTGGGAAGAGCAGCCCTAACTCATGGTAAGTAGTGAGGACAAGCCTGCCTATCAACCATCACTACAAGCTGGCCACTCTCCGAATTCCCCAACCTTCCATAGTTTGCAAGATCAAAATGACTATACTGTGGCTGAGTACTATCAGGTCTACAAAGAAATGAACTTGGGTAGACACATTTACATGAACCGAGTTTAGCATGGATTAGAGCGCCTGGTTGTTCACCAAATTAGGGGAGGCACCCAGAAACAGATGAATGGGTACGTTTCCCTGATATGACCTATTACATTTAAAAATTGACTTTCTATATTAATGTTTGTTTTCCTTTTTTCTGAAATGTTGGTTCTTGTTATGTGTAATGTTGAAAATTACATTAATTCCTATGGTACAAATATGGGTTTTTATTATGTATTGATGTTAATTTCATATTTGTTAAAGTGCGTAATGTGTATTTGATCTGGGATAGATTAACCCTTAGGCCGCTTACACACAATCAGACATGTCCAATGAAACATGTCCGACGAACCGTTTTCATCGGACCACGCTGAAGTGGTCTGTTGGTCTGATGTGCGTACACACCATCGGACCAAAATCCCCTCGGACCAGAATGCGGTGACGTAGAACACAACGACGTGATGAAAAAACGACGTTCAATGCTTCCAAGCATGCGTCGACTTGATTCTGAGCATGCGCGGGATTTTGGTCCGATGATTTTGTGTACTAACCATCAAACCTGTCCGACGGACAGGTTTCCAGCAGACAGGTTTCAAAGCATGTTTAGAAACTTTGGTCCGCTGGAAAACGGTCTGATAGGCCGTACACAGGATCGAACATGTCCGCTGAAACTGGTCTGCGGACCAGTTTCAGCGGACATGTTCGATCGTCTGTACGCGGCCTAAGGTGGTAGGAGTGTAGGCAGGTGTCTGCTAAGATATTGTGTTCATTTTTTTTGTAAAGCCTTGTCTTTACAAATTGTCGTGCTGTTTAGTTATTAGTTGACCTTGGATGAAGTGACAGGTAAATGGGCTAGTAGAGTCCGGTGCATGTCACGTGGCACTGGTTTAGAAATGCTGCACAAAAGTAGAGAAGGGTCATATAAATCATTATCTTTCATGTCCAGTGCATGAAGGTGAAAGAGCTGTGACACAGAATCCAAAAATGAAACTACTGTCTGGGTAGAGAAGTGTCGCTTATTATGGAGTCCAAACACAGTATTCCCCACACACACACATTCATGAAAATGTCTGTAGTAATGCTGGGTGCTTTAATGAACACCACTTGGAAACTGTAGACAATCAGGGTGAAGAAATGTCACCAGCACACCATGGATTCCTCAGAAGGGTCCAAAGCTTTATTCACATGATCACACGGTACACATACAGCAACGTTTTGGAGCCACCCAGGGCTCCTTCGTCAATCACTTGCATGATGAAGGGGCCGTGCGTTGCCCCCGAAATGATGCTGTATGTGTACCATGAGACCATGTGAATAAAGCTTTGGACCCCTCCAAGAAACCCTTGGTGTGCGGGTGACATTTCTTCACCCTCGCTTATTACAGAGAGCCCTGCTTTAACTCTGTACATGTGTTTTGGCATATGCTTCTAGCAGCCTGCATGGGCATGAGCACACACTCCTCCTCATCCCCACCTGGGCACCACCCACAAGTGTTTTTAGCTTAATACATTAAGCATTATAAAATAAACATTGCCCAGTATGATTTAGCGCTTACATTTGCGCGCAACGCGTCTACCTCTTTTGTCCCCTGCACCATCTGTCAACCACTTGTCATATGAAGCTTCAATAAAAGGATTTTTGGAAGTGCAACCATCAGAAACCATTTCTTTATAAGGAGCATATTAGTTCCCTGAGCTCCTGTTTGCCTTGTATTACATGTATTCAGTGTCTGACTTCCATGTACCGACCGCTGCTTCATCTACCATTTGTTCTTGCTTGCTTGCAATCTGCCCTGACCTCAGCTTCCTGGGTCACCTTCTGTCTGGCTGGGGCTTAGGCCTCTTTCACACGGACGGATAGAATGGTGCTTTTAGCTGCGGATTTTCTAGTTTTCTACTGCAGCTGAAAGCACACAATGCTTTCCTATGGCCCCATTCACACACTGCGTTTAGCTGCAGTTTCATTACATGCGGTTTGGTGCAGATAGAAAAAATAGATTTGACTGCGTCCAGGAACGATTTTGCACAGCTATCTGCACATAACTGCAGGTAAACGCAGTGCACTGTGTCAGCTGCGGATAGCAGCGTGAACAAAAGAAAAAACAACAGGAAGCACATCAGAATAAAAACGGTTGCTATGGGAATGACAATAATGGCCAACCGCAGATAAACGTAGCTGCATGTAAACGCAGCTAATCGCAGTGTACAAATGCAGTCGATCGCTGTGCCTGGAGTCTTGAATTTCAAAAGAAAAAAACATGCTTTTAACTGCGGCAGAACAGCCGCCCGTGTGAAAGGCGCCTTAGACTCCATGCCCTGAAGAACCCGGAGTGGGCATTCTGTAAGGGCTCATTGCCACTGAAACCTGTCAGGAAAAATGAATATCCATGCTCTGTTAGATGCTAAATGTTTTTTGGTTACTGTTATGTTTCCCTGTAGAATGGAGCACTATTATAAAAATTCAACAGAAAATCTTGTCTTGATGAAGAAGACCAACAATACGTAACAATGCTGCTTTGTACTGTCTGTGCCGACACCTGTAATTTAACATACTGCACAAATGCATAAAAAATACAGCTACCCGCCATGTAAAATTTTTTAATTTTTCTACTAAGCCAAATTAAAGTTTCTTTAACAAAAAAGGACACGTAGGCACTGCTGTTATTAAATGATTAGTCTTGCCTTGATTTCACTTACCCTCATTTCATGCCACTCCTTTTTCTGTACAATATTGACAGTTACGGTATTTCTGGTCCTTTATAATCAAAGGGGCATTAAAGTGGTTGTAAACCCTAGAAAAATATAAATAACCTGCAAGACAAAGGCATAAGTTAAAGCGGAGTTCCACCCAGGAATAAAACATTTTGCCAAAAATCCTAAAAAAAAATAAAAATAAAAATGTGAAAAAATAAAAATTATACTCACCCGAAATACCTGTTGCTATGCGGAAGTCCGTAATCTGCCTCTTCCCCACCACGGTGTGTTTTCTTCTGCTTCTTCTCCTAGTGAATGGGGCGCTCTGCTTTCTGGGAACTGTGTGTGTTTTTAGAGAGCAGCCGCCCATTCACAAGCCGGCACGAGACTCCCGCAGGCGCAGTAGGAAATGGGCAGTGAAGCCGTAAGGCTTCACTGCCTGTTTTCCCTAGTGTGAATGGCGGCGCGGGACCTGGATCAGTCGTGGGATCGGCATCAGGGGGGGGCCATCGGCGCGGGCAAGTAGGACAGGTAAGTGTCCTTATTAAAAGTCAGCAGCTACACTGTTAGTAGCTGCTGACTTAAAAAAAAAAAAAATTTGCGTGTGGAATCCCGCTTTAATTATGAATTCATTGTGAATTACTTACTGTACATCTAAGCCTCCGCAGCAGTCCTCGTAACCCCCTTCGGCCAGCGACATTGCTCCCGGAGATATTTCCGGTATCGCAGCTCAGGCACTGTGATTGGCCGGAGACTCGATGACTTCATTCTCACGCATGTGTGCGCGAGCTGACGGTAACGGCACATTCACTGAAGCAACAGCACGTACATGCCATTGCATCAGTGCACATGTGCCGATCATGGGTACTAACATTTATAGGTAAAGTTGATTTGGGGAAAATCCAATTGCCTCTCGGGGGATCAGGAGGGAATTTTTTCCCTGCTGTAGCAAATTGGATCATTCTCTGCTGGGGTTTTTCGCCTTCCTCTGGATCAACTGTGGGTATAGAATTGGGTATATGGTATTATATGATATTATATATACAGTACAGACCAGGGGCGGACTGACAACTCATGGGGCCCCCGGGCAATAGAAGATTATGGGGCCCCCGGGCTTACAGATGGCCACCACGCCAGGAGGCAGTGCAGAGGCGGGGCAGCTAAAATCTCTGGATTTTCACATCAAAAGCATGTCAGTTTCAGACATATCAGGGACAGATATTTACATACTGTCCCTGGTTTTACAGAGCCTGGCAACCCTGATGGGGCCCCCTAGTGATATGGGGCCCTCAGGCAGTGCCCGAGTGACTCAATGGTCAGACCAAAAGTTTGGACACACCTTCTCATTTAAAGAGTTTTCTTTATTTTCATGACTATGAAAATTGTAGATTCACACAGTAACGCCATCTGCGTTACTCTTGATAGAACGAGCGCAGCTGTACATTGTATTGACAGCCGCGCTCCGTTCTACATCTCGTCCGCGTCACTTCCGGTGCGCGGACGTCTGCGCTCCACGCTGGAACGCGGAAGTGCGACCCGCACAATTCCGCGTTCCAGGCGCGCTATTTAAATCCCCTGATGTGGCGGCAGGGTGTTCGTTTATTCCTGTTGGACGCCTGCCGCCACCAGGGACCCGGACACCAACCTTAAAAGACCCAGGTCACCCAGCACCTGCACCTCAGCAATCTGCCACAAGCCTACATGGACCTCACTACCCAGAAGGAAGGATTCTAACCACCTACACTTCAGTACCGCAAGTACCCCATGTGGCTAATACTGTGTCGCTAAGCTTTGCCTATACTGCAGTATCTTTAGGACTGTGATCTTTCTGTGTGTGCTGTCATCTATTGCTGTAAGCTGTATCACCATAAGGATTGCAGGCTACCCCTACTGTTTACATATAGATCTATTCCTCTTGCAATCCACACACCATCCCAGCCTCTTACAGACCATACAGTACAGTGCATCGCTCCCTATAGCTGCATGTTGCTTATATAGCTATCCTTGTACAAAGGTTGTTTCTCTTTGGAGGCTGTGATGACAAAGACCCCATAATCTCTGTGTTTCTATAGAGTAACTGGTGGCTCTGACCTGAGTAACCTCCGCAGCTGAGATCCAGACCACTATCCAGTGTCCTAATATCTAGCAGGGTCATAACATAATAAACGAACCCCAAAAGGAAAATGGATCCAGCGGAGCTTGCAAACCATTTGGTTGGACTCTCACAAAGGGTAGATACCCTTACCAACTCCTTAGCCGAGTTACGTTTAGAGAATGATGCTCTTCGCAACCAAAATTTAGCACAAGCCAGAGAGAGACCTGAGCCCAAAGTATGCCCCCCAGAAACTTTCTCAGGGGATAGAAAACTTTTTCGACAGTTTGTAAGTTCGTGTCAACTAATGTTCGAGTTACGGCCCTGCACCTACTTCTCCGATAGGGTCAAAATCCTCACGCTAGTCTCTTACCTTAGGGGTGAACCTAGAGTCTGGGCTGACTCTTACATAGAAGAACATGGAGACCTCCTGGGTGCTTTTGACACTTTCCTGGAGGAGATGTCCCAGCTTTATGAGGATTCAAACAAACAGCTGACTGCTGAGAACTCAATTAGGAATCTCAAGCAGGGAAGAAGACCCGTCGAAGACTACATAACAGAATTCAGATGTTGGTGCAGAGAGACCCAGTGGTCAGATGTTGCCCTACGGAACCAATTCCGGTTAGGCCTAACGGAAGTAATGAATAATGAGATTGCCCGTGTCGAGCTTCCTGCTTCTCTAGAGGATCTTATGCATCTTTCTATTGCTATTGACCGACGCATTCGTGAAAGGAAAGCAGAACGTGCTGTCACTTTTCCACCTACTCCGTTCAAGAGAGCCAGGTCTCCTCCCAAAGATGTTCCAATGGAACTTGGAGCAATCAAGGGACCATTATCTTCTGCTGAAAAACAGCGCCGCAGAGCACAAAACCTATGCCTGTATTGCTCAGCTCCTGATCATATTGTCTCCAACTGTCCTCTTCTAAAGAGGAATTCTGAAGGTAAAGATGTCCACATTAATAAGCTCAATACCTCTGGTTCTATCTCTAACCAATACATCTTTATTGCTCTTACTTTACAGTGGGAACAAGAAAGGATTACCCTTGACGCTATGGTCGACAGCGGAGCCTGTGGAAATTTCATAGACTCAAAAATTGTAGATTCCAATAAAATCCCCTGTGTGTTAAAGCAATTTCCTGTGTCACTCACTTTTATTGATGGTTCTTCATCCCCTTCTGGTCCGGTTTCTCGTCAAACCTCCCCCCTTTTGGTTACTAATAGTTCAGGTCACACTGAGACCCTTGTTTTTGACATAATCTCGTCACCGATATTTCCAATTGTTCTAGGTCTGCCATGGCTTTGTCTTCACCAGCCCACTTTTCATTGGGCAACCAGTTCGCTAACATTACAGTCCAAATTTTGTATGGAGACTTGTTACTCCAATTACTCTATCTCCTTTATGGAGTCTCACCAGGCTCAACTTCCAGAACACCTACTTGACTTCATGGATGTCTTCAGTAAGACTAACGCAGATAGACTTCCTCCAAACCGCATTTATGACTGTCCAATAGACCTCATTCCCGACAAACCCATCCCGACTGCGCGGATTTATCCGTTGTCGCAACCGGAGCTTGGACATCTCAAGATTTACCTGGACGAAAACCTCAAGAAAGGTTTTATTAGACCTTCCACCTCTCCAGCAAGTGCTGCAATGTTTTTTGTTAAGAATAAAGATGGTTCACTCCGACCAATAATAGATTACAGATCTCTTAACAACATCACTGTGAAGAATAGATATCCCTTACCACTAATTCCAGAGCTAATTGAGCGTCTCCAGACATCCAAAATTTTCACTAAATTAGATCTTAGAGGTGCCTATAATTTGATAAGAATCCGCCCAGGTGATGAATGGAAGACTGCCTTCAAAACTCGCTATGGACTATTCGAATACACTGTGATGCCATTTGGCTTATGTAACGCCCCAGCCACGTTCCAGTGGTTCATTAATGATATCTTTCGAGATTTACTTGACATTTGTGTCGTAATCTATTTGGATGATATCTTAATCTATTCTGACACTCCTGAGGAACACACCAAACACGTGCGCTGGGTTCTGGCTAGGCTCAGAACACACTCCCTGTATGCAAAGCTTGAGAAGTGTGTTTTCAGTCAATCCAGCATCTCTTTTCTCGGATATTTAATTACCCCAAAGGGCATTCAAATGGATTCTTCCAAGGTAGACTGCATTCTCTCCTGGCCAGTACCACTTACTAGGAAGGCCTTACAAAGATTCCTTGGGTTTTCAAATTATTACAGAAAATTCATCAAGAACTTTTCCGCTATTGTGAAACCACTCAGTAGTTTAACTAGCACAAAAACTCCTTTCTCTTGGTCAAGAGATGCTCAGAAATCTTTCGAGATGCTCAAGGAAAGTTACACCTCCGCTCCCATCCTCCAACTTCCCAATCCACTTTTCCACTTCACACTTGAAGTGGATGCCTCACATTACGCTCTAGGTGCTGTTCTCTCCCAGCAACCAACCCTATCCGAGCCTCTGCATCCTGTAGCTTTCTATTCCAGGACTCTATCTACAGCAGAAAAGAATTATCCCATTGGAGAAAAAGAACTCCTTGCAATCAAGGATGCCCTCAGTAATTGGAGACATCTATTGGAAGGTTCCACCCACCCAATCACCATCCTTACAGACCATCGCAATCTGCAACACCTGAGGGCCTGTAAGACACTGTCTGCTCGTCAAGTTAGGTGGAGTTTGTTCTTCGACAGATTTGACTTTGTCATCTCCTACCGCCCCGGTTCTCAAAACCTTAAGGCGGACTCCCTTTCACGTATCTATGAAGACCAGACCACGGAAGATCCTCCTCAATCTATTATCCCTTCCAACCGCTTTGTTGGAGTTTCTGCTTCTTTCAAGCATTTACTTACCCAAAGCTATGCTAAAGAGATTATGCAATTACCAAAAGGTCTCACTAGACACCCTAACGGTCTTTATACCTTTAATAACAAGATTTATGTACCACCTCAATTACAACTCTTGCTTCTTAAAAAACTACATGATGCCCCTTTAGCAGGGCACCTTGGCATCAGTAAGACCATCCACCTAGTTAAACGTGATTACTGGTGGCCCCACTTATCAAAGACAATCCATGATTACATTAATTCCTGTGTTACTTGTGCCACTAACAAACACTCAAGAAAACCTCCTTTTGGTCTCCTGTCTTCCATCCCAATTCCTAACAGACCATGGGATGTCATTTCAATGGACTTCATAGTCGATCTTCCCCGTTCCGAGGGGGCCAACACCATCATGGTCACAGTTGACGTTTTAACGAAGATGGCCCACTTCATCCCTTTAAAGAAATTACCCACATCTCTTGAAACAGCAAAAGCTTTCATACTTCACGTTCTTAAGCTCCATGGCTTACCCTCTCAGATCATCACTGACCGTGGTTCTCAATTTGTGTCCAGGTTCTGGAAAGCCCTTTGTCAAAACTTAAAGATTAATCATAAAATGTCCACCGCTTACCACCCACAAACAAATGGACAAACCGAACGTGTCAACCAGACACTTGAACAGTATCTTCGTTGTTACTGTACCCATCTACAGGATGACTGGTTTCATTTACTTCCCTACGCCGAATTTGCATATAACAATGCCAGGAGTTCTTCCTCTCATCTCTCACCTTTCTACGCCAACTATGGATTTCATCCCAACAGCTTACCATCCTCTTTTCCCACAAATAATGTTCCCTCTGTGGATAATTACCTTACCACCTTGAAAAAGAATCTGACTATTCTCCGTTCCAACCTTGAAGCTGCCCAACAGAAACAAAAAAAATATTATGATTCTCACAGGACAAGACCTCCTATATACAAAGTTGGCGATATGGTTTGGCTCTCCTCTCGCAACTTACGTCTTAAGATTCCTTCAAAAAAACTTGGTCGTCAATTTGCTGGACCCTTCCCAATCTCTCATATAATTAACAAGAATGCGGTTAGATTACTCCTGCCTCCAGATTGGAAGATACATCCCTCTTTTCACGTCTCACTTGTCAAACCTTTCACACCAAACCCGTTCCCTAACAGAGATCCTCACCCCCCTCCTCCTATCGAGGTTTTGGGTGAGACAGAGTATGAGGTTGAAAGAATTCTCGACTCCAAAAAGAGAGGTTCTACTATTCAATATCTTATTCGCTGGAAAGGTTATAGTCATCTTGATGATTCCTGGGAAGATTGCTCACACATTCATGCTCCCCGACTCATTAAACAGTTTCATCACAAACATCCTGATCGGCCAGCTCCTATTGGGTACTCTGTTGGTACCCCCTTGAGGAGGGGAGTATGTAACGCCATCTGCGTTACTCTTGATAGAACGAGCGCAGCTGTACATTGTATTGACAGCCGCGCTCCGTTCTACATCTCGTCCGCGTCACTTCCGGTGCGCGGACGTCTGCGCTCCACGCTGGAACGCGGAAGTGCGACCCGCACAATTCCGCGTTCCAGGCGCGCTATTTAAATCCCCTGATGTGGCGGCAGGGTGTTCGTTTATTCCTGTTGGACGCCTGCCGCCACCAGGGACCCGGACACCAACCTTAAAAGACCCAGGTCACCCAGCACCTGCACCTCAGCAATCTGCCACAAGCCTACATGGACCTCACTACCCAGAAGGAAGGATTCTAACCACCTACACTTCAGTACCGCAAGTACCCCATGTGGCTAATACTGTGTCGCTAAGCTTTGCCTATACTGCAGTATCTTTAGGACTGTGATCTTTCTGTGTGTGCTGTCATCTATTGCTGTAAGCTGTATCACCATAAGGATTGCAGGCTACCCCTACTGTTTACATATAGATCTATTCCTCTTGCAATCCACACACCATCCCAGCCTCTTACAGACCATACAGTACAGTGCATCGCTCCCTATAGCTGCATGTTGATTATATAGCTATCCTTGTACAAAGGTTGTTTCTCTTTGGAGGCTGTGATGACAAAGACCCCATAATCTCTGTGTTTCTATAGAGTAACTGGTGGCTCTGACCTGAGTAACCTCCGCAGCTGAGATCCAGACCACTATCCAGTGTCCTAATATCTAGCAGGGTCATAACACACACTGAGTGTCACCTGAAATGGTCTTCCAATAGTCTTGAAGGAGTTCCCAGAGTGTGGAGGCCAGGTCATCTGGTGCAGCACCTCATTACTCTCTTTCTTGGTCAAATAGCTCTTACACAGCCTGGAGGTGATGGTCCAACTAAACGCAAACCGGATGGAATAGCATGCCGCTGCAAGATGCTGTGGTAGCCATGCTGGTTCAGTATGCCTTCAATTTTAAATAAATCCCCAACAGTGTCACCCTCAAAGCACCCCCACACCATCACACCTCCTCCTCCATGCTTCACGGTGGGAACCAGGCATGTAGAATCCATCCGTTCACCTTTTCTGCATTGCACAAAGACACGGTGGTTGGAACCAACGATCTCAAATTTGGACTCATCAGACCAAAGCACAGATTTCCACTGGTCTAATGTCCATTCCTTGTGTTCTTTAGCCCAAACAAGTCTCTTATGTTTGTTGCCTTTCTTTAGCAGTGGTTTCCTAGCAGATATTCTACCATGAAGGCCTGATTCACACAGTCTTCTCTTAACAGTTGTTCTAGAGATGTGTCTGCTGCAAAAGGTGGCTACTTTGAAGAACCTAGAATATGACATATATTTTCAGTTGTTTCACACTTTTTTATTATGTATATAATTCCACATGTGTTAATTCATAGTTTTGATGCCTCCAGTGTGACTCTACAATTTTCATAGTCATGAAAATAAAAAAAACTCTTGGAATGAGAAGGTGTGTCCAAACTTTTGGTCTGTACTGTATATATATTTTTTTATGGTTGCACTGGATGGACTTGTGTCTTTTTTCAACCTGACTAACTATGTAACTATGTAACTATGTAACTATGCAGATACAGGGGATATCTCCTAAACCATGCAGGTTTAGGAGATATCCGTGGTAGCTACAGGTAAAGCCATGTACACACGGGCCAGAATCTCATCAGGAAAAAAACTTTGTTTTTTCGGACGAGATTCTTGGCAAGAATCTCTTGCCTCCCGAGTGTACAGACACTCCTTTCAAAAGAGGCATGGTTCTTTTGAAAGGCAAGAAGGCGGTGACGTCATCGCGTACATTCGATGCCGTCGCCGCCATCTTGCTGCACCCTACCTATGCCTAGGAAGTTACCGCGCATGCGTCAAAGTCATTTTGTGCATGCGCGGGTTTCCACAGCGATAGGTAAGTATACACACTCTCGGGTTTCTCGGCAGGAAAAAACTGCCGAGAATCATGACGAGAAAATAGAGAGCAGGTTCTCTATTTTTCTAGTCAAGATTTTAGGCAGTTTTCTTGATGAGAAACCTGAAAGCCTCGTACACACGCTTGGTTTACTCGGCAAGAAAGCTCTGACAGCAGTTTTCTTGCTGTTTCTTTGCCAAGTAAACCGAGAGTGTGTACGAGGCTTAAGCCTTATTATAGGTTTACCTGTAGTAAAAAGTGGTTGTAAAGGGTTTAAGCTCAAAAACAAACTTTATTATATTGCTGCTCGTTGACCATTAAATGTGGTGGCTCGATTAGCTTTCTTTATTATGCTTTTTTCCTTTTTTTTCAACTTGTGATCCTGCCAATAACACACTTCCTGTCTAACAGTGTCTCCACTATCTATGGAGGAGCAATGGAGACACGTTTGGACAGCAGGACTGTCTGGAGAGAGTAGTGTTAGGTTGGCTAGTAGATTTAAATAGACTTGATATAAATCATTAAAGCCTAAAGCCGGGTACACACTATTCGTTTTTTTTTTTTCGTTTTTTCAACCCAGCGGGTTTAGCTTTAAAAAAATAAACAGCTCCGGTGGCAGCCGCAGAGGTGTATTTAGGGTTTGTGCTGCCCTAGGCCTGACTAAACTCGTGCACTCCCTAATTTAAATATGACCCACCACTTCCTGTCACAGCCACACCCTGTGTTGTTTAAGACCCGCCCTGAAATTTTCGAGTGAGGACACTAGTTCTGAGGGCCCGGGGGGGGGGGGGGGGGGCGCCAATTGGTTCCCTTAACTTACTTAGATTTCCTCTTACTTCCTGATTGCCCATAGAGCAGAAAGTGAAGGGAAATCTTTGCAATTGGACAGGGATGGTAAAAGTGTTGCCTATAGTTCTACTTTAAATAGATGGTGGAGCAGAAACCTATAGCACAGTGAGGAAGGTTTGTGGTCCAGGATGACAAAACAGTCAAAATTGGAAGTGAGTCCCCCCCCCCCCCCCCCACAGTTGCGGAATGCCGGCCGGTCGCATACTAGAAGCAGCGCGGCCGCATACTAGAAGCAGCGCAGCCGCTTTATGGGGGCCCTAGGCTAATTTTCCTAACAGTGTAGCGCAAGCCGGCGGGGACTCTTTTTGTGCTGCCCCCCTGCAAAGTGCTGCCCTAGGCCTGGGCCTTGTTGTCCTAGGCCAGGATACAGCTCTGGGCAGCTGCTATGCTAACCATGCAAGGTTAGTCCAGCGATCTCCCCCGCTGAACTGTTGTGTTCTGACAGGCGGACAGTGGCCATTGTCTCGCAAGATTCCACCCATGTGGCTTTTTTTCCAGCTAACACTTTGTAAGAGCTTTGTAAAAACATTTTTTTGCCTTTTGGGATAACAGTTTTACATAGATGAAAATGATCTGACCACTGTAAGCACCAGTGGTTTGTCTCAAACCTCTAACTTCCACTTTTGCTGCACAACTTACTCTGCTAAAGGAAGTTGAAAAATAAGAGCAGAATCAACAAGTAAAAACATAAGTTACGAGAAAAATCAGATAAACAAAGATAGCTTTGTTAATGCAAGTGACAGACGGCATCATATACAGTATGTCATATTTTATTTTGCCTTTAGTAGCACTTTAAGTGCTGCTAGTACTTTTTGTCCTCCACTAAGATGAAGGAGCATGACCCTGAAACACGACAGCAGAGATACTTTTCCTAAGCTACTTGCTCAATTGTCATTCAGTACATATGACTTTGAACAAGTATTGCCGTTTTCACCCCTGATTTGTTCAGTGTCCTCTAGGCTGGGTTCACACTGATACGACAAACGCTTTAACATTAGGAGCTAATGTTACATGACGTGTGCAAATCAATGTTTCCCTATGAGAGCCGTCTTAACTGGTCGGACACAAGCCGGTCTGACTTTGAAAATGTTCTCTGCACTACTTTGGTCCGACTTCAGCCTATTGAATACCATTGAAGTCGGATCAAAGTAGGATCCTTGTCCTAACCATCCAACTTGTGACATCTGACGTGATTACAGCAGCAGTAAAATAAATTTATCTCACACTGAGATTATTTTGATTGGGTAAAGGACAAGTCAGATTATCACAAAGTCGGAGCAAAATCTTATCTTGTTCATTCAAGTCGGATAGAAGTAGGACCGATATAGGACAGATGTAGGACAATCGTGTCGTATCAGTGTGAACCCAGTCTATGGCCTGGATTCGCGTTGCACTTACGCCGTCGTATCTCGAGATACACATATGCGCCGTCGTATCAATGCGCCTGACTCTAAAAGCAAGATACGCCTGATAATCGGCTTCTTACGACCGACGTAAGTTTCCTACGCCGTCGTATCATGGTCACATATTTACACTGGCCGCAAGGGGCGCTCCCATTGTTTTACGTTTCAAATATGAAAATGAGTGAGATACGCTGATTCACAAACGTACTTACGCCCGGCGCATTAATATACACGGTTTACGTAAGTCGTACGTCCGGTGTAAACTTACCCCACATAAAGCAGGTGTAAGTCATGCAAAGGTATGGACGAGGGAACAGCCATCGTATTGTACGTCATTTACATAGTACTACTTGAATAGGGCTGGGTGTAGGTTACATTCACGTCATAGGCAGTGATTTGACGTATCTTAGGCAGTTATTTCGACGTGGTTGTACGCATGCGCAGGGGGGATACGTCCAAGCTACGATGCATGCGCCGTTCGTTTTAAGTACCCATAACCCCATACATCATTTGCATGGGGTTACGCTTCATTACCATGTATCACGCCCACTTCCAGCCCACTTCCACCTACTTTGAATATACGCTACGCCGGCGCAACGTTGGGCGCATTTTCTTTGTGAATTTCATACTTGCCTCTCAACGTTGCGCCGGTGTAGCGTAAAGAAGATACGCTACGGCGGCATAAATATGCGCCGATCTACATGAATCCGGGCCTTAGGCGGCATACACACGACCGAGGTTCTCGCTAGAAACCAGCGAGAACCTCGCTGGGAGCTGCATTCCAGCGAGAACCTCGGCCGTGTGTACGCTCCTGGCTCGCCCCGCCCATCGGGAATCCCGTCGAGCGAATAGAGAGCAGGCTCTCTATTTGCTCGACGGCCCGCCTGGATGAATGGCTGGTTGCCATTCCCGACATGGTTCGCCGATTTCGACGGCCGGCCGAGAACCTCGACGGGCGGAACGATGTGTTCCGCCCATCGAGGTTCTCGTACGTGTGTACGCCGCCTTAGTGTTTTTTCCATTATTACAGCTTTTATTTGACTTTTAGGAAGTGATCATTTTGTATATGTACTATGACCATGACAAATCTGCTTTGCTGATGTGACCTGATCAAGTCACTATTTTTTAAATGCATTTTGTTCACCTGCTTTGTAAGTGAATTTATTTGCTGCCCTTTATGTTTTACTACCATTTATATTTGCCTCCAGATTTGCCATGGAGGCTGCAAGGTTTAGAAGATTGCCCAGGTACCAGTGAGGCACATTGCTTGAACATTCTATATACTTGAAGATTATATCGGGGTTTCATCTCCAACTTTGAAGAATTGCAATCTCTCGACAAGACTGTTCTGACTACGACTCCGAAAAGCAGAGTAGACTGTTATCTGGTGAGAAAGTAAGTTGACTAGGTCACTGTACCAAGTTCCCATTGTTCTCTGTCTGCGCTGGCAGTTGTTACAAATTGCCAGAAGTCAGACAAAGTTATCTAGTGCACATCCTGTCTGACCCATGTGTCCAGCTCCTTCTGCAATTCAAATCAACATTACACTTATCAGCAGGAATAAAAGCTTTTAAGTATTGAAGTGCTTGCTCATGTATATAAACAGTTTTTGTAAGCCTAGTAAAGGGGCCAAATGTCGGACAGCATTGGCCGATTCAATAGAAACTGGCTGACATATGGCCCATGTGTACTGGAGTGGCTCCGACACGGGACCTTCTGTGCAAAGGGGCTTGACCGAAAAAGGTCTGCCAACAAGCTCCCGATCAACACCCTGCCAAAGTGTTTTGGCAAGGGGGATGCCTCCACCTGTCAGAACACAATATAACAGCAGGGGATATTGGTGTACTAACATTGGATAGTTAGTACGTCGGCTCCTCTTGAGCTGTCAGTTTTTTTTTCATTCAGCCCCGCTGTATTGAATGAAAAAAAAACTATTGGTGTGTACCGGGCTTTACAGATGTTTCATTAATGGTAGAGTTTAATATTGGACCAATGGTACATTCAGCTGGACTCCCAAATCCCTATAATGTGACAGTAGCTAAAGCTAACAAGGCTATTGTGTTACAAATGTCAGTAGGTTGTGCCAGAATTTAGATTGTACCTACCTATACTAGGAAAATACTGCCTAAGGTCCTTTTCACACTACTGCGGCTTCAAAGTGGCACAATTTTACTGTGCTTTTGCGGCAGAAATTTTCTCACAATTCGTGGCAGCGATTTTGCCACGATTTCAGGGAATGCCTGTGTAACTGCCATCGATGCTGGACCAAAGTAGTGCAGGGACCACTTTGAAGTCGGAACGACTTGAAGTTGTACTAATATGAATGGTTGTCATGCTACTTTGCAGTCAAAAATCGTTGGGCAAGTTGTACAAGTGTGAAAGGGGCCTAAAACACACACACTTTGTCATGGCAAACTTTGTACATCTCCATTTTACTACATGCTAGCTCACCCTTGAGATGTTCTCACCAGTGTTGCCAACATACCAGATTGAAATTTACTGGCACGACACCCGAAATTTACTGGCGCAGATTTAAGGTAGGTATTAAGTTAAAAAAACATATTTTTGTTATTTTTGATATAATAAGGGTAAATTATTTAGTCACATCACCCCCTGCCTCCATCCCCCTCTGCCACCAACACCCCCTGCCTTCACCCCTTTCTGCAGTGCCACAATCTCCCCCAGGCCCCCTGCCTCAAATCACCCCCTGCCTCCATTGTCCCCTGCCTCCATTCCCCTCTGCGGTGCCACCAACAACCCCTGTCTCCATACCCCACCCTCTGCGATGCCACCATCCCCCTCTGCGGTGCCACCAACACCCCCTGCCTCCAATCACCCCCTGCCACTAACACCCCCTGCCTCCAATCACCCCCTGCCACTAACACTCCCTGCCTCCAATCACCCCCTGCCACTAACACCCCCAGCCTCCAATCACCCCCTGCCACTAAACACCCCCACCTCCAATCTCCCCCAGGCCCCCTGCCTCCAATCACCCCCTGCCTCCATCCCCCTGTGCGGTGCCACCAACAACCCCTGTGGTGCCACTATCCTCCTCTGCGGTGCCACTAATACCCCCTGCCTCCAATCTCCCCCTGCCTCCAATCTCCCTCTGCCTCCATCCCCCTCTGCGGTGCCACCGCAGCCAACATCACTCCTTGCCTCCAATCTCCATGCGCAGTTCCAAGCCGAACCGATCTTGGCTATTTTTACTGGCACATTTCTGCAACCATGGGCATTTACGAACGGGGGGAAAAAGTGCCCGTTTTTACGAACTGTCCGTAAAAATACGGACAGTTGGCAACACTGGTTCGCACTAGACCCATCAATGTCTTAAAATGCATCAAAATGCTCTATATTGAAGGGCAGGAATATGTAAAAGCAAGAAGGCTGCACACTTTCAAAGTGAAATTTCCCTAGAGCTCAATGAACAAGGCGAAGCTCTGCTGACTTCAATCATCCGATCATGTGCAAGCAAAGATACTGTTGTTTTTTTTTTTTTTTTTGCTTTTCTTGCACCTGATTGCTCTGGGGCAAAGTGCAACAGCAAAGCAAACAGCCTATTTGCCTTTAGTAAAGCAACTGTAAAGTGTGCAGATTAAGGCTCCATGCACACAGAAGCTGATAAACTGCAGTTTATTGGTGTTTTGGCATTTTTTTTAAAAAGCCCATAAACTGAACTCTATGTTAGCCTATGTGCCCATGCACACATGGGCGTTTTTTAACATTAATGAGTTTTGGAGTTTATTGGCTTTATTCTGAACGCCCAAAATTTGCGTTCAGAGTGCCGTTCTACGGTGGGAAAAAATGCAGAAAATGCTAATAAATGCTCAAAAATGCTCAAAAACGCTGGCGCCAGCGTTTTTTAGCATTTTTTATCCATTGAACAAAAAAAACGCTACACTGAAAAACGCTAATAAACGCTATTGCAAAAACTCTAAAAAATGTTAAAAGGCTCCCTGCAAAGCTACTGCCGTTTTTTATAGTTTTTTTTTTAAGCTTCTGTGTGCATCGATCCTAAAGCCCTGTACACACGATCGGTCCATCCGATGAGAACGGGCCGACGGACCGCTTTCATCGGTTCACCGATGAAGCTGACTGATGGACTGATGTGCCTACACACCATCGGTTCATGAACCAATCGTGTTAGAACGCGGTGACGTAAAACATAACGACGTGATAAAAAAAATGAAGTTAAATGCTTCCAAGCATGCGTCGACTTGATTCTGAGCATGCGTGGATTTTTAACCGATGCTCGTGCCTACTAACGATTGGTTTTGACCTATCGGTTAGCCGTCCATCGGTTCGATTTTAAAGCAAACCATCTGTTTTTGGACCGAAGGATAACGGACCGATGGGGTCTACACACGATCGGTTTGGACTGATTGAAAACGAACTTCAGTCTGTTTTCATCGGTTTGAACCGATCGTGTGTACGCGGCTTAAAGCTTTTGGGTTAAAGTGTTTTTTAATTATTTTGAAAAGAAAGAAAGTCTAACAAGCATGAAGCAGCTAAGTATTTCAAAATATAAAAATGTGTAGAAATCTGAATATTGAGTCCTTAGTTATTATAACTGGAGGCTCAGTTGTAAAAGATTTATGTCCCTGACTTAATTTAGATTTACTTACTTTTTCTAGGAAAGACACTATAATGGGAGTATCAGGAGACTGTAGGTCAGGTCATATTTGAAAGCTGTCCCCTGTCATATGACTGACCCAAAAGGTGGGGAACAACATGTGAGGTCAGTTAGTAAAAGTAACTGCCAGGCTTCAGCTGATCTCTTATGCTCTGATGGCCTTGAGAGTGCAGCGCACACATACCTATGGTGACAGTTTATTTTTAAGAAAAAAAAAATGAACTATAGGAAAAAATATTTAAGTGAGTTTAAATATACTAGTATATACCTTGTTTTATACCAATTAGGTGGAAACGCTGAGGGGGCTGAGGAGGGCTGCTACACACAAAAGGCTTATTATTTTAATGCATAGAATGCATTAAGATAAAAAACTTTCTGCCTTAATTGCCGCATACACACGATCGGACATTCTGACAACAAAACCCTGGATTTTTTTTCCGATCGATTGTTGGCTCAAACTTGTCTTGCATACACACGGTCACACAAATGTTGTCAGAAATTCCGATCGCCAAGAATCGGGTCACATACAACACTATGACGAGCCAAGAAAAATGACGTTCAATGATTCCGAGCATGCATCAAATTGATTCCAAGCATGCGTAGGATTTTTGTGCATCGGAATTGCATACAGACAATCGGAATTTCCGACAGGAATTTTTGCTGTTGGAAAAATTGAGAACCAGCTCTCAAACATTTGTTGTCGGGCCATTTTTTGCGTTACCGCACTGCGTCACTTTAACTGACAATTGCGCGGTCGTGCTGCGCTGTAACCCAAACAAAATTTACATCCTTTTTTCCCCACAAGTTGTTGCCTTATGGGTTTATGTGAAGTCTCCATTAATAGTTGTAAAATATTATAATTATGAGTATATTTCATTTGGCTTGCATCTATGAGGCCGTGTACAGAAGAGGTGACATGTCCGCTCAAACATGTCCGACGGACCGTTTCCAGCGGACATGTCTCCTCGGGTTTTGGTCCGATGGCGTGTACACACCATCGGACGAAATGCCCCTTGGACTGAGGACGTGGTGACATGGCGGTGACTTAGATGCCGCCACGTCACCACTCCAGGAAGTAAAATACTTCCACGCATGCATCGAATCCATTCGACGCATGCGGGAGATTTATGTCCGCTGGTTAGGCGTACTAACCAGTGGACATGTCCGACGGACAGGTTTCCAGCGGCCAAATTTCAAAGCATGCTTTGAAATTTATCTGCTGGAAAAACCTGTCCGCTAGGTCATACACACGATCGGATATGTCCGCTGAAACTGGTCGGCGGACCAGTTTCAGCGGACATATCCGATCGTGTGTACGCGGCCTGAAAGGTGTGCAAAAGGGCTTCACAGAAACGCTGGTTAAAGAGCAGACTATGCGGGGCCGAGACTTGGAGAGACAATTCCATTGTTTTACACCTACTCTCCTCAAAGAATCCCATGCTGGGATATTCAATGAAGGGAGGCCAAAACGTAATCAATACCCAGTTTCCTGGGAAAATTCAAGTAAATCTCCTGACCAGAATAGTCACTAGGATTTGCATTAAAGGGGGCTGACGTATGTAGTAAGCCCTCCAATCATGAGCCCAGCTAGACCAATGGGACATCAACAGCCAGGGATATACACGGAGGAGATGGGAGGAAAATCTCCCTTTATGGAATGGCAGCGAGGAGGATGGAACTAAAGGGTATTTTATGGGAAAAGGAAACTGAACATGTTTGTACATTAATGTTTTAGAGGAATATGCTCTATATTCCTCCATGTAAATATTGTACTTTAACCTACTATTTCCTTCTAGTTTAACCACTTAACCCCCGGACCATATTGCTGGTCAAAGACCAGAGCACTTTTTGTGATTCGGCACTGCGTCGCTTTAACTGACAATTGCGCGATCGTGCGATGTGGCTCCCAAACCAAATTGGCGTCCTTTTTTTCCCACAAATAGAGCTTTCTTTTGGTGGTATTTGATCATCTCTGCGGTTTTTATTTTTTGCGCTATAAACAAAAATAGAGCAACTATTTTGAAAAAAATTCAATATTTTTTACATTTTGCTATAATAAATATCCCTAAAAAAGATATAAAAAAACATATTTTTTCCTCAGTTTAGGCCGATACGTATTCTTCTACATATTTTTCGTAAAAAAAATCGCAATTAGCGTTTATTGATTGGTTTGCGCAAAATTTATAGCGTTTACAAAAAAGGGGGTAGTTTTATGGCATTTTTATTAATATTATTTTTTTACTAGTAATGGCAGCGATCAGTGTTTTTTTTCGGTACTGCGATATTATGGCGGACACATCGGACACTTTTGACACATTTTTGGGACCATTAGCATTTTTATAGCGATCAATGCTATAAAAATGCATTGGATTACTATAAAAATGCCATTGGCAGTGAAGGGGTTAACACTAGGGGGCGGGGAAAGGGTTAAGTATGTTCCTGGGTGTGTTCTAACTGTATGGGGGGGGTGGACTCACTAAGGGAAATCACTGATCTTCTGTTCATACATTGTATGAACAGGAGATCAGCGTTTCCCCCGCTGACAGGAACGAGAGCTATGTGTTTACACACATAGCTCTCGTTCCCCGCTCTGTAACGAACGAGCGCGCTTGCCCGGCGGCGATCGCGCCCGCCGGGCACGCGCACGGGACTCGGGGGACGAGCGGGGGTGCGCGCGGGTCGCCGGCGGCGCGCACGCGCCCCCTAGCGGCCGCTAAAGTTAGGACGTAGAGCTACGTGCTCTCGTCCAGCAGTGCCACCGTCCCGCCGTATAACTGCGGTGGGCGGTCGGCAAGTAGTTAAGACTATAGATATTTTCTGTGTATTAGATAGACTGTTAAACTTTTTGCTATAATTAATATCCCCAAAAAATAAATAAAAAAAAATGAATTACTTCCACAGTTTAGGACGATATGTATTCTTCTACATATTTTTGGTAAAAATAATAAATAAAAAAAAAAAGTGTATATTGATTCGTTTGCGCAAAAGTTTTAGCATCTTCAAAATAGGGAATAGATTTATGACATTTTTATTATTATTATTTTTTTTACTAGTAATATCGGGACTGTGATATTATGGCGGACATGTTGGACACTTTTGACACATTTTTGCAGCAATCAGTGCTATAAAAATGCACTGATTACTGTAAAAATGTCACTGGCACTGAATGGGGTTAACACTAGGGGCGATCAAGGGGTTAACTGTGTTCCCTATGTGTGTGTTCTAACTGTGGGGGGTGGGACTGACAATAGAATATGGGCGAGCTTGTAGGAGCTCACGATCTCTCTCTCCTCTCAGAACAGAACTGGGATGTGAGTTTACACACACACGTCCCTGTTCTGCCTCTCATGCTCAGGATCGCTCGTGGCACGCCGGTCACAAGCATTGGCACCCCCCTGTGCAGCGGGCCCGCACCTGCTATCCCGCTTAAAGGGAGCATCGTACAGCTATGAAGTTTCGAGGGATCGTGCCGACCTGCCAGCGTATAACGATGGCGGATGGTCGGCAAGTGGTTAAAGTATATTTAAATAAAAATAAACACAATTGGCTGTAATGCCATTGCACATATTACCTAAATACTGTATATTACCAACAATAAATATTAAGATTTTTTTTTTCTTTTAGCAGCTTAGTAGATGCCCCTTACTTATTGTTATGTGGTAGTGCAGTGTTAACTTTGACTTAAAATTCTGATTTTGTTTTAGTTATAGCCATTTTAGTTTTAGACGTATTTTAGTCATCTGAATTGTTTACGTTTTAGTCGTATTTTAGCCGACTAAAATAGTGTTAATTTCGTCATCGAAAATATTTTTGTAGACGAGATTAACACTGCTGATGAGCTGATTCATTTGGAAGATATGGTGATATTTTCATACCACCTAAGGTTCAGCTTTAAAAGTGTATTTTTGATTTTCTGTCTTCAATGTAAATACACACAATTATAACATATAGTGATTTAGTGTTACTCTATTCAACATTACATGTGGTTAGAAAGGCTGTACTATAAAATGTGGATAACAGTACTAAAGTTAAAGAGCTATGAGCAGTGTGTGGCTTTGACTACGACAGACTCAATAAACACGATGGACCACAAAGTGTACAAGCTACATTACCAGCCTTTCAAATGTGGCTTTCATTTGTCTTTATTCTTACTGGCAGGAAAACATGCAAAGGACCTGTTCAGATCTGTGCACTGATCTATGGATTTAAACTATGGGATGTCAGGAATGCCAAAGACACTTTATTCATAACACAGTATTCATAACACAAAGAAAAAGCACTACAAGTGTTTAGATGTGAACAGACTCTGCACTAAAACAAGGTAATCATCAGGCACAACAAGCATTATAACACGAGGAAAAAAAAAAAAAAATGAAGCTATTAATTTACATAGTTCTCATAAAAAAAAATGTTTTAAATCACAACATATGGCTTAGAGAAAAATTACAGGGAATTGGAGCCAACTTTCCTAAATGCATCTTTTTGTGATGTGTACAGTAATGCATACCGTAGTATGTTTTTTTATCTTAATTTGTTTTCTTAATATTTATTGTTGGTAATAGATTTAGGTAATATGTGCAATGACATTACAGCCAATAGACTGTTTTTCCTTTTGCTTTTTTTAAATATATTTTAAAGTTAGAGCGTGTTAGAGGTGTGAATGCATCCTTACTCTAAAACTGCAGTGATGCCTCCATTGATCTTGATAGGTCATGATGAAACCCATAGAGTTTAAATGTGTTATCTTTAAACCTTTTCCTGGAAAAGTTAATTATTGTTCTTAAAGTAAAGGCCTCCTTATTGTTTTGATTGGAATCAAGAGCTGTACAAGAGATTTGCCTCGGCTTCCAATGCTGATAATAAAGTGGCTTCACATGAGACACAGCAATCAGCTCACTGAAGAAATATTTGATTACAAGGATTTTCTTGTAGGAGCGTGAAAATTAATTTGATGTCAGTGTGCCGCAAAATATTAAAATACTTTTCTCTGATATGGTTATTATTTTTGTACCATGATTTGATGCAGTGCAAACGTGGATTTTCCTATATGTACACACAGATAGCATTGTGTGCAATATCTATCATTTTAACAAAAATTGTGCATTACAAGGAAAATCTGCTAATTATTTTCCATATTATATCCATGTGATAGAATTAGATGTTCAGCTTTGATAAACATATAATAAAATATCAAATGCTAAAAGTGATATTAAACACTATGGGCCAGATTCACGTATTCCAGAGCATCTTTGCTCTGGAGTAACGCTTCTGATTTGCGTTGCGCTGCCGAAATTTTAGGAGCAAGTGCTGTCATTCACGAAGCACTTGCTCCTAAAGTTGCGGCAGCGCATCACAAATGAGCCGGCGGAATTCAAATGTAGCGGGTACGGGGCGTGTAGTATGCTAACTACGCGCGATCCCGCCGCCAACGTACTGCGCATGCGTCGAGTGTCAAAACATCCCCGTGCGCATGCTCCAAAATCTGTGAATGAACGTCAATGACGTCACATTCCCATTCATGACCGTTTTACGCAAGCGACGTTTTTTTTTTTTTTTTCCGACGCGATGACGACGCCTATACCTAACATAGGATACTCCAACCCCATGTAGGTATATCTATGCGCCGCGTATCCCGTCCGGAAACGTCGTATCGTCATTGCGTCGCGCCGGATTTCGATCGTGAATTGCCGATTTCCGCTCATTAACATATTTTTTGAGCGTAAATCGGCGGGAACGCCCCCGGCCCAATTTTTAAGTTAAAGTAACGATGCGATGGCGAAACTCAGTTACGCTGCTCGCATCGGAACTTCAACCCGGCGTTTCTTGTTTTCTGGTTACAGAAAACAGAAACGCCGGCTCAAAGCCACAGTTAGGCTGGCGGATCACTCGATCCGCCAGCGTAACCTTTCCTGAATCTGGCCCTATTAGTTTCTCTTTTTAGGAAAAAGAGGTCCACAATTGCATTAGAAGATGTTCTTCTTTAAAGTTTTCTGTTTTCTTTTGCTCAGGCTGGTCCACAGCGCACTGCAAATAATAAAAAAAAATGGAAAAAATAGGTACACAATTTGTCTATCATGTCCATCAATACCTGCACCTGTACACAATGGGGGTTATTTCCTAAAGGCAAATCCACTTTCAGTGCAACTTCAAGTGCACTCGCTGTAAATCTGAGGGGTAGATCTGAAATGAGGGGAAGCTCTGCTTATCACTCAATCATGTACAAGCTAAAATGCTGTTTTTTATTTTCCTTGCATGTCCCCCTCGGATCTACAGCGACTGCACTTCCAAATGTACTTTCAGTGCAATTTCAAGCGCACTCTGCACTCTGCACTTGTAGTTTGCACTTGTAGTGCAAAGTGGATTTGCCCCATTGGGTCCTTGTGACATTACCACATATAAGGATGCACACAAGAGGATGTTGAGGAATAGAACAATCTGTTTGCGCTCATTCCAGTCGGCTATGTTTTTAAGTGCCTTTTGAAGTTTTGATCATGGGAGTGCAGTTTAGGCCAATACGTATTCTTCTATCTATTTTTGGTAAAAAAAAAAAATGCAATAAGCGTTTATAGAATGGTTTGCGCAAAATTTATAGCGTTTACAAAATAGGGGATAGTTTTATTGCATTTTTATTTAAAAAAAAATCTTTTTACTACTAATGGCGGCGATCATCGATTTTTTTTCCTTGACTACGACATTATGGCGGACACCTCGGACAATTTTGACACATTTTTGGGACCATTGTCATTTTCACAGCAAAAAGTGCTATAAAAATGCATTGTTTACTGTGAAAATTACAATTGCAGTTTGGGAGTTTAGTGTGACCTCATATGTGTTTCTAACTGAAGAGGGCGGGGCTGGACGTGTGACATCATTGATCGCCTTTCCCTATATCAGGGAACAGACGATCAATGACAGTGCCACTGTGAAGAACGGGGAAGGTTTTTTTTACACACACCTCTCCCAGTTCTTCAGCTCCTGTGACCGATCGCAGGACTCCGGCGGCGTTCGGGTCCGTGGGTGCCGCGGCCGCGGTCCCGGAGCTTCGGACCGGGACGCGGGCGTGCGCCGGACCCACCGTGCGCGACCCACGGCTGGGCACTTAAAGAGGACGTACAGGTACGTGTTTGTGCCCAGCCGTGCCATTCTGCCGACGTATATCGGCATTAGGCGGTCCTTAAGTGGTTACAAATAAATAGTTTGCTGGACCCTAAGCAGCATGGCTTTACTGAGGGCAGATCATAAAAGACTAATCTGATTAAAATTGTTGATTATATTGCCATTGTTTTGGACCAGGGTGGTGCTGTGGACATAGCATATCTTGATTTTAGCAAGGCATTTGATACAGTTCCACATAATGATCTAATACAAAGTTGTACAAGCTGGGACTTAACCCTTGAGTGGATCAGTGAATATGCAGTTGGCTAAAGGATAGATACCAGAGTGTGGTTGTAAATGGGGTTCAGTCAGAACAGAGACCAGTCACTAGTGGTGTATCACAAGGCTCTGTAGTGGGTTTTATTAAATCTCTATGTAAATGAAGGTTACTAAGGCTGGATTCACACTAGTGCGGTGCGAATTTCAGCTCTCTTATCTTTGCAGAGAGATAAGAGAAGTGTTCAGCAGATCCATTGCGTTTTAACTGCAGATTAGATGCGAATTTGGAGACCTGGGAGAGGGGAGGGAGGGGGAAGTGTATTGAGCTGAATGAGAAGAAATCCTGAAGAGAAATGAACACATCTGTGAATCAGCTGCGTACCCATAGAAGATAATGGGACTGAATTCGCACCTGAGCCGCACCGCAAGTCATAAAATATGCACACGTTTTTTCTGCAATGTGCAGTGCGAATGCATTGCACATATGTGAACCAGCCTCATTGAAAACAATGTATTTAGAAATGTTCTGCGTATTGGATGCGGTTTAAGGGGCACTCAATTCGCATAGGTGTGAACCCGGCCTAAAGGTTTCTTGGGTAAGGTATGTCTTTTTGCTGATGACACAAAGGTGTGTAATAGAGTTGGTATCCCTGGAGGTATCTGTAACTTGGAACATGATTTGGCATTGCTGAAAGCTTGGTCAAAGCAGTGGAGACTGTAGTTCGATATCTGAACGAGTACAACATTGGGGGTACAGTGTTGGCCAGCACTACAGAAGAAAAAGATTTAGGCCGGGTTCACACCTATGCGAATTGGTTGCGGCTTAAACCGCATCTAATACGCAGAACATTTTTAAATACATTGTTTTCAATGAGGCTGGTTCACATATGTGCGATGCATTCTCACTGCGCATTGCCGGAAATCCATATGCGTTGTGGAGGCCTTGCGGTACGGCTCAGGTGCGAATTCAGTCCCATTATCTTCTATGGGTACGCAGCTGATTCGCAGATGTGTTCAGTTCTCTTCAGGAATTTCTCTCATTCAGCTCAATACATTTCTCCCCCACTCTCCTCTCACTCAGAACTTCCCCCAGGTCTCCAAATTCGCAGCAAAAACGGAGCTAATCTGCTGAACACTTCTCTTATCTGTCTGCAGAGATAAAAGAGCTGAAATACGCACTGCACAAGTGTGAACCCAGCCTTAGGGGTGCTTATTTCAGATGATTGCAAAATTAGCAAACAGTGTGACCAGGCAGTGGGAAAAGCGAATAGAATTCTAGGATGCATCACTAGAGGGATCACCAGCAGGAGGAAGGAGGCTCATATTCTTCTATATAGATCTTTAGTAAGACCTCATTTAGAATGTTGTGTCAAGTCCTGGAGACCTCACTTACAAAAAGATATTCATAAGATAGAACGAGTCCAGAGATTGGTAACAAAAATGGTGAAAGGGGGATAAAACATATCAAGAGCGGCTTCAGGAACTTAATTTGTACAGTCTGGAGGAAAGAGGGGAAAAGGGGGGACATAATTGAAGCCTTTAAATATATCAGGGGGTGAATAAGGTTCAGGAAGACAGTATTTTTAATATGAAACCAAAAATCAAGAACACAGGGACAGGACCTCAAACTAACTAGAGGAAATTTCAAAACTAATCTTAGAAAGTATTATTTTACTATAAGGGTGGTTGATGATTGTAATAAACTACCAACAGAGGTAGTGAGACAGTCAACAGTAAACAGCTTGGGATACACATACATTTATAGTCAGACAAGGTTAATGGAAAAGAAAAAATCAACAACCCCCCATAAATAAATAAAATGGGCAGACGGGAAAATATATTTCACAGCTAATCAGATCAGAACTTTTGCTTGCCATTTCACACCTTTGGCTAGCCTATTTTGCTCTCTGATTTTTGTCTGCCTCCTATTCAGATTTGACCATCTACAGTAAAATAAAGGTACCTTTCCTTCTAAATAGCAAGAAATACCAGCAACTTGATTGCTTCTTCTTAAATCTTTATCGAGCACTAACAGCAGTGTGACATCTAAAGTGCTAACATGTTTCGGCCGCAGCCCTCCTCGGAGCATCTATGAGGAAAACTCTGGCCGAAACATGTAAGCACTTTAGATGTCGCACTGCTGTAAGTGCTCAATAAAGATTGAAGAAGAAGCAATCAAGTTGCTGGAAATTTCTTGCTATTTTGATGTTTATGGGACACAACAAGCCTGAGCACCGTTATTCAGCTCATCATTCTACAATCATGCCGTAGAGCTTGGGTGAGTTTTTGTCTACATTACCTTTCCTTCTGAGATTATTGGGCTTTTCTGTGTATTTACACTTCATTTTAGAGGACTGTCCTTGTTTTTGTTCACTTTGACCTTTAAATTCCATGCCTTGTGCTTTCTATAACTTGTGCCTCTTTTCTCCTGTCTCCTGTGTCTCTAGTTCTACTAATACTAATACTAATTTGCACCTTTGTTTAGACCTCCAGCCACTTGTGTCTTTGGTGCACTCCCTATGTTTGTACTTGTACTGTTTATTTAGGTGGTTCTTCCATTGTGCTTTTTGTTCCTTTTTACAATATTTGATAATAGTTATTGCCTGATATTAGCTGTTTGTTATCCTTGTCCCGGTCTTTCTCTTGTTCTCTTCGATCCAGGGCCTGTGATTATTCAAGTCTTCATTCTCTTTCCATATCCTGGCATCCTTAACGCTCTGTTGGCTGCTGAAAAGCCAGCATTGCATGTGGGATACCACAGAAGCTGCCAGAGCTCCAGCTTGGAGCCAAAGTTGAGGACTATGTACAATGTGTGCATTGGTTTGGGGCTCCCTGAATACACAGAAGAAGTTTTGTAGCCAGTTAAAAGTATAAGCAGACACAAGGGGAATTTTAATTTTTTTTACAGGTAAAAACATTTTCATTGAGAATGCTTAGCAAAACATTAAAGAAATGCAGCATACTAAATAAGAATATCAGTAGAAACAAGAATACAGTCCAATACAAGCATTAGATAAGAGTGGTAATAAAGGGAGGATATGAGAAATTAAAAGTAGGTTTCCAACAGAAGTGTAATGAGCTTTGATCAGTTACATAACAGTGCCATGACATCCAGGGCCGCTTATAGAAATCACGGGGCCCCGTACAGCCTACCTGACGGGGCCCCCGTGCACAAATTTCCAAACAAAAATCCCCCTCCTAGCACAACCCCCTCTAAATTACCCCCCTGCCCCCCCCCCAGTCCCCCCAGTCTCTCCTCCCAGCACATATGCCCCCATTCTTCCTCCTCACACATATCGCCCTCCCCAAATCCCCATTACATTTGCCAACACAGCCATGAAGAGGTGTGCTGTGTTTTGTTCTCCCCTCCTGTCAGAAGAGTGCTGGTCTTTATAGTACATGAGACCGGATCGCTATTACTGTAGATTGCATAGTACTGTGCACACACACAGCGCCCCTATCTCCTCCAAAGGCTGCTCAGTGCTCACCTCCCAGCAGCAACAAATGTGGATAGGGGGGCGGTGTGTGTACAGTGCCATGCTGTAAAGACCAGCGGTCTTCTGACAGGAGGGGAGAACAAAACACAGCACACCTCCCGTCGGCACTTCTTCTCTCACCGCTCCAGGCTCCAAGCTGCCGTCTCTCATTTCAGCTGTGAGTGCGGGCGGAGGGGGGGGCGGGGGAAGCAGCTCAGCAGCGGCCAGGGGGGGGCATAACAACCCACTCCAGCATCCAGCCCCTTGTCTCTCACCTAGCAGCTGAAAGCCGCAGGAGCGAGATGGAAAGAAACCAGCTTTGAGTTGCTGGGTGTGAGACACTGTCATTCTCTGCTCCACCGATCCTCCTGCTGTCTGGGCCCCCTGTGTGCCCAGGCCCCCTACAGGAGGGCTGGTGGTCCCCCCCTATCCGCGGCCCTGATGACATCAGTCTATAGCAAATACATACATAAAGGAAAAATGGTCTGCACGCAGAGGCTACTAAACAAGGCCTCCTTTTCCCCACAATACATGACCATGAGGGGGGATATGGTGGGTTTTATCCTTTTTGCCTTAAAACATATACGTTAGAAGGAATGTATTGTTTTTTCTTATATATTTTTCTTTGGTTTTCAAAAATACATATGAAATATAAATATAAAAAATATATATTATTCAGTCGGGAACATATAAAATATTGAATATTAAAATGTAATATTTATGTAATATTGCAGGTTTGTTAGGCTAACCTTAAAGAGGAACTGCAGTCTGCTCACATAATTTGTAATAAAAACATCTTTGACATTCTGAAGCTTCCCTCCAGACAACTTTGCATATTATTTAATATATACTGTGATTCTGTACTTGCCAAATATGATGCAGAAATCTCCCTACACTGAGTCTGGATCCATTTTAACTGTGGGCAGCTTAAGCTGTTGCCTCTGTACTTCCTGGATTTACACAGACACAGAGAGGAACAGCTACAGCTCTGGATCTTTCATTGGCCCTCTTATGACTCACCCCTCCCCCCCCCCCCCCCCCCGAGAGAGAGAGCTGTGCATGATGTCATAAGCCTATATCTTTTTACCAGATAAGAAACAGGAAGTGGGCTATATAAGGTATTTACTGGCAGAAAAAAAAAGTTGTACTATCTAAAGTTAAAACAACGGTGTGAGTCAACTAATTCTCAGACTACCCTCTAAATTTAAAGCAGTGCCGGCTAAAAAGTAGAAGCCGCTACAGAAGCTTATTCTGCTTCTAACTAATACACTGTTTTTCTTCCTCCATCAGCTCATCTCAGCTATCAACTTTTATATCTATTGATCCTCCCTTTTTAGATTGTAAGCTCTAATGACCAGGGACTTTGATTCCTCTTGTACCAAATTGTAATGTAACTGTAATATCTGCTTTCATTTTGTTAAGCTCTGCGCAAACTGTTGACGCTTTATAAATCCTGTATAATAATATTAGATATATTTTATATATATATATATATATATATATATATATATATATAATGGAAATATATAAACAAAATATCAGTTTAACCACTTGCTTACTGAGCACTTAAACACCCTCCTGCCCAGACCAATTTTCAGCTTTCAGCGCTCTCACACTTTGAATAACAATTACTCAGTCATGCAACACTGTATCCAAATAATTTTTTTGTCCTTTTTGTCATACAAATAGAGCTTTCTTATGGTGGTATTTATTTATTTATTATTACTATTTGTTTGTGAAGTGCACATATACCACCAGTCGGTGGTGCCAAATCGCTTTGTGATAAATTGATCGGATGTTCTGGCAAGGGTGTTATAAATAAAACAAAACTGCTGCAGAGCAGAGGAGGAGAAGAGAAAAGGGAGGGGGGGGGAGATTTAGAAGCCAGCAAGGGGTGAGCGGAGGAGAATTTGCCTATGATTGGAATGCTTGGCAGAATAGCCAGGTCTTCAGCTTTTTCCTGAAGGTAAATAGACTTGGGGAGATGCGTATGTTAAGCAGGGTTTGGTTACAGAGAGTTGCCCCCGCAGAGCCAATCTGTTTTCCTCCTATGGAAATTAGCCTGTCGGTATTGCCAGTGATTAGGGCTTTGTCGGCTGAACGGAGACAGCGTCTAGGCATATAGTGTGGGATCAGATCTGATAGGAACTGTGGGCCCAGTTGGTGATAACCCCTGTAGATCAGGCAGAGGATTTTAAAATCAGCAAGTTTTATCACAAGGAGCCAGTGGAGGTCTTTGAGCACAGGGCTAATGTGATCTTGCTTTTGGAGATTGTAAATAAGCCTGGCTGCTTGATTCTGCACCAGCTGCAGCTTCTTGAACCATTTAAGGGGAATGCCTAGTAGGACTCCGTTTGAAAAGTCTAGGCGAGAGATAATTTGGCCACAATTTATACTGCTACACTTTTTTGATAAAAAAAATAACCCCACATTTTTGGAAATTATTTAGTCTATGTGAAAGTTTTAGAGTCTACAAGCTATAGTGCAAATCATAAAAAATGAGGCGGCACAGATGTGCACTGACTAATTGCACAGCTGTGCACTGATGAGGCGGCACAGATGGGCACTGATTGGCACAGCTAGGCACTGAGGTGGCACAGATGAGGCAGCACAGATGGGCACTGATTGGCGGCACAGGTGGGCACTGATTGGTGGCAGAGGTGGGCACTGATTGGCACAGGTGGGCACTGATGAGGTGGCACAGGTGGGCACTGCACAGATCACTGACGGCACAGGTGGTCACAGACTGGCACAGGTGGGCGCAGATTAGCACAGGTGGGCGCAGATTAGCACAGGTGGGCGCAGATTAGCACAGGTGGGCACAGACTGGCACAGGTGGACACATATCCCTATAGGCACTGTATGGGCACTGTGGCACTGTATGGGCACTCTATGGGCACTGTGGCACTGTATGGGCACTGTAAAGACTAGGCAACTTACAGATCTTTCTCCCTCCTCACACGCTGCCTCTGTGTGAGGAGGGAGAGCAGGCAATGAGAGATGATCTCATATGTTTACATTTGAGATCATCTCTCATTGGTCGCACAGATCGCAAACCAAACGGCCACTCCGATTGGCCGTTCACAGCGATCTGTGATTGGCTGTGTCCAAGGGACATGGCCAGCACAGAATTTCCCCGCTGCGCGCTCAGGAGCACGCGCGGGGAACGAGGAAAGGGGCGAACGTCAAATGACAGTGTCCTGGATTTTCAGGCTTCAGCGCGGGCCTCAAGTAGTTAAAGACATGTAAGCCTAAAAAAAAAAATAAGGCCCCTTTCACACTGGGGCGGTTTGCAGGCGCTATTGCGCTAAAAATAGCACCTGCAAACCGACCTGAAACAGCGGAGCAGTGCGTTAGCAAGACCGCTCCAAAAGTCCTGCTAGCCGCATCTTTGAAGCGGTGTGTTTACCGCTCCTCCACCGCTTCCTCCCTTCGAAAGCAATGGGAAACCACGGTTTTCTGCAGAGGCGCATTGTCAGCGATATGAACCCTTTTTCAGCTGCAAATCCGACATTAAAGCGCCACTAAAAATAGGGACACTTTACCACCACCTCACCTCCCGCCCCAGTGTGAAAGGGGCCTAAAAGATCATTACTTTTAGCACATACTTTGCTCCAACCTCCTACAACTGAGCTCTTCTCAACCCTTAAGAACTAGAATTTTTTTTTCATCACATTCACATCATTTAGCTATTCATTCATTATTAGTGAAAAATCCAGGACTTCCATTTGCCCACAATATTCAGAATGTACTTGCAAAAAATGGATGACCAGTAATACAAAGTAGGAAATGCCAATATAATTCGAATTTCTCTGCCTGTAGTCAGCCTTAATATAATACATGTTCAAGCAAAAGAGAGAACTTGCTTACTGGTGTTTTGTGTGTGGTGGAGGAGAGGGATGCCATCCCCTTCCAAGAACTGTGACCTGGGAACAAAAAGCTAAATAGAGCCAAACGGAATGACAGGGTCTTATTTTATCCTTTCAAATATAACCAATGGCCCCGGGCTAGTTTGGGAATTGGTAATTACATTAGCAGGTAAATAATGTAAGATGTGTTGTTTTACCAGTAATTGCTCGGAATTCTTTCTTTTAACACAGTTTTGAATTTTCCAACACAAATTAAACTAAACTGCCATCTTATGATGTAACCAGCTTGACTCGTATAAGCACTGAAAAGTAAAATAAACATTGTCTCTGTCTCATGTTCAAAACCAAACAAGCAATCTATTCTACTGTACTGTACTGTTTTATTGGTGAGACAGCACGTAGACAGTACCAGTGGGTAGTCTCAGATTTTACTTGTATTTTCTGTAATGGGCAGCTTGGGCACATACATTGTGCCATACTGAAAATGGTATAATAATTTTCCTTACTCTATCCCTCTCATTTCTTCTTTGTCAGAATATATTAAATTATGACTCTTGTGTCTCTCTTTCTCTGTTGTTGGAAATTACTACTTTAGTTTACATGTTCTCCATTTCCACTAGACTGCAAGAACCAAGTTCTATAGGCTTACTGGATGATACTATAAACCACAACAAAGTGTTTTCCACAGTCAAAGAGAATCGCCAGTCATACCTACAACCAGTGCTTTAAGTGGACCAAAAGAGGTGCCGGTACTCTATTAGGCGCCGGTTCCCCCCCCCCCCCCCCGCGGGGCAGAACGTTTTTTTTCCCCCCCCCCCCCCCCGCTCTAACGCATGAACACATATGCCCAATTACAGGGCGCCATGCCATCAAATGCAGCCACTGTGTCATCAATTGTCACCACTGTGCCATGCCAACAAACGCAACCACTGTGCCATGCCTTTAAATGCAGTCACTGTACCATGCCAATTGTCACCACTGTGCCACCAATTGTCACCACTGTGTCACCAATTGTCACTGTCCAGACATCTATCCACCTCAGAGCCTGTCATTTTAGTAAGACTGCTGGGACTTGTAGTTCTCAATCTTCTCCTGGGGCTCATGGAGATTGGAGAACTACAAGTCCCAGCAGGTTATACATACAATAAGGCTCTGAGGTGGATGGGTGCTGATGGCGGACACTCTGATGTAAGGAGGTGCTGATGGGGGACACTCTGATGTAAGGAGGTGCTGATGGGGACACTCTGATGTAAGGAGGTGCTGATGGGGGACACTCTGATGTAAGGAGGTGCTGATGGCGGACACTCTGATGTAAGGAGGTGCTGATGGGGGACACTCTGATGTAAGGAGGTGCTGATGGGGACACTCTGATGTAAGGAGGTGCTGATGGCAGACACTCTGATGTAAGGAGGTGCTGATGGGGACACTCTGATGTAAGGAGGTGCTGATGGCAGACACTCTGATGTAAGGAGGTGCTGATGGCGGACACTCTGATCATCAGAGTGTCCGCCATCAGCACCTCCTTACATCAGAGTGTCCGCCATCAGCACCTCCTTACATCAGAGTGTCCGCCATCAGCACCTCCTTACATCAGAGTGTCCGCCATCAGCACCTCCTTACATCAGAGTGTCCCCTATCAGCACCTCCTTACATCAGAGTGTCCCCATCAGCACCTCCTTACATCAGAGTGTCCCCCATCAGCACCTCCTTACATCAGAGTGTCCCCCATCAGCACCTCCTTACATCAGAGTGTCCGCCATCAGCACCTCCTTACATCAGAGTGTCCCCCATCAGCACCTCCTTACACCAGAGTGTCCCCATCAGCACCTCCTTACATCAGAGTGTCCCCCATCAGCACCTCCTTACATCAGAGTGTCCCCCATCAGCACCTCCTTACATCAGAGTATCCCCATCAGCACCTCCTTACATCAGAGTGTCCCCCATCAGCACCTCCTTACATCAGAGTGTCCCCCATCAGCACCTCCTTACATCAGAGTGTCCGCCATCAGCACCTCCTTACATCAGAGTGTCCCCCATCAGCACCTCCTTACACCAGAGTGTCCCCATCAGCACCTCCTTACATCAGAGTGTCCCCCATCAGCACCTCCTTACATCAGAGTGTCCCCCATCAGCACCTCCTTACATCAGAGTGTCCCCCATCAGCACCTCCTTACATCAGAGTGTCCCCCATCAGCACCTCCTTACATCAGAGTGTCCGCCATCAGCACCTCCTTACATCAGAGTGTCCGCCATCAGCACCTCCTTACATCAGAGTGTCCGCTATCAGCACCTACTTATATCAGAGTGTCCCCCCCATCAGCACCTCCTTACATCAGAGTGTCCGCCATCAGCACCTCCTTACATCAGAGTGTCCCCATCAGCACCTCCTTACATCAGAGTGTCCCCATCAGCACCTCCTTACATCAGAGTGTCCGCCATCAGCACCTCCTTACATCAGAGTGTCCCCCATCAGCACCTCCTTACATCAGTGTCCCCATCAGCACCTCCTTACATCAGAGTGTCCCCATCAGCACCTCCTTACATCAGAGTGTCCCCCATCAGCACCTCCTTACATCAGACCAGAGTGTGTGTCCCCATCAGCAGCCCTCTTCCCTGTCTTCCCTCTCCTCCCCCTCACACGTGTACAGTGTAGTGTGTACTCATTGCAGTAGTACTCACAGTTCTGAAGGCAGTTCTGATTCTGAAGGCAGTTCTTCCTCTCCTCTCCTCTCTCCACGGTAACAGTTCTGGCGCGCGCGCTGATACATGTCCCGCCCCCCTCCTCTAGTCCAGCTTGTGTGACAGACAGCACACTGGCTCTATCACACGAGCTAGGAGGAGGAGGAGGGCGGGACATGTATCACAGCGCGGCGTGCCCTTTTTTTTCCATGGCCGCGGGCTGCCGCTCCCCTGAAAGTGCCGCCTGGTGCTGCGTTCCGGTACGGGAAACGCACGTACTGGGGGCACTGAGAGGTGCTGGTACTCTCCAGGGCCATTTTTGGAAGTGGCGGTACTGAGTACCGCCGCGTTCCGGCCCAGTTAAAGCACTGCCTACAACTGTTGTGTTACTGCCCTTGTATCCTGTAATCTTGTCTACCCATGTTTCCAGTAATGAATAAACCAACTGAGGTTCAAGCAACAGCCTTTCCTTTGCTTCAGTGTTATTTTTACAGATGAGGTTAAGGTCCTCCGTTACCATGGGTTCAAGGAGAAAATCTGAAGTTGTGGAATATGTATGTGCAAATTCAGCTTGGAGAATATTTTTAAACCATAAAGCCCCGTACACACGATCGGACCTTTTCCAACCAAAATCACATCCGAATTCCGACGGAATTCCATTGGAGTAAAAGAGAACATGTTCTCTATCTAAACTCAGACGGAATTCCTCTGAATTTCCTATGGAAATAATCCAATAGGGCATACACACGTTCAAGATTTACAATGGAAAAAGTCCATCTGACTTTTTCCACCGGAAATTCCGATCGTGTGTATGGGGCATTATGCACCCCATGGCTTTTGAACTGTGCCTATCAGGCTTATAAGACATATAAGATGGCTTTTGGATAAGCCAGCCCACTCACTAAATAAGGGGATCACAGTGTAGACTTTGAGGTCAATTTTTTTTTAAATATCACTGTATGAATGTCACAATGTTTGCATAGCCATTGCAAATAATCCCCGCTATTCCTAAATCTAATATGTTTATTTCCTTTGATAGACAGCTTCATCTAGTGGCCATAATGTGGTATTTTCCTGAAATACTGTGCCTCAATCAGGAAAATACAACAATATAACCACAGGGTTGTGCTGCTAGGCTTCTACCTCATGGGTTGACATATTTGAGTTTTCATTTAGTTTGAATATAAATTGTTTTTATGATAGAGCCTATCTTTTACGTAA
Organism: Rana kukunoris; assembly: GCA_029574335.1. Lineage (NCBI taxonomy): Eukaryota > Metazoa > Chordata > Amphibia > Anura > Ranidae > Rana > Rana kukunoris. The sequence continues at coordinate 562,268,061 of CM056049.1, read as the reverse complement.
AAACAAAACTGTTTTGTTTTCACCTTTTAGTGGCATGGTAGTATTTAGGATTGTGATAGGAAAAAGGATAGAAATTCTGTTAAATTAATTATCCACGTAGAAAACAATACAACTATGTACAAACCACAAAAGACACATACACTCATAAGTACAGTAAGCAGTCCAAAGTACTGGCACAGCCAATGTAATAGCAATAAAGTTTGGTAAAAAAGTAAAAAAAAAGTAAAATTACATCTAAGCCCTTAAATAAACGCCCTCCCCCCAAAAAAATAGCCCCCCTGGCCCCTCCAGTTAAATATATATTAATTTAAACACATGTCGGGTACAAGTAATTTTAAGGCTTAATATGTTGTATATCTATATTTTCGATGCAATAATGAGGTGTCCTGCGCTGATGTTAAAAAACGTTTTTGATGATATTGATTGCTGCCTCCATCGTGACACCTACCTCAGGATATGAATAAATGTTATGGGTGTGGTGGTAATGACGCTGCTCTGTGGTATTGCAATAAAATGTAAAAACTAAAAAATGTAATAATCAAATGTGTAAAGTGTAAAGTGACAATTAGTGAGTGGTATTCCTAAACAACAAATTAGAGTGCTTAGTAGTCATGTGCATTCGTTTTCGTCCGAATGCACTTTTGTTCGAATTTCGGGGATATTCATGTTCATTTTAACAAACGATAACGAATGGGCAAAATCCGAAATCTGAAAGATCCGACATAAAAAATGCTTTATTTTCATTTTGTTGTGACAACAGTTCGATATAGATAGAAGATTTGACATGACGGTGACAATAGCGTTATGTGTCTATCGAACCTGCGGTTGAATGTGTCTAACCTAACTCTATTAGTCCAAGATTATTCGATATAGAGAGAAAAGATTCGACATGAAGTTTCGACGAAGCAGTCAGAAGTATAGAGGAATTCTAATGTTGCTTGACTAGTAATAAAAATTAATAATTATAATTATTACTAGTCATACAATATTAGAATTCTACTATAGCTTGTGGGCGGAACATTCGACTGTAAATGTACGATTGCGGCGTCGTACAGTTTAGCTGCTTCGTCAAATCTTCTTAGAACATTCGACAGACACCATAATGCCTTGTACATATGAACGTTTTTTTCCCCCTACACACGGTCGGTTTTCCTAGCAGGAAAACTGCCATGAGAGCTTTCGTCGGGAAACCCGGTCATGTGTATGCTCCACCACAGAGTTTTCCATAGGAAAAATGCCGGTAAAAAAATGCCGGGAATCCCAGCAGAAAAAAAGAGAACATGTTCTCATTTTTCCCGCCGGGATACCCGGCAGTTTTCCTGTCGACAAAACTGGTCGTGTGTACAAGGCATTAGCCTTCAACTGACAGATTTGACCTTAATTCGGATTTTCGGACTAATGTATTTTTTCATTTTAGGAGTAATTAAAAAAAAAATCAGACGAAAACGAAATTCTGAAACAAAATATTTTGGTGTGCACATGTCTAGTGCTTAGTGCTAATTGAAAACATGTGAGATGAGAAATTAGATCACCATGTGGGTGACCTGTGCTATGAAACCTAAGTGTTTAACCTAGGTGTTGTATTGAAACCTTCGATAAACCATATAAAGTGACTTGTGCTATTCAAAATTCATAATGTGATACTCAAAACATTGCTTAAGCTAATAATCTATATTTGTAATGAAAAAAAAGGCCAAACATGTTGGTAAAAATATGCAATTGTCAAATTGTATACTGCTACATATCTTTGGTAAAAATAACTCAAATAAGTGCATATTATTTGATCTTTGTGAAAGTTATAGCCTCTACAAGCTATAGTGCCAATCATTGAAAATTAATCACACCTGATGTATTGTCAGGCTCATTTCTTGAGACGCTAACAAGCCAGAACAGTACAAATACCCCCCAAATTACAAATGTTTAGAAAGTAGACAGTCCAAGGTGTTTTGTAAGAGGCATGGTGAGTTTATTGAAGTTGTGTTTTTTTTCCCCACGATTCTTTGCAAAATAAAGATTTTTTTTTTTAAATCTTTTTACAAAATTGTCATATTAACAGGTTATTTCTTACAAGCAGCATATGCATACTTGCAATGATACCCCAAAATACATTTTGCTACTTCTCCTTAGTATGGCAAAACCACATGTGTGAAACCTTTACACAGCCTGGCCACATACAAAGCCCAACATGCAGGGAGCACCATCAGGTGTTCTAGGATAATAAATGACACACGTAATTTCTAGACTACCTCTTACACATTTGAAAGTCCTGGAGCACCAGGACAATGGAAACGCCCCAAAAAATTACCCCATTTTGAAAAGTAAACACACCATCGTATAATCTATGAGGCATAATAAGTCTTTTGAATATGTCATTTTTTCCCACAAGTTTTTGGAAACTGTGTTAAGAAAATAAAAACGCTTTTTTTTTTTTAACAAAGTTGTCCATTTATAAGATATTTCTAACACATAGCATGTACATAGCAAAAATTACACCCCAAAATACATTCTTCCACTCCTCCTGAGTATGGCGATACCACATGTGTGAGACTTTTACACAGCCTGATCACATACAGGGGTCCAACATGCAGGGAGCACAGTCAGGTGTTCCAGGGATATACATTTCAAATCTAATTTGACTAACTATTACATTTGGCGCCACTGATGGGCACTGTAGTGGCATGGGTGAGCACTGATGTGGCACAGATGAGAACTGATGATGCATGGATTAGCACTGATGTGGCCCGAATGTGGCACTGATGAGAACTGATGTGGCATGGATCAGCACTGATGTGGCATGGATGTGGCACAGATGAGAACTGATGTGGCATGGATGAGCACTGATGTGACATGGATGCAGCACGGATGAGCACTGATGTGGCACAGATGAGCACTAATGTGGCATGAATAAGCACTGATGTGGCATGGATAAACACTGATGGGGCTTGGATGAGAACCGACGTTGCATGGATGAGCACTGATGTGGCGTGGATGTGGCACGGATGAGTACTGATGTGGCATGGATGTGGCACGAATGAGCACTGATGTGGCATGGATGTGGCACAGGTGACCACTGATGTGGCATGGATGAGCACTTATGTGGCATGGATGGTGCATGGATGATTACTGATGTGGCACGGGTGAGCACGGATGTGGCATGAATGTGGCACAGATGATCACTGATGTGGCATGGATGAGCATGGATGAGCCATGAATGGGGATAGATGAGCCAAGGATGGAGCATGGATGATAATGAATGTGGATGGATAAGCCAGGGATGGGGCATGGATTTGGATGGATGAGCCAAGGAAGGAGCATGAATGATGATGGATGAGCCAGGGATGGAGCATGAATGAGGATGGATGAGCCAGGGATGGTGCATGGATATGGATGAGCCAGGGATGGAGCATGGATGAGCATGAATGTGGAGGGATGAGCCAGGGATGGAGTATGGATGTGGATGGATGTGCCAGGGATAGAAAATGCATGAGCATGAATATGGATGGATGATCCAGGGATGGAGCCTGTGTGTGGATGGATTAGACAGGGATGTAGCATGGATGTGGATGGATGAGCCAGGGATGGAGCATGGATGTGCATGGATGAGCCAGGGATGGAGCATGGATGAGCATGATTGTGGATGGATGAGCCAGGGATGGAGCATGGATGTAGATGGATGAGCAAGGGAAGGAGCATGAATGATGATGGATGAGCCATGGATGGAGCATGAATGAGGATGGATGAGCCAGGGATGGTGCATGGATATGGATGAGAGAGGGATGGAGCATGGATGTGGATGCATGAGCCAGGGATGGAGCATGGATGAGCATGAATGTGGAGGAATGAGCCAGGGATGGAGCATGGATGTGGATGGATGTGCCAGGGATAGAAAATGCATGAGCATGAATGTGGATGGATGAACCAGGGATGGAGCCTGTATGTGGATGGATGAGCCAGGGATAGAGCATGGATGTGGATGGATGAGCCAGGGATGGAGCATGGATGTGGATGGATAAGCTACTGCACTGGCTTCCTTCTTTCCTCACACGCTGTACCGATCGATGTGAGGAGAGCGGAGGTGCCGAACCAGAAATGCTCCGGTTTGTTTACAAGTGATCACTCTGTCATTGGATGGCATGATCACATGGTAAAGGGTCACTGTCATTGGCCCTTTACCCCCGATCTGTGACACGCCTAACGGTCATGGACATTCCCAGGTGCACTCCCCAGGGGATGCGGGAGCACAATTCTGGGAAGACGTTATAGTACCCCCTCCCAGCGTTATCTGACTGCGCTGTAGCCGTTATTTGGTATATGTCCCAGTCAGCAACTGGTTAAAATTAATGTATATTTTACAAAAAATATGCATTTAATAAATCATTGTGCAAATATCACGTGACATAACATTTTTAACTACCACCCTTTTATTTCTCAGGGTCTCTGATTTCAGACAATATATAAGAAGGCCAGTATGGTGGCCTGAGTTTATGGGAGGAGCCCGGAGGGTATTTAAGCAGCCCATTCACACATGCTCTTTGTCGGTTCAGTGTGCAGTACTACACGTCACTGGGCCGACTCTTCCCAGCTCACCTCATGTCCGTGAGTCGACATCGCAATCGTTTTGCGGCTTCTCCCTTCATGGTCTTCGCCGGCGGTTCCCGCTTACTGTGGCAAGTAGGATTCAAACCTTTTCGTATCTTGTGCAATCTTGCAATTCGTTATGCTTCCTATCCTGCATGCCTTTTGGAAAAGAAAACTGCCTCTGCGTTACTGTTGCTTATGTTCCGACATCATTCGGCTCAGGCGTAGTACATTTGTAACTTATTTCTGCCAAACATACGATTCATTTGTAAATCCATTTGGAGATTAGCATGTGTTTGTATGGGTTCTTTGGCAGATTTAGGTGGTAATTGGACTCACATGGTGCCTTGTCTGCACTTGATTAGCCTGGGGGGATGGGTGGTTGGTAGGTGTTCGGTTTCAAAGCAAGGGGTAGCATACACTCTACAACCAATTCGTATCAGATTCGTTCAATACTCTTTACTACCGATTCGTATCGAATTTGTTTCATGCATTTTACAACCGTTTTGTATCAGATACATTGCATACTTTCTACCGTTGTCATTCATTGTTCCCCCATGCCGTGTGTTTTTAGTTCTTGCAGCGGAACTTACGAATTGTTTGTTCACGGTTCTTCTCTCTCATTTATTTACCAAAGTTATTGCCTGTGCGTCATGCATGGTGCCACACCACACTCTTCGGATGTGTTGCACATCCACTCCAGTCCAAAGCAAACCCAGTCGCACGTTCACTGTCCCTGGTAGGATTCGTTAGCTTGTTTGTCATGTCAAATTCGTGGCCACTCATGGTGTCACCCGTACCATATGTTCGGTTCCCGCAGTGGAGCTTACAAAGCATTCATACGCACTTCTCGTGTTCTATTTTCTACACCAAACCTCATTGTTTTGCCCCATGCACGGCATCACGCTACACCTTCCCGACATGTTCCACTCCAGCCACAGTCCGCCGCAAACTCACTTGCATGGCCCACTGTCGCAAGTAAGATTTGTTATTACATTCTTTATGTCCTATCAATTTGCTACCATTCGTTGTCTCCCATATTGTTCATTAGTGGCCCCTAGAGAACCTACGATTCAAACAGGCATTGTCCTTCTACCTTATACTGCTTGCTTAAGGTACAAACAAACCAGGTGTTTCTATCCTTTCTCAGTAACCTAATTCTTATTGATTGAGACCTTGCAACCATGCAAATAATCTTAGCAGCCTGACACCCTTGTTAAGACCCTTGCAACACATGACCTTTACAAAACGCAAAATAAAAAAATAAATATAAAAACGCAAAAAAAAAAAAAAAAACGCAAAAAAAAAACCTTTGCCACCACGCAATCTCAGCCCCTCAGCAACCTGACACCTGTTGAGACCATTGCAACCACGCAAAATCGTCTCAGCAGCCTGACACCCTTGTTGAGACCCTTGCAAACGCAATATCGTCTCAGCAGCCCCACACTCATTGAGATCCCTGCAACCACGCAAAATCCTCTCAGCAGCCTGACACACTTGTTAAGACCCTTGCAAAACATGACCTTTACAAAAACGCAAAATAAAAAAATAATATATAAAAGCGCAAAAAAAAAGTAAAAAAAAAAACCGCAAAAAAAAAACGTTGCCACCACGTAATCGCAGCCCCCCAGCAACCTGACACCTGTTGAGACCGCTGCAACCGCGCAAAATCGTCTCAGAAGCCTGACACCCTTGTTGAGACCCTTGCAAACGCAATATCGTATCAGTAGCCCTCACACTCATTGACATCCTTGCAACCACTCGTATAGCGTCTCAGCAGCCTGACACCCTTAAGACCCTTGCAACACATGACCCTTACAAAAGGTAAAAAAAAAAAAAAGCAAAATGAAATATTAAAGTGCAAAAAAATAAAAAATAAAACTTTGCCACCACACAATCTCGGCCCAGCAACCTAACACCTGTTTAGACCATTGCAACAACGCAAAATCGTCTCAGCAGCCTGACACCCTTGTTGAGACCCTTGCAAACGCAATACCGTCTCAGCAGCCCCACACTCATCGAGACCCTTGAAACCACACAAAATCATCTCAGCAGCCTGACACCCTTGTTAAGACCCTTGCAACACAAGGCCCTTACAAAACGCAAAAAAAATAAATAAATATATATATATATATATATATATATATATATATATATATATATAAATATATAAAAAATAAACGCAAACAAAAAAAAAAAAACTTTGCCACCACGCAATCTCGGCCCAGCAACCTGACACCTGTTGAGACCATTGCAACCACGCAAAATCGTCTCAGCAGCCCTACATTCATCAAGGCCCTTGCAACCACGCAAAACCGTCTCAGCAGCTTGACACCCTTGTTGAGACCCTTGCAAACGCAATACCATCTCAGCAGCCCCACATTCATCAAGGCCCTTGCAACCACGCAATACCGTCTCGGCAGCCTCACACCATTGTTGAGACCCTTGCAAACGCAATACCGTCTCAGCAGCCCCACATTCATCAAGGCCCTTGCAACCACGCAATACCGTCTCGGCAGCCTCACACCATTGTTGAGACCCTTGCAAACGCAATACCGTCTCAGCAGCCCCACACTCATCGAAAGCCTTGCAACCACGCAATACCGTCTCGAGCAACCTCCCACTCATCAAAGACCTTTGTGACCAAGCAGTCTCGCCCCATTAACATGGCATTCATTGAGACCCTTGCAGCCAGAAAAATTGGTGTTTTTCAGCCGCCCCTGATCTCTCCTCTATGTTATCTTATCAGTACGTCTACACAGGATCCCCAATCACTCCTCTATGTTATCTTATCAGTACATGTACACAGGATCATTTATAGTCATTTCTAGGCAGTTGAGTTCAGAAACCTTCTCGAAAAAAAAAATGGGTTCAGACGGATGTTCAAAGGCATTCGAAATGCCAATGCCTGTAACAGCTTGTAAACACAGCCAGATGTGGTAACTCTTGTTTACCAACGTTTCATTCACAGTAGTTTTCATTAAAAAAAAAAAGGGGGGAATATTGTCTCAGCAACTTGACACTCATTTGAGACCCTTGCAAAATGTAATATCATCTCAGCTACCTCACACTCGTCTAGACCTTTGCAACCACACAATCTCGTCTCAGCAACCTAACGCCTGTTCAGACTTTTGCAGCCATAAAAAAGTCGTCTCAGCAGCCCGACACTCACTTGAGACCATTGCAAATGCAACATTGTCTCAGCAACCCCTCACTTGTTGAGACCCGTGCAACCACACAAGGCCATCTCAAAACAAACCTCATAATCATTGAGACCTTTGCAACCACGCAATATCGTCTCAGCAAACCAGACTGAGACCCTTGCAACCACACAATATTGTCTGCAGCAGTATAAAACACTTTGCAGCACGCACCTACGTGCAAACCCGAATACAAACTAAACTTGCAAACACACCTCAGTGACAATCATCCAAACAAACACACAGTGGCACCCAGTTGGCCCCATCATCTTTAGTGGCACTCGGGCCACTCATCTTTTTCCTGTCTTTTTCCCTGCAGTTAGTTCAGGTTTCCATCCAGCACCAGCGAGTGCACGTTGGTCTGCGAGTGCACGTTGGTCTGCGAGTGCACGTTGGTCAGCGGGTGCACGTTGGTCAGCGAGTGCACGTTGGTCAGCGAGTGCACGTTGGTCAGCGGGTGCACGTTGGTCAGCGGGTGCACGTTGGTCAGCTGGTGCACGTTGGTCAGCGAGTGCACGTTGGTCAGTGAGTGCACGTATATCGTCTTGTTGAGCACCTGTGTATTGTCTTGATTTTCTCACACCAATGCAAGATCCAGTCCAAGTTCTCAAACTAGACCAAGCATCAGTAGCAGACTTAGCTATGTGGGACAACTTCCCCACCTGATAGAACAGCATTTCAATCTTCATCCCGGCAGTGTCAGCTGAGCCAACCTTTTGCGTGCATTTTTCGTCCGCCACTGGTTCTCCAAACCTTGGCCCCCAGAAATTCTCTTAAATTTCTGCTTCACCCAGTCTTCATCACGCCTCGTGCTGTACCCCATTGTGGCAGCTGCCCAGGTCTGGGGCCACACTTGAACTGGACAGACAGTGTTCTTCACCACAGACAATCAAGCCACAGCCGACTTCATCAATTAAGGTAGATCAAGCCTCTCCCCATCACGTCCTTCCTGTGCAGGCTCGCGCAGCTGTCACTCCGTCACCAGTTTAATATCTTCTGTAGACATATTCCAGGCAAATGCAAAATCGCAGCTGATGCTCTGTCCCATTCCAACCTTACTTTGTTTTTCCAGCAAGAGCCTGGAGCTGACCCAATAACCATCCCTGTCCCACCCTGGTCATTGCTGACAATGGACTGAAGTAGCATCTCAACAACTCAACCCAGGTTATTAACCACTCCTTGGCACGCAACATACTGAAGGCCTATCGCACTGCTTGGAACACTAACTGCTAATTTTTGGCCTCGGAGCAGCAATAGGCAATGTTAGACACGTCCTAGCCTTCATATCGTATTGCCACGCGCAGCTGACCCTTTCTCACAATACTATCACGCCATATCTAGATGGCGTACAGCATTTCCTGTCCCTGCAGGACTCCAGTAAACTGTCAGTATTCTCGAGCCCATGCAGTCAAGTCCCTCCTACAGGGCATACAGAAGCACCAACCTGTAGTCAGTGGCAAGCGCCTACCTTTCAAGAGTGCCCTCTTTATGGAGATGTCTGAAATCCTTACTCGTTCCCCATTTAGGGCCTTGCCCAGCATAGTCATCCAAGCAGCCATCTACCAGGCCTTCTACGGTTCCCTACGACCTAGTAAATTTACAGTTAGTGGCTCCGGCAGTCAGACACTGCTCTGACGCCACCCGACTCGCTTTGAACCCCTACACTCTCAGTCTGCAAACGCAACCAACCAGCCCCGGGGGTTGACATCAACCTGTTTCAGACTAAAAATGCCTGACACCCAGTGACAGTGCTCGACCGACTACTGCTCCATCTACCCAGCCAATCTGATGGTAGCTTGTTGCTACCCTTTCTAAACCAGCTCCCTGAGTGGCAGCCAGGTTGTCAAGCATGTCAGAATCCTAAGTAACTTGGGCTTCAAATCCCAGTCGGTTCTCTGGACATTCTTTCCGAATTAGAGCAGCCTTAACTGCCTCCCAACAGGGAGTACCAGACCACGTAATCAAGATACCAGGCTGATGGGAAGTCTCCTTGTTTTGCCACATACATCCCAAATCCTCAGGAAGAAATGGCACAAGCCTTTACCAAGCTGGCTCAATAAATACAAGAAATCAATATAAGCTATTTCCCTATCTGAGTCTTTTGCCCCCTTTTCTTGGCATACTGACCAGACCACCAAGGCACACTTCAGGTCTATTTATGTTGTAAGTCTTGTCGCGTGTTTATGTGATCCACATCACTCTCGGTCAGAGGGCCACGACCAGAAATAAGAAGGCCAGTATGGTGGCCTGAGTTTATGGGAGGAGCCCGGAGGGTATTTAAGCAGCCCATTCACACATGCTCTTTGTCGGTTCAGTGTGCAGTACTACACGTCACTGGGCCGACTCTTCCCAGCTCACCTAATGTCCGTGAGTCTGCGCATTCAATCGCATTCGACACCCTCCCGCCCTTCCCTTTTTCAGGGCACTTCTCAGCATATCCTTCTTCAATTAACTACCCATTACTTACTTTGGGTATGCCCCCTTTTGTTGGCATACTGACCAGACCACCAAGGCACACTTCAGGTATTTATGTTGTAAGTCTTGTCGCGTGTTTATGTGATCCACATCACTCTCGGTCAGAGAGCCACGATCATAAATAATGTTTGGTGATTTTAACTAATCTTCAGGCCTAAAAAGTGTGCAAGAAATGCAAAAACAGCTCTAGCAGCAGAATGATTAGTAAAAGCTTGATAGAAATTGCCCAGTAGCAAAATTGTCTTTCATTGGTGAGAACAGGGACAGGCACAGTGAACTATTGGCCAATTTCTTTCCACCAGTCAAAGCTGGTCTATTTAACGAGAAAGCATGTGTTACTAATAATACTACATTGAAAAATGATTTATTATTATTTTTTCAATATGAAATTAATTAAAATGGGACACTGCTACTGTTTGTAATTCAAGCTAAATGTTAAAGAAAAGAAAAACAGTTCCATAGGACTGCCAGTGTATTCTGTCACCGAGACTGTCCTTGAAAATTGTACAGTTCTGTAATACAACATACAGCTTTAAGGCATGCTCCAAGCATGTTATTGAAATGATTTGTGCATTTTCAATGTTGCCCTCAGAGCCACATTTAAAGACATTCTCCCCGCTATACTTTCTTTTTAGCATTGGTATATGTTGTACCTCCCCCTACCCACCCCCTTCCTGTGTAATTCCTACATATCCATTATTGATTTATATAATCAGTTCAATCAAAAGGCATTTGAATTATAGAGATCAACTCAGGAAATTGAAAAACCTGCCTCATGATAAAGGTGTCATTATACCGAAGAGTGACTTAAATGGCTGGAATATACTGTACTGCGCAAAAATTTTAGGCTGGTGTTAAAAAATGCTGTAAATGAAGAATGCTTTTAGAACAAAAGTGTTAGTAGTTTATTTTTATAATTTAACAAAATGAAAAATAAATGATAACAGAAGAGAAATCCAAATCAAATCAATATTTGGTGTGACCACCCTTTGCCTTCAAACCAGAATCAACTATTTTTTCAATTCCTTTAGGTATACTGTCAACAGTTTTTGAAGTAGCTCAGCAGGTAGGTTGTTCTAAACCACAAAACTTCTGTGGATGTAGACTACCTCAGATCCTTCTGTCTCTTTATGTAATCCCAGACCGACTCCACAATGTGCAGATCAGGGCCCTGCGGGAGCCAAACCATTACTTCCAGGACTCCTTGCTATTCTTTACACTGAAGATAAATCTAAGGCCGTGTACACACGATCGAACGTGTCCACTGAAACTGGTCCGCAGACCAGTTTCAGCGGACATGTTCGATGGTGTGTATGGCCTATCGGACCGTTTTCCAGCGGACCAAAGTTTCAAAACATGCTTGAAAACCTGTCCGCTGGAAACCTGTCCGTCGGACAGGTTCGATGGTTAGTACACAAAATCATCGGACCAAAAACCCGCGCATGCTCAGAATCAAGTCGACGCATGCTTGGAAGCATTGAACTTCGTTTTTCATCACTTCGTTGTGTTCTACATCACCGTGTTCTGGTCCGATGGGATTTTGGTCCGATGGTGTGTACGCACATCAGACCAACAGACTACTTCAGCGTGGTCCGATGAAAACGGTCCGTCGGACAACAGTTGATGGGGACACCCTAACATATTTTCCTTCAGGAGTCTCTTCATGACAGTATCCCATTGCTGTTACAATACTCTACTTACAGATGAACACTCATTCTCTGCAAACGGATAAGTACCATTACTATGTTACATTTATTACTCTAGAATTATCCGGATCACTTATAGCCTTTACTAAGTACTGTATTTGAATATGTTCTTTGCTTTTACTACGGTGCAGCTTGGGATTACTTAAAGAGGAGTTCCACCCAAAAATGGAACTTCCTCTTAATCCACTCCTCACCCCCATACATGCCACATTTGGCATGTAATTTTTTTGGGGGGGGAGTGGGGGCTTCAGTAGGAGTGGGACTTCCTGTCCCACTTCCTGCTTCCGCCGAGGGGCTGATAAGGCGAGAGGCGTAATCGCCTTATTTCAGCCCCTCCCTGTAGGCGATTGCCTAGGACACTGACAGGTCCTAGGCAATCGCCTGTCCAATCAGCGACGAGCCGCGCCGCGCGCGCATGCGCAGTGCGGCTCGCGCATGCGCAGTGGGTGCCCGGCCGTGAACGGGATGGAGACGCCGACTGGGGAGGGGGGAGAGGAGCGGAGCCCCGGTCGGCGCATCGCTGGAACGCAGGAGCAGGTAAGTGAGTGTTTATTAAAAGCCAGCAGCTACACTTTTTGTAGCTGCTGACTTTTAATAAACACATTTGTTGGCTGGAACACCCCTTTAATGTGCCTTCTTATAACAATTGTGGAATATCTTAACGGCACATACACTCTCAGATCATTTAAAGGATCACTAAAGAAATTTGCTAAATAGCTTCCTTTACCTTAATGCAGTGCTGTTTTCATGTTTTCATTGTTCGTTTCTGCTTTGAAGTAGCTGTAATACTTCTCTGATCTCCACACTTCCTGGTTGTCTGGCTCCTTATGAAAAAAACTCAAGGCAGATTTTCACTGTGGTCTAAGCTGTGTTTCTAAAACTCCTCAGAACCAATCAGATTCATTTTAAAAACAAAACACTGCCCTAGATTTGTTTGTTTTTGTTCTGTGTGTCTTCTCTACTTCACAGAAACATGAAATCATTTTAAAAACGAAAGTGAAACTAGAGGCACATTATATGATTGTTTTTTATCTATTTTTAATCATTTTTAAAAGGAATCAGTTAACTTTTATGTCTCTATACCCTGTAAACAGTCATTTCAGCAAAAAATATTTTTTCCTTTAATGATCCTTTAAGCTAAAGTTACCTCTCTAAAGGAATTGCTAACTGCATACAGTATTTTCATATGCTACGTGCTTGACTTTTGTTGTTAATTGTATATGGGCTTGCGCCTTAAAATACTGAACATGTTCGCTGTACCTTTTCAACGTCAGGGGTTGGAGGCATGTTGTAATACCTCCACCCTTAGGCCGCGTACACACGATCAGACTGGTCCGATGAAACTGGTCTGCAGACCAGTTTCATTGGACCAATTTGATGGTGTGTACGGCCCATCGGACAGTTGTCCGTCGGACGAAAGTTTTAAAACTTGCTTTAAAATCTGTCCATTGGACAGATTCGATGGTTAGTACGCCAAAGCATCGGACCAAAAACCCACGCATGCTCAGAATCAAGTCGACGCATGCTTGGAAGCATTGAACTTCCTTTTTTTAGCACATCGGTGTGTTCTACGTCACCGCGTTCTGGTCTGATCGGATTTTTGGTCCGATGGTGTGTACACACATCAGACCACTTCAGCCTGGTCCGATGAAAACATTTCATCGGACCAGTCTGATTATGTGTACATGGCCTTAGTAGCTCAACGCATTCCTATATGTGAAAGTGATATGTTGTAGAGAACCCCAAACTCCTGTTCTCTGATTGGAGTGACGCCTGGGGTCCAATACTAAAATTTCACATAACATAGAGAGGTGCATTGAAATCTTTCCCTAACCGCAGTTGTGGTTCACTCTCGTTTTCCGTAGTTTGTGACAGTTTACATGATAGAGGTAAGGCTTTTTGGGCACAATTCTTCCATGAAGACCACTTCTGACCAAACTTCTCCTGACAGTAGATGGGTGTGCCTGGGTCCCACTGGTTTCTGCCAGTTCTGTGCTGACAGCACTGCTGGGCATCTACCAATTCAAAGGGAATTAAAGCATGAGGTGTCTTTCATCTGCTGCATTACATTTCCTTGGCCAACCACTGTGTCTACAGTCCTCAACAATGCCAGTTTTTTTGTGCTTCCTCAAAAGAGCTTGAACAGCACATCTTGAAACCCCAGTCTGGTTTGAAATCTTTGCCTGGGAAATACCTTGTTGATGCACTACCTTGTGACTTGTTTCTGTACTCAGGCTTGCAATGGTTAATAAGACATGAAACTGTCTTTCACAACCTCCCCATAGTAGCAGAGTTTGGCTGTTCCTCGCCCAGTTTTATGCCTCCTACACACAGCTTTTCTGTTTTAGCTCATGACTGTTTCAGCCTACATAAAAAAATTATGATCATTAGCTCTAATTAGCACTAATGCTAGAAAATCCCTGATTGCAAGTGTAAATTGTTATGCTGGTTTGAAGCCAAAGATTACAACAAATATTGATTTGATTTAGATTTTTCTACTGTTTTCTCACTTTGCATTTTGTAAATTGATACAATTAAACAATTAAAATATATATTTTTGAAAGCATTCTTACAGCATTTCTTTACACCTGCCTAAAACTTTTGCACGGTGCTAATTATTAATATGCTACTATATCTCAAATATTAAACAGTCAATTGACTAAAGGAACATATTCATCACTAAAGTAACCTTTAGGTGCAACGCCGGAGCCAATGCGCGTGGCCGTTGGCCACAATATCTGCTGGTGACCCGCGATCGCTCCTCAGAGAGCCAGAAAAGGGATCTATGTAAACAGACAGATCCCTGTTCTATCAGAAAAGTAGAGAGAGATCTGCTGTTCCTAGTAATCAGAAACAGTAATCTCTCTCTACTCCATTCAGTCCACTCTCCTCACAGTTATAAACACCTCCCTAGGGAACACTTAACCCCTTGATCGCCCCCACTAGTGTTAACCCCTTCTCTGCTAGTGACATGATACAGTAATAAATAGCTATTTATAGCACTGATCACTGTATAAATGTCAATGGTCCCAAAAAAGTGTCAAAAGTGTCCTATCTATACCCCATAATATCGCAGTCTTGCAAAAAATTGCTGTACACTGGCATTACTAGTAAAAAAAGAAAAAAAATGCCATAAATATATCCCCTATTTTGTAGACGCTATAACTTTTGCGCAAAAAGATTAAAACCTACTTAACACTAATAAGTTTAGGTTTGTCACTACCATGGGTTCTTGAATAGTGATCTTTTGACTGAAATTTTGGCAGGTTTGCCACCTATAATGCAGTGCATAACCTTTGACTATATCAGATAAGTCACAAAGCCAATAATCTGAAGAAATTGATAAACCGGATTGTCAGTACATGTGGGAGTTATTAGGGTAAGCCGACAGACCTGCACTTTGCTGATAGTTTGCCTATTAGTCCTACAAATAGCTAGAATTTAGGAACAATATGAATCTCCTAAAGACTTCAGTTGGTTTACTGCAAAGTTTGCAAACTTCTAACCAGATTTGCAAAAACTGTCCACAAACCAAACCCAGATAGATGCACTAATGGCTACCCAATACCTAACACTTAACTAGCGTAAAATTTAAAAGACAAACTATTACCCCTACCTAACAGTAATGCCGTGTACACACGATTGGTTCGTCTGATGAAAACGGTCTGATGGACCATTTTCATCAGACAAACCGATCGTGTGTGGGCCCCATCAGTTTTTTATCCATCGGTGAAAAAACTATGAACTTGTTTTAAAATTATCTGATGGTTAAAAAAACGATAGAAAAAAATGATTGTCTGTGGGGAAATCCATCAGTTAAAAATCAACGCATGCTCAAAATCAAGTCGACGCATGCTCGGAAATATTGAACTTCATTTTTCTCAGCACGTCGTTGTGTTTTACGTCACTGCGTTCTGACAACTGATGGTGTGTAGACAAGACTGATGAAAGTCAGCTTCATCGGATATCCAATGAAAAAATCCATCAGACCGTTTTCATCGGATGAACCGATCGTGTGTACAGGGCATAATACTTTAGTAACCTGACCTATACTAACCTCTAAAGCAAAACTAACTTGTTCTGTAATATACTTGCTTTATCTGCACCAAAATCAGCCATGATGAAGCCTCACACGTTGTGTGCCGAGAACTACCTATGTCAAAGGTCAGTTCCAAGGACTACGTTCAAATGGAGAGTAAAAGCCAATCACTAAAATGTGTGTGGGTTTTTTGACCAATAGTGAGGTGCAAGGCTAGCAAAGGAGCATGCCAGCCTCTTACATGAATCATCTGCCCTTACTCAAGATGACCATGGTCAGACATGCTATGCAGGTGTTTTTCAAATTGATTTCTTAGCAAAATAAAGCATAGAGACATGGGTGGATGAGTATATTTGCTTTTAGTAATACAAATTTTAGTTTTTGGTACTCAGAGAATAGTCAGAAAATTCAAAAAGAGTACAAGAGGTAAAACTCTTCAAATGCTATTTGTCAAGTTGATATACTAACACACACAAAAAAAAAAATATTATCCATGTGACCAGAATCATAAATTATAAATTTTATAAAGTAGCATGGTCAATGATCTGACCATTGTGAGCCCTCCAGGGAGATCACCTGATGACCCTCCATCTTTTTTCTTCTAAACACTGTTATTAATCTCTTGGGCTCCTCCCTCTTTACTATCCAATATTTCGTTTAACATGTGACTTTCCTGCCGTTTTGCATGTGATCAACAGATGATGGTTTCAAAGACTAAAATTAGACATTCATGTCTCTAGGCAAATCTAAACTTGACAACTTCATTCTTGCAAAAATGTGCATAAATCTGTAAATTTCAACTGTAAGCACATACTTAGGGTTCCTCGCTGCAGCCACACCTTTAATTTCTAATTACAGAATCATCCTAGTTACTGTCTAGGGTTTCCTAATCGTATTCAGATTTTTCTTCCCCTCATAAGAAAAGGAACACATTCTCTACTTCTAAAAATGAAACCAAGGCCATGTTAGGTCAATGATCTGTTCAATGATACTTTTTTTTATGTTTTATTTGGTATGGAAAATGAATTAAAATTATTAGAAATGTGGCCATGAATTAAAATTTAAGCTCTTATTCAAATAAAACATTAATTGAATTTTTTTTTCCTGCAAATGCTACTTTCTTGGCTTTCATGCTAAAACAATGATTTTAATATTTTGTGAGGAGCTGCCTAGCACAAGATTGTAGATCAGTAGGTTCTGACTCTGATTGTTCTTCATACATACTTGTTCCTGGTCAGTGACTCATAAAGAATATTGGATTATCAGGATCAGCATGACAGTTAAGCACTTACAGTTAGTAATTTCATAAGGAGACCAATATTGGCAGCCTACATATGTCTCACATCACATGTGTCCTTCAAAATAGCATTTTTGTTACTTAACCACTTAAGCCCCGGACCAATATGCTGGTAAATGACCCAAGGCGTTTTTACAATTCGGCACTGCGTCGCTTTAACAGACAATTGCGCGGTCGTGCGACGTGGCTCCCAAACAAAATTCACGTCCTTTTCTTCCCACAAATAGAGATTTCTTTTGGTGGTATTTGATCACCTCTGCGATTTTTATTTTTTGCGCTATAAACAAAAATAGAGCGACATTTTTGAAAAAAATGCAATATTTTTTACTTTTTGTTATAAAAAAAATTGAATAAACTAAATTTTAGTCAAACATTTAGGCCAAAATTTTATTCAGCGACATGTCTTTAGTAAAAAAAAAAATCGCAATAAAAAAAAAAAACTAGCTACCTAGCGGCAACAGTGACACTAATACAGCGATCAGAAAAATGATCGCTTAGTGACACTGGCAATAGAGAGTGAAAGGGTAAACTAGGGCGGTGATCAAGGGGTTAAAACTTTATTAGGGGGGGTACGGGGGCTACCCTGAACCTAACACTAACTGACTGTCACACTGACACTAACTGCAGTGATCATATGATCACTGCATTCAGTGACACTGTGACAGGGGGAGGGGGTGGGGGGGCGATCGGGGGGGTTAAATGTGCCTATGTGTCTGTGTGTCAGTGTAGTGTTGTGCAGACTTACTGTGAGATGTGATCTCTCCTCAGCGGCGGTTGAAAAAACAGCCGAGAGCAGAGATCACATCACTTCCCCCTTTCTGTGTTTACACAGGAGGAGGAAGTGCAGAGCGGGGGGAGCGCGCGCATTGGCTGAGAGCGATCCGGAGGGGGCGGACAAAAACAAACCGCCGCCCCCTCAGCACGGATCGCTCGTACAGCCACCGGGACCGCCGCATGTACCAGGGGGGGTCCCGATCGGACCCCCGACCCACGGCAAGGCACCAACGTATATATACGTTGATGTGCCTGTCGATGCCATTCTGCCGACGTAAATGTACATGCGGCGGTCCGCAAGCAGTTAAAGTGAAACTCAACTTTTGCTAGAGATAAAAGCATTCTCAAATATTACAGCAAAGACAAGCTGGTGGGCACACAACACATAAAGTGGAACTAAAGTCTCTCAATCAACATTACCTTTTTTAATGCCTGTGCTGATAGCCCTAGTAAATACATAGGAAGGCACAGAGCTTTCTTTCTCAAAAAATAGGTGCAGGAACTCAACCACGACCCCATTCAAATTTCACAAACAGTAGAAGGGTCTTAAAGGGGCATTATATACCAGGAATGCATTACATACAGAGTGCAGAGTTTAGGGGGTTACACACAAGAGTGCAGAGCTGTCATTTGTAAACACAGAAAACAGACTTCTGTGTTTACAAGTGATTGTGGTTAGCAGGAGCCAAAGGGTCTGAGCCAGAGGTGGTGGAACTGAGTTTCCCCAAGTTCCCCCTGAAAAAAAGCCCTGGGAATGCATATTATATTTGCTTGTTTTAAACTTTTTTTATTATTATTTTATTTCTTTAGTTGATACCTAGTATCTGGCCTAGGCCAAAATCATGTTATATATCCCAAGAGGCTTCATGGGCATTTGTTTTTAATTTGTGAGTTTGCTTTGAATATTAAACATTAATTAAATAGCATGTTTAATTTGTGTTGTTCAGGTACAGTTAGGTTCCACTTAACACGTCTGTATACAGAAGCTATTGAAGAGGGGCAACACCACTGCTGCAGCTACAAAAAAACTTCTGTTACCATACTAAAGTGCTGTGCAAACTGTTGGCGCTATATAAATCTTGTATTATAATAATAATAATAATAATAATAATAATAATAAAAATAATAGCTCTTTGAGGGAAGGGACTGATGTGAAATATATATGCGAACCGCTGCATAAATTGAAAGCACTATATACTATAAGTACCTGTGATAAAATAAATAATAAAAATGCTATTAATAATAATTCTTATAATAATATAATATTTCTAAGGAAAGTCCTATAACCACAACAATAACCCATAATGGTCAGTAATTATCTTTTATTACCCAGCTGTACAAAATACATAAAATGTTATCCTATGCTTTGTAAAAATAGCAATACCTAGTTCTAATTAGATCAAATTATTTTGATTTTCAGTATGCTGAAGAAGCATTGCCAGGTTTTTATTCCTCCAGTTCCTATTACTTTCCACACACTTTACATAGTTCTTGGCCCAAACGACCTATGTCCCTCACTAACCTGTGAGGCCGCTGGATATGTGGCATAAACTGTATGTAGCTGTTGCTACATACAGCAACGTTGTATCCTGGCCTAGGCCAACAAGGCCCAGGCCTAGGGCAGCACTTTGCAGGGGGCAGCATGGAAAGAGTCCCTGCCAGCTTGTGCTACACTGTTAGTGTAACGCAAGCTGCTTCTAATTTTGACTGTCCTATCATCCTGGACCACAAACCTTCCTCACTGTGCTATATGTTTTCTGCTGCACCACTAGCATGGTTATATCTTCTTAGTCCTCTCCATAAATTTATCAGAAAATTGTGCTTAAAGTATAACTATAGGCAACACTTTTTTTCCATTTTGGATCAAGTAAGGGAGGGTAAAAGCCCTTGTCAGTTCATTTTTTTTACCATCCCTGTCCCATTGCAGAGATTTACCTTCACTTCCTGCCCCGTAGCCAAACAGGAAGTGAGAGGAAATCTATACAAATTAAAGGGGTTGTAAAGGTACAATTTTTTTTTTCTAAATAGCTTCCTTTACCTTAGTGCAGTCCTCCTTCACTTACCTCATCCTTCGATTTTGCTTTTAAATGTCCTTATTTCTTCTGAGAAATCATCACTTCCTGTTCTTCTGTCTGTAACTACACACAGTAATGTGAGGCTTTCTCCCTGGTGTGGAGTGTCATGCTTGCCCCCTCCCTTGGACTACAGGAGAGTCAGGACATCCACTAACACACAGCTCCTTTCTCTAACTGCAACATAGAGAGTGTCCTGACTCTCTGGTAGAGGAAGCTATTTAGGAAAAAATTGTACCTTTACAACCCCTTTAAGGGAAACCATTCCCCCCAGGCCCTAAAAACTAGTGTCCCCACTCGAAAATTTCAGGGTAGGTCTTAAACAGAAAGGGGTGTGGCCTTGATAGGAAGGGATGGGTCATGTTTAGATTAGGGGTTGCACGAATTTAGTCAGGCCTAGGGCAGCACAAAACCTAAATACACTACTAACATACAGCATACCACACTGTGTATCAGTGTGAGCACAGATAGCAGAAAGCCAGACTTCTAACTGCTAGCATTTCATGCCTTTTTTAACTCGAAAATTGTGAGTACCCATTTTAAGTTTTAACAATAAATGTGTTTGTAAACGATAAGACACTATTTGGGGCTTCTTTTTCCTGTACATGAGCCTAACTGGACTAACACCAGCGGAACAAGGGACGTTATTTGATCGCCACAGTGTTACACAGTGGCACACACTGTGAAGGCTTACATACCCCATAGGGGGTGAGTGTGGGCTTTGCAGGGACATGGATTGCGGTGTTCACCTATTGAAGGAATAGTGTTATCTTTCACAAGGCACCCAGCACACATCATATCACTCAGCAGGAGTGGGAATATTTTCTGTGATTATTTGCCATATGATAACAACAATGGTCTATATTTGGTTGCACATTTGTTTGCACTTTGTTTACTTGCACGTATTATATCACTCAACAGGAGTGGGAATATTCAGAGTCTGTGATTATTTGCCACATGGATTTTTATATGATCACATCAGTGGTCTATGTTTGATTGCACTATTGCACTGTTTATTTGCACAAATTATTTATTGCAACATTAGGCACTTTCCACCATTGCATGCACTTTAATGGTATCAACATTTTATATTATTTTTTACTATGCCAAATGTATTCATTTATTGAATTATAGAACAGCGCCACATCTACTACTATTTTTCTTCAAGACTTCCTGTCTCATACCTGAAGCAGAGAAGAGTCTACTGCAGCAGCACTCTGCCGCTCAGTGCAAGCATACCAATTAAATAAAAGCATATCAATACATGCAGGGATGCATTCAGACTTCTGTGTATTGATATGCTTTTATTTAATTGGTATACTGACCATGTATATGGTACAAACTTGTTCTACACAGTGGTTGTGTGTCAGTCTTCTTTTTAGCGGCATTATTAACTCCCCCCCCCCCCCCTCCAATTAATAAAAATTTTCCCATCTAAATTTGGAGGTCCTTATGAGACATGGTGATTGAATTACCCTGTCTAAGGTGAGGACAGGATGTATTCTCTGACTGTCCGTCCGTACCAACTAAGCTGATGTGTTATATAAATCTGTCTCGCATCTTGCAGTTGGCTATTAAGTGGATGTCCGCAGAGGTCTCTGTCGTCCAGATTCCTCTATGCAGCCGCTATTTTTATGTAAACGCGGCAAAAAAAATTCAGCACTTTTTCCTCACTTCATCCCTTCTTCAAGATGGCGATGGTATGGCTGCTTTAGACTGACCCCGCCCACTGTGGGTATTACTGCGGTGACGTGGAGCGTCGTCCTCATCCCGTGACCAAGTCTTTGTGAAGACGAAACGTTGGGAGGAGACGTTTCCACGTCACCGCAACTATACGGAAGGACGCACGCGTTCCACTAAGCCGGCCGGCACTTTGTTTTTAAGCCTCAATTTTACATCTGTTTGTAAGTGTAAATCTATTTATCCTCCAATAAATGTCATCAGGTTTTACACTATGTGAGTTCTTCTGTCGTTTCATGGTATTACATCATCACTGCTATCTGCTGAAGTCCCACGGCTGCTGTAATCCACCCGATCCGAGGCGTCTGCATCTACCCTTAGGGGGTCCATTTTCTGCCCCACGGTTGCTGCAATCCACCCGATCTTAGGCGTTTGCATCTACCCTTAGGGGGTCTATTGTCTGGTAAGGGTCAGTGTGTATAGTGGTGGTGGGTTTGCACTATCCCCTCCCCATTTCATGACTGTCCCACATGGGTGTTGTTGTATACGTTGTCCTTAAGGTCTCACACTATGCAAGTTTTTTTGTTTTTGTTTTGTTTTTGGTGCTGTGATTCTACATTCAAATTCGGGAAAGTCCAAGTGTGACTGACAACGTAGAGACTGATGCATTTTTATCATCTAGAGAATTTGCCTCTTTGATCTATACACCATAATTTTGGGAGAAATATATCCATCCTCATCTGAAGATTTCTTCCTACCAAGATCCCACCCTGGTTCACCACAAACTTTGAGCAGGTTTCTTTGTGACCACTAGGTGGACTTCCTATATTACCATAACCTTTCTTCTCCTGTTTTTTTTTGTTACTTGGTTGTGGCCCCAGAAGTATTAACATTTCCACACTGCATATATATATCACTTATGTTTGTGTTCTTCACATGATCATAGCCACAAATTATAAGTAGTGTTTTGACTTTATTAGGTGGACCTCTCATAAGTTCACGTTTCTTTTGGTGTGGTTTTTTGCATTTCTCTGTGGGTCTACAGGTTGTATTCCCACATTGATTGATTCCATCACGTATTGTGCCCTGTATTAGGTCACAGCCTCTTATTTAGCGCGATTCCACCTTTTTTCGATAAAATACATTGCTTGCTCTGAGCGGCTGAGCATCACTGTAGTAGGCTCTTCTATGTTCCATGTATGAGACAGGAGTCTCGGCTCACACCCAAAACACAGTGCGGTGTGCTGGACGTAGCTGTAGCTACATACAGTTTATACTACACATTCAGTGGCCTCACAATGTTAAGGAGGGACATGGTTAATTTTGGCCAGCCTGGCCAAAACGAATGCTGTAAAGTGTGTGGAACGAAATAGTTCTTCTTTAAGTCCACTCATGGCTTTAATTCAAACAATAGGCCTGTTTTAGAGTTGTTTTTTGTTCATAAGCTTGTATAATCATCTAACGTGATGAATCTTGTAATATGGATTGCCTGCGTGAATTCAGCTAAATTATTTTCTGCAAAAAGGCGACTTATTCACTTACCATTGGGAGGTGTTGCCATTCAACTCTCATCTTAGCACATACAGTTGTGCTCATAAGTTGGAATACCCTGGCCGAATTTATGATTTCTTGGCCATTTTTTTGAGAATATGAATGATAAGACAAAAACTTTTCTTTCACTCATGGTTAGTGTTTGGCTGAAGCCATTTATCATCAATCAACTGTGTTTACTCGTTTTAAATCATAATGACAAAGAAACTACCCAAATGACCCTGATCAAAACTTTACGAATCCCAGTTCTTAATACCGTGTATTGCCCCCTTTAACATCAATGACAGCTTGCAGTCTTTTGTGGTATTTGTGGATGAGGCTCTTTATCTTCTTAGATGGCAAAGCTGCCCATTCCTCTTGGTAAAAAGCCTCAAGTTCCTGTAAATTCTTGGGCTGTCTTGCATGAATTGCACGTTTGAGATCTCCCAAGAGTGGCCCAATGGTATTGAGGTCAGGAGACTGAGATGGCCACTCCAGAACCTTCACTTTATTCTGCTGTAGCCAATGACAGGTCGACTTGGCCTTGTGTTTTGGATCATTGTCAGTTTGAAATGTCCAAGTACATCCCATGTGCGGCTTCCTGGCTGATGAATGCAAATGTTCCTTCATTATTTTTTGATAACATACTGCATTCATATTGCCATCAATTTTGACCAAATTTATAAGCACACCTGTATATGGCATGTTGGACATCTGGATCTGAGAGCCTGTCCCAGTCACATCTACCAACATTTGATTTTCTCATTCCTAAAAGCAGGTCATAAAAACTTTTGCTATACTTCTGGCCCCGACCAAAATCACACGTGCATGGCCAACAAGAAGCACTGTTGTTAGATGGAGTTTTTTGGTTTGATTGCTGCAGAGCCTGCATTTGGCTGAAGTCATTTATTTCATTCATCAGCCACAGAAAAAGAAATCAGAAGGAAATCCAGATCACCTGTTAGAAAATATGGCTAAACCAGGGTCCACATAAAGTTACTGCTTATCGCTGGAATAGATAGTTCAGGGAAAACCTAACAGTACACACTGGATGATGAATTCTGCTGACCTGGTCAGGGCCTCTAGGCCATTACTGGAACAAAGCACCTTTTCAAAAATCCCAGTAGGCTCTTGTAGTATTTCAGGTGACATAAAGTACAAACGTGAGTCACTCAACAAGAGAGAAAGACACAGAGCCCCGTACGCCATCGACCCCCCCCACCCCCAATAACAACCCACCATTGCTGGATCACTACCACATCATTGTGCTTTGGATGTGGCAATTCTCCAGCACAGGAGTTCTGGTTCAGTGGAGTTCCACTTCTTCACATGACTTCCACTGCTGTTTCCGCTGTATGAGTCACTCCATAACTGCTGAATACTAAAAACAGGACATGGGACAATGCACTGTGTGCTGTGTCAATGTGCAGGGCAGTTATTAGAAGCCACAAAGCCCTGTACAGCCCCTACAGGAACAGTGTCAGGCCTGAGTCTAGGTGACAGATGCACACCGTTGGAGTCAGGAGTGCACCGTTAAGGTAGTGGTCCCTATGGCTGACTGCTGAGGATGGAACTCTGGGTGGTTCAGAAAGGCAGGTACACTGGAGCATCAACACCCTGGGGGCTAGAGCATAAGATTCCCCAGGATGCAGAGTCTAAGAGACAGCGGGTGTTCACCAGAGCTTGTAGTGGTGAGGATGGACTGCGCTGCAACTGGCTCCCAGGGTCTCCCAGCTCACACTCACAGTAGGCTACAGGAGGATAGAAAGGAAACAGAAGCCCAGGACAACAAGGGATAGTAAGCAGATAAGCCAAAGGTTGGGGCTACTAGCAGACAAAGATAGACAGAGAACACATCAAAGGTCAGGATCATAAACAGGCAGGGATAGTTAAGAACAAGAAAAGATTACTAATGGAGACAGATGTAGAGCACAAGGCAAACAGGAAACAGGATACCAAACACACAATATTACTCGGCAAGGCAGGCTTGGTGGACACATGATAAATAGTGGCTTCTGTTGAGGCTAAGGTGGAGCCACACTGAGGGAAGATTACTTAACCATGCAAGTGTGACAGTGCAAGCCCTAAGGCTGATAAACAGCCTAGGTAAGAGACAAACAGGGCATGAAAGTATTACTGTAGAGCAGGGGCGTTGCTAGGTCTGCAAAAGATCTGGGGCTAGAGCCCATAGCAGCGATCACCAACTTTTTTGCAGGCGGGGGCACGCGAGTACTAAGCAAGTTTTTGCGGCAATGACTGGTGTTGGCGCTTCAATCATCAAAGCCGCACTTCCAACATTGAAGAGGCCGGTTGTGAAAGCGGAAGAGTGGTGATGCAGGGCAGGTTGAGAGAGATGACGTCATCTCTGCTCATGCGCCCATTTGCTTCTCTCATCCGCCTGCCCGGCGCTCTCATGCAGCCCGCCTGCTCGCCACCCAGCTGCAGAGAGGCCCCGGCCTGCTGGTTAGGCAGGTATCCCTGTGGTAAGAGACTCTGGGCTATGGGCCACCCACTAGCTATGCCACTGCTGCAGAGTCATGACACCCAGGACCCCCCAATTGACCTAATTGGACCAGGTAGGGGAGTACTACCTGTTCTCTGATTTTTGGCAGCCCTGGGAATGTGTTATGACTACCTTGTTTATTACTACAGCAGGAAGGGGGATATTTGCTATTGTGAGGTGAGGTGGTATAAAGTGAGGTTTTCATTCAAACAGCCAATTATCTCAAGTGGAATTTAGGAAAATAGGAACTTCTGCACATTACTGTATGATGGATGTATTAATAGGATAATTCACCTTTGCCGAAAAACTGCTCATGCAGATAAGGGGCGAATGTTGATAAAACATTGCAGCTTTGAGCTAAGTTAAATAATGCCCTTGCTATATGTGTAGGCCATTTCATTATCTCCTGAAGCCTGACTTGAATACACCCAGGAGGTTGCTAGGATTTTGCTAAGAGAGGGCTAGTCATTACTGCTCACCTCCACCATCACAGGAGTGAGTTCTTTCTATGATTCAAACCTCCTTACATGCTTTTTCTCTCCCCTGATACAGTAGCTCTGAGCTCAACATTTGAGAACTCACTACTCTCATGGTGGAGGTGAGTAGTATTGATTAGGCCTTGTGTCAGACTCGGACCCTCTTATGTCTAAAATCATCCTATGTCCACTAGGGGCATAGGATGACTGAGGAATTATATCTTGGACTACCTGAGATGGAATTATTATGTAATTATTATCCACAATATATTTCAGGATATCTGTAAAGAACTATTTACTGGTTGTTGATTCTGAACTCAACAGGTTAATTGTAAGAGTGACTCATTCATCATGTTGGGACACATACTGTTAGATGCTAATTGACCCTGCTAGTGCGTGAAGATGTCCTGTGTTTACACTTATGGTAATGTGCATTGTATAGCAGGTGAGCGGAGACAGGACGTCTACTCTAAAAGGTTATATCTATGAGTCGCCTAGTCTGGGGAAAATATTAGTTAATTAGCTCATGTTAATATATGTTCTGGTTACCTCCTCTTTAAACTGTATATAAGGTTGCATTCTTGGTTCTATCAAACACTCAATGTTCAGCACACAAACAACTCTCGTCTCGTTGTGTGTTGAGGGCAGCTGGAATATCTGCTATCTATAATCAGACTGATAGGAAGCGGTAAATGACAGAAGCACTTAAGCGGAGTGTGGGACGTTCCGTTACAGGCCTCTCTTAGCAACATACTGGTAACCTCCTGGAAGTATTTCAGTCAGTTTCAGGAGGTATGTAAATGGCCTACACCTATAGCAAGTGCATTATTCAACTTTAGTCAGGGCTGCACAGTTTGTTTATTTTATCGCAATATTTTTTATTGTACAAACACAGAGTGTACAAAGATAAAGAAATGAGGTTACATAGTATGCAGTAGTATGTATGGATATATATATATATATATATATATATATATATATATATATAAAGTACAGACCAAATGTTTAGACACACCTTCTCATTCAAATAGTTTTCTTTATTTTCATGACTATGAAAATTGTAGAGTCACACTGGAGGCACCGGTTCTTTCCCCCCTTTTTTTTGTTATATCACACTGGAGGCATCAAAACTATGAATCAACTATGAAATTATATACATAACAAAAAAGTGTGAAACAACTGAAAATATATGTCATATTCTAGATTCTTCAAAGTAGCCACCTTTTGCAGCAGACACATCTCTAGAACAACTGTTGAATGAATGAAAGAATGAAAACTTATATAGCGAGGCACATGCAAACTAAATCGCCTCTGTTAAGAGGAGACTGTGTGAATCAGGTTTTCATGGTAGAATATCTGCTAGGAAACCACTGCTAAAGAAAGGCAACAAGCAGAAGAGACTTGTTTGGGCTAAAGAACACAAGGAATGGACATTAGACCAGTTGAAATCTGTGCTTTGGTCTGATGAGTCCAAACTTGAGATCTTTGGTTCCAACCACCGTGTCTTTGTGCGACACAAAAAAGGTGAACGAATGGACTCTACATGCCTGGTTCCCACCGTGAAGCATTGAGGAGGAGGTGTGATGGTGTGGGGGTGCTTTGCTGGTGACACTGTTGGAGATTTATTCAAAACTGAAGGCATACTGAACCAGCATGGCTACCACAGCATCTTACAGCAGCATGCTATTCCATCCGGTTTGCGTTTAGTTGGACCATCATTTATTTTTCAACAGGACAATGACCCCAAACACACCTCCAGGCTGTGTAAGGGCTATTTGACCAAGAAGGAGAGTGATGGGTGCTGCGCCAGATGACCTGGCCTCCACAGTCACCGGACCTGAACCCAATCGAGATGGTTTGGGGTAAGCTGGACCGCAGAGTGAAGGCAAAAGGGTCAACAATTGCTAAGCATCTCTGGGAACTCCTTCAAGACTGTTGGAAGACCATTTCAGGTGACTACCACTTGAAGCTCATCAAGTCTAACGCGCCCCCCTCCCTGACATCCGACACTCAATTTGGTGGTGGATGTCAGTCAGTCAGTCAGTCAGTCAGTCTGTTCCGTGGTGCTAGCAGGACGCTCTCACACGAGTCGGCTCACCAGGGATAGATCAGCTAGGCAGGCAGGTTTGTTCTCTCAGCTCCAGCTGCTTCCAGGACTCACGGATCACAGCTCTCCTTCCACCCTCTGGCCTCCATATTTCCCCACCACCAGCTCGCTTCCTTCCCCCATGGGTCTCACAGGTAAGCCGAGCACTGGTGTTTCCCCCGCCTCCCCTGGGACAGCGCGGCCGTCCTTCTAAGGATAAGCCGCAGCTCTGCCCAGCAATTCACTGCCTCCTATTTCTCCTCCTGGCCAC
The DNA here is from genome assembly GCA_029574335.1 of Rana kukunoris. NCBI lineage: Eukaryota > Metazoa > Chordata > Amphibia > Anura > Ranidae > Rana > Rana kukunoris. Next base: position 562,239,374 of record CM056049.1, on the reverse strand, counting down.
CCGGCCATCTGGCCAAAAAAACACAGGCAATCGAGGCACCCCGCCGCCACCTCCCCGCCTCTGTTCCTCGTGTTTTCCAACATCCGCGCCGACCTATAGAGATTCGCGGCAGCCACATTTAGGAAAGGCCGCGGCTTCATCCGCGGCCTAGCGGCGCGCCGCTCTCCACCCCCCAACAGTCGGCACTACCCAATTAATCTGGCCACAAAGCCCCCCCCTACCCCTCATAACAATAACATTGTGTGAGGATAACTGGCTATATTGTGACCGGGCAACTTGACACTGATAATCAGGGCACTGATTATAAGTGCAACCCCAGTTCTAGCTGCTGTCTGTCAGTCAGTGTGCAGTCAGACACCGAGAGAGCAGGACGCTCTCAAACGAGTCAAAGCCCCCTCCCTACCCTAGTAGAGCCCCCTTGCCCTCCGATAATTTCCCTTAGCCCCCCAGGCGCCACTTAGCCTGGTACCCCCCAGGTCGGCGGCCATCTTGCTCCACCCTGCCCTATCCCTCTCATTATAACTTGATCCAGGGCTTAACCCGATCGCCTCTTTAGGGGTCAGGAAGGAATTTTTTTCCCTACCACAGCATATTGGCGCAGCGTGGTCAGGTTTTTTTTGCCTTCCTCTGGACCAAGCCAGGATCAGAGGATTCAGTTATCCTTGTGAATCCACCCCCCCTCCCCCCCCCCGCCCTTGGTTCCACGGCGGCCATGGTTAATCGGCAATACTCGGCGGAGATCATTTGGGATCTGGGTCGATCTGCTGCAATTCTGCCGGCCGCCACCAAAAAAGCCCTAAGAAATCTGCGACTTTTGAGGATCGATCGACGATCGACTGCCAGAAGTCGCAGCCATTTACCCCAGCCTAAGCACATATCATGTGCTTTGATCAACACTAGATCGGCAGTAAAACACAGATTAGAAATCCATGATTTCTTATTGCAACATGACTACCTAAAACCCCCAAACATTATGGCCCAGATTCACAGAGCAATTACGCCTGTCTAACTGGTGTTAGACAGGAGTAATTTCAAAATTTGTGCGCCGTATCATACGGCGGCTTCGGGCTTCGATCCGAGAGGCTTACGTCTTCGTAAGCCTTCGGATCTACGCTGCGATATTTTTGCGGCCGCTGGGAGGAGTTTGCGTCGTTTTCATGCGTCGGGATATGCAAATTCGTTTTTACGGCGATCCACGAAGATACGAGCGGTCTTCGCAATCGCTTTCGTCTATTTTTTTATACGTACTGTTAGACCAGCTTTTTGCTGGTCTAACGGTGCGTAGCCCATGTTAAGTATGGCCGTCGTTCCCGCGTCGAATTTTAATTTTTTATTTTTTATTTTTTTTAACGTAACTCGTTCGGGAATAGGAATCTCCGTAAACGACGCTACTCAAGAAAAAATGACGTAACAACGTGATTTCGCGCAATGCACGGCGGGAAATTTGCGAACGGAGCATGCGCAGTTCGATCGCCGCGGGAACGCGCCTATTTTAAATGCTTCACGCCCCCTACTCGCGTAGATGGATTGCGACGGGAGAAATACACTACGCCGCCGTCGTTTACTGGACAAAATCTACCTGGATTCCACGTAGAGCCAGGTAAAAAACGGCGGCGTAGTGTATTTCTGATACTCTACGATAATCTAATTCTATCTGAATCTGGGCCTATGTATTTTTTTTCTAACACCCTAGAGAATAAAATGGCAGTCATTGCAATACTTTTTGTCACAATGTATTTGCGCAGCGGTCTTACAAGCGCACTTTTTTTTTAAAAAGTTCACTTTTTTTAATTAAAAAATAAGACAACAGTAAAGATAGCCCAATTTTTTTAAACATTGTGAAAGATAATGTTACGCCAAGTAAAATGATACCCAACATGTCACGCTTCAAAATTGTTTTTGTTTTCTTATTTATTTTTATTTATTTTATTAATTTGTACACTGAAAAAAAGGAGCACTTTTATTCCTATTACAAGGAATGTAAACGTCCCCAAAAAAGCATGACAGGTCCTCTTAAATATGAGATTTGGGGTCAAAAAGACCTCATATTTAGACTTAAATGCAAAAAATAAAATAAAAAATGATGTGTCATTTTAAAAAATGACAACAAGAAAATATTGCTTTTATCGTTTTGACGTCACTTCCGCCCTGCTATGCTAAGGGGATGGGTGGGGGACATCTTGCCCTCACTTGTATCCTTGTCGAGCAGAAGAGAGGACCTGATCGCCTCCGCCGCTGCCGACGGCTCCAGTAAGCTACGGAGGGGGTGGGAGAGCGGCGGGAGGGGGGCCCCTCTCCCGCTGCCGATAACCGTGATCTCGCGGCGAATCCCCCGCGGAGACCACCGTTATCGTTTACAGGACCGCTCACTGAAAAGATGGATATCTCTGTTGTGGCAGCAGCTGCTGCCTTTACCGAGATATCCATCTTTAACCACTTAAAGACCCCCGCACGCACATATACGGCCACAACATGGCTCGTACAGGCACAAGGGCGTAAATTTACGTCCCCGCCTGAGTGCGGTTCGGGGGTCCCATCGGGACCCCCTCCGCGGCGGGCGGGGGTCTCCCTACCTCTGGGAGCGATCCGGGATCTGCGGGCGGATGTCCGTGATATCCGCCCCCCCCGCGATCGCTCCCAGCCAATGGGAGCGCGCTCCCAGCCTGTCACTTCCTCCTCCTGTGTTTACACAGGAAGGAGGAAATGATGTATTCTCTCATCGCAGCGCTGTTTCCCAGCGCTGCTGATGAGAGAAGACATCACAAGTAAGTGTGCACCAACACAACACTGACACACACTCACATAGGCATATTAACCCCTTGTGATCGCCCCCCCCCCCCCCACCCCCCTGTCACAGTGTTACTGAATGCAGTGATTTAATCACTGCATTTAGTGTCAGTGTGACAGGCACTGTAAAAAACAGTTAGTGTTAGGTTCAGGATAGCCCCCCCACCCCCCCTAATAAAGTTTTAACCCCCTGATCACCGCCCTAGTTAACCCTTTCACTCCCTATTGCCAGCGTCACTAAGCGATCATTTTTCTGATCGCTGTATTAGTGTCGCTGTTCCTAGGTAGCTATTTTTTTTTTATTGCGATTTTTTTTTTTTACTAAAGACATGTGGCTAAATAAATTTTGGCCTAAATGTTTGACTAAAATTTAGTTTATTTGATTTTTTTTTAACAAAAAGTAAAAAATAGTGTTTTTTTTTTCAAAAATGTCGCTCTATTTTTGTATATAGCGCAAAAAATAAAAATCGCAGAGGTGATCAAATACCACCAAAAGAAAGCTCTATTTGTGGGAAGAAAAGGACGCAAATTTTGTTTGGGAGCCACGTCGCACGACCGCGCAATTGTCTGTTAAAGCGACGCAGTGCCGAATCGCAAAAACACCTTGGGTCATTTACCAGCGTATTGGTCCGGGTCTTAAGTGGTTAAAAACAGGACGTATATATACGTCCTTACGTGGTTAAGCATTGTTTCCTTGTCGAGCAGAAGAGAGGACCTGATCGCCTCCGCCGCTGCCGACGGCTCCAGTAAGCTACGGAGGGGGTGGGAGAGCGGCGGGAGGGGGGCCCCTCTCCCGCCGCCGATAACCGTGATCTCGCGGCGAATCCCCCGCGGAGACCACCGTTATCGTTTACAGGACCGCTCACTGAAAAGATGGATATCTCTGTTGTGGCAGCAGCTGCTGCCTTTACCGAGATATCCATCTTTAACCACTTAAAGACCCCCGCACGCACATATACGGCCACAACATGGCTCGTACAGGCACAAGGGCGTAAATTTACGTCCCCGCCTGAGTGCGGTTCGGGGGTCCCATCGGGACCCCCTCCGCGGCGGGCGGGGGTCTCCCTACCTCTGGGAGCGATCCGGGATCTGCGGGCGGATGTCCGTGATATCCGCCCCCCCCGCGATCGCTCCCAGCCAATGGGAGCGCGCTCCCAGCCTGTCACTTCCTCCTCCTGTGTTTACACAGGAAGGAGGAAATGATGTATTCTCTCATCGCAGCGCTGTTTCCCAGCGCTGCTGATGAGAGAAGACATCACAAGTAAGTGTGCACCAACACAACACTGACACACACTCACATAGGCATATTAACCCCTTGTGATCGCCCCCCCCCCCCCACCCCCCTGTCACAGTGTTACTGAATGCAGTGATTTAATCACTGCATTTAGTGTCAGTGTGACAGGCACTGTAAAAAACAGTTAGTGTTAGGTTCAGGATAGCCCCCCCACCCCCCCTAATAAAGTTTTAACCCCCTGATCACCGCCCTAGTTAACCCTTTCACTCCCTATTGCCAGCGTCACTAAGCGATCATTTTTCTGATCGCTGTATTAGTGTCGCTGTTCCTAGGTAGCTATTTTTTTTTTATTGCGATTTTTTTTTTTTACTAAAGACATGTGGCTAAATAAATTTTGGCCTAAATGTTTGACTAAAATTTAGTTTATTTGATTTTTTTTTTAACAAAAAGTAAAAAATAGTGTTTTTTTTTTCAAAAATGTCGCTCTATTTTTGTATATAGCGCAAAAAATAAAAATCGCAGAGGTGATCAAATACCACCAAAAGAAAGCTCTATTTGTGGGAAGAAAAGGACGCAAATTTTGTTTGGGAGCCACGTCGCACGACCGCGCAATTGTCTGTTAAAGCGACGCAGTGCCGAATCGCAAAAACACCTTGGGTCATTTACCAGCGTATTGGTCCGGGTCTTAAGTGGTTAAAAACAGGACGTATATATACGTCCTTACGTGGTTAAGCATTGTTTTTATTTGCCAATGGAAATAATGAAATAAAAAACGAGTCAAATAAAATAGGCTGTTCACTTTGGAAAGTAAGTTGCACTTCACAAGGAAATGTTCCCCAGAGCTTAGTGAATGTGGTGAAATTTCAATTTCCAAAGAATAGTTAAAGGAAAATTGAAAATTGGATGATGGAAGTCGGTATGTCTTCACCTTATTCACTAAGCGCTGAAAAAAATTCCCTCACCAAGTGCAACTTCCCATGCAAAGTGAGTCTATTTGCCAGAGGCAGTTCAGATGCATTTCTGCATGCACCTTTTTGATGTGTTTCGGTGTGTTTTTGATACATTTCTGGATGCATTCCAGATGCTCTTTTCTTTTGCTTTTCCTGTTTTTTTTTTTTTTTACTGAAACGGGATCTGGTGTGTTTTTGATGCATTTTTATGCATTTTTGATGCTGTTTACCATTCTGTGCAGGAAAAAAGCAGCATGTTGAATTTTTTTATTCTGGAATTGAAAAGCATGACAAGTCGCACCCTATTCTCTGCAATTGGCCAGTTCAAATCTACATGACTTTGTGGTGCCGCATCGTTTTGAAAAAAAAAGGTTCTTGCCCTTTTTTTGCGATTTCAGGTGCAAATTGCATAGCCATCCATGCATGAAGTCACACAGATGTCAGGCAAGTCACAACTAAAATCGCACTGATCTGCGGCTTTGAAATTGTGCCACTTCAAGTGAAGTAGCAAGATTTCAAAGTCCTATTCAGTGTATACCAGGGCTAATTCTAAAATATCACATGAAGAAAGGATTTTGTCAAGTATGAACTAAGTCACACATTAGAGACATTTATGTTTTCTTTACAAGCAGATTTAAGCATTTCTCCTTGAAGATGTCGTTCTGTATAACATTGATACTTGTTATGATCACTGAATACTGTGAGGGATAGCTTTTATTTGCCTCCCTCTATACTACTGTACATTGTTAAAACAAAAAAAAAAAAAAATTATTAAAAAAAAATACTTTATTCTGCAAGGGCTTCCACAATATTATTTATTGGGTGTATTAAAACAAATCCCCGGCAAGCTCTCCATTCACATCAGGGGTATATCCCCTGTTGAAATGCTGCAAAAACATGATTTACTATAATTGGGGAATGCAAAAACCAATCAGCTTTTATATATTTTTTATTTTTTTGTTGTTAAAGCTTACAGCCTGGAAGATTTACTCCCTTTATGACCAGCACTGCGTCTCTTTAACTGACAATTTAACTGACAATTGCGTGGTCTTGCGACGCTGTACACAAACAACATTTACGTCCTTTTTTCCCCACAAATAGAGCTTTCTTTTGGTGTGTTTTTTTTCTTTTTTTGTGCTATAAACATAAAAAAGCAACAATTTTGGAAAAAAACAAACAATATAGCTGGGGTTAGAAGCTCATTGGTTTCTATGCAGAAGTGAGCCTGATTTTGCACTTTTCAGCTTTAGTAAATATCGGGTCCCCCATTGTGCTCTTAAAGAAGCCGATGTACAGCCATGTTGATTCGCGGGAAGGAGCCGACCTGTCGCAGTATAATGATGGTGGCAGGTCGGCAAGTGGTTAATTGAATAAGCTGAAGTTAGAAGCGTAATTGGCTACCATGCAATGCTGCACCAGATTTTACACTCTCCAGTTTTAGTAAATCAACCCCACTGTGTTTCAACATAAAACTTGCCTACATTAGCCTTTAAAGTGTATTTTCAGGAGAAATTCAAGGAAAATACACAGCACATCTCTTCAATCCAAGCACATTTGCCACATGTTTTATCCATTAAAGGCATTATTTACACCTGAGCATGTTGTAGCTGGAAGCTGGAAGCTTCAAAACCCTTAGGGAGAAAAAAGTATTCTCTATGGAGCTGGTTGTATTTTTGAAGTAGCTGAAAGCAGAAACACATAGCAATAAGTGATGTAACAGATTAAACTTTTCTCTATTGGCTAATACAAAAACACCAAAGCTCCAAAATGCTTGGAAATTGCTGTTCAAAAAACGTGCAAACAAATGTGAAAAAAAAGGCCCACTCATGTGTGAATGCAGCCTAGAGCTCCTGCAAGTACAGAACAATTCCTGTTGATGTGCCAGCAATATATTCAGGCCCAGATTCAGAGAATTAGACTATCGTAGAGTATCAGAAATACACTACGCCGCCGTTTTTTACCTGGCTCTACGTGGAATCCAGGTAGATTTTGTCCAGTAAACGACGGCGGCGTAGTTTATTTCTCCCGTCGCAATCCATCTGCGCGAGTAGGGGGCGTAAAGCATTTAAAATAGGCGCGTTCCCGCGGTGATCGAACTGCGCATGCTCCGTTCGCAAATTTCCCGCCGTGCATTGCGCGAAATCACGTCGTTACGTCATTCGTTGTTTGAGTAGCGTGGTTTACGGACATTTCTATTCCCAAACGACTTACGTAAAAAAAAAAATAATAATTTAATTCGACGCGGGAACGACGGCCATACTTAACATGGGCTACGCACCGTTAGACCAGCAAAAAGCTGGTCTAACAGTACGTAAAAAAAAAAAGACGTAAGCGATTGCGAAGACCGCTCGTATCTTCGTGGATCGCCGTAAAAACTCATTTGCATATCCCGACGCATCAAAACGACGCGAACTCCTCCCAGCGGCCGCAAAAATATCGCAGCGTAGATCCGAAGGCTTACGAAGACGTAAGCCTCTCGGATCGAAGCCCGAAGCCGCCGTATCATGGTTTGAGGATTCAAACTAGTGATACGGTGCGCGAAATTTGAAATTACTCCTGTCTAACACCAGTTAGACAGGCGTAATTGCTCTGTGAATCTGGGCCTCAGTTTTTACATCTGATTGTGTACTGACAACGCAGAGTATTTTTGAGGACTTATGCCTCATACGCACGGCCCGATTTCCTGAGAAAAAAAGTCAGACAAGCTTTTTTTCTAGGAAAGTCCGGCCGTGTGTAGCCTCCATCAGGCTTTTTTTTTTGGAAGTCCGACGGACCTTAGATAGAGAACATGTTTTCTTTCTTTCCGTCGGACTTCCAACTGACTCACGGCGGACTTTTGCACAGTCAAAGGTGGTGTCAGCTCTGCCCATTTGTCTTTTTGATACACTACTCACACACTCACCGAAAGATGTTCTTCACAACACAAGGACTAAGGGCCAGATCCACATACAAATAGATCGGCGCAGTGTATCAGAGATACACTACGCCGCCGTATCTTACCTGGCTTAACTTCTAATCATGGAAGAATTTCCGCCGTAAGATACGGCAGCGTAGTGTATTTCTGGCGGCGGAATTCAAATCGGTGAGTAGGGGGCGTGAGTCATTTAAATGAAGCGTGTCCCCACGGGGATCGAACTGCGCATGCTCCGTTCAGAAATTTCCCGCCGTGCATTGTGCTAAATTACATCGCAACGACGTTATTTTTTTGACTAGCGTAAATTACGTACATTCCTATTCACGGACGACTTACGCAAAAATTAAAAAAAATTCAAATTTCGATGCTGGAACGACGGCCATACTTAACATGGCAAGTCTAACTATAGGTCGGATAAAAGCAGCTTTAACTATACGCCGGAAAAAGCCGACTAGAGACGCTGTAAGAGATTGCGACGACCGCGTGTACGTTCGTGGATCGGCGGAAAAAGCTAATTTGCATACCCGACGCGGAAAACTACGTGAACGCCACCCAGCGGATGCCGAAGTATTGCATCTTAGATCCGAAGGCGTATGAAGACGTACACCTGTCGGATCTAACCCAGAAGCCGCCGTATCTTGGTTTGAGGATTCAAACTAAAGATACGACGCAGGAACTTCGAAAGTACGCCGGTGTATCAGTAGATACACCGGCGTACTCTCTCTGTGGATCTGGCCCTAAGTGTCTATAGCCCCAAGATAATAACTGTAGGGATGAATTAGGCTCCTTGAGATAACAGAGGAAGCATGAAGAGGACACAGGACACCTCTGAATTTCAGGCAGGATCGACTGGTATTTTGTTTCCAATTATGAACAGATATAGCAAAATACTTTCAATGGTACATCTAACAGAGCAAAAGGGACTGAATACTTAAAATGGCAGGGCTTACATACAGATTAAAGTGATACTAAACACATAGGGGTTGATTTACTAGAACTGGAGATTGCATGTTCATCATGTTCATCATTTACCATCGATACCAGTGGTTGCATTATGAGATACCATTGTTATCATCATGTTTGTTGCTATTACTATGTTCATCATCTACTCTGATATTAGCATTGTATGTACGTTTACATTATAATATCAATAAAATCCCCTTTGTTTACCTATTTACTCTCTCGCTACCACGTGCTTCATACAAAGTCCCACCTTCCTCGCTCCCTCCTCTTGACTCAATAGGTATGGAAATACATGACCTTACCGGGCCATGATTTCATTTAAAGTCCCTGGGGATGGAAATACGTGACCTTATCAGGTTATGGCTTCCTTAAAGTCCCTAAAAATTCTCTCCTTTTCATTCAACTTTAAGGATGACGGGAACTTCCCTGAGGTTCCCTGGGACAACATTGAGGACTAATAACACATTAGGTAATACAGTTAGGGTATAATCACATCTATGAGTTGTAAATATGCATCATAAAGTGCTTTACCTTATGTTACTGCAACGCATGGGCTATGTGCACTGCAGTCTATTTTATATTGAATGTCATTGTCAGGGGAATAAGCCAAGTTATTGGCAGTCCTGCCAGTGTCCATTATGGCCGCGCCAGACGAACTCCCATGCACATGCGCACATGCAGATGCGCAACAGCTCGTACACGCCGGACTGCACGCACATACGCGCATGCACGCCGTGACCATGCAGGCACACACCCCAGCCTATTTAAACCTGTCACTGGCACATACAAGTTGCTGGATTATCATCAGCTTCCTGTGTCTCCTGTATCTCTGACTTGACCTTTGGCTTACGTCGTGACCTGGGATCCTGTTTATCTCCTCGTATCTGACCCCGGCTTGGCTGACTACTCCATTTTCTCCTGCCCTCTGTGTATGACCCGGCTTGTTCCTGTATCCTCCTTGGACTGATTCATGTGTATGACCCTTGGCCTGGCTACGGACTCTATTCTTGATTAACCTGCAGTCCCACACCGGAACTCTTCCTTGCACGGCCGCTGATTCCGCTCATCCGGGGCACCCCAGCTACCTTCTGCTAGCATCTAAAAGCCAGAAGCATTACCGGCAATCCGTGCACCTTTGGGCACCGCATTCCCTGTCTCATCTCCAGGGATACGGTGCACTTAGCCACAAGGGTCGCCCTCTCAGCAATCCAGCCTCACATCAGAGACTTGACAGTCACCACAATGCATAAAGAGCAGAACACCACAATGCATTCAGTGCAGCCAGAAAATATTCACATTGCTTCACTTTTTCAACATTTTGTTATGTTCCAGACTTATTCCAAAATGGATTCATTATTTTCCACACAATTCTACAAATAATACCCCATAATGAAAACGTAAAATAAGTTTGTTTGAAATCTTTGAAAATGTATTTAAAAAAAATGAACATAAATATTCACAGCCTTTGCTCAATACTTTGTAGAAGCACCTTTGACGCCAATTACAGCCTCAAGTCTTTTTTGAGTATGATGCAACAAGCTTGGGACACCTACAGTATTTTTGGCCAGTTTCTCCCATTCTTCTTTGCAGGACCTCTCAAGCTCCATCAGGTTGGGTGGGGGCATCGGTGCACAGCAATTTTCTGATCTTTCCAAAGATGTTCAATCAGGTTCAAATCTGGGCTCTGGCTTGGCCACTCAATGACAATCACAGAGTTGTCCCATAACCACTCCTCTGTTATCTTGGCTGTGTGCTTAGAGTCGTTGTCCTGCTGGAAGATGAACCTGTGCCCCTGATGGCTCAGTTTAGCCAGGTGGCCCGCTCTAGGAAGAGTCCTGGTGGTTCCAAACTTTTTCTATTAAAGGATGATGGAAGCCACTGTGCTCATTGGGGCCTTCAATGCTGCAGAATTTTTTCTGTACCCTTCACCAGATCTGTGCCTCGATACACTCCTGTCTCGGAGGTCTAAAGGCAATTTCTTGGAATTCATAACTTGGTTTGTGCTCTGACATGCACTGTTAGGCCTCGTACACACGATTAAATGTGTCTGTTTAAATCGGTCGGACCGACCGATTTGAACAGATCTGTCTGCTGGGATTTTGGTTTGCTCGCGTGTACACACGAGCAAACCAAAATCCCCGCCAGCAGACAGCGCGCTGATGTGGCGGTGGCGTTGACGCCGCCACGTCACCGCACCAGGAAGTAGAACACTTCCGCGCATGCGTCGAAACCATTCGGCGCGTGTGCGAGAAGACATGTCTGCTGGTTAGCATACTAACCAGCAGACATGTCGGGCGGATGGGTTCCCAGCTGACAAATTTCAAAGCATGCTTTGAAATCTGTCGGGTGGCCAAATCCGTCTGTTTGCCCGTACACACGATCGAATCTGTCTGCTGAAACGGTCTAGCAGACCGTTTCCAGCAGACAGATTTGATCGTGTGTACGAGGCCTTAACTGTGGAACCTTATATAGGCAGTTGTGTGACTTTCCAAATCATGTCCAATCAAGTGAATTTTCCACAGGTGGACTACAATCAAGTTGTAAATACATCTCAAGGATGATCAGTGGAAACAGGGTGCACCTGAGCTCAATTTTGAGTGTCATGGCAAAGGCTGTGAATACTTATATACATGTGATTTGTTTGGTTTTTATTTTTAGTAAACTTGCAAAGATTTCAAACAAACTTATTTTTCATTGTCATTATGGAGTAATGTTTGTAGAATTGAATCCATTTTGAAATAAGGCTGTAACATAACAAAATGTGGAAAAAGTGAAGCACTGTGAATTCTTTCCAGATGCACTGTATGCGTTTTAGTGCCCTACAATACACAAATGCGAACAGTCATTGCACTGTGCTACGGTGCATTGGGAGAAAAAGAAGTGCAGGTGCATTATTAAATATATTGTTGTAATACAATTTGTATAAGGGTTTGAAACTGGCTTGATCTCCACCTCTTAAAATTCCATGTAGAGCGTTACTAAAACTGGGATAGGTAAGGACAGTACAGGGAGCCAATCAACTGTGTCGTATGCAGGGGCGGACTGACCATTCGGGCACTCGGGCACTGTCCGAGGGCCCCATGTCACTAGGGGGCCCCATCAGGGTTGCCAACCTCAGTAGAACCAGGGACCGTATGTAAAAATCTGTGTTTTTTTACATCTGTCCATGAAATGTCCCTCACCCACGTCCTTTTAGTTTAAAAATCCCAAGATTATAGCTGCCTCGCCTCTCCAGTACCTTTTCAGTGTGTGTATGTGTATTGTGTGTGTATGTATACTGTGTGTGTGTCAGGGGCGGACTGACAACTCATGGGGCCCCCGGGCAATATGAGATTATGGGGGCCCGGGCAATAGGAGATTACGTTACCACATAGTATACACACACACACATACAGTATGCATACACAGTATACACACACCAGGGGCGGACTGAACATTCAGGCATTCGGGCTCTGCTTCAAAATTGTGAGTGATGTAACACTAGCCTGACCAAAAATTTTTGAATTACACATAACAAAGCTGCTTCTTCTTCATATTTTATGGCCAGATTAGAATGTTCAATGCTTAAAGTGTTACTAAACCCAAAACAGTAAAAGTATATGTATATAAAGTAAAACATGCTTGTTATACTCACTGTGGAACCTAATGGGTTAACCCTCTTCATTTGGTGTGTATTGCTAGAGAGCTTTTGTTTTTTTCTTGGGAGGGTGCGTGTTATCAGCACTGGACCAATCAGCACTGTTCAGACAGAGGGTCAGGGGTCCTGCAGCCTCATAGGACAGTTATAGGAGAATGAAAGGTCCTCCTACAAGCTTTAACCAGACACTGAAAGAAGTCGTAAGAATGCTATATACTGCTGATGAGAAAAGATATTTAGCAGTTTATATTTACTAAAATTATTTAATGTCCATGTTCTGTGTACTATAGGAGACCAGATATAGTAAATGCAGGCTTCTGGGTTTAGTGAGGGCTCGGACACACGACCGAGAAACTCGTCGTAATAGAAAAATCGTTTTCCTCAACGAGTTCCTTGTCAGGCTTGTCGAGAATCTTGTCAAGCTTTCTTTGCGTACACACTGTCAAGACAAAATCTCGTCGTTCTCAAACGCGGTGACGTACAACACATACAACGGCACTATAGAGGGGAAGTTCGATTCCACTGGTGCCACCCTTAGGGCTGCTTTTGCTAATCTCATGTTACTGTGTGTTAAGTAAAAGTTTGGTAAGAGATGATTCGCGCTTTTCAGTCTGTTACAGTGTGACGAATGTGCTATCTCCATTACAAACGCTACTTTTACCGAAGGTGCGCTCCCATCTCATACTTTATTCTAAGCATGTGTGGGTTTCTAAGCATACACACAAACGTATTTCTCGTTGTAAACCAGCCCAACGAGAAACGCGACGAGGAAATTGAGACTCCCGACTTGTTCTCTTTTTTTCTCGTCAAGAACCACAACAGTTTTCTCGACGAAAAACATACACACGACCGTTTTACTCAGCAAAAAAGCTCCGCCACCAAGTTTCTTGATAGATTTTTTTGAGGAAAACGGTCGTGTGTACGAGGCCTGACACTTTAATAGTGTTTTTTTTTTTTTGTCTTATTTTATTCTTAAAAAATACTCAACCCTCTCTTTTCCATATATGTGTCAGAGCAATTTTCATATGTTAGCCCGTGCCTTTTATTTGTGCAACACCTTTGTCCCTCTCATCCTTACTTTAGAGTTGTGATCATCGTACAAGGCATGCTGAAGTTTTTCACAAAATGAAATATAAGCATTTGATTTTTTTTAACGCAGCACTACAAAAGTGGTGGATTAAAAAATGAACAGGAAGGAGTCATTGGGCCTAATTAGGTTTAACTAAGCCTAAGTTTAATCAAAACTCTTAAAAAATATATCAGTACAAAGGACAGTACTTACAATCAATGTGAAGTGTCCTTTGTGCTGCTGGCTGAGGTTTTAGTTGAAATCTTCAGCTCTCTGATTCCCCACTTACCCCTGTAGTCATAATATTGTGGTGCGGCAGGGGTTAATATGAGCCAAGGGACCTGTCATCGCCAAGAGTGCTCACTATGCCTGCCCTTTCCACCACCCTCCTGCATTCATAGCTTCTATAAATGAAAAGTGACCTATAAATGGAGGACGTGTGAATGAATGAAAGTTCCACCTCCTCTTAGATCATGTTTCATTCATATTGCTCCTATGAATGGGGGAGGGGGCAGATTGGATGTCGGATAGTCCACTTCTATGAATGTAGGAGGGGGGGGGGGGGGAATGATCGTCGGAAAGTGGCCATTTTTGATGAGTGCCTATGCCAGGTCCAGTGCTTGTATAAACCACTTGTATAAACTAACTCTCAATCTACTGGCAGCCGCATCTTAAGCCCTGTACACACGATCGGATATCTGATGGAATCTAATCCAATGGATTTTTTCTTCGGATATCAGATGAAGCTGACTTTCATCAGTCAAAAATCCAATCGTGTCCAAACAGGGTGACGTACAACACTACGACGAGCCAAAAAAATGAAGTTTAATGCTTTCAAGCATGCGACGACTTGATTCTGAGCATGCGTGGATTTTTTTCCATACAGACGATCGGATTTTTCTATTGTTTTTTTATCCATAGGAAAAATGTAAAAGATGTTCTACACCGATGGAAATAAAACCGATGGGGCCCACACATGATCGGTCTGTCTGATAAAAACAGTCCATCGGTCAGTTTTCAGTGGACAAACCGATCGTGTGTACAGGGCTTAAGACTAATCTATCTGACCATGTAAAGCAAAAGGAGCTATACATACCTTTTCTGCAGCCGATCCTTTACACGTGCCAGCGGCACATGCTGTGAGTAGGGATGAGCTCCGCGTTCGATTCGAACGTATGTTCGACTCGTACATTGTCTGTTCGTATGTTCAACGAAATTCGAACAAAACGGGTCGTTCGCGCCAAATTTGAGTGACGCGCAACGGCCCATAATTCACTGTGGCATTGAGCGCTGATGATTGGCCAAACTTGCACTATGACCCGCATGCTTGGCCAATCACAGCGCGCAAAAAACGGAGAGCCATAATTGGCCAAAGCCAGGGTGGCTTTGGCCAATTATGGCTCAGGGCTTTAGCACCCGCCCCACACTATAAAAGGCCGCCTGCTGGGCGGCCTCGTGTAGTGTGTTAAAGCGCTAAATAGAGATCAGTCAGAGAGACAGAGAGATAGTCTTTTTATATAGCTAGATAGAGCAGGCAGGCAGGCTAGTAAGTTTAGCCTAATTTACAGTGTAGAGGATATTTATACATCCCTAGTTGTACATATATTTATACACTGTATAACTTAGATAGATCAGTTCTTCCTAATTTACTTGCAGGCAGGTGATTGTGCTATGTAAAGACCTTATCACAGGTATAGACACCCAGCAGGTACAATATTTAAAGGAATTTTTCATATTTTTTTTAATTTAAGCATCATTAAAATCACTGATCCTGGAGCAGTGATTTTAATGATGCTTAAATTTAAAAAAAAATTCCTTTAAATATTGTACCTGCTGGGTGTCTATAGTTTGCCTGTGAAATTGTCTTTGAGAACCCGGGTCTTGCCCGAGGGAACATGTATCAATGGAAAAAAAGTTTTAAAAACTGGAGTTCTGCTCTTGAAAAAACTACCGTTTTTAAAACTTTTTTCCATTAATACATGTTCCTTGGGGCAAGACCCGGGTTCTCAAAGACGTTTTCCAATATTGGGCTTTAAAATGAGCACTTTTGAATTCGAACGTTCGAGTCCCATAGACTTCAATGGGGTTCTAAATGTTCGCGAGAACGGGCGGTCTGTTCGAACGTTCTGGTCCGAACTGAACGCGGGGGTGTTGGGCTCATCCCTAGCTGTGAGGAAGAGAAAGCCGACAACAGCTGTGAAATTCCTGGGAAGTGACGTCACCCATAGACTTACTATGGGGCTTCCGTTGTCGGCTGACTCTCCTACACAGAGAAGCCACTACTGACAACTCAGCGTGTGACCAGATCGACTACAGAAAAAGGTATTTATAGGGATTTTTGCTTTACAGGTTTAGATAGATTAGTCTTATACCGCATACACACGATCGGTCAAACCGATGAGAACGGTCTGATGGACTGTTTTCATCAGACCAAACCGATCGTGTGTGGGCCCCATCGGTTATTTATCCATCGGTTAAAAAAAATTCAAACTTGTTTTAAAAATAACCGATGGATACCTAACCGATAGAAAAAAATAGGGCTGTGCAAATTAACTTTTAATTAATCGATTAATCTTTTGATTGGTACTCACCTCTCTGCCGGCTTCTGGGCCTTCAGGGAGTTCCTTCGGAGATCCTGTAACGTCACGGACACCGGTGGGGCTTGCCGTGTCCATCTGAAGGGCTCCTTTGCTGTGCCTTCATATCTGCATGCCGGTGGGACCTTACTGTCTGCCACACGCAAGGGCTGTTACACTTCCCTCTATCAACCTGGGATTTTACAGCCATCCACTGGGAGTTGTGATTATTCCCTTCATGGGACATCTACATGCCGACGGACTGATGTTAACCTCTCCTCATCTGGATTCAGCAGTGGCATCATTGTACAAATTTTGATACCAGTATCATACTTAGCTACATGTTTTTATGACTGCTTTTGGTACCGTTTGGTATTACTCGCACCATTTTTACAGTTTATGTAGCTACATCGATTTTTATCTCCAGTGCAATATTTATTTGGTAACTTACTTGAAGACTATAAAAGTTTTAATGCTATCCCCATCGAGAGCTGCTTTGGTGTGTTTTTTGTATCCTGCTCTCCATTTTTCCAGTGATTGGGAGCTGCACTGGGAATCAGCCTGCAAGAAGATCAGCTAAAAGTAGTTGGACCTGTATGTGCGAAATTAGTCGATTAATCGATAAAAAAAAAAAGATTACTCAAACACAAAAACTTTGATCAGTAACAGCCCTAAAAAAAAACGATTGTCTGTAGTCACGTCCATCGGTTAAAAATCCACGCATGCTCAGAATCAAGTCGACGCATGCTTGGAAGCATTGAACTTCATTTTTTTCAGACGGTCGTTGTGTTTTACGTCACCCCGTTCTGACACGATTGGTATTTTAACTGATGGTGTGTAGGCATGACTGACCATCAGTCAGCTTCATCGGTTAACTGATGGAAAAATCCATCAGACAGTTCTCATTTGTTTGACCGATTGTGTGTACAGGGCATTAGAATGCGGCTGCCAGTAGATTGAGAGTTAGTTAGTTTTAGGCTGAACTTCTACTTCACCCTAGGCTTTTAAATATTTGATTTGCAGCTCGATTTCAGGAATTCAGCCACTTTGTAAAAAAAGCGCATGGTACATGTTAGAGTTAATTTACTAAAACTGTGCATAGAAACCAATCAGCTTCCAGGTTTTTGTTTAAAGCTTTAGGGCTCATTTCCACTGGCGTTTTTACAGCCACTTTTCTGGGCGTTTTTTGCAGCTTAAAAACGTCTGTCCATGTTAGTCTATGGCCTCATGCCCACCATGACGTTTTTGAGCTGTAGATGGCTGAGACGTTTTTAAGCTGCAAAAAAAACGCTGGACCAGTGCGTTCTGAAGCTCCAGCAATAGAGCTGTAAAAACGCCAGACATTAAAAAACGCTCAAAAACGCTGCGTTTTTAAAGCTCCAGCTCCAAAAAAAAATTTTTTTTTTTCTAAAATAAACATGGACAGGCATTTTTAAGCTGTAAAAAACGCTCAGAAAAGTGGCTGTAAAAATGCCAGTGGAAATGAAGCCTTACTGAACAAGCTGAGGTTAGAAGCTGACTGGTTACCATGCACAGCTGCACCAGATTTTGCACTCTCTAGTCTTAGTAAAATAACCTCTATGAGTTCAGTCAAAGAAAGTGCATTGCATTGCCTGAACTTATCTCTATTATTTATATATGACAGGTTTATGGCTCTACCAGAGCATACACTGACATGCAGGGCTGTGAGAGAAGAGAGAGAAGCACACAGAGCAGCTATCCCAAACCCCTCACCTCTGCTGCCCATTCAGAGAAGCCTGTGAATTTTGTGAATGAGTTCACACAATACAAAGGCTTCTGTGATTAGCCAGGAGGAGTGGCGGGGATAGCAGCTGCACCAACTCTAATGCCGCGTACACACGATTAGTTTTTCAAGCTCTAGAAAAAAACTATGTTTTTTTCAACTTCATCATTAAAACGGCCTTGCCTACACACGATCTTTAAAAAAAAATGCTCTAGCAAAGCGCGGTGATGTACAACACGTACAACGGCATTATAAAGGGGAAGTTCCATTCGGATGACGCCATTCACGCCACCCTTTGGGCTGCTTTAGCTGATTTTGTGTTAGCAGAAGACGATTCGCGGTTTTCTGTCTGTTACAGCGTGATGAATGTGCTTACTCCATTACAAACGCTAGTTTTACCAGAACGATCGCTCCCGTCTCATAACTGAAAAATGCTCTGAAGCCCACACACGATTGTTTTAAATTACATTTTTAAAAAACATAGTTTTTTACAACCCGAAAAATGATTGTGTGTACGCGGCATAAGGCTACTTGCACCACCAGCGGCGCCTTACCTTTGTTTTTGCGGCGCTATTCAGCCGCTAGCAGGGTCGCTTTTCACCCTTGCTAGCAGCCAAACAAGGTTTAACCTCCCTAGCGGTGTTCCCGAGCGTGACTCGGGGTGTTTTTTTCCTGCCAAGATCGGTATCCCCGAGTCACGCTCGGGGTAGACATGCAGAGCCTGCAGCGCGCGCTGTCTTACCTTCTTCCTGGATCCAGCGATGCATCCGCGCTGTGTGAGCGAGCGGGTGCTCGCTCGATTCACACAGCATCCCCGTGTGCCGCCGAGCTCCGTTCTCTGCGACGTTACGACGCACGGGAGCGGAGAACGGCGCCAAATTAAAAAAAGTAAACAAACACTTTACATACAGTATACTGTAATCTTATAGATTACAGTACTGTATGTAAAAAATACACACCCCCCTTGTCCCTAGTGGTCTGTCCAGTGCCCTGCATGTTCTTTTATATAATAAAAAGTGTTCTTTCTGCCTGCAAACTGTAGATTGTCCATAGCAACCAAAAGTGTCCCTTTATGTCAAAAATGGTTTTAGATCAGCTAGAAAACAGCGATAATAAATTATAATCACTTGCAGAATTTAGCGATAGCGATTTGTGGGGAAATTCGTCATAAAAAAAAAAAAAATAATGACAGCAAAAATTCTGCAACTGAGCAAATTTCAGTGATTTTGATTTGATTACATTATTGCATAATTTTTACTATAATTATATTATTATTTGTTATAATTTTTTATAATTATTTATTATATTATAATTTTTAATTAAAAAAAAAAAAAATCATACCCGGGATGCCTATTAGACTCTTGTTTGGATAGATTTAAGTGAGTTATTCCTAAGAATTACAAGCCTACAGTATAAAACGCCAAATTCCCTTGCAAATAATGGTACCGCTTTCAGCACCTAAAATCTTAAAGAATCATACCGCCAGGGAGGTTAAAACCACTGGCAAATTGCTGCTGCAGTGACGCTTTGCCGGCGGTTTGGTGGCGCTGCCCATTGATTTCAAAGGGCAGGGGCGCTTTAGGAGGGGTTTATAAACTGCTCCTACAGTGCCTCAAAGATGTGGCTGGCAGGACATTTTTGAGCGTCCTCCAAGCGCACTGCTCCAGTGTGAAAACCCTCAGGCTTTCACACTGGAGTGAGAGGAGTGGCTCTTTGAGGGCACTTTGCAGGCGCTATTTTTAGCTCTATAGCGCCTGAATAAGTAACCTTATGCTGAAGATGCTTTGTCCTGAAGCAATGGCGTCAGGCTCCTGTAAATAAAGCAATAGCCCAATAGCCATCTTCTATGAGAGTGCAATAAGTCTCCATGCTAAAAAAAAACACTGGAAATAAAGCTGCATAAAAAATACTGGTAATAGCATTTTAGGAGCATTTAGGAGAGCTTAGCAGCATTTGTGTTTTATAAATGTTTTTTGCAATTTCATAAAAAAAAGCTGAACTGAAGCTCAAAGAACATTTATACCCTAAAGTTGTGTGTAAGGATGTATACAATGTAACAAAATCATTCAACTGTTTCTATCTGTAACATTGTAACAAGCTGTTACAGTGATTTGTGATGCAAAAAGTTCTCACAGCAGCTCCTGTACATAGAACAGGATTTGACTGTGAAAGTGACAGCAAATCCTGGGGAATGTGGGCATGGGAGCAGGTACAACAGTGGGGCATCGTAGGACGTACTAGGTATGCCATGAATTTCAACTGAAATCATTTGGGTGTATCTTATACATTCTTGTTTCCCAAGTGGTTAAAATCCAGCAGTGCCCCTGTAATCTAATGGAAGTACCATGGGACCATCTGATTGCAAGTCTTCAGTTGTTTCTGTCAGGCAATAAAGCTAAAAAAAAATCTTAAAGTGGTATAAAACCCAAAAGAAGAAATGTTGTATATTGCAGTTTTCCAATCATTAGTAGTAATGGGACAAACGACCTCCTGTTTGGTTCACACCAGAACTTTCAAACATTTCAAACAATTTGAAGACTTATATACAAATAATTGGGCATACAAATGGTTATAGGGGTCTGGGGACTGCCCTGGAGGAAATATATCAATGAAAAAAGTTTGTAAAAAACCTTAATTTTTAAATGAGCAATGATTTATGGATGCTTAAAGTGGAGTTCCACCCATACCCATACATCATATCCTGTGGCTCCTGGGAGATGTGTGTCAGAATTCCCAGGAGTCAGTGGGCATCGCCGCAGATATTATTCCTGCGCTAAGCCCTATATAGAATGCACACATGCAAGACCGGAAGGTGCATGCTGGGTAGCTAGCAGCACCTTATCCTGGAGTCCTAGTGGGCTTCACATGCCCACAGTGAAGATAAAAGCGGTCAGGAATGCACGAAACAAACGTAAGTCAATTAAAAAAACGTGATGGAAAAAACATCTCTTATGCCCCGTACACGTGATTGCATTTTCCGATGGCCTAAAATTGATTTTTTTCGTCGGAATACCGTTCAAGCTGTCTTGCATACACACTGTCAGACCAAATTCCGACTGTTCAAAACGCGGTGATGTAAAACACTACGATGAGCCGGAAAAAAATTAAGTTCAATGCTTCTGAGAATGCGTCGACTTGATTCTGAGCATGCGTGGGTTTTTTCTCCGTCGCAGTTGAACACAGACGATAGGAATTTCCTATGTACTATTTCTAAACACCAATGGAAAGTCCGATGGGGCCCACACACGATTGGAATTTCCCATCTGACTTTTTTCTTTGGAAATTCTGATCGTGTGTACGCGGCATTACTGTTTGATTTATGTCTTCCTTAGCTTCAATGGCTTCAAAACTGCCAGAATCCTCCTCCCTCTCTTCTTGTGTGTTCTGTGGCAGAGGAACAATGGTATCTGCATAAATTGGGTCTTAAGAGGAACTTAAGTCCTTCTCTTCCTCCCGCTGCTCTGCCTGAAGTGTCCTGTCCATAATGCCACCAGCATGATGATGCATGCATTGTCACGGCTCACCATCATTGTGGCCTCCTCAAATGGTGACAGTACAGTGCATGCATCCTTTATGAGCAGCCGGCCTGAGTCTGTTGTTGTGCCATACTCACACAGGTACTCGTTGACACCCATCTGCTGCAGCCTCTGCAGCATTGCCAAAGTCACAAATCAGGCAGGTTACGGGCAGGTGGAATTCCTGCTGAATTTCAGCCAGCCGAGCACTGGCTGTGTATGATCGCCTGAAATGGCTACAGGGCTACAGACTCATCTGGCCTGCTTTAGCAGATCTTCCAACCCTGGGTACCTAGGAAACGCTGCGCCACCAAATTGAGGACATATGCCAGACATGGCACGTGTCAACTTTCCTTGACCAAGGGCGGACAGGAGGTTTGTGCCATTATCACTGTACGTCGTTAAACTTGCAGTAACACAACTGAAATATACTGCATTAAAGCGGAGCTCCACCCTAAAGTGAAGTCGCGCTGATCGGAACCCTCAAGACAGGTATCTGCACCCACTTCCGGCCACACGTCTCGGGCAAAAGACGGGTTTTTCTGACATCCCATCGCCCCCCCCCCCCCCCCCCCCGTTGTGTGCTGGGAACACTCGGCTCCCAGCACACCGCGGGAGCCAACCGTCAGGCGCAGCGCGACCCGCGCATGCGCCGTAGGGAACCTGGCAGTGAAGCCGGAGCGCTTCACTTCCTGGTTCCCTCACCGTGGATGGAGGGGGGAGCAGCAGGGTGACGAGCGATCGCTCGTCCTCTGCTGCGGACGCCGCTGGACTCCAGGACAGGTAAGTGTCCTAATATTAAAAGTTAGCAGCTGCAGTATTTGTAGCTGCTGGCTTTTAATATTTTTTTTGGAGCGGACATCCGCTTTAAGCGTGCACTATTGCACAGAAATATACTGCATTAAGCATGCACTATTGCACAGAAATATACTGCATTAAATGGCACGCAACCCACTGAAATATTTGGTGGTAAACTTGCAGTGACGCAATAAAACCGTTCGCCCATCCCTAATCATTAGATGGGGAATGCCCCCCTTTATTTATGCGAAATAATAAAAGCTCATAACCCCAATCGCGTTTTGCGATCCACTAATCAGAACCTGCTCCAGGTTCCGAAAGCCAACTTCAAGTCCAAAGGAGAAAGAAGATTCGCGATCCAAGGTCCCAGACTATGGAACGCTTTACCAACCAGCATTCGGTTGGAGGAGAACCACCTAGCATTCAGGAAAAAGGTCAAGACTTTTCTCTTTTGATATCAAAGGAGACAGGAACAACAAGCGCCCAGAGGCGATTCAGTTCGCATGTGCCGCGCTATATAAGTTTTCATTCATTCATTCATTCAGTGGCTGTAATAGTTTTCTTTTGTTTAGGCCTTTTTTCACTTTGTTTTTATCTAGTGATCTGGCCAGTAACCCACCTTATGTATTACAGTGCCTCCATTACAGGAACATAAGAGGCACCTTTGGACAGCAGCTTTGTAAGTCTGAGGGAGGGGAGTATTAAATATACTAGTGGATTTAAATACACTTACACATTGAAGCCAACCTCCAGCTATTACTTTTTTTTTTGAGAAGTTACATCAAACATGTTTTTTCTTTTGGGATATAGGCTTTAAATAAAACCTTAACAGCTGGTCACTGTTAAATGGTTTGTTCCAACCCTTGAACTGCTACATCTGCAGGAGAGCATGTTCTTTCAAAACAATGAACTTACTGGCTAGATCACCAGACAAAAATAGCAGAAAGAAAGCCTGAAAAATAAAACAAATGCAGCCTTCAGTTTCAGCTGTTCCATTTTCTATTGAGTGGAGCTGGATCTTCACATGACGTGATGGGCGTTAACAAGTTCTTCAATCAAGTTTTATTATCATCTGTTAATATATATATATACAGAGGTGGTTCTGGCCAGTTCAGTAGATTGCTTTAACCACTTGACCACTGGGCACTTAAACACCCTTAATAACCAGACCAATTTTCAGCGTACAACACTGGAACCAAAATACGTTTTTGTCCTTTTTTTTCCCCACAAATAGAGCTTTCTTTTGGTGCTATTTGATCACCTCTGCGGTTTTTATTTTTTTCGCTATAAATGAAAGAAGAACGAAAATTTTGTAAATAACATTTTTTTTTTTCATTTCTATTATAAGATTTAGCAAAAAAGTAATTTTTCTTCATAAATTTGGCCTAAAATGTATACTGCTATATATCTTTGGTAAAAAAAAAAAGTCCGGGTGAAAGTTATAGGGTCCACAAGCTATGGTGCCAATATCTAAAAATTGATCACACCTGAAGTACCGACGGCCTATCTCAGTATTGCAGAGTATTGTACAGGGGTAGGGGTATTGCAGAGTATTGCGCAGGGATGGCAGAGCAGGGATGGCTGGATCTGTGACTGCAATAGTCACAGATCCAGCCCCCAGCGCTGCTGACACTCACGCTCCCCCTCTCACACTGTACCGATCGGTACAGAGAGAAGAGGGAGGAACCGGCGTCATCAAATGACGCCGGTTTGTTTACATGTGATCGCTCCGTCATTGGACAGAGCGATCACGTGGTAAACAGCCGCTGTCAGCGGCAATTTACCGTGATCCGTGATGCTCCGGGTCGGTCACGGACACTCCCGTGTGCGCACCCCAGGGGGCACGCGGGGGCGCAATTCTGGGAGGATGTCCATGGATGTCCTCCCAGAGTTAAGCAACCGCCTTGTAGACGTATATTGTCTATAAGGTGGTGATTAAGTGGTGAAGAAAAGCCTGGATACTTTCCTTAATGTACATAATATAACTGAGTACTAAGAGTAATAAGAGGAAAAGTTGATCCGGGGTAAATCCGATTGCCTCTCGGGGGATCGGGAAGGAATTTTTTTCCCCTGCTGTAGCAAATTGGATCATGCTCTGCTGTTTTTTTTTTGCCTTCCTCTGGATCAACTGTGGGTATGGAGTTGGGTGTATGGCAGGGGTGGCAAACACAAGGCCCGTGGGCCGAATCCGGCCAGACGGACCTTGTAATGTGGCCCACACAGCAGCCTCCTCATTTTGCCAGGTTGGGTTCTCAGCCCCAGTCCCGCAAGCGGCGTGGCAAATTAGCACATGCGCGGCCAGTCTGAGCATAGGCATTAACATCTTCCCCTTACTGTGCCACTCTGTCTCCACCTCCACCACCGCGGCTCAGGCTGCCACTCTGGTCTCCACCTCTGCCCTGTCTCCGCCTCCACCACCACCTCCGCTCTGTCTCCAGCCATGTCGGCTAACAATGCCGCTCTGGTGTCCGCCGCCTCCTCCGCCGCCTCAGTTCTTTCTCCAGCCATGTCGGCTTACAATACCGCTCTGGTCTCCACCCTGTCTCCGCCCCCACCCCGCCTCCCCAGTCCCTCCAGCCAGCAATGCCAGCTTTTTTGCATGCCACTGACTGTGCGTAGTGACAGAGATTGCTGGCAGCTTTTTGGGCATTTCTTTCCCCCATCCAGCGGCTGCGTCCTGTGGCTCTTCTTAATAAAGTGTGTGCTGCTATTTTACAGTTTTGGTGAAAGAAGAAAAAAAAAAGCAAAGTACTGATACTTAGGGAGGGAGCCGTCTATACAGGGAGGTACCAGAGCTGGTCCAGGTAGGAAGGTAGGAGAAAGTACAGATGTGAGGAATTTTTAGGCGCAATCCTGACCCATGTGCTGTATACGTAGCACAATCCTGACCCATGCACTGTATACGTAGCGCAATTCTGACCCCTGCACTGTATACGTAGTGCAATCCTGACCCCTGCACTGTATACGTAGCGCACCCGGCCCTTTGAGGGTAACCATACTGCTGATGCAGCCCCTGATGAATTTGAGTTTGCCACCCCTGGTGTATGGGATTGTACTGTTTTTTTTTATTTTGTTTGTTTATTTTTTTGAGGTTGAACTGGATGGACTTGTATCTTTTTTCAATCTGACTAACTATGTAACTATATATTTAAAACATTGTTGTTCATTTGTGATTTAGCTATGATTAAGCACCAGTGAGAGTGGTGTGAAACATGTCAGTTGTTTGCTTTTTATCCTGATTTTTTATGGACTTAAGTTTCAATAAAGGAATTTCTTTGGAGTGCGGCCATCCAGAACCCTTTTCTACCTACGTGTGTAATGCAGCCTTCAAATGAAGAAATGGTTGGATGCAATATTTGATTTTGGGTTTAATACCGCTTTAACATCAGATTTTTGCTCATGTAAGCGCCTTCCACACATCCAGCCAACCGACATCCTGTTGAATCGGAGGAGAACAGAACGAATGCTGTAGCGCAAACAACATAAACAAAAAATATTGAAAAAGCACAAAAATAAATAAAAGTACAAACTTCTGATGATCAATGGTCCATCGCACTTGTGTTACATTTGTGAAGATTTCTATAAACATGCCAAAATTTCATGCTGTGTCTCCAGCCACCCAGTGCAATATATCTGCTCACCTCCAAATGTTGACCCCAATATAATATCAAGGTCATAGAAACCTAAATCATCCAAACCAAAGAGATGTCTTCTTGAGCATGCTTCTATATTCTCCTCCTTCTCATCCAGCAGCTTCAGACTCACGGGGAAGAATACATGCAAATACAAAATAATAATAATAGTGTTCTCTGTATAAAAGGATATTTTCATACAATTACCATAAAAGCACTTACAATGACAGCCTTATGCATATAGATGTATAATCCTCCATCCGTAGCCTGTGCTATTCCCATTGTGCATGTATCTAATCAGTGCAATTAATCTGCTTACCTCCCACTGTGAACCCCAATAAAATCAAGGTCAAACTGGCATGTTAGTCCAACCAGGGCAGTGTTTTCTCCACTCCCCTCCTTCAGCCGCTCCACATTCATGGGCAAGGTACCAGCTTGGCTCCGCTCCTGTATGTGTTACACCCAATACAGTGGTGGCTGGTGTTTTTTTTTTGGGGGGGGGGGGGCAAACTACTGAACCCACCTCCCGTGGCAACTCAGCCCCCACCCCCCTTGCTGTCTGCCAGTTGGTCCACTTACCCCATCTAGGCGGTGGGCATCCAAATAACAGCGGCGGGGATCGGGCATCTGAGGAGCGGTGGCAGGAATTGGGAATCATCGGAATTGGCAGGCATCGATGTGGACTGGGCATCCAGGCATCGGCCAGCGGTTCTTCTCCTCCTTGCTTCCGCCGTGCATCTCCTCCCCTTCTCCTAGGCATCCAATAAGATCACCTGTCCTTTCAGTGAATCGGGGGATGGGTATAAGCCATGAGGAGGATCAGTGTTGCAACAGCGAATATTCATTCACTGTTGCAACACACCTGGGTGGGCTCCGGTTGCACTCTCTGCGTCGCAAGCCCACCCTATTTTGAAGCCAATTAGTGCCTCTGACTCTAATCAGGGGCTTAAAAAACCTGGCCACTGTAATTCGTGTGCCTGGTGTCCTGAAAGAGCCTGGACGTATGAATAGGGGGTGGCCGCAGTGGCCATGGATAGATTCATGCTGTGCATATCGTGGGTAGCCTGGAGAGAGGGGGTGCCCCTAATGGACGGGTTGCCCTGACCCAATACCAGGGCTTCCTCAGTAGGACAGGAGCCAGGCTACCACACTGCTTTATTTAGCCTCCCCTGTGTAAACATTACCATGGCAACTATCGACAAAAAGACAGGAATTTATGTAATGATGAGCAGGGTTAACTCCCGAAACAGGAAGTGATGTCAGGAAAAAAAGTGAGGAATCCTTCTGCCTGAAACTGGAGCTTAAGGGACCAATGTTAGGTCTGTGGGCAGACAGATGTAAATAGTTGTGTCCATTTACATCCTCTGTCACAAACCTTTTCCTTTTTTTTCTCTAAAACCTTGACAGACTCACAGTTAATTAAATGTAAACAGACACATATTTTTTTTACTGTACATCTGCCTGCCCACAGACCGATATTGAGCTTCCATTCAGATCTGCCTGAAGAACTGACAGGATGATCTGAAAGAAACGGCTGTGTGAAAAAGATCTACATCCAAATTTAAAAAGCCCCGCCCCCTCCCATTCAATCTTGGTTGTCTCACTGGCTCATAGGAACACACACACGTTAAAAACTATTTCTTTAAAGTACATAGAACGAATGTAGTACATCTGTGCTACTGCCCAGCTAACGTTCCTTTCTTCTCACTTATCAGAAACTGTAGAAGCTGCTGCTGTCAAAAAATAGACCGTCTGACAGAGTGGGGTTGATTTATTAAGGGCAAATAGACAGACTTTGCAAGTGTTGTTGCTCCACGGCTTAAAAAATGAGAGGGAGCTCTGCTGACTTCCATCATCCAATCATGTGCAAGCAAAAATGCTGCCCCCCCCCCCCCCCCCTTGCAAGTGATTGGGTATTCTTTGTAAAGAGTAGCTTTACCTTATTTACTAAACTCTGCAGCAACGGCACTTGCAAAGGTGCAAAATCTATTTTTCTTTAGTAAATCAACCCCAGTGTTTATAAACACTATTCTGGCACAAGATAGAGAGATATAATATAACATTGTTACTTTTCTTTTTACTTTGATTTGTTCATCTGCAGACCAAAAGGATAAGCTTTGAGATCAGTTAGGCCACGTACACACGATCAGACCAAACCGATGAGACTGGTCCGACGGACCGTTTTCATCGGACCACCGCTGAAGTGGTCTGATGGTCTGATGTGCGTACACACCATCAGTCCAAAATCCCTTCGTGCCAGAACGCGGTGACGTAGAACACAACGACGTGCTGAAAAAACGAAGTTCAATGCTTCCAAGGATGCGTCGACTTGATTCTGAGCATGCGCAGGTTTTTGGTCCGATGCTTTTGTGTAATAACCATCATTTTGGTCCAACGGACAGGTGTCCATCGGACATATTTGAAAGCAAGTTTTAAAACTTTGGTCCGATGGACCGTACACACGATCAATTTGGTCCGATGAAACTGGCCCTAATTAACTCTTTAGCCCTAATTAACTCTTTATTCCCCTTCCTTTCTATTATGTTAAAGTGTCACATTAAAAATAGAGTGCAAAACTAAAAGAAAATAATTACAGTATTGCAGTAGAATGAAGAATGGCAGTAGAAGACAGTATGGTATGAGGGTGCAGTATGGCAGCAGAGTGCATTATGATGGTAGCTTGTAGTCGGGCAGTAGGGTGAAGTATGACAGTAGAGTGAAGTATGACAGGAGAGTGCATTATGACAGTGGTGTGTATTCTGGCAGTAGAGTGAAGTATAGCAGTAGAAGGCAGTATGGCAGTAGAGTGTCGTGTGGTAGTAGTTTTCAGTCTGACAGTAAAGTGCAGTATGGAAATAGAGTGCAGTGTGGAAGTAGAGTTCATTATGGTAGTAGATTGCGGTATGTCAGTGGAGTGGAGTAAGAAAGTAAAATGCAGTATGACAGTAGATTGCAGTATGGCAGTAGAGTGTAGTATGGCAGTAGAGTGAAGTATAGCAGTAGAAGGCAGTATGGCAGTAGAAGGCAGTATGGCAGTAGAGTGTTGTATAATAGTAGTTTGCTGTCTGACAGTAAAGTGCAGTATGTAAATAGAGTGTGGTGTGGAAGAAGAGTTCATTATGGTAGTAGATTGCAGTATGTCAGTGGACTGCAGTAAAAAGGTAAAATGCAGTATGACAGTAGATTGCAGTATGGCAGTAGAGTGTAGTATGGCAGTAGATTGCAGTGTAACAGCGGAGTGCACTAAGACAGCAGAACTCGGTATGACAGTAGGTTGTAGCACGGCAATAGATTCCAGTATGACAGTAGAGTGCACAATATAGTGTAGAGCAGTATTAAAGCAGAGTGTAGTATGACAGTAGTGTAGTAGTATGATAGTAGATTGCAGTATGACAGTATAGTGTAATAGGATCACAGTAGATTGCAGTATGACAGCAAGTACCATTTGAGAGTGGAGTGTCGTATGACAGTAAGTGCGGTATGACAGTGGAGTGCAGTACAGTGAGTGATTGAGAGTAATATGAAAGTACAGTGCAGTATGACAGTGGAGTGCAGAATTACAGCACAGTATGGCTTCAGAGTGCAATATGACAGTAAGTAGAGTGCAGTATGACAGTAAGAAGAGTGCAGTATGACAGTAAGAAGAGTGCAGTATGACAGTAGAGTGCATTAAGACAGTATAATGCAGTATGGTAGTAGAGTGCACTATGACAGAACAATGTAGTATGAAAATTCAGTGCAATATCACAGTGGAGCAGAGTATGACAGCAGAGTACAGTATGCAGAGTAGAGTGCAATGTGATAGTCAGTGGAGTGTTGTATGGCAGTGCAGTATGGCTGCAGAGTGCAGTACTGTGATTAAGAGCAGTATGAGAGTGGAGTGCACTATGACAGTGAAGTGCAGCATTATAGTACAGAATTGCCTCAGAGTGCAGTATGACAGCAAGTACAGTATGATAGCGGGGTGCAATGTGATAGTACAGTATGGCTTCAGATTGTACTATGACAGTAAGTGCAGTATGACAGTGGAGTGCAGTACTACATTGGAGTGCAGTGTGACAGTGCCGTATGGTTTCAGAGTGTAATATGACAGTAAGTGCAGTATGACAGTGGAGTGCATTGTGAATGTACAGTATGACAGTAGAGTGTACTATTACAGTTGAGTGCAGTATGACAGTACAATATAAGTGTACATTGTAACAGTAAGTGCAGTGGGGTGTAGCATGACATAACTGTACAGTATGATAGTGGAGTGCAGTGTGACAGTACAGTATGGCTGCAGAGTGCAGTATGGTGAATGAGAGCAGTATGACACTGGAGTGTACTATTACAGTATAAGTGTACAGCGCACAGTGGAGTGGAGTGTAACTGAACAGTGTGACAGGCAGCAGAGAGGTGTGACTGCACAGTGTGACAGCGGAGTGTAGTGTGATTGTACAGTGTGACAGTGGAGTGTAGTGTGACTACAGTTTGACAACAGAGAGGTGTGACTGTACAGTGTGAAAGCAGAGTGTAGTGTGACTGCACAGTATGACAGTGGAGTGTAGTGTGTCTGTACAGTGTGACAGCGGAGTGTAGTGTGATTGTACAGTGTGACAGTGGAGTGTGACTACAGTTTGACAACAGAGAGGTGTGACTGTACAGTGTGAAAGCAGAGTGTAGTGTGACTGCACAGTATGACAGTGGAGTGTAGTGTGTCTGTACAGTGTGACAGCGGAGTGTAGTGTGATTGTACAGTGTGACAGTGGAGTGTGACTACAGTTTGACAACAGAGAGGTGTGACTGTACAGTGTGAAAGCAGAGTGTAGTGTGACTGCACAGTATGACAGTGGAGTGTAGTGTGTCTGTACAGTGTGACAGCGGAGTGTAGTGCGATTGTACAGTGTGCCAGCAGAGTGTAGTGTGATTGTACAGTGTGACAACAGAGTGTAGTGTGATTGTACAGTGTGACAGCAGAGTGTAGTGTGATTGTACAGTGTGACAGCAGAGTGTAGTGTGATTGTACAGTGTGACAACAGAGTGTAGTGTGATTGTACAGTGTGACAACAGAGTGTAGTGTGATTGTACAGTGTGACAGCAGAGTGTAGTGTGATTGTACAGTGTGACAGCGTGCTGTAGTGTGATTGTACAGTGTGACAGCAGAGTGTAGTGTGATTGTACAGTGTGACAGCGTGCTGTAGTGTGATTGTACAGTGTGACAGCAGAGTGTAGTGTGATTGTACAGTGTGACAGCAGAGTGTAGTGTGATTGTACAGTGTGACAGCGGAGTGTAGTGTGATTGTACAGTGTGACAGCGGAGTGTAGTGTGATTGTACAGTGTGACAGCAGAGTGTAGTGTGATTGTACAGTGTGACAGCAGAGTGTAGTGTGATTGTACAGTGTGACAGCAGAGTGTAGTGTGATTGTACAGTGTGACAGCGTGCTGTAGTGTGATTGTACAGTGTGACAGCGTGCTGTAGTGTGATTGTACAGTGTGACAGCGGAGTGTAGTGTGATTGTACAGTGTGACAGCAGAGTGTAGTGTGATTGTACAGTGTGACAGCGTGCTGTAGTGTGATTGTACAGTGTGACAGCGTGCTGTAGTGTGATTGTACAGTGTGACAGCAGAGTGTAGTGTGATTGTACAGTGTGACAGCAGAGTGTAGTGTGATTGTACAGTGTGACAGCGGAGTGTAGTGTGATTGTACAGTGTGACAGCAGAGTGTAGTGTGATTGTACAGTGTGACAGCAGAGTGTAGTGTGATTGTACAGTGTGACAGCAGAGTGTAGTGTGATTGTACAGTGTGACAGCGGAGTGTAGTGTGATTGTACAGTGTGACAGCGGAGTGTAGTGTGATTGTACAGTGTGACAGCGGAGTGTAGTGTGACAGCGTTGTAGTGTGATTGTACAGTGTGACAGCGGTGTAGTGTATTGTACAGTGTGACAGCAGAGTGTGTGTGATTGTACAGTGTGACAGCGGAGTGTAGTGTGATTGTACAGTGTGACAGCGGAGTGTAGTGTGATTGTACAGTGTGACAGCAGAGTGTAGTGTGATTGTACAGTGTGACAGCGGAGTGTAGTGTGATTGTACAGTGTGACAGCAGAGTGTAGTGTGATTGTACAGTGTGACAGCAGAGTGTAGTGTGATTGTACAGTGTGACAGCGGAGTGTAGCCGGGTGTATATATTGTGTCCTCTCTCTCTTTCCCCGGTATAGTCGTGTCTCTCTCTCGGTACAGCCGGCTCTCCCTCTCTCCCCCGGTATAGTAGTCTCTCCCTCTCTCTCTCCCCCGGCATAGCCGCCTCTCTCTCTCCGGCGTCGGCAGTAGAAGGCAGGCAGGCAGGCAGGCTGGGAGCAGAGCGGCCCATATGACGGGAGTCATGTGACCTCCGATGTCACAGTGACATCACACTGGTTTCTCTGCATGCGAAGTAGAGAGCTCGGTGCTCAGTGCGCTGTCAGTCACCGTCCGCTCCAATACGAGTAGTGTCCAGGCTTCTGTGTGCGGGGTGTCGGCACTCTCCGGGAACACCGAGCTCTTATCCCCGCCTCCTCCTCCTCTCTATCAGAGCCGGTCTATGAGCGCCGCTCCGGGAGGACGATTTGATCGGAGTGACAAGACGGCGGACACGGGGGATGGAAGGACGAGCCTGACTGCTGGCAGCACCGAGCCGGGGAAAAGTTTTCCAACTCTGCCAGAGGCGCTGGGGGGCGATGAGAGAATAGTGCGGGCTGTGAGCTCCGTCCACCTACCTCGGAGGCTGTGCTCGGACACCCGCTCCCGCTGTCACCCATCGGGGATCGGATCTGGGTCAGCGATCGGGGCGGGAGATCGGGCTGTGTGTGCTGATCTCGGGGTGTGCCGCTGGATCGGATGTGGCAGGGGGCATAGGATCTCCGCCAGCAGACTACCATGTCCTAGAAGGAGAGGTGAGTGAGCCATGGACACCGAGCAAAGTCCACACCGTGTGCATGGACACCAGACATCCCCCCCACCCCCCTCCTCCTCATCATCATCATCATCAGACTGGGCTCTCTACACCTGAAGGGTTAAGTGTCACCTGTACCCGCCCAATGCACACTGTGTCACCTACCTGTGTATGGGGTGCACCCCCCACCCCCCTCCACTCTCCTATGTGTTTACTTCTCCCACCCAGACACAGACTCAGACAGGGCTGTCTCCTCCATAGGCTGCACTGCATCTCATACTACACCACAATCACACACTATATTGGGGGGATTTCTAGCACACTTCATCAGCAATCCTTTACCAAGTCTATATTATAGGATCAACTACAAAATCCACCCACACAGCTCATCACATGTGTCATACATGACCATGTCCTCACATCACATCCCCTTCCACCACCATTTCTATAATAATAATAATAATATTATCATTTCTAGTATTATTATTATTATTATTATTATATACATTTGACAGCTGACAGCTGTGTGTGTCAACATTGTGGAATCCAGACTTCCCTGGACATGTATTCTATGAGTTGGTGTATTGATGAGGAGGAGGAGGAGGATTTTCTCTGGGAAGATGATTGATCTGATGGTGTGGATTGGCAGTGCCTGACATGATCGCCATGGAATGATGGTCCTCAGTGATGGGTGTAGTTCACTGGGAACTTTTCTTCCACTATTAATATAAATACCCCTTTCTATGATCTACACTGGATCACCGACGTGGAACTTTCCATCACACACACTCCATCATTTGACACATTCAGATCTATTTACTAAGAATCTGGAGCAGCTGCGCCTGACAGCCAATCCGTTTTTAGCTTTCATGTTCAAGGCTTCATTGATAGAGGCTGATTGGTTACTATGCACAGCTCTAGATTCTGGCTGCTTAGTGTTAGTTTGTTCAGGTGCTGTGTATCCTGCTATTTTTGTTTTTATATATATATATATATATATATATATATATATATATATATATATATATATATATATATATATATATATATACTTTTTTTTTTTAAATATATATATTTTTTTTTAATGTTGTAATAAATCCTTTGTTTTCTGATCTCCTGCAACCTTTTTGCAGCCAGTTCTGTCTGCAGACACTCAGACAAGGGCTGCATGGCATGTCCTAGGGCGGGTTTCCTGATGACCATGGCTGCCCAATGTGTGTAGAAATGATCACCTGTAGACTTCACCTTCAGAAGCCCATGCTGGAAAATGGGGTTGTCACCCTGTTATAAAGGAAGTGCCTCAACAAGGGCCATCATAGCGTGGTCACCAGGTCTTATTTTAATAAAAATAGGAGATTTAAAAATATAAAAAATATATATTTGAAATGGCATTAACATGTTAAAGGAAAGGTCATTTATATTAATGTTCAAATGACTTGTGTAGCAATTGTATACGATACATTATTATTTTTTTGCTATTTTTTTTTTCCCCATGAAAGTGGAGCCACCCTTTAAAGCTTATTAGTGATTTAATTCTTGTCTTACTGAGCAAAGGGGGGAGGAGGAGCGATGTACGGTAACTTACAGTAACCAGTCATTTCAGCTTGCTTCCCTTAAAGTGGAATTTAACTCAGATTTTAAAAACTTGTAAGCAGGAAGGATGCTTATTGCATAAAAGACATACTATATTATTATTATACAGGATTTATACAGCGCCAACAGTTTGTGCAGCGCTTTACAACATGAGGGCAGACAGTACAGTTACAATACAATTCGATACAGGAGGAATCAGAGGGCCCTTTTGGTCAGAGCTTACAATCTAGAAACTATAGGGGGGATTTGCTAAAAAGGGGGGTAGCTGGGCATAGTACCAATCGGCTTCTAGCTTCAGCTTGTTCAGTTAGGCTTTAAAAATTAAAACTGGTTGCTTGCCGTGCAGAGCCACTCCAGATTTAGTAAGTTCTCTAGATTTCTTCTGCAATAAGGGCTCCTTACTTTCCTCCCCCAGCATGCGCAGTACAGTGTACATGCTCTGCACACCTCGGTGCTGGGATGAATGAACTCCTGTGGTTACACATGGGAGTTATGTCATCTTAGCCAATCAAGATGGCTGGGGACCCTGAACCCAGAAGACGATATCATTGGCAGTGGGGAAGGAGAGGGAGGAAGGTGGATACTAAAAGGTTTAGTTGTACTTTAGGCTCAGTTCACACCTAAGCAGTTTGCTTTAGTTTATGCGGTGCTTTTTGCTGTGCGCTTTTGCACATGTAATTTTGCCCAGATTTGCGTTTTTCATTCTTTATTCATTTTTTTTTTGGCCAATTTGTGCTTTTCTGCAGTTTTCTATTGGACCAAAAAAGTAAAAAAAAAGCGTTCTGCATTTAAAAAAGTCCTCGACCCTTTCCAAAAACACAGCGGCTGAAAAGAGCATAGATGTGAATATCCTCCATAGGAAACCATGTTAAATGGGCTATAGTGTGTTTCTGCAAAAAGCACCAAAAAACAAAATAAAAACGCATAGGTGTGAACCAGGCCTAACACTGATCCCTAACAAAACGCAGTAAAAATGCATGTGTTGTTGCTGTGTTTTTACTGCTTGTGTCCATTTTTCACAGGACTGCATCAAAAACTTACCCACGTTTGCTTTTTCTCTGCATTTTATTGGGGAGGTGCATTTTTGGTGATTTATTTTCTATTTTACCGTACCAGAAATGCATCCAGCAGGATTTTACTAAACGCATGAAGACCCATAACGGATCTATAGAATTACATTTTTCTTCCATTTTTTTTAACGCAAAAGTGGAAGAAAAGCAGATAAGCGCGAAAGCAGACTTAAAGTGGAGTTCCACCCCTCTCACAAAAAAATTCAAATACTGTAGCTGCTGACTTTTAATATTAGGACACTTACCTGTCCTGGAGTCCAGCGATGTTGGCACCCCTTCTGATTTTTGGATCGGCTCTTGGGTGCTGCTGCCGCCATTCGTGGTAAGGGAAACCAACAGTAAAGCCTTTTTTGGCTTGACAGCCAATATTCGCCACTGCACATGTGCGAAGCATGCTGTAAATTTCTAACTGGTCTGGCAGCGGGGGAAGGAGGATTCGGGGCTGAACTCCCAAGGGATGCTAGTCTCCTGAAAGTGGGGATGGGTATCTGTCATAAACAGGTACCCGTTCCCCCCTCTCCCATCTGAAAGGTGCCAAATTTGGCACTGGAGGGGGGAGGAAGTAAATAAGCAGAGCTTCCACTTTTGGATGAAACTCTGCTTTAAAGTAGAGCTAAACCCCACAAATCCTGGCTTCCTCCACCTTACAGTGATGTAATGGTGACATCCCTAGCTGCCCACTGGCATCCCCTCCCTGGCTAATTTTGGGTGCTGGGTTTCAGCCTCTTGATTGGCTGGTGGGGGGAATGACACCATGCATGCACAGCTCAGGGGTCATTCTATAGGCTGTGAACAGGCAGGTAAGTGTTATTAGAGAAGTGACCTTACATTCTTCTTCTGCAGTTTTTTTTATTAGTTTACTCCCACTTTAGGTCTAGCTTCACACTTGTGCAGCCATATTATTATTATTATTTTTCTGTGTGTTTTTTATGAGCTCCCTCCCATTGAAGTCAATGTGCCCAGAAATGCATTACATCATGCCAGCAGGATCACCTTTTGCACAGGTGTGCCCCATAGACAGTAATGCGAGGTCATTGTCATATGAGGACTAAGTGCATGCAATGACTGATTGTAAGAGTCGGGGCTCGATTCACCAGTGTGTGGTCACATGACCGATCCCGATGGTGCGTATGATCGCTCATGTATAGACACACTCCCCGCCCCCCTCTAGGTGTATGTACGTGTACAGCTTCTCCCCTCCACAACTTTCCGCTGTCATTGTCGGGCACGGAAAGGGTTATCTGCTGTGTCGCAGCAACTTAATATCAGTCATGCCACCCTCTCCATAACTGACAGGTCAGCCGAGCCAGTGAGGCGGCGGGGAGCGGTGACGGCGTGTCGGGGGGAGAGGAGCGCCTCCGGCCGGACACGTGACTTAACCCCTCGTGTACCCGCCGCTGTCAGCCAGACATAGAGAGAGGGAGGGCGGGGGTCATGTGACCGGTGCCGGGCATGAGGAGAGTGTGCAACATGTGTGAGTCACTCCGAGCCGGGGACAGGTAGACCAATGGCAGCGCTGCTCTGTCTCCGCTATTGTGTACAGGTAGACTAATGTCAGTACCTTGTACAGGTAGACTAATGTCACCACAGTGTACAGGTAGACTAATGTCACCACGGTGTACAGGTAGACTAATGTCACCACGGTGTACAGGTAGACTAATGTCACCACGGTGTACAGGTAGACTAATGTCACCACAGTGTACAGGTAGACTAATGTCACCACAGTGTACAGGTAGACTAATGTCACCACGGTGTACAGGTAGACTAATGTCACCACAGTGTACAGGTAGACTAATGTCACCAACGTGTACAGGTAGACTAATGTCACCACGGTGTACAGGTAGACTAATGTCACCACAGTGTACAGGTAGACTAATGTCACCACAGTGTACAGGTAGACTAATGTCACCACAGTGTACAGGTAGACTAATGTCACCATCGTGTACAGGTAGACTAATGTCACCATCGTGTACAGGTAGACTAATGTCACCACAGTGTACAGGTAGACTAATGTCACCATCGTGTACAGGTAGACTAATGTCACCACGGTGTACAGGTAGACTAATGTCACCACGGTGTACAGGTAGACTAATGTCACCACAGTGTACAGGTAGACTAATGTCACCACGGTGTACAGGTAGACTAATGTCACCACAGTGTACAGGTAGACTAATGTCACCACGGTGTACAGGTAGACTAATGTCACCACATGTACAGGTAGACTAATGTCACCACAGTGTACAGGTAGACTAATGTCACCACAGTGTACAGGTAGACTAATGTCACCACAGTGTACAGGTAGACTAATGTCACCACAGTTTACAGGTAGACTAATGTCACCACAGTTTACAGGTAGACTAATGTCACCATCGTGTACAGGTAGACTAATGTCACCATCGTGTACAGGTAGACTGATGTCACCATCGTGTACAGGTAGACTGATGTCACCATCGTGTACAGGTAGACTGATGTCACCATCGTGTACAGGTAGACTAATGTCACCACGGTGTACAGATAGACTAATGTCCTGTGACCCATAGGAGAAGCCCAGCCAAATGCGCTCAGGCTGGACTTCTTCATATCTGGAGGGTGATGTTTAGTTTTAGGGACCATTCACATTTTTGGAGTATGTGACGCGTTAACATGCCTTGCATTTAGGCAGTCCATTGAACACAATAGGCTTCTTATGCACAAAAACATTCTACTTATAAAATGTGTCGGAACATTCTTACCACATTGCGCTATGGTGTGTTGCAGCGCACGTGTGATAAATCATCCTTTAGACATTATGGGCCAGATTCAGATACAATGGTGTATCTTTCCGGCGGCGTAGCGTATGCTTTTTACGCTACGCCTCCGCAACTTTTATGGGCAAGTGCCTTATTCAGAAAAGCACTTGCTCCATAAGTTGCGGCAGCTTGGCGTAAAGTGGCCGGCGTAAGGGCGCCTAATTCAAATTAGTAATGTGGGGGCGTGGTTCATGTAATTTACGTTTTTTCTGAACGGCGCATGTGCCGTCCGTTGACATTTCCCAGTGCGCATGCGTGAAATCACGTCGCAAGTTGTCAATGTAAATGACGTGAACGTAAATTACGTCCAGCCCCATTCCCGAACGATTTACGCAAACGACATACAATTGGACGCTGTCCCGACGTTCATACTTAACATTGGCCATGCCTCACTATAGCAGGGGTAACTTTACACCGGACTAACGCTTACGCAAACGACGTAAAATACGACGCCTGGCCGCAAGTACGTTCGTGAATCGGCGTATCTCCCTAATTTACATATTCGATGCGTTAATCGACGGAAGCCCCACCTAGCGGTCAGCGTAAATATGCAACTAAGTTGTAACAGACTTATGCCGCTCGTATCTTAGCTGAATTTCCGGCGTATCTTGTTTTCTGAATACAGAAAAAAGATACGCCGGCGTAGACTAGACTTTACGCGGCGTATCTATAGATACGCCAACATAAAGGCTATTTGAATCTGGCCCTATATTTCTATCCATGGTATAGGTTGCAGCTAAAGCTGCTTGCTACATAAATATGAGGACATTGATTTTAAATTGTCCAGAAGAGAGTGGCAAAGATTTGTTGTTCATAAAATGGTTGGGGTAAATTCTAAACCAGAAGATATGGAGGGAAATCTAAAAAAAACGGAGCAGGTGGAATCTGGAACAGCTGTGCATGACAACCAATCAGTATCAAGCTTTCATTTTCAAAGCTGAACAATCTGAAGATAGGAGCTGATTGGTTGGCATGCAGAGCTGATCCAGATTCTGTCTGCTCCAGTTGTTGATGAATTCCACCGGTTGCACATAGATGTGGAATAAAGAAATTTGCTTTCTTTTAAATGTTCAACAGCTAGGAAATGTTGGAGCTTAAAGCGGATCTCCACCCGAAATTAAATATTATTGCATAAATAATAATTCTCATAAACAATGCTGAAACCGATATTTTTATTTAAAATAATGTTTACTGTACCATGAAACTGGATGGGCTTCCGGTCTGCCTCTCTCGGGTTTTTTGTCGGGTTTCTTTGAGTTTCCTGTCCCGCGTAGTGTCTTCTGGGAGCTTGTATCATAGCTCCCTTGATATCGTATTCTACCCTGTTAGACTACATCTCGCGCGATTTTGAGGAAGTGACGCGCGATGTAAACAAAGGCAGGAGGGCGGGCTTTACAAAAATCACCATTACAGGACAGATACTGCAAAGGATCGGTGCGCATGCGCGAGATCGAGCGGTGGATGCTGGGACAGCATCCACCGCAAATAGGAAGTGCCTGCTTGT
This sequence comes from Rana kukunoris, assembly GCA_029574335.1. Classification (NCBI taxonomy): domain Eukaryota; kingdom Metazoa; phylum Chordata; class Amphibia; order Anura; family Ranidae; genus Rana; species Rana kukunoris. The sequence goes on along the minus strand of CM056049.1, from coordinate 562,199,690 downwards.
GGGCTTATAACGCCCAAAGCTAAGATGGCAACGGGAGGAAACAAAGAATATAAGTATTTATTCGGGACAGAATCACAGCGGAGCGGCCGTGGGACACCAGAACAGTGAGTTTAGGAAAGCAGCGCTAGTACCAATTTAAATACCCCTTAAACAAAAATTTGATTTGGCGTGGGAGATCCGCTTTAATACCGGTTCTTGATCCCACTTGGTAAACAGTGAAGATTTAATTACTCTGCTGCATCAATCTTTTTCAGATGTCAGCAAGCTGCCGAGCTGTCTAATATTATACAGCATAACGTATAGTGGTTAGGTCAGATGGTTTCTCAAAATCACATAAAGAATGGTGGCTAACAGTGAAGAACTTATACTGTACATGTTCTCGTGTGAGCTGGACTGTCACGCATATACTGTCAGCATGTGACATCTATAATTCATATGACTCTTCTCCTAGGATACACAAATGAATAGAACTGCACCTAATACAGTCCATGATATGTCAGTGTCATCTGCTACACTTTACACGTACCCCACCACCCACCATATTTAACAAACGCCAGTGTTTGTCATTCAGGAGGGATTAGGTTCAAGGATATATGCCGTATATACACAGTGGTAATAAACGTAACTTGCAATTCTAACTAACCCTGCGATCCTGTATTGGGATAAATAAAAAACTCTCTCTGTGTATATTTATCATTATATATAAATACAGAGAGAGTTGCTATGTATCCCAATACAGGATTGCAGGGTTGGTATAGGAATTGAAAGTTAGGTTTATTACCACTGTAGATTTAACATGCCTCACTATCAGATGTTTTGTGAATTAAAATAAAGAAATATGTAGCTGGATATATTGTCATTGCCATGACCCCGCCACCAATGAACAAAGAGTGTTAATTTTTTGCAGTTTGTAGTTAATTTGTGCTTTCCATGTTACCTTTATGGAGCTGTGTGTAACCTTGATAATTAGTATGTTTGAGATATTTTCTATTTATTTCTGCAGACGGTAAGGAATTTACCTGAAACTCTGACGATAAGACCTCTTTCACATTGAGGCGTGGAGCCGCTGTGCCGGTATAGCCGCGCTATTTGTAGCGCCGCTATACCGTCGTATTTACCGCGATATTTGGGCGCTAGCGGTGAGGTTTTTTACCCCCGCTAGCAGCCAAAAAAGGGTTAATACCGCACTATTACCGCGGTTTCCCATTGATTTCAATGGGAAGGCGCGGTATAGGAGCGGTGAACACACCGCTCCTATACCGTGGTAAAGATGCGGCTAGCAGGACTTTTGGAGCGCTCCTGCTAGCGCACCGCTTCAGTGTGAAAGCCTTCGGGCTTTTACATTGAACACTACAGGGCATGATTTTTCATGCGGTATAGCAGCGCTATTTTTAGCGCTGTACCGCATGAAAAACGCCTCAATGTGAAAGAGGCCTAACACCTAGTTCAAGCCCTGATCTAGGTTTATCTTTTTTATACACTGTATTTATTTGTAACAGAACATCCACAAAGATACAATGTATCGTTTTCTCCTCACATAGGAGAAAGAGAGAATAGCACTGTGATAACCAGTCTACTGTTAACTGGCTATCACAGTAATTATATGATCATAAAGTGATTGTAAATTCTTGTTTCTTTCAATAAACATAACAAACATGTCATACTTTCCTGCTCTGTGCAGTTGGTTTTGCACAGAGCAGCCCAGATCCTCCTCTTCTCGGGTCCCTCTTCTGTGCTCCTGGCCCCTCCCTTCTGTTGAGTCCCCCCCCCCCCCTGAAAGCAGCTTGCTAAGGGGGCAATCGAGCCTGTGTCCATTCAGACACGGAGCTGCAGACCGGCCCGTCCTCTCTCTCTCTCCTGATTGGCCAACTGACATTGATTAACATCAGCGGAAGCCCATGGGGCAATGCTGTGTCTCAGCCTATCAGAAGGGAGAATCTCAGATGGCCGAGATAATCATGGACTTCGCTGGACAGAGATGGGACTCAGGTAAGTATTGGGGGGGGGGGCGCTGCTGCACACAGAACCCTTTTGACTTTACATACCATTTCATTTGAGATCAGGAGGTGTCGGTGACAGCTCTGTCTTTGTGTCAGGAGTACATTATCGAGTGCAGCCCCAGCACAAACACAGGAATGTATGTATATATGTAGTAGCACAACATAGGGTCCAGTCTGTGGTGTTATATAGATGCATACAGCCAGATTTAAAGTGGAACCTACCCTTAAATGGGAAGTACTGCTGATCCTCCTCTTCCTACCCCGCCCCCCACCTACACTACTTTTTTTTTCTAGCAGGTACCCCCTCCCTCTTCCACTCGGATCACCTTGGCAATCCCAGCGGAAGTTCTCTATCCTTCTGACTTGCTCACAACCTCCTGGGATATGTCCTAGGTCCCAGGAGGCTGTGGAATCATTCACATAGCACAGCCCCCACATGCACAGTGGAGCACCAGTTGTGAAGTCACCGGGAGTCACAGCCGACTTCCCACAGTAAACATGGCAGCGTCGGGCACCCGAAGACTGGCAAAGAACCAGCGAGGGTGAAGACAGCGCTGGATCCCTAGATAGGAAAGTGTCTCTTTATTAAAAGTCACCTGCTACAGATTTTTTTTAAAAACAGACTTTTTAAGAGGTAACTTAAAACTGAAATATTTATGTTGCATACAAACAAATTTAAAGACCAAGGAAGTTAACCATCTGTGCATCACCCTTAAGCCTGAGACACACGGTCAGATTGTTGGCCAACAAAGCGTCAGACTTTTGTCCAAAGGGCGTATGCCTGGATTTTGTCTTGCATACTAACGGCACACAATTGTTGGCCAACAAACACGAACATAGTGACGTACTACGTGGAATTTCAGCTCTTTACACAAGTGTGACGGACTTGTGTACAGGTGATACGAAAATCTGACAACAGAACATTGTCCGTCGAAAATGTACTAGCCTGCCATCCAACATTTGTTGGCCGAAAGTTGGACAATTGTCTGAAGGCGCGTACTAACGGTCGGATTTTAGGCCAACAGTCTGTCATCAGACAATCCCCTGCAAACAATCTGATCGTGTGTACGAGGCTTTATTCTCTATACAGATTCTAGGTCCAGGGAGGTGGTCCTAGTTATAGCTGTATGTTTCAAATGAAGACACACTAGCTTAGCTGAAACTGTCATGCAGATTGAGTCAGCAAGTGGGTATTCCCCTGTCACAATACTTATAGACCCAAAACCTGCTTAGCCAATGAATTATTTGTGTGTTTTTTTTTTTTTTTACAGCTAGTTTGTGCTTTCCATTTGTTTTACCTTTATGGAACTGAATGTAAGCTTGGGTTAATCAGCATTTTTCTAATAATTTCCAATTGGTAGTAGGAATTTAGGCTCCATTCACACCTGAGCGGAGCGATTTATTGGCATTTTTCAGGCATTTTTTAAAGCATTTTTGCAGCTTTTTACAAACATTTTTGAAGCATTTTAGAAGTGTACTACAATCGCATTGCAGCTTCAGATATTTAGCCAATAGATAGTTCTAGTGGGATGAGAGGGAGAGGAAATTAGGAGTGGAGAGCTGCCATTTGAGCAGGAAAAGATTATAAAACGCTTAAGTCTGGTGTTTCTGTTGAAGTCTATGGGGCCAAAAATGCTTAAGTCTGGTGTTTCTGTTGAAGTCTATGGGGCCAAAAATGCGTGTAATCTGCCAAAAATAAGCTTATGTACTTTTTTGAGTGACAGCCATTTTGCTAAGATGTGAACAGGGGCCATTGAAATTAATAGGATTTGGCTTGTTGAGCATTTTAGAGCTTCAAGCTTTAAGCAGAAAATCGCTCAGGTGTGAACAGAGCCTTAAACTGCCTGGTAAGTGTTCCTTTCAGCTCTGAATTATATATCAGCCCTTCCCAGAAAAAATAAATTTACATACTGTTTACAGGTACATATATCTGTGAATCATCATCTGGGGATTAGGTGTGATTTATTGTAGATAATCTTCTGGTTTACCACCAGATGGAGTGATGAATATGGTTGGTGCATAAAAGAGGCCTTTTGTAGTGAAACGCGCAAACTTATTAACGCTAACAAATTGGGACTGGCTTACCTATGTTAAAAGAAAAAAAGTATTGGTGGTGTTCTAAGTCCACTTAACATATTGTATGTCCAAAAGCTTTAAAAGGGGGAAATAAAACACTGCTGCTCTCATAGAATTCTGTCATTTAGCCTCCCTTTCGTCTCCCCAGACCATTTACAAAATGTTTATTCAGTTCCCAGATTACAGTGTATTTTGTGACTGGATGGAGGGAGAGGAGACGTAAATAAACAGAACACAGGTTTTTTTCCAGCTTGAATTAAACTATGATTTTTACCCTAACCAGTAGCAATCTTAGCCTAGGACAGTGTTTCTCAATTCCAGTCCTCACGCCCCCCCAACAGGTCATGTTTTCAGGATTTCCATTATTTTGCACAGGTGATTTGATCAGTTTCACTGTCTTAGTAATTCCCACAGCCTTTTCATCTGAGGGAAATCCTGAAAACATGACCTGTTGGGGGGACGTGAGGACTGGAATTGAGAAACACTGGCCTAGGATAACCATTGTTATAGGTAAGGCTGGGTTCACACTACGATTTTCCCATCCGTCAGCCGCATACGATTTATATGAAAAAACGTATGCGGCTGAAACGGATTGAACCGTACGTAAACGTATGCGTTTATAAAACGTATACGGTTTCAAAAAGTGCGTACGGTTCCATCCGGTTTTGATTAAAAAAACGCATACGTTTTTGGAATTAGTGTCATTTAATAAAAAAAGATTTTCTTGTTTTGAAAATGCGCATGCGCAGACGAAAAACGCATACGGTTTATACGTATGGAACCGCACATATGTGCGTTTTCCATTGACTTTAATGTTAAAAAAAACACGTATGCGTTTGCCATACGGTTTCAAAAACTGACTCAAAACCGTGGTCGAACACGGTTTTGTGTACTGTTAAAAAAACGTTTTGCCAGCAAATCGTACGCACCCGGATGCATCTGAGTGCATACGATTTGCAATGCATTATCTATGTATGCGTTTCCCCGTACGGGCCCGTACGTTTTCAAAACTGAAATCGTATGCGGCTGACGGACGGGAAAATCGTAGTGTGAACCCAGCCTAACTTCTCTGTACACAGCAGAAGTTCGAAAAATGTTGCCCCGCCCCTTGTTCAAAAAATGCTGCCCCCCCCCCCCCCCCGAGTTCCCATTAAAGTGTGAAAAGGGCCTAGTTCACTTTACCTCCATTCCCACCCTCTTTTGTAGTAAATTCATACTTTATTACAGTAGACTACTTGCTTGCAGGTCTGTAGTTTTCGTATGGGCAGTTTCTATATTTTAGCAGCATCAGGTATCCAAAGGGATCCCATTTGATGAGAACTGCCTGCAAGCTGAATTATGTACAATAACATATGACAGCCAATTGGGGGTCAACTTTCTTTAGGCCCCTTTCACTCTGCTGCAACTAAGTCGCACAAATTTACTGCCACGATTTTAGGTAATGCCTGTGTAAACATGAGTTCTATGGGCCGCAACTTGCATAAAATTCAGACGAGTCTGTGTGACAAAGTTGCACAAATATGAATGGTACTTGTTGGAAATCATATGGTACAACTTGTCATGCGACATTGCAGTCCCAAGTGGCACAACTGTAAAAGGGGCCTTTGTTTGATTAGTAACTCTGGGTTAACAAACAACATTGCGCTTTGCTTTATTTTGCTATAGCTCATCAAGTTCATTGTAAGGTGTTAGGAGTGTAAGCAATCAATTGACATAAAATTATCAAACCATGCATGTTAATAGAATAGCTGTTAGCTCATTGTCTCAAAAACAGAAGCGGGAGCCATTGGCTCCCACTGCTGTCAATCACTGCCAGTGAGGAGGGTAGGGGGCAGGGCCCAGCCATTCTCTATGTGTCTATGGACACATGGAGCCTGCTTGGGAGTGAGCCTACATGAGTGCCCCCATAGTAAGTGGGGAGGGAGGAGCGCCAGCGAGGCACCTGAGAAGAGGAGGATCGGGTCTGCCCTGAGAAAAACTATTGCACAGAGCAGGTAAGTATAACATGTTTATTATTTAAAAATAAATACAAACCCAGGGTTTACAGTCACTTTAAAGCAAAGCTAAACCCTCAATACTCACCTCCCCTCCAGCAATGCAACCTCTGCAAGCTTTTCTGCCAGCACCAGCAGCTTCTTCTCAGCTTCTGGGTTTAGGGTCTTCAGCCATTTTTTGGGCTGGGCTGGGATAATATAACTACCATGCACATGCTGGAATTCATTCATCCAAGCACTAAGATGTTCTGATAATGTGCACTGAGCTGCATAGAGAAATGTAAGAAGCCTTAAATTAGTTGTAAACCCCAAATTTTTATATATATATTTTAAAACCTGAAAGACAAAGGCCCTTTCAAGATGGCGCATGCCCAGAAGGTGGCGGCGCTCAGGACAATTGCAAATATCTCCAGGACCTACCGCTTACCTGTAGGTGTTACTTCCCCTGAGGGGTTTACAACCACTTTAATTGCAGAGGAGATACAGTCTGTCTCTTCTGCAGTAAAAATCCTTCCTGTTTGGGAGTTTTTAAATGTAAATTTAACCCTAAACTCCAGGTAAAACTGGGTATCTAAAAAGCAGGCTCCCTTCATGCTTGAAAACCAGTTCACTGCAAGCTCTTATTCCTTATACTTTGGTCGTGGCAGACACTGTGACGCCATCAAGTACAATACAGGGCCAAAAGCCTTGCATTGTACATAGGATGTCGAGGGACCTCCAAAGGCCTGACAATGAAGGAGAAGATTTGAGCACAACCTGCTGCTGGATACAAGGATTAGGTAAGCAAAAATGCTTTTTCCTGCCCCCCACCCCCCAGGCATAAACAAGCATTTATAGTAGCCAGGAAAGTATTTAAAGGGGGAGGGGGGTGGTCTGATGATGGAAGTTTTTTTATCTTAATGCAGAGAATACATTGAGGTAAAACACCCGAAAACTTTAGAAACACTTTAACCTTTGCAGGGCAGGGTTAGCTTCTCTGCAAGGTTACAATAAAATTTATCTGCTGAAACCGGTCCGACGGACCGTTTCAGCAGACAAATTTGATCGTGTGTACGGGTGAACAGACAGGTTTTTCCAGCAGACAAATTTTAAAGCATGCTTTAAAATCTGTCTGCTGTAACCCGTCCGTCCGACATGTCCGCTGGTTAGTACGCCTAACCAGCGGACAAAAATCTCCCGCATGCGCCGAATGGATTCGACGCATGCGTGGAAGTATTTTACTTCCTGGAGTCGTGACGTGGTGGCGTCAACGTCACCGCCACGTCACCGCGCTGTCTGTCGGCGGGGATTTTGGTTTGATCGTGTGTACACGGATCAAACCAAAATCTCCCAGGAGATATGTCCGATAAAAACGGTCTGTCGGACCGATTCATCGGACATATCTCCTCGTGTGTATGTGGCCTTACAGTTTGTAGCTTTAAATAGTGATTGCTAGCATTTTTTTAATATTAATATTAATATTATTTAATATTGGTCTTTGAGTGACAAATGTCTTTAAAATTAAATTTTTTAGTGATCCCATAGAAAAGAATTATCATTTTCAGACTGGAGAAGAGGTAGGTGTAATCGCTGCAAGAGAATTGCCCTTCTGTCATCTACCTGGAAGCGGAACTAAATCCTCTGATTCAACTGTTCACCAAAACTGTTGCACGCCTCTGGCGATAACTGTTAAGCCCTGTACACACGATCGGATATCTGATGGAATCTAATCCGATGGATTTTTTCATCGAATATCCTATGAAGCTGACTTTCATCAGTCTTGTCTACACACCATCAGTCAAAACACGGTGACGTAAACCACTATGACAAGCTGAAAAAAATTAAGTTCAATGCTTCCGAGCATGCGTCCACTTGATTCTGAGCATGCGTGGATTTTTATCTGATGGAGTTCCACACAGACGATCGGATTTTTCTGTCTGTTTTTTATCCATAGAAAAAATTTAAAACATGTTCTATTTTTTAACACCGTCTGTTTTCATCGGACAAACCGATCGTGTGTACACGGCTTAACAGTCCCAAGTGTGCTTATATCAGCTGTCAGACAAACTTTCAAGGCTTTTGTCATAGCTGGCACAGCGCCATAGAAATTGCAGATCTAAATAGAGGCTAAAGTTGGCCATTCACTAGTAGATTTTTAAACAAATGTTTGTAAGGACATTGCTATGAAAATTCTCATCAGTACATTCGATGACATGACAAATGTTGTTAAAGAGTACCTCAAAAAACATTGGCCCAGATTCAGAGAGCCATTACGCCTGTCTAACTGGTGTTAGACTGGAGTAATTTCAAATTACGAGCGTTTTCTAGCTAGTCGAAAACCTCAAACCATGAATAGACGGCTGCGGGCTTCAATTCGACTGGATTACGTGTTCATACGCCTTCGGATCTACGCTGCAATAAAATTGCGGCCACTGGGTGGACTTCCCGTCGTTTTCCGCGTCGGGGTATGCAAATGAGCCTTTGCCGGCGATCCCCGAAATTACGATCTTCAATCGCAATCTCTTACGGCACCTTTAGTCATCTTTTATTTGCGTAACACTATACCAGCTTTTTGCTGCTCTAATATTAGACAGCCCATGTTAAGTATGGCCGTCGTTTCCGCGTCTAATTTCTACGTTTTCCGACGTCTTTTATTATTTTTTACGTAAGTCGTCCGGGAATAGGAATGTTCATAAACGACACTACTCAAACAACGAATGACGTTACGACGTGATTTCGCGCAATGCACGGCGGGAAATTTCTGAACGGAGCATGCGCAGTTCGATCGCCGCTGGGACGCGCTTAATTTAAATGCTTCACGCCCCCTAATCGCGTATTTCGATTACGCGGCGAGAAATAGACTACGCTGCCGTAGTGTACGGGCAAAAATCTACCAGGATTCGGTGTAGAGCCTGGTAAAATACGGCAGCGTAGAGTATTTCGATTACGCAGCGCAATATTAAGTGTATGTGAATCTGGCCCATTAGCTTTGAACATTCGATTTTGGAATAATTATTCCCAAAGGAAAACCACATCCGCACTTAGGAATTTCCCATCCTGCGCCTTCAAATTTTCTCTTCACTCCGGTCAAACTTAGATTTGACTCGACTAACGTCTAGAAAACTGAACAGACATTCTTAAAACAAGATTTTCTAACAAAATTGGACTAGTGTATGGTCAGCTTTATGCCTCATACACACGTTTGAACTTCTTACAGACTTTTCCGTGGATTTTGCTCCGAAGGGCGTTGTCCGTGAACTTGGTATGCATACACACTAATGTAGTGACGTAATAGATACACTACGTGTTTTTTCTGCTCTTTACCGCCACCCTTTGGGAAAATTCTGCTATTATTGTCTGATCTTTAGCATTGGTTCTGAGCATGCGTGTTTGTACTTTGGACTTTAGTACACCCGATCGGATTAGCCGACGTAGGACATTTGTTGCCTGAAAGTTTGTCTGTTCTCCCAGCGAACATTTGTCCGATGAAAAAGCAAAAGAGTTTGTCTGATGGAGCGTAGACACACGGTCGGATTGTCTGCAAAAACAGGTCCGTCTGAGGTTTGTTGTCAAAAAGTCTGATTGTGTGTACGGGCTTTAAGATGTAAATGATAGGAGGGTTTAATTCTGTTTTAACAAAGTAAATATTGAAAATCTGCCAAAACAGTGGAGAACTGTCCCTGACCTACTTTGTCCACTGTACATGATCAAGCTATTTTTGAACATTATTTGGCAAGGAAATAGTGGCTGTTATATAACGTAAGATTGAATAATAATAATAATAATAACAATAATCTTGTCATTACACTATCTTTAAGTAAAAGTAATAAAATTTGTGGGAGATATGTGTTTAATTCAAGCAGTAATTTGCCTGGTAAAAAGGGGATTGCAGCAATGTTTTGTCCAATCATTTTCACGATTTGTGATTTCAATGTGTGCCGTATGAAAAGAATGATTTCCTATTATATCCTGTTTTTTTTTTTAAATAAATAATGCTCCTTGCAGTCAAAGCTTGTATGATTTCAATGCTATAGATAACCAGTCTATTACCAAGCGCCACATTGTTGCTTTGCAGAGAAAATATACATTTATGTATATTGGCTTGGAATGAATTTTACTTTTACACCGTTTTGTGCATCACACTGAACAAACATGTTGAGAACACATGCTGCCTAAAAGTCATGTATAGTTTTCAGTATGATATGATAGGAGATATACCATCTTCCTAAGCAGCAATCATATTTCTCTGCTGCTGTTCAGTGAGGGCAAATTGTAAAACATTTATCTGCAAATATTTATACTTAAACAGTTAAATATGTTCACACGTTGTTTATTATAAAGTACTGTAGGGTTAATTTATTTAATACATAAACCCAGCATCTTTTATTACTTATATGTGCCTGCTGTACTGCATACCTGTAGGAAATAGTATCCCCTTCTCTTTGTGCTGCTTCCTTTGTGTGAAATTCATGGTGTTCCTGCCAGTCTCTCAGCTTTCCTATTAAAACTGACCATACTCCGGATCCTCCCCCCCCCCCCCCCCGTCATTTCCCGCTCCTCTTTTCTACTCTACTACTTCAGGAATTGGCCCAGGAGTCCCCGGCATGACGGGCCGCAGCGCCGTGTCTAGACGGGAGCCCCCCCCACAATCAACTTTGCCTACCTCGCATTGTCACTAGTTAGTCAGCATATGGACATGGGCCTATGCCAAGGTTGTCTGGATGCACCATGCGCTGGGACCATACTGACCTCCCCTTACTTTACGGATTCTGGTTCTCCCCCACCGCCTACAGATTAGTTCCCATTGGGGGTGGGCGGTGGGTGAGTCTGTTCATATAGGTCCCCTTCTTTCAGCCTTATACTCTGAACTGAGTCCCAGGCTCCTGAGCCCTCCTGTGTGGTCCCCCAGCTCCCCCATCCGTGACTTTCAGCTCCAGGGGACTCCTCACCACTTTAGGGGCCTACCAATAATCCTTTGCCTTTGTTATTTCATTGCCCCCTACTATTTCTGCTACTGTTCTGATTGTTGAAGGTTGTATGTAATGCCTGTTTTACTACGGTTGTTATTAAAACACATTTCACGTCTGTTTAAACATGTCGCCACTATTGGCTAACTGCGATGTGATATGCTGCTGTATTGTTTATAAACCTCAATAAAAACTTTTGGGGGGAAAAAACTGACCATACTAAGCAGAAGAGCACAGCATGGTCTGTTCTCTAGCTGTGCTGGGAACTCAGCCTGTTCTCCTCCAATGATTAGACTTGTCCTGGCACAGCAATTGTCCCCTGCACAGCGATTCACTGGCAAGACAAGTGAGCTGCTTTTTCTCCTACCCCAGCTCTTATGCAGCTGAGAACTGGGAATGTGATCACTTTTTATATCTTCACACAAATGCATTGCCTTTCATTTCTAATTTAAACTGAATTGCAATGTGAGGATTTGCATATGCTTTAAAGGCAAACAGGCTATGCACTAATTTTCCAGCGAGCTTAGACTCTAAGTTTGGTGAAAAAATTAGTGCATAGTCTGTTTGCCTTTAAAGCATATGTAAATACTCACATTGCAATTCAGTTTAAAATAGAAATGAAAGGCAATGCATTTGTGTGTAGAGCTGAAGGGCCACAGGTTGGGCACCCATGCTCTAAGCCTTAGGGCATGGGTGCCCAACCTGTGGCCCTTCAGCTGTTGTGCAACTACAAATCCCTACCTTTGGGAGTCATGCTTGTAAATGTCAGTTGAAATGCCTCATGTCCACCACAGCTTGAGCACCCATGGCTTAAAGAATGTGGTCAGGGTTCACTTTGTAAAGAATACCCAGTCAGGTGCAAGGATTTTGTTTTAGATAAAAGCATACAACGTTATTGGATAATGGAAGTCAGCAGAGCTTCACCACATTCCTTAGACTGAGTCTTGCAACTTGCAAAGTGCACAGTCTGTTTGCCTTTAGTAAATCAACCTCAGTATGTCTTAGTATAAAACTAAAACCTATTATGTGAATGCAGATTCTGACATAGGCAAACATTTAGAGCTTTTAATGTATATTTTCTTTCCTCATTTTACAGATTTGAATGGCTGACTTATAGAGCTTGTTCATATGTGCTGATTTATACAAAGGGAAAGTGCAACCTGAATATTGCGTCTAACTTTTGGGGTAGAATGACATCCATTCATACCATGAACACAAACATGTACCAAGTTGCTTGGACCTAGCATTGTGGTCAGGGTTCAGAATACTGAAAAGGTTAAAAAAAGCTTCTTCAGTAATTACAATAACCCATAGCAAATAGATTTATCTCTCACAGGCCTGTAACATAGCTTTCACGAAGGGTTACTATACTTTTCACCCCCGCTTTGCTATTTTATACTACTTTGTTGAATTATTCTGTAAATGATTCCTGCCACTTCCTGTCTCTTTACTGGGACAGCAAAAGTGAAATTGGATCTTGTTCTGACCTTTGCTACACACAGGTAGTGCCAGCCCAGAACTGATGGTTATTGGTATGTTAGTTTAAGAGCAGCAAGACTTTTCATCACAGGTAGGTATATACATTTTCAGGTCTTCCTTAGTTAGTCACTCTTAACCAAAGTAGAATTTCTGATGTAAGCCCTAGTGTCTATCTGCCCCCCTTTCCCCCCTTTTCCACCCCCATCTTAAAGCAATATTAATGTTACAAGCCCACCCTATACAGAATTTTTTTTTCTCCCAATTGTATGCACATATCGAAGAACTGATGAGCAGAAATTATATATTTTCTTTAGAATTTAGTAAAAAGCATCTGTAAATAAAATTATAGTATATAAGATAAAGCTTAATAAATAAGAAAGCCTGCTATTCAAACGACTATTGATAAGAAAATAAATCTACTGTATGACAGATTTTTAGCTGTCAGGTTTTTTTTTCATTCAGCCACACTGGGTTGAACAAAAAAAAAAACTAGTAGTGTGTACTAGGCTTTACTGTAATGGTTGAACACTGACTTTTTTATTACATTTTCAGGTATGGAGACCAAAGGATATCACAGCTTCCAGGAAGGAGGAGATATGGAGAGGCGATGGGGACAGGTGCCACAGTCTATGGAATTCTCCTCAGCTTCCAGGCAGCAAAGTTCTGAGAGCACTTACATGGAAATTGTAAATGTTAGCTGTGTACCCAGCACTTTTCCACAAAATCTCACAGAAAGAGAGGTGAAAGAAAAGCAAGATCTTCTCCCTTGCCTTCAGCAAGATAATCAGTCTGGTGCTTTGGCCCAGGAACTTAAGACTGATCTAGAGTCAAAAGAACTCTCTGCAACGGTAGCGGAGTCTATGGGATTGTATATGGATTCTGTACGAGATGCTGATTTTGCATATGAACAGCAAAACCAACAAGGAATGATTGGACCCGGAAATACTTTTGAGAATGTGGAACATCTTGTTAAATTTTATAAGCCGACCCCTTCTGGCCCTTTTCCCATAAACTGCCAGAATCAAACTGTAAGTACTATTCTAGACACTGACAATTCTGCGAATGGTAAACTTAACAGTAACACCCTAAGGAGCCCATCTTCCTGTAATGAGAAGAGTCCAGCCACTAACAGCCCCTCCAACATGTCCCTTTCTGTTTGCAGTCCCACTGGAATTAACTCTGTTTCCTCTACTACATGTCCATCCAACTTTGGAAATTTTACAGTCCACAGTCCAGTCAACCAAGGAACTCCTGTTTCATGTTCACCAAATATTGACAATAGGTGTTCTATTTCTCATAGTCCTGCACATACTAATACGGCTGAATCCCCCATGTCTAGCCCATTAAGTAGTTTGAGATCACCCATTTCAAGTCCACCGAGTCACTGCAGTATCAAATCCCCGGTGTCAAGTCCATTGAATATTGCAGTGAGGCCTAATGTTTCTAGTCCTGGAAATATAAACACAAGATGCTCTCTTTCCAGTCCTTCCAATGCGAATAACAGGTCCTCTATTTCTAGCCCTGCTGCAAGTTCTATGGGTTCCTCAATCTGTAGTCCAGCACACAATACTTTGGGGTTTTCTTCTGCGGTTTTGTCTACAGAATGTAGAACTGATACCAGTATCGGTACTGAAACTAAAGAAAAGGCCACTCAACAGCTCTTGTTTCCAAAAATGGAAGTAATGGAGAATGAAACTACTGACAGCAGTACGCAGAGCTTGGTGAAATTCATTAAGCCTGATCCAGATGGGACTTTTATTGACTCCTGTTTTGGAGACCATGGTAAGGTTGCTTCCGATACATCTTTTCCTATCTCTATAAAACAAGAGCCGGGTAAAAACACTTGTTCTAATTCTCTCTTTAAAAGCACCTCATCAGGAAATCCTTTTCCATTTATGGATGGTTCATACTTTACCTTCATGGATGATAAAGATTACTATTCCCTTTCTGGAATTCTTGGACCACCTATGTCATCATTTGTTAGCAGTTGTGATGGTAATGGCTTTTCTGGTCAAGGGCTCTCCATGGGGATTAAACAGGAGGCGGACGATAGTGGTTTTTACCCAGAGAACACTATGCCTTCCTCAGCCATCGTTGGTGTTAACTCAGGTGGACAGTCATTTCACTACAGAATTGGAGCTCAAGGGACTATATCCTTGTCTAGACCTGTCAATCGAGACCAGCCTTTCCAACAACTGAGCTCATTCCCTTCCGTTGGCTCATTAGTTGAGAGTTGGAAAACTCACTCTGAATTGTCTCAGAGCACTTTGTCATCCAGAAGAAATGATGGTTTTCCTGGTCCAGGATACATTCCAGAAAACGTGTCAAGGTGAGTAAGAAAGTAGTCACGTTGTGACCACACCAGACAGGAGATGGCATGAGACTGTAATTGCTACATATTTAAACTAGAGAGTCAGGAAATGGGTGTGACTTAATAGAAACATTGATAGTATTTGTATTATTTTATTATTGCAAGATTTGCTGTTTTACGTGTTGGAATGTGATATTCCATTTTAGTTTGATTACATGTGTTTTTGTGGTGTTTAATGGTTCTTTTGGCCTACAGTTTGCTATTGATGTGGTGTTTTTTTGTATGGAAGCTTCTTGGCATTTAAGTGTGGTTTAAATTACCAAAGCAGTTTATAATAAAAACTGATTTTAAAACTTGAATTGTTCACTATTTAACTAATTTGTATCATTTTAAAATGGTAGTAAAGTCTCATTAAAAGATTAAAAACTGTCCTGCAGGGTTTAAGTCAGAATGTACAGATGAAACTGCCCACTGCTGGGCTGTCACGGCTCCCCCTGGTCCCTGGCGCTTCCATGTAAACATGTCTTCCTCGCACATGGGAGTCACTTTGCTATGGCATGCAGAGCGGGCCATAAATGCCCTCTGAGCTGTGTTTCTACAGCACATTACCCGCTGACAGACAGGAGGGTCATTTATGATAGTACAGACCTCTAGGGCCTCTGCTGTTAAAGACACTTTACTACCATTGTAATGTACTCATATACTGGTTAATCATCTGCCATTGGACTGTTTAGAAACCCTGTGGCAATAACTGAACAGTATGTGAAGGGAAGTGGACTAACCCTCTTAAACAGGCAGAATAGAAAATATGGACATCACATGTGGTTGTTTTATGGCCAGCTTGGTTTTCCTTTTGGGAGTACAGAGGTTCTGCTTGGTAATCAGGAATTAGAATTTTGAAATTTTTTGACAAAGAATTTTGAATGTGAACATATGATAAAGTTCACATCACCCACTTTTATGGTCAGGTCAGGTCAGGCTGTCTGATCATTTCCTGTACTGCTGATCTTACCCTTGTGTTCTTTCAGTTGTATAATGTACATGTGACGTACATGATACTAGCCAACATTAGCGAGGCCTTATTAACATACTTATTATTTGTTAACTCCCCAGCTACTCCCCATATCCTTACACTTTTATGGAGGCAGATTCTATGAGCAATATATAGATCATAGGTTATGTATCGGATAAAGGAATATTTTTCAGAAGCATAAATGAAAACAAATAAACCAACTGTGTCACTAAAATTTTGGCAATAGCTTTTGAACTTGAAGCAACAAGTAGGCTTATTTTTTAAATCAAGTCTTAACTAGGCAGACACTGAAAATCCTGTTACTTGTTTTTCAGGTTTAAAAAAATTGGTAAAAACAGCTTTGTTGTTATGATAAGTAAAGCTAACATGTCATTTCAAAAGCTTTAACTGTCAGTTTACTTTCCTTCGGGATAAAGTATTGAGTAGTGACTTGACTATCATTTAAAGTGTTGTCTTGTAAAATGTCATGAAGATGATTCCATGTTGCATCCAAGGACTTTAGCTGATGTAGATTTTACATTGTGAATCAGACACAAGTCTAAGTGGATATGGTGTGTTATAAATGGGTAATCTATGGGGGTTATTTCAAAGTCTAGCACAGAGTTAGTAATAAAAATGTAAGCACTGCAGAAAGTAGTAAAGTCTATTGCAGATAGCATTTCTGTGTCACTCTCCCCCATAGAAACGTACGTTAACATGTTAATGTTTAACATGTACTGAAATATAAACTGTAACTCCACAAGCCATCAGTAAACAGGCCACATACATCTGGTGTGTAGCCGCGGTCCTCACTGATCACCTTATGTGACGTTTAGTTTGTAAGGCGTTCTCTTTAGGAGTATGCACAGTATCCACAGAAAAAAAAACTCAACACACTTTAAAAAAAATAATTATTCTGAGATAAAAAGGGAATTCGATCGAGATGTATAGAAATAATCTACTAATAAGCAGTCAGCCTTTTTATTATTTTTGTAAACAATGCACATTTATAAATACTGAACCAGCAGCCTGTTTTACGGGATTGGAATGAGCTGAAACATTTACAAAATTCTCTGTTATTCTTGGATTACCTTATAATGGAATTAGAACAATATGCAGTTGTATTGCACATAACTGCTTTCTATATTTCAGTTGTTAATCTGGACAGAATGGTTAAAGAGCAGCAAGTATCAGTGGTCTAGCTGGCAATGAGTCAGGTGTGTTGTCATATCACCCAATAAGATTCTTCTGTTATCCCTGGTTCACATTGATGCTACTTTGAAATGACGCTTCTTCACTTGAAGTAGCGCCATTTCAAAGTAGCAAGGTCAGGGCGATTTCATGGGCTACTTGATAGACTTGTGTGTGGCTTCATACACAGATGTCTATTAAAGTCGCATCTGAAATTGGCAAAAGTAGTGCAAGAACTACTTTTGCAAATCGTTGCGGCAGAGCAAAATCGGTGTCCCACCAATTGGAACAGTGCCATTGCCTCAAGTAGACTGCGACTTGTCATGCGATTTTATCTTTCAAATCGCATGACAAATCGTTACAATGTGAACCTAGGCTTAATATTTTAACCGAGCAACAGAAACATGATAGTTGGAGTCTTGTTTGTCATTAGCAAACACAAACACCCATACATACACCAAACATCTGATGCATTTAGCAGAACTTTGACATACTGTACCTCAACCTGTATTGATACAGGCCAATTTAGTACATGTAACATACTTAGTAAAGCCAAACTCCATGCAAGCTGCTAAGTACACAGTTGAAATGTACACCGCAAAGCAGTTTTAAGTCTTGCCTGTTAGACAACAGGCCAATGTCTTTGACCTAAATTGTAGGGTCCACAAATGTACAGTTGGTCAAGAAGCTAGCCGTTATGTGAATAACCCATGGGTGTTCACTTATTAAGAGTCGTTTAAAAAGCAGTGGCATAGCCATGCACATTTAAATGCATATTCATGAAGCACAGTGATGTGCTTTAAAATTGTGCTTTGTGCTTTTCCAGCTACAGGACTGCTGGTGGAGCCCAATTTATTTTATTTTATGGAAGTCCTTTTTAAAAATAAAACTGTCAAAGTCACATGATCAGCTCTCTGTGCTGCATTAAGGCTGCTTTCAGCGATTTTTAGTGCTGCTATACCGTCGTATTAACCGCGGTATTCGGCCGCTAGCAGTGCGGTTTTAACCCACGCTAGCGGCGGAAAAAGGGTAAATACCGCCCGCAATGCGCCTCTGTAGAGGCGCATTGCGGGCGGTATTACCGCGGTTTCCCATTGATTTCAATGGGAAGGAGCGGTATAGGAGCGGTGAACACAGCAAAGATGCTGCTAGCAGGACTTTTGGAGCAGTCCTGCTAGCGCACCGCTTCAGTTTGAAAGCCTTCGGGCTTTCACATTGAACACTACAGGGCAGTTTTTTTTCATACGGTATAGCAGCGCTATTTTTAGCGCTGTACCGCATGAAAAACGCCTCAATGTGAAAGGGGCCTAAGCAAAGAGAACTCTGTGCAGCTACCCTCAACTTCCTGACTAGTGACTACATGCCATTGGCCTGCATTAAAGAGCCATTAAAATACAGGTAAAAAAAAAAAAAGACCGGTTACTGCAATAAAAGATCTCTTAGTTGGTCTGCAAGATTCCCTGTCTGAAGCGGATGGTTCCCAAAAAAATATTAAAAGCACACTATCAGTTTTCCTGACGGTTTTAATATTAGGACTCTTCCTGGAGTCCAGCGGCGTTTACCAGCAAGGACGAGTGATCGCTCGTCACCCTGCTGCTCCCCCCTCCATACGGTGAGGTCAAACCTCAAGAGTGAAGCGCTGCGGCTTACTGCCCGGTTCCCTATTTGCGCCCGTATGCAATCAGGCAGGGAAAAGCCCTTGCACTGCGGGCCGGAAGTGGGTGCATGGTTTTGGTAAACCTGATGAGAAAACCGTCAGGAAAACTGATAGTGTGTATGGGGCTTTAAAGTGGTATTAAAGGTTTGGCTTTATTTAAATAAAAAAATAACAAACATGTCATACTTACCTGCTCTGTGCAGTGGTTTTGCACAGAGCAGCCCTGATCCTTCTTTTCTCATGTCCCCCGCCGGCACTCTTGGCTTCCTCCCCTTTTGACTAGTGCCCCCATAGCAAGCTGCTTGATATGAGAGCACTGGTGAGTGTTTACTCCCGAGCCCTGCTTTATGCATCCATTAGGGCTCATTTACACTTGCTTCGACTTCAATGACCATGCTTTTTTGGTGCTTCTGCAATGCTTCGTGGTGCTTTGAGGATGCTTTCGATGGTGCTTCAATTATGTTTTTGGTGATGCTTTGGTGGTGCTTTTTTGAAACTTTAATGAAGCTTGGCTGTTGCCCTGTGTGTGTTGAAATCTCATACCCGCAATTTCGTCAAAACAAAGTTAAACTAAAGCTGAATTAAAGCTGTTAAAAAGCTGCAGGTGCTTTAAAGTGGTTGAGTTCCTTGCAGGGGGGAGCCAAGACAGCCGTCGAGGGACCCCAGAAGACCAGGTTCGGGGCCACTCTCTGCAAAATGAGCTGCACAGTGGAGGTATGTATAACATGTTTGTTATTTAAAAAAAAAATGTCTTTAGTGATCCTTTAAGCAAATTTTGTCATAGTTTTCTATAGAGGCTGTGAAGACGCTTTAAAGCACCACTAAAGTGAGATGGGGTATCATTTTTGAAGCAAAGCAAAAACGAGGTGTAAACGGGACTGTAAGCTAACCATTTTAATTAGTGGCAGGGGCTTTGGAAGGCGTTCAGAGAACCCCCCGCTCTCTCCTGATTTGCTCACTGGCTGTGAGTGACAGCAGTGGGAGCCAATAGCTCCTGCTGCTGTCTCAGCCAATGAGGAGAGGGAGTCCCAGGACATCCAAGGTTTTTTCGTGCACATCGCTGAATCGAAAGGGGGCTCGGGTGAGTATTAGGGGGGCTGTGGGGGAGCAGCACACAGAAGATTTTTTGCCTTCATGCATGCTTAAAAGATCTAAAACCTCTGACAGAATCTTCACATCCAACACAACTCTAGTGTATCAGATGCCTGGTCATCCACTGCGCCCAATGATCGTAACTGGTGACCCTACATCCTGGTGTCCCCACAGCACTCAGGGACACGGGCATCTGACTCTCCTGGAAGGGTTGAATGCTGAAGACCTTGCCAGGGGCTGCAGTGGAGTTTTGACTTGGTACCTTATAGAAAGGTAAGCATTAAGAGTATTCTATTGCAGGGACCATTCCTTAGGATATTTTGGGGGAAGCAAAAGTTAATTTGAAGATCAAGATATACTTAAAGTGTCACTGAAATAGACCCAGAAGGAGGAAATTATGTGTGCAAATCCTATTATGGATAACAAAAGTGTACTTGCTCACATACGCAGTCTTGCATGATAAAAGAAAGCCTGTTAGTGAATTTAATTTTGCTTGCATGGCACTTCAGTTGGCATATATGAAACTACAGACCATGCAAGATAAAATTCAAGATTACACAGACAAATGTTTGATCTTTTTAACAACATTATATTTTAATGCATAAAATATTCTTTATGTGAAGCCTTACAAATAATGCAACACGATCACCTAATTAGCTGTATGAAGATTCTGTCAGTTATATTGTTAGATTGAATAGTACAATGGAATTAGTCAATCTTACATTTTGATCAGCATTGTCATTGTCTGTGTCATTATAAAAATGTTTATTTCTAGTCAGACTAAATGACTGTGACATGGTTGCCCAGAATTTTCTGAGCTTGTTTGCTTTCAGAGGCCATTTCAAATAAATGCTATCCAGAGAGCTGTCAGTTTTTAGATCAAGGGCTCTGTCGGATCATTGCCAGAAAGCTCCTTAATATTCTGGATTGAATAAGAATGTTTAATTCAGTTATTTACCAATGCAGAGGTGAAAGGAGATACATTTATTTGCAATGATTTAGTGATTACAATGGTATTTTGTATAAAGGACCTCCAGGGCACTCTGATTGCTCCTGTAATAAATTGTATTGTAACTGTAGTGTCTGCCCTCATGTTGTAGATGTGCAAACTGCTGGCGCTATATATATCCTACATAATAACAATAAAACAAAATACTTGTCACGTGAGAGCAAAAATAATTACTAATAGGTATATATGTACTAGAGTGGCTATTTATAGTGGAGAACAGGTATCGTTAGAAGTGGGGGCATAGTTTTGTGGGTGTAGGCACAAGTTGGTGTGGTCCGTAGGGTGTTCTCGGATTTTACTTTGAAAATCTGATAACCATACTGTAGATTGCTTTAGATTGTGTACATAGCAAGACCTTAAAAGGGAGTTCCACCCACAATTTCACTTTTTAAATATAAATACCCCTGTAATACACAAGCTTAATGTATTCTAGTAAAGTTAGTCTGTAAACTAAGGTCCATTTTGTTAGGTTGTTACAGCATTTAGATCTAGAATTATAATCTAGAAATAGATCGTGGCCATCTTAAGTGTGGGCATCATGAAGCCAGACTGTATGACTTCCTGGATTTCAGCTTTGCATATCTTGCACATGCTCAGTGCTGCACAAGCAATGTAATAGGTTTCAGTTAGGTTTGCAAGGACTACTGGAAAACATAATGCCTATCCCAGAAACCCTTGCAAATAGCCTTGTGACTTAATAGCCTAGGCAGGAAGTAATGAAGGACTACAAATTAAAGGTATTTACAAGCAACACACTAAATAAAAATTGTCCATTCTGAACACCTATGAGATTAGGGCATGCAGCACAGACAAACCTAAAAAAAAATGGGTGGAACTCCACTTTAAAGTGTTACTAAATATACTCACCTGCTCTGTGCAATGGTATTGCCCTAAATGGCCCCGATCCTCTTCTCGTTTCCCCTGCCAGCGATCTTGGCTCCTCCTCTTCTTTGTGTGTCCACATAGCTAGCTGCTATAGCAATTCCTGCTTTCTCCCGAGCTGTGTGTCTATGGAGCCACAGTCCATAGACACACGCAGCCGGGCTTAGCCCTTCCTCCTCACTGCTTTGATTGAGGAGCCAATGGCTCCTGCTGCTGTTTGAGCCCCTGTGTGAAGAGGAAGAGAGGGGAGAAGAGATGTAGCCCTGCACAGCACTGGAATTCTTCTCCTATCTCTTCCCCATCACCCAGGGAAGGAGGACAGAGAAAAATACAGCATGTTTTACCTTGACACAAGGAATTTTAGCTTTATGCCGCGTACACACGACCGTTTTTCGGGTTGTAAAAAATGTAATTTTTAATGGTCTAGAAAAAACACGATCGTGAAAAAAAAATGCTCTAGGAAAGCGTGGTGACGTACGACGGCACTATAAAGGGGAAGTTCCATTCGTATGGCGCCACCCTTTGGGCTGCTTTTGCTGATTTTGTGTTAGTAAAAGACGATTCATGCTTTTCAGTCTGTTACAGCGTGATAAATGTGCTTATTCCATTACGAACGCTAGTTTTACCAGACCGAGCGCTCCTGTCTCATAACTTGCTTCTGAGCATTGCACATTTTTTTCACATCGTTAAAGCCCACACACGACTATTTTTTACGACGCTAAAAACGTAGTGAACAAATTAGAGCATGTTCGAAATTTAATTTTAATGGCTACTTTTTACCTTGTGAAAATGCTCTGGAGCCCACACACGATCGTTTTTAATGACATAAAAAAAAACGTAATTATTTACAACCCGAAAAGTGGTCGTGTGTACGTGGCATTAGTGTCACTATCCGGTATAACTAAAAACATTTTTTGATTGCTGTCTGTGTGCCTGTTAGGGAAATCCATTCCCTCTAATTGCCCTGATCAGCAGTGTCACCAGAAATGAAAGTGAGAGTAAAACCAACATTTTAAGTTTCTACCAGAACAGGAAAAGAGTGGACACATTGCAGTAGAGATACTTGTTCCTATGACAGCTATCTGACAGTGGATAACCCTCATATTGGAAAGATATTCTCCCACTTCTCCTTGGGTCTACTGGACAGGAAGTAAAGGAAAATCTCCCTAAGGAGACACAGTGATCAAAATAAAAAACTGACAGCGATTTTAACTCTCCCAGAAGCTATCCAAAATGCAAAAAATAGTCTTTTGCTATTTTTTTCCCCCTACTTCAGTTTCTATGCATTTACATGTGTTTTTATGAGTTATAATCAGTTACATTTACATCAGTTGACATATTTATTCATTAGTTAACATCAGTTTATAGCAGGTAACCTGTATTTCCCACAATAAAAAACAAAAAAAAAAATGCAAGCACTTATTTGTTTATACAAAAATCAGGTAAACATGTTGCACATACTGTAGAATGCGAACGTTGTCAGGCAGTACATTACACATCATTTTTTGCACTGCACATTTTCGCAGCTATGCGTTGCTACTGCCTATGAGTCCTAAGGCTCCATTCACACCTAGGCGTTTTGTCGCCTGTAGCGCGACGCTCACAAACGCCAGAGGGAGAAAAATACATGAAAGCCTATGGAGATGGTTCACATCTGAACGCTGATGCGCCTGACGCCCATCGCCTGTAGTTAAAAAAAGTTCCGGACCCTTTTTTGTCGCGCGTATCGGGCGGTTTGTGCGTATTTGAGCGTTTCCATTTCCCATAGAAAGTAATGGAAACGCTCGATTCAAGCGACTAGCGCGACAACGAGCGTTTGCTACAGGCGTTTTGTCGCTTTAATCAATAGAACTTTTCACCCAGGCAGAAGATTAAACAAATCTACCAACATAGCAACAAGTGATGAAAAGATGATAATTTTTCCTATTGGCTAAAATAAAAAACGTCAAAGTACAAAAACGTCGGACAACGCTGTATGCAAACGCGCAAATAAGCATGAATACGCGCGACAAAACGCTGGAAAAAAACGCCCAAAAAACGACCAAACGACCGTCGCTCAGGTGGGAATGCAGCCTAAAGGGTATATGCCATTGTCTTGATTAAAAATTGCCTGTCCTATCTGGTAAAAAAAAATTATTTCCTGCTCTAAAAATGTAAAATAAGAAATTGGTTGCACTGGGCAATGTAAACGGTTCTTCATTCAGGCATTTTCATATGCACAATTCAAGGTCAGCCTCAAGGGGAACCATCTGTATAGTATTTTCTTGGTTAA
Organism: Rana kukunoris; assembly: GCA_029574335.1. NCBI lineage: Eukaryota > Metazoa > Chordata > Amphibia > Anura > Ranidae > Rana > Rana kukunoris. The sequence goes on along the minus strand of CM056049.1, from coordinate 562,175,769 downwards.
TTTTAAAGTATTTGGCCAGTATGTTAAATGCTTACATTTTTTGAATAGATAAAGTGGAACTAAACCCATTAATTTAACAGTTTCAAAAAACAGCTACATTCCTAGCATGCCCAGAATATTAACTGCCACATTTGTTTGTGCCCTAAGGCCTCTTTCCACATGTCCGCCTCCGTTCGTCCGTTTTTACAAGTCTGTTTACGGACTTGTAATGGATGCCTATGGGGTCGCGTCCGTTAGCGGATGATGCATCCGCTAATGTCCACAAAGATCCGCGTCCGTCTGGATCCGTTTTTTCGGACGGAAGAAAACCCTATTTTTCTTCCGTCCGGCGGAACGGATCGGATGAAGACGGACAAACGGTTCGTTTTCATCCGATTCCCCATAGGGGAGAGCGGAGGAGAGACAGGGCGGTCCCTGCACAGTGTGCGGGGACCGCCCTGTCTGCCGACAGCTGAACGGTACCCCCCACTGAGCCGACGGACACACACGGAGCGGACCGAAAATTGGTCCGCTCCGTGTGAAAGGACCCTAAAGCAAACTGTCAAACCATCAAATGGCTGGTGTTATAACTGATTACATTTGCAGCACCATAGCAGCTGCAGGTCAAACAGAGGCTAACATAGCAGCTTTCTTGGCTGAAAATGATAGAAGGCTTTAGTTCCGCTTGAATGGTTTTAAAGAATAATGAGGATCACTAATCATTAAAGCAGAACTTTACATATAACAAATTGCTTCTTGCTGGAGGCCGCCTAACGGGTCGCGTCCTATTGAATGCAATGGAACCGTTCTAATAGGAGCGACGCAAGTCGCTCCGACTTAGAAAGAGGTTCCGACTTAGAAAGAGACCTGCAAAACGACAGAAGTCGTTTTGCAGGTCGCCTCTGAAGTCGTCCTCAGGATGACTTGCAGAGTCGCCCCCGGAGTCGTGCCGCGGCTAATCCTGACACTTCCTGTGTCCCCCTCTCTGCGCTGACCATGATAATCAGGGCTGCTAAGCCCTGACCACTGTGGTCAGCCGTACGTCCCTCTGTCATCCACATCTGAAGATCGCCCAAAAAAGGTATTTACACGCCTTATACAGTGTGCTATGCCTGCCTATAATAGAGGGGCTAACACAGCTTTGCATATTTGGGTTACCAAACACTTTAAGTTCTACTTTAATGTAGTTATTAGTATTGTAGGAACAGGAATGCACAGACAGGTGTAGAACACAAACTCCTTCAATCCAAATGCATTTCCCGCAGCAATTTCTTTCCAGAGAGTAGCATTTATTGCATCCCAGAAACAGATGACAAGTCCCACAGAGTACTTGCAAATATTGCAATGATCAGAAGCCTCTAGAGTTCCCAGTTCTCCTGTCATAGCAACCATATTCACACTCCAACTATACCAGTCCAATCTATATTATGCACCTAGGTGGCTTGCTTGCATGCAGTAATGTATTCTATATTGTAGACCCGTCTTTTCATAACTCTCTCCCAGCAATACAGGGAGTGCAGAATTATTAGGCAAATGAGTATTTTGACCACATCATCCTCTTTATGCATGTTGTCTTACTCCAAGCTGTATAGGCTCGAAAGCCTACTACCAATTAAGCATATTAGGTGATGTGCATCTCTGTAATGAGAAGGGGTGTGGTCTAATGACATCAACACCCTATATCAGGTGTGCATAATTATTAGGCAACTTCCTTTCCTTTGGCAAAATGGGTCAAAAGAAGGACTTGACAGGCTCAGAAAAGTCAAAAATAGTGAGGTATCTTGCAGAGGGATGCAGCACTCTTAAAATTGCAAAGCTTCTGAAGCGTGATCATCGAACAATCAAGCGTTTCATTCAAAATAGTCAACAGGGTCGCAAGAAGCGTGTGGAAAAACCAAGGCGCAAAATAACTGCCCATGAACTGAGAAAAGTCAAGCGTGCAGCTGCCAAGATGCCACTTGCCACCAGTTTGGCCATATTTCAGAGCTGCAACATCACTGGAGTGCCCAAAAGCACAAGGTGTGCAATACTCAGAGACATGGCCAAGGTAAGAAAGGCTGAAAGACGACCACCACTGAACAAGACACACAAGCTGAAACGTCAAGACTGGGCCAAGAAATATCTCAAGACTGATTTTTCTAAGGTTTTATGGACTGATGAAATGAGAGCGAGTCTTGATGGGCCAGATGGATGGGCCCGTGGCTGGATTGGTAAAGGGCAGAGAGCTCCAGTCCGACTCAGACGCCAGCAAGGTGGAGGTGGAGTACTGGTTTGGGCTGGTATCATCAAAGATGAGCTTGTGGGGCCTTTTCGGGTTGAGGATGGAGTCAAGCTCAACGCCCAGTCCTACTGCCAGTTTCTGGAAGACACCTTCTTCAAGCAGTGGTACAGGAAGAAGTCTGCATCCTTCAAAAACATGATTTTCATGCAGGACAATGCTCCATCACACGCGTCCAAGTACTCCACAGCGTGGCTGGCAAGAAAGGGTATAAAAGAAGAAAAACTAATGACATGGCCTCCTTGTTCACCTGATCTGAACCCCATTGAGAACCTGTGGTCATCATCAAATGTGAGATTTACAAGGAGGGAAAACAGTACACCTCTCTGAACAGTGTCTGGGAGGCTGTGGTTGCTGCTGCACGCAATGTTGATGGTGAACAGATCAAAACACTGACAGAATCCATGGATGGCAGGCTGCATGAGTGTCCTTGCAAAGAAAGGTGGCTATATTGGTCACTGATTTGTTTTTGTTTTGTTTTTGAATGTCAGAAATGTATATTTGTGAATGTTGAGATGTTATATTGGTTTCACTGGTAAAAAGAAATAATTTAAATGGGTATATATTTGTTTTTTGTTAAGTTGCCTAATAATTATGCACAGTAATAGTCACCTGCACACACAGATATCCCCCTAAAATAGCTAAAACTAAAAACAAACTAAAAACTACTTCCAAAAATATTCAGCTTTGATATTAATGAGTTTTTTGGGTTCATTGAGAACATGGTTGTTGTTCAATAATAAAATTAATCCTCAAAAATACAACTTGCCTAATAATTCTGCACTCCCTGTATATATAATGTGCATAAACTCTTAATTTACTGTACACATCCTTTCAGGGCAGCCATCAGAAATTTTGGGGCCCCTTACACAGCTGCAAGCTACCCCCCCCCCCAGGCCTGACTACCGACATTCCCAGGGCCTGCCCACTTGCCGCCCCACCGACTACGCCCACTGGCCATCTCAGTCCTTTGGTGCACCCACTTTTAGTTTAACACTCTCCACAATATTTCTATGCCCAGCATCATCCATCCATCTTCACAATATATCCCCATACACACCCAACATCATCCATCCGTCTCCACAATATATCCCCATCCACGCCCAGCATTATCCATCCCTCTCCACAATATATCCCCATTCACGCCCAGCGTCATCCATCCCTCTCCACAATATATCTCCACCCACGCCCAGCATCATCCATCCCTCTCCACAATATATACCCATCCAGGCCCAGCATCATCCAGCCCCCTCCACAATATATGCACACGTCTGCCCAGCATCATCAATCCCTCTCCACAAAACATTCCCATCCACGCCCAGCATCATCCATCCCTCTCCAGGATTCTGGGCGGGGATGAGAGTTACATAGTGAAGAGGCTCTCCACAATGTAACTCTTATCGCCACCCAAAGTCATCCTCATCCCTCTCCACAATGCCACTCAAACATACCAGCTTGTCAGCTTCAGGTGTCCGTATTCCATCTATTGGATTAAGTGAGTGACTATGTGAGGGGGCAAAGCAGTACACTCTATTTTTATGTGACCTCCATGCCGCTCTCTCATATCTGCGTGCACCTGGGTTCACTTTCCAGGCTTGTATTCTCTATTGTTCTCTTTTGCGGGTGCTGCATGGGCTAGTAGCTGCCTGCAGATGAGTTGACAGTTTATTTTCATTTGAAGGGAGGCGGGGAGCAGGCCCAGCGCCAGGCCCCTTGGGACATTTGGGCCCCTTACAAGAGTACAGCCTGTACCCCCCTGATGGTGACCCTGCCTCCGCTGGCTGCATTTATTTCAGTACAGCTTTGCCCCTAACTTCCTGGTAGAAACACACACACTTAGTGTCAGGTAACAAAAGGACAGTGCATGCGCAAGCTGCTGTCCTTCAATTATCTTGGAGGGATGTGGATTCTATAAACATATTTTTCACTGAAAAGTTTCCCTTTTTTGACTTGTCATTAGTGTTATTTTATGCAGTGGTTATAAATGTAAATTATGTTTTAAATTGGGTGTTTTGGTGCTGGAAATGTCACGAAAGATATTGCCTGTGGTACTAATGATGCCTGTGAAAGAACTTCAGGAGATAATAGGATAGTAGATGCAATAGACATGAAATGGACAGCTGTACTTGCAGGAAACAACATACAGGGGGAGATTTACTAAAACTAAAGAGGGCAAAATCGGGTCCAGCTGTGCATGGTAGCCAATCAGCTTCTAACTTCAGCTTGTTCTATTAAGCTTTGACAATAAAACCTGGAAGCAGATTTTGCATTCTCCATTTATATTAAATAACCCCCACAATTCAGACTGAAATTCAACTGCTGACACCATAACAGGACATTTATTGTCAATAGCAATGATGAGGGCAAGATAAAGGGTTCAGCTTTTACCCAAATCGTCCAATCACATTTCTACTGATATGTGTGGTCACAAAAGCCAACACCTGATGTGAGCTATATTGGTTTTAACGTTGTAACACAATCCGAAAGACATTACAAGGACAGCGTTTTGCTTAAATTACGCTCAAACTAAAACTAGCCTACTGTACCTGTGCTTATTATTATAATTATTATTATTACAATGATTTCTTTTTTGAGTACACAGTGAGAATTGTCATGGATCCCACGTGTCTTATTAACAATTAAGCCAAACTTAGTTCAGGTTCAGTTCTCTTATAAGTACACAGTTGGCTGTTTGTCAAGGAACAGTTTTATGAATTGAGGCAGTTGTAATTTTCCAAGTACTGTTGGAAAATGTCATTGCTGCTAATAAAAACAGTGCAGTGAAGTAGTGACCTTTGTTATTTTTCATCCAGGAGGGAATTTGTCTTTATGAAACGATTTGCCCAGCCACATTGTTGTTCAGTTTTTTGATCAGCAACTGAACATGAATGCACATCTGTATAAGTACTCATAACAGGGATGGACTGGCCATTGGGACTACAGGGAGTTTCCCGGTGGGCTGATGGCTCAGTGGGCCGGCATCAGTGCCAGCGGACCGCCGCCCCCCCCCTCCACTCCTCTGTCTCTTCCTTCCCGCAGTGCTCACCTCCTCTCCCTTCCAGCAGCGCTCACCTGCGGGGACGACAGAGAAGCCTAATCTTGCCCCGGGTGAAATAATGTCTAGCTTTCCCACTGGTACTGCCTATAAAAGTACCAGTACCAGCCGTTCTACTCTAATAACGTAGAACGGCTAGTGGCTAGTAAAGGGGGAGAGGGCGCTTGGGTGGCCAGGGGGGGGGGGTGCAGGAGTTGTCCGGCCGCCATGGGAGAGACCTGTGAAAGTGGGCCAGTCTGGATGAAGTCCAGGGCCAAATTTTTATCCCAGTCCAGCCCTGACTCATAAAATAAATTGATGAAAAAAACAAGTATTGTTTCATTTAAATTTGAGCTGATACATTTTTTTGGATATTTTATCCTTTACTCAATCATGAACAAGTATTAATACTTGTAATCAATTCCTGCAGCTTCTAAATCCAACTTTCTAGTTCCTCGGTCTTCACAAAACTAGGAGGATTGAAAATAAAATGAAAGCCATTTTCTCATCTGCTTCCTACCATCTTAACTTTGAAAGACAGAAGCCAGCAGAAATAGAACTTCAAAAGCAGGAAAACATGGTGCTAACCAGTTACATGGTTAACAGACAAAATACATGTCAAAAGACTGAAATAAAAGACTTTTGTGAGCTGATACATTTTTTGATCAAGTCAAGTTATTTAAACCTAAAACCAAGAATTTAACATTGCAGCATACTTGTCCTTACATGTGCTGGCTGTGTTCATTTTCTTTTTTCAGGTTTCTATTTTGCGCCTTTTTATCCTGTGCATAATAAATTCTCTAGCGTTAATGTCTGCCATCCAGGTTGGACTTCAAACATGTCTTTTTCTTTTGGGTTAGGAGTTTACAAAACACAGATAACATTGTTTAAAGAGGAAGTAAACCCGCTTTTGTTTTTCCTGTAAAAAAAAAAACCCTGCAAGAGAAAGGCATAATGAGCTAGTATGCATAGCATACTAGTTCATTATGTGGCACTTACCTGAGATCGAAGCGCTCATCGTTCCCCTCCGCCGCCACCATGTTGCCTACGAGTCTCTTCCGTGTATCGCCGCTCCGGCGCTGTGACTGGCTGGAGTGGCGATGTCGTCACTCTGTGCATGCGCGTGGGACAGCATGATCCTGCGCATGCGTGCGGGACCGGCATAATCCCGGCACTATCCCATTTAAGACCCGGCCTGCTCAGTACACCTGTGGTGTTGTCTACGGCTCGCATGCGCCGTAGACATCGGTGCAGTCTTTTCTGCAAATATCTCCTTTAACCGTGTAGGCTTAATCTAGGCTTTACCTGTAGGTGCAAGTTGTCAGAGTGGGTTTACAACCACTTTAACTTTCTAGTTCATCTCACAGGAAGTGGCTAGGACACACCAATTCTGGCTTAAAAAATGGAAAAGTAGTGCAGCCACCACAGCTAAGGACTAATGAGCTGCAATATAATAAATTGTTCTCGGATTCAGTTATATTTATAAGCGTTAAATCATTTTATTCAGTCTTGTTTTTGCAGAAGTGATGGTGGATTGGCACAATGTCGAAATTGTCTTTAACCGCAAATAAACAAAATAGTAGTATTAATATATATATATTATTATATTATAAGTGGGCCCCTGGATTTTATTATGTACTGCATTTTGGGTTTTCCTGCCCACCTTTGCATATTTTAGATCAGGATCAAACTATGGCCCTCCACCTGTTGCAGAACGACATTTAGACATGACTAGGCATGGTGGGAATTGTAGTACTTGAACAACTAGACGCAGGGATCTCCAAACTACGGCCCTCCAGTTGTTCAGGAACTACAATTCCCATCATGCTTAGTCATGTCTGTGAATGTCAGAATTTTACAATGCCTCATGGGAAATGTAGTTCCGAAACAGCTGGAGGGCCGTAGTTTGGAGATCCTTGAACTAGAGGGCCATAGTTTGGAGACCCCTGTTCTAGATCAACCTTTTTCAACCAGGGTGCCTTCTGGATTCTTCAGTGGTGCCATGGCAGAATGTATAAAAATTGCCCAAAAACTGTGTAAAAGTGTGCAACGTTACAACCTAGGCCACCATGTAGGCCAGCCACCAGCACCCTAACAACTGCTGACAGCATCAGTTGATAAGGAGGACATCTGTCACCTGGACAGCATCCTTGTTGCTCTGTGTCAGCACTGGTGTCACATTAACAGCATGGTAGAGAGAAAATGAGTGAGAACTAATGCTGGAATATTAGTCCATACCAGTGTGCAAAAGTGTGGATGCCGCATAATTTTAAAGGGTGCCTTGACTGGAAAATGATTAAGAAACACTGTTCTAGATCTTGTTGCTTTCCCCATAATATTAGATAAAAAGTGAATGCAACAGGGTGAATTGGGACTCTTCATAATAGCTACAGCAGGAACGCAAGCAGAAATATTTCACCAATAGAGCAACCAGGAGCAATGCCCTTCCTTCCTCCCTGACCTTTGTATCTTTTTAAAGTGAACAGCTGGACGCTGCCCTGGAAGTCAGCGATTAGGTTTACATTGAATTATGATTGCTGGAGACTCGCTCTTTGACTAGTTTGTGCATACACCTTGCAAATTCTCCCTCTCCCATCAATAAACTGGTGGACAAGAGTCAATTACAACCTAAAGGCCTTCTGTGTATGCAGAAAATCATGGGATATGAGGAAGGACTGCTAGAGTGATTATGAAACTGCTGGATTATTTTCCTTTACCTTATGACAAAACTGGCATCTGCACCAAATGTAAGGGCTATCCTTGTTATGGAAAGATGCTGCACTTGGATACAGAAAATTGTATATAATGACTTGAATCTTCTCTTACTTCCCTGATCTACATATGTGTTTTGGGTCCAATGGTGTTGACTATTTAGCTTTAAAGCTTTCCGATACAAAGCCCAGTAAGCTTTAGGCCTAATTCACACTGGAGTTTTTACAGCAGCTGTTTCTGGCAGTAGATGTTTTTTCCTACAGTCATTAACCACTTAAGGACCGCCTACTGCACATTTACGTCGGCAGAATGGCACGGCTGGGCACATCAACGTATATATACGTTGATTTTAGTACCCAACCGTGGGTCACGGGCGCGCGCCCGCGGCGCTTTCCCGTGACCCGGTCCGAAGCTCCAGGAACGGGACCGCGGGATTCGTCCCTGGAGCTGAAGAACGGGGAGAGCCGCGTGTAAACACGGCTTCCCCGTGCTTCACTGTGGCCGCAGCATCGATCGCGTCATCCCTGTAATAGGGGGACGCGATCGATGACGTCACACCTACAGCCACACCCCCCTACAGTTGTAAACACACACACAGGGTACACTCAAATTCACAGCGCCCCCTGTGGTTAACTCCCAAACTGCAACTGTCATTTCCACAGTAAACAATGCAATTTAAATGCGTTTTTTGCTGTGAAAATGACAATTGTCCCAAAAATGTGTCAAAATTGTCCGAAGTGTCCGCCATAATGTCGCAGTCACGAAAAAAATCGCTGAACGCCGCTATTAGTAGTAAAAAAATAAATAAAAATAAAAATGCAATAAAACTATCCCTTATTTCTTAAACGCTATAAATTTTGCGAAAACCAACCGATAAACGCTTATTGCGATTTTTTTTTTTACCAAAAACATGTAGAAGAATACGTATCGGCCTAAACTGAGGAAAAAAAAAAGTTTTGTTATATATTTTTGGGGGATATTTATTATAGCAAAAAGTAAAAAATATTGAATTTTTTTTTAAATTGTCGCTCTATTTTTGTTTATAGCGCAAAAAATAAAAACCACAGAGGTGATCAAATACCACCAAAAGAAAGCTCTATTTGTGGGGAAAAAAGGACGCCAATTTTGTTTGGGAGCCACGTCGCACGACCGCGCAATTGTCAGTTAAAACGACGCAGTGCCGAATCGCAAAAAGGGGCAAGGTCCTTTACCTGCATTTTGTGGTTAAACGCTTCATCATTTTATCCTATGTGTCCATGTACACATAGGCTGTTATCAGCAGCTTTAGGCAGTGGTGTTTTTGAGCAGTAAAAAAAAAAAAAATAGTGGATTCTGAGAGACTTTTTTCAGCTGTAAAAACACTCTTAGGCCTCGTACACACGACTGAGAAACTCGTCAGTGAAGACCAAATCTCCTTGTTCTCAAACGCGGTGACGTACAACACATAGACGGCAGGGGAAGTTCGATAACACTGGCACAACCCTTGGGGCTGCTTTTGCTAATCTTGTTAGCATGTTACTGCGTGTTAGTAAAAGGTTGGTGAGAGACGATTTGCACTTTTCAGTCTGTTACAGAGTGACAAATGTGCTGTCTCCATTACAAACGCTACTTTTACCGAAGGTGCGCTCTCATCTCATACTTTATTCTGAACATGCGCAGGTTTCTAAGAATACGCGCGAACTTGTTTCTCGTCGAAAACCAGCCAGACGAGGAACATGATGAGGAAATTGAGACTCCCGAAGAGGAAAGAAGAGAACTTGTTCCCTTTTTTCCTCGTCGAGTTCCACGTCAGTTTTCTAGATGAAAAGCATACACACGACCGTTTTCCTCGGCAAAAAAGCTCTGCCACCAAGTTTCTTGATGGATTCTGTTGAGAAAAACAGTCGTGTGTATGAGGCCTCAGGCTGATAAACGCTGATAAATGTCTCTCACCAGCATTTTGTAACATTTTTGATCCATTGAAAACATAAATAAATATATATATATATATATGTATATATATATATTTTTTTAAGTTAAAACATGCTTACGCGGAAAAACACTAAAAAATCCCGATCAACACTAAAAAACGCTATTGCAAAAGCATTCAAGAAAGTGGAAAATCTCACTGCAAAGCTACTAGCGTTTTTATAACGTTATTTTAGTGTCCAGTGAGCATGAGGCCTCAAAGCTAAATAGTGAACACGACAGGCAGGCAGTTATCATTTTCTGAAGTCGATTAGTATTGGCATCACCCACATTTCTCACGACAGATGCAGTTAAGTCGTCATTTTATAAAATGATGAAGTAATGATGCAATGTTACCACAGCACTGTAACAGTTGTAGCATGTAACATTTTATGACTGGTAACAGCCATAAGAAATTATACGACATGAAAAAAGTGTACAGAGGGTAAACATACAGTGCATTATCTGTCTAATGTCACAATAGTTATTTGAAGCTTGTGTTTTTACTTCATTTAGCAAATATGAGGTTTAAATGTGAGACTAACTTCTGAAAACAGGCAGAATATGTGTTAGTATTTTCCTTATTTCTCATGAGAAATGGATTAATTGGAAAGTCTGTAGATGGCCTGGTGTTTTCCTTAGGGTGCTGGGCTTGTGAAGACAGGTTCATTAGTTTGATGTGAAACTGCACATGACACACAAAAAAAGGACCAGAAGTTTGAAAGTGTCTTTCCTGTAGCCCAGGTGACAATGATTCAGTCTGACTGTTCTAAGAATTGAATGGCATAACTTTCACGACTATGAGCTAATCACTACTAAATGTACTGTGGGGTTGATTTACTAAAACTGGAGAGTGCAAACTCTAGGACAGCTCTGCATAGAAACCAATCAGCTTCCATTTTTTTGTCAAAATTTAATTGAACAGGCTGAAGTTAGCAACTGATTGGCTACCATACACAGCTGCACTAGATTTTGCACTCTAGTGAACCCCTGAATGTTTTAGGCCCCTTTTACACTGGGGCGTTTTTCAGGCGCTTTAGCCCAGATGAGGATTCTTTCAGGCTCTTTACAGGCTTTTTAACGGCAAAAGCGCCTGAAAAATGCCCGAAAAACGCCCCAGTGTGAAAGGGATCTTACTGAGGTGGTAGGTATAACATGTTTGTTTTTTGTTTTGTTTTTTTAAAAACAAGACTTTACAATCCCTTTAAGAGAACTACAAAATACAAATTTTCACTCAAAGTGAACCTGGGACACAGTTTGGTTTAAGAAGACCATCCACTAAGATTCCTACCAAAAACAAAAAATAGCATAGTCACAGTTCTCGTTGTCGGTGCCTAGGCAAACATGCCAGAAGTTGGGGTCTTCTAAAGGTAACTAGCCTGAAACGTTTAAATACAATTTATTTATTTTTTTAGATGGTGATTTTAAATGAGGGGACAAAAGTCCACTTTAATAGCCCTCCCCTGAATGGGCAAAGTTCAGACTTACCTTTAGCCCTGGTTCACATTGGAGTGATTTGGCATGCGATCTGACATGTCAAATCGGCGGCAATTGCCGGCAATGGCACTGTCCGAATTGTTGCGATGTTGCATTAGCGGCGCCACACTGATTACCAAAAGTAGTTTCTGTACTACTTTTGGCGACTTCGACGCACAATTTACACTGACATCTGTGCAGCAACCCGCACAGATGTCTCTGAAATCACCCTGAAGCCGAGACTGACATGCGGGAATGAAATTGTGCGAGTTCATTGCCGCTGTCAGTGTGAACCAGGGCTCAAGGTAATAGGGTAAAGCAAGGTTAGGCCTTGGGTTGATGGGTATTTTGCTCAGATCAGAAGAGCTGTAAATTACGTCAGAAGCATCACAAATTGATCTCAAGTACAAATAGAATGCTAAATGCGCTTTGCATAATGTAGTGTTTGACTGTTTATTTTTTAGTTGGGAGGGTTTGCTAACCATGTATGACTGATAAGCCATAAACATACTGATAGTAAAACCTGATACTGTATAGTGTTGCAGTCAGACAAGTCTTTGTAATATTACCTTATGCAGTAAAATTATATTATGGCCAGTCCAATATAGACAGGCATTTGACTTCAGTGCTAAAAGGCATTATTACTGCATACCCTGTCAGTCCCTTTCCTTAAAGTGGATGTAAATCCCAAAAAAACTTTTTTTATTTTTTTATGTCACAATGTAGAGTATTAGGGTTGTCCAGATACTAGTATCGGCATCGGTATCGGGACCGATACCAAGTATTTGCGGGAGTACTTGTACTCGCCCAAATGCTCCCGATACCTAAATAGAATACTTTTTTTGTATTTATCAACATGTTCTGTGAAAATTCTTTGAGTTTTTTACTACTGCGTGACAAGCAAATAAAACATTTTTATTCATTTTTATTCTTTTATAATGTCTTAAAGGGGTTGTAAAGACAAAAATATTTTCCTCTTAAATTAAAGTCTGACAGTAGCTGATAAAGTAAAAAGTAATGTTTTGCATTATTACTAGTTTGATACCTGTTGAAATCGAGCCGTTTTATCCACCTCTGTCACTCCTGAATCGTTATTCTCACTGACTTCCTGGTTCGCGGTGCGCATTCAGTCTTGCTACATCACGGCCTAATGGGAACTACATTTCCCATTAGGCTTAGCCTCCATGCCTATGAGGGTTAAGAGAGCATCATCACGCAGGGCTGTAGTCATAGGGAGGGGGTGAGCACGTCTGCTTTCCACCATGCAGATGCTGGTGGAAAGCAAGAAGAGGAGAGACAGGAAATGGCATTTTCAAACCTGGATTACTGTATTTTGGAGGTCAAAAGGAAAAACGAGGCAAGTGATATTTAAATGCTCTAGCTTACAGCAATCAATTGATCTAATAAAAAACGAACCTTTAGTGTTCCTTTAAGTTAGAGTTCTTCATATTTCTAAAGAAAATATCCTTAGTCTGTATTGTGGTTTGAAAACTGTCACATGACATTTAAAAAAAGTATTGGTATTCGGTATCGGCGAGTACATGAAAAAAAGTATCGGTACTTGTACTCAGTCCTAAAAAAGTGGTATCGGGACAACCCTATAGAGTATAATATTTCCTATCATCTGTGCCCAGTCTTGCCACACAGAGTTAATCCAGATCTGAGAAATCCTCTTTTAATGTTCAGTGAAAATTAACAGCCTTCCAGATAAAAACCTGCCTAAATAAAAAGTTAGTTTTCTCTCTTCTTGCTTTGAGTGACAGGTTATTTACATATCTAGCTTGGACATGTTTATCATATGTTATGTTATGTTTATCATAACATGAGGTATAAAAAGTGAGAAATCCACCCCTCCCCCACATAACACATCCTGGTAATATACAATAAACTTCATGTTATGATAAACATGTCCAAGCTAGATTTGTAAATAACCTGTCACTGAAAGCAAAAACAGAGAAACAGCCTTTATAATTTGGCAAGTTTTTATCTGGAATTCTGTTAATTTGCACTGAACATTAAAAGAGGATTACTCAGCGCTGGATTAACTCTGTGTGGCAAGACTGGGCACAGATGATAGGAAATCTTATACTCTACATTGTGACATAAAAAAAAAATATATATTTTGGGGGTTTACATCCACTTTAAAGGGACATTTTTTGTTTTTAAAATAACAAACATGTTATACTTACCTCCACTGTACAGTTTGTTTTGCACAGAGTGGCCCGGAAAGCTGTCTTCTGGGGTCTCTCGGCGGCTGTCTGGGCTCCTCCTCGCAAAAGCTTTCCATCTTAATGCGAGGGCGCTCGCACGGTGGAAAGCTTTTGCGAGCACGCTCCCGTGATACAGCGGCGGCCATAGCCGCCGACTGTATCACTCGGCTCTGCCCCCCGGCGCGCCGCGTCATCCACTGTGATTGACAGCAGCGCCAGCCAATGGCTGCACTGCTATCAATCCGCCCAGCCTAACCAATCAACGGCCAGGCTGGGAACCGAAGAGGATGACGCGAACACGCCCAGGAGTTTCGAACGGTAAGGTAAGTAAAACGGGGACTCGGGGGGGCCGGTGCTGTGAAATGTTTTTTTACCTTAATGCATAGGATGCATTAAGGTAAAAAAACTTTTACCTTTACAACCCCTTTAAGAATAAAAGTTTCTGCAAGATATGTCTGAAATCTATGGGTAAGCAAAATAGATATAAAAATAAAAAAATGTAGATTCTATGGAGTCCTTTAAAATGTGTGGAGTATCCTCTTCATTTATATACATTGCAAGGATGTTGTCAAACTTCGTTGCAGACTCTTCCCTTGTTTTTTGGTGGGATCTGTAGTGCCCCGACTTCTGGATTTCTGTGCGCTAAGAAGGGTCGGCCTCACTGACATGTCCCTAATGTGCGCAGTGCACATGGGCCCCAAGGGGGAAGGGGCCCACTGTGAACTCACGGTACAAACTGGGGATTCAATTCCAGAAGTGCTCTCATCCCTATACCATCCGTTGCGCTACAGCCATGCCTGTCACTTGAAGCAGTTTGATCTGTGTATGTTGGGGCTGAGCTGGCCCTTTAAAGGGGGAAAAGCTGCTGGGAAAGTAGAGATGGGCAAAAAATGAAATTTCTGTGGCATTCTGAACAGTGTGCTAAATTTCCTCATTTGCCATGGCTCTAATGATATGACATATGGCATTTTTGTGTAAGACTTCTATTAAGAAGACAATGTTGTACTCAGTGCATGACTTTTTGGTGAGTCTTGTCTCCTGAAAACCATCCCTTATTATTCTTTCATACCCAGAGTTAAATAATTGTTATTGGCAAGGCACTCGTACAAGTTGACTGCCATTTTAAGGAAACCTGTCTAAAAAACTTGGCAAATCACCTATTTGCTACTTATATTTAAAGTAAATTATACCTAGTTGTGACATATGACTGCACATATTTTTCAAGGAATATGCTTTATAAATTACTTATGTTGTATTATATGCAATTTGTGTCATTATCACAATGATTTAAGCTTTCTCTTGCTAACATATACTGTACCTTTCAGTGTACAGTGTCAGGGGAGTTTGTTCCAATGCCTAAGCATTTATATGCATAGTAAACACTTAAAAAAACAATGAAGTCTATAATCTTGGCAATACATAAACAGAATATACACAACAGGCTAGTGGATGGAGGAAGAGAGGAAGGAAAAGGTGAAGTCAGCCCAGTCAAATGAATCTGACAGCTGCATGGTTAAATTAGTAATTGCTGTTGTTTAAACATGGAGACACCCGGGTGATGATTGACTGGTGATTATAAATGCAATGCTTTTAGACAAACCTTTGCTTTCCCCATCACATAAAAATGGGTTATCTGATGCCAATACATTTCATTTACTTGAATTTTATCAAGTTTGCAAGCATTACAACAGGTAAAGCAGGTTAAGAACATGCAGGAAATGTTTGATAATGGTCAGTAGCTTAAAGAGTAGTATAACAGTGTGGATACTATATAAAAGGAACAATGGTGTGACATTGTTGAAGTATGGGTGTATAGTAGGCATATGCAATTAGCAGACCTCTAGCTGTTGCAAAACTACAAGTCCCATCATGCCTCTGCCTTTGGTAGTCATGCATGTGGCTGTCAGAGTCTTGCTATGCCTCACGGGACTTGTAGTTCTGAAACAGCTGGAGGTCCGCTAATTGCATATCCCTGGTGTATAGCATGGTAAATATTGCGTAAAGTATAGCATTTATAGTATTGTGTCTTTATACATGTAGCCAGTAAAGGGTTCACGTTGAAGAGCTCTCCAAGTTGCCAGCTATATTTTAGGATCTGCTATTGTGGCCCCAGCCAGAGCACCAGTCTCCAGCTTCTGGACTTTGAATATAGCGGTAGAGCTTGGGTAAACCTATTTTTCTAAATATTGCTTAAAGTGGTTGTAAGGGTAGAAGGTGTTTTTTTTTTACCCTAATACATTATATGCATTAAGCTAAAAAAAACTTCTGTGTGTAGCTTCAGGCATCATCCGATGCAGAAAATGGGGGTTGATTATGGTTTGATAGTGGTCAATTACACCAATGTTTCTCAACTCCAGTCCTCAAGTATTCCCAACAGGTCATGTTTTCAGGATTTCCCTCAGACGAAACGGCTGTGGTAATTACTCAGGCAGTGAAACTGATCAAATCACCTGTCCAAATAATGCAAAGCCTGAAAACATGACCTGTTGGGGGTACTTGAGGACTGGAGTTGAGAATCATTGAATTACGTGAAAGAAAATACAAATGGCATCTAGTAAGGTTAGTAGTAGAGACCTAATTGGACGTTCTTCCGTTTTCCACAAAAGCGGCACGTGGTTGCTGCTCAATTCACAACCATTAAGACTGACCCTTTAGAAAGAATGTTAAAGTAGAACTCTTCCAATCAACACAGATCATTTTTAATCCTCATGCTGCTAGCATTAGTAAATATGTATGAAGGTATTTTATATTTTCTTGTTTTAAACCTTTTTTAAATTTCTTCAGTTATTTCCTGGTTTCTGACAAATGATGTCGTACATCCCAGGAGTCTTCAGGAGAGGAGAAGGGGTTCTCTCATCTAAGCTCACTCTCCTGTAGGCATGCTTGAGCTAAGAGCAGATGGATTCCAGGAAGTAAATGCTACATGAATCCTTTGCCTTTACTCAAGATGGCCATGGCTAAAAATGCTGGAGGGTGTTTTTTAAAGTGATTTATCAACAAAATAAAGCATGAAGACATGGACGGAGGGGGGTGTTTTTGGTTTGAGGTGCTCAGATGCAATGAAGATCTGCTTTACTAGAGGAGGATCTATGTAAACCTCTATTTACTCCTTACTATCTCCCTTGATCACTCCCAAAATAGACTCCCTTTATAATAAATGGCATTTGGACATTCTGTTCCTCTTGGAAGACGACTGGGAGGATTGCATTCTGCAATATGTCCCTACAATATCTGCCAGAGATCGCTTTATCCAATTGAAATGTATCCATAGAGCTTACTATACTCCTCAGCGACTGGCTGCAATTTATCCTGGGAGATCGGCGGCTTGGCCTCATTGTGATATCGCAGAGGACAAGTTTGCTCACATGTTTTGGTCTAGCTCCAAGTTATGTACTTGCCGGGCAGGGGTATTGTATACCATTAACACAGTTGGTAACCTATCTGTCCCTATGGACCCCTTGGTGCTGCTGCTAGTATTAACTGATTTTGCTGAGGCCTCTAAACATGTCAAACTATTTATTTTATTTTCGGCCTATTATGCTAGAGAGAAAATCCTGCCTACTACATTCACGGTTTCTGTCTGGAAGGCAGCGGTCAACAGGGCGTTTCCCGTATATAAGCTTACATACATCACCTGAAACTGTCCTGCTAAATTCGACAAAATTTGGAGTGGCTGGATAGAGGCGCAGAGCATTACTGTTTAAGGGTTGATATCTTCTGGTAGATAACGGAAGATTATATATTGTACCTTGTGTATAGTATTCTACCTACCTGCACTTCTCCTTTCCCGCTGTCCCCCCCCCCCCCACCCTCCCTTCTTTGCCCTTTTCTTGCCCTTTCCCCCTCTCTTTCTCCCTCTTCTTCTTTTTTCCCTTTCCATACCACTCAATTCTCCTTGTTGATCTTCTTTTAGCTTTGATTCAGTCCATAGTAATGCTGAGTTCTTAGTTGCTACATTTCCCTAGGCTGTTTCTAAGACTGACCATTTTCTATGGTCAGATGGAAATAGTGGAACAGATTTCTCCATCTACACTGAACTGTGAATCTCCAAATGCCCAAGCTTTCATATCTTGCTAGTCGGCCCCTGCTGGCTCTCACAATACCTGAACATTCTGATTGGGTGCAGGCATTGTTTAGGTTGAGAGCCAGCGGAGCCGCCTAGCAAGATACCGAAGCTTGGCCCAGTGGGAGATTCCTTCATCCACACAGTTTAGCATAGATGGAGAAATCTGTTGCACTTTTTCCATCTAACCATAGAAAATCTGCAGATTAGCTATAGGTGTATGGTCAGCTTAAGGGCCCTTTCACACGTCCGTTCAGTTCGTCCGTTTTTTTTGGACGTCCGTTAACGGACCTCAATGCTTCCCTATGGGTTAGCGTCCGTTAGCGGATGAGCATCCGCTAAACGTCCGTAAACATCCGTCTGCGGTAAGCTCCGTTTTTTTGGACGGAAGAAAACCCTATTTTTCTTCCATCAAAAAAAACGGAACGGACGAAAAACGGATGAAAAACGGATCAACTGAAGGGGAAAAAAATTATCTTAAAAACTGAACGGACGTGTGAAAGAGCCCTTAGACTAATCATGGAACTGATTAATTGCATGACTGAGATGCATGAAGGTAAAAAGCCTTGTGCCTTTGCAACCACTTTCCATCTGTACCTGCACATGCTGTCATCCTATGAAGTGAAATTGCTGCACAGTTTGTTCAGAAACCAACACTTGAGTGTTAGAATTAAATTATAAATAAAAATGATCAGAATTGTAATAATATACTTTATTTAACTAACTAAACACATTTTTGTGGCTATGCTTCTAACTGCATGGGCATAGGATCAATGCATTGGTTAAGACCTCTGATGCTGCTGTTAGGTCGACCTACAGGGCGTAAACCCCAAGATAAAGGCAGGGGGAGGTCTGTATTATCTTGGCCCGCAAGTGAATAATGACTAGTCTACCTTTAGGACCCATATAGACTATTGTTGGAGTGCACCATTTTTTTTATAAGGCAGCAAACCACAATACACAATTGTTCCCTTTTGTGCCTTATGGATCGCTAAAATTGTTTTGTTGTAATAAAATGAATGTTTACTGCAACACGCTGAATTTGTTGTATCCATTTTTACGCATTGAGAAACATTGAGAGCCGGTTCACACTCCCGCAGCACGACTCTCCTCGAGCCGCCCCCGAAGTTGTACAGGAACCTCTTTCTAAGTCGGAGAGACTTGCGTCGCTCCTATTAGAATGGTTCCATAGCCCCAGCCGCCTGACGAGTCGCCCCAGTGTGAATCGGGTCTGAGGGTATAAGCACTAGACCCCACAGTCACATGGGAAATGTATTTGGAAATGGAGTTTATGCTTATTCTTTGTGCGTTTTCAGCATTTAAATAAACCTACCGCAGGGCTTAATTTTTCACAAAAGTAATTATCCTTAAATTGTAACTGTATGATATTTGAGAAGATGTAAATAAAAATCAAAGGCGTTGAAAGAAGAATGTGCTTTAACAAGAACATGGATGAGCAGGATATGACTCTTCATTAGCCACATGCTTGAAATCACATAAGATCTGTTATTGATGTAATATTCTCTTGGTATTATTCAAACTAGCAGCCGGATGAATAGAGATCAGTCAATTAATTGTTTTCAGTTTAACGTATGAATACATTCCACCTATTATCGTGTAGTTTAATGAATAATTCTTGTTAATAAATATTAAGAACTGACAAGTCCAAGGATCCAGTGAAAGGCATGGAACATGGGCTTTGTGCAGTGAGTTGTCACACTTCTTAGGCCTCATTCACATTGACACTGCCAAACCTACATGTATATGCATTTAGGGGACGTTCCCACATGCTTATACACCGAACAGCCAAAGCATTATGTAAGAGCAACCACCATAACCCCTTGAGGTATGAACTTTGGGTATGCTGTGGTATCTGGCGCCGAGCTTTCAGTAGCAGATCCTTTATGTCCTGTAAGTTGCAAGGTGGGGCCTCCATGGGTCAAACTTGTTTTTCCAACACATCCCAAAGATGCTTGATTTGATTGAGATCTGGAGAATTTGGAGGCTTAAACCTCGTACACACAATCCGATTGTTGGCCAACCGAGCGTCAGATTTTTGTCTTCAGGGCATGTGCCTGGATCTTGTCTTGCATACTAATGGTACACAATTGTCTGCCAGCAAATACGAACGTAGTGATGTACTTAAAGGAATTTCAGCTCTTGAGCGCCACCCTTTGAGCCCCTTCTGCTAATTTCGTGTTTAGCGAGCATTGATTCTGAGCATGCGTATTTGTACTTTCAGGTTTTGTGTGAAGGACTTGTGTAAATCTGACAACCAACCATTGTCCGCCGAAAATTTACTAGCACGTCATCCAACATTTGTTGGCAGAAAGTTGGACAACAATTGTCAAAAGGAACGTACTAATGGTTAGATTTTAGGACAACAGTCTGTCAACAGACAATCGCCGGCCAAGAATCGTATCATGTGTACGAGGCTTAAGTCAACACCTGAAATGTGTTGTGTTCCTCAAACCATTCAAGAATTCATCAGACCAGGCACTTTTGGCTGTGAACACGGGTAGCATGGACACCCTGACCTGGCTGAGCTATGCAGCCCATATACAACAAGCTACGATACACTGTGTTCTGACACCTTTCTATTGAAACCAGCATTAGGTTTTTCAGCAAATTTAGCTACAGTAGAGCTCCTATTGGATCAGACTATATAGGTAGGCCTTCACTCCCCACATGAATCAATGAGCCTTTTGGTAGATCCTGACCACTGTATGCTGGGAATATCCCACAAGAGCTGCAGTATTGGAGATGCTCTGACCCAGTCATCTAGCCATTACAATTCAGGCCTTGTCAAAGTTGCTCAAATCTTTACGCTTTTTTCCTTTTTTTTCTGCTTTCAACACATCAACTTCAGAGACATCAACTTCAGGGACAACATGTTCATTTGCTGTTTAATATATGCCACCAACCCTCAGATGCCATTGTAATGAGATAATCAATGTTATTTACTGCAAATTTACCTGCATTTAAATGTGGTCCTGTGAAGATTAGAAACTCTAGACATGATTAACCACTTGCCGCCCGCCAATGACAGATTGATGTCGGTATAGTGGTTTCAATATCCTGAGTGGACGTCATATGACGTCCTCAGGATATTGAGCCACTGCACGCCCCCGGGCGTTGTTGCCGGGCGTTGTTGCAGGGTCTCAGTCTGACACCCCGCAATACCGATCTAGGTAAAGAGTCTCTCATGGAGACTCTTTACCACGTGATCAGCCGTGTCCAATCATGGCTGATCACGATGTAAACCGGAAAAGCCGGTAATCAGCTTTTCCTTACTCGCATCTGTCTGATCTGACGGGGGGGTTTGTGCTGATCGATTATCAGCACAGCCCCCCCGAGGATTCCCACTGGACCACCAAGGATGCCACTAGACCACCAGGGATGTAAAACAAAGGTATGCCACCATAGACCACCAGGGACGACACAAATAATGGATGCCAATCAGTGCCTGCAATGGATGCCAATCAGTGCTCACAATGGGCATCACTGATTGGCAGGCATTGTTTGGCACTGATTGGCATAAATTATTACAACACATACGTTAGTGCCACCTATCAGTGCCCATTTATGCCCATCTGTGCCACCTATCCTTGCCCATCTGTGCCGCCTATCCGTGCCCATCTGTGCCGCCTATCCGTGCACATCTGTGCGGCCCATCAGTGCCGCATATTAGTGCCGCCTATCCATGCTGCCCATCAGTGCCGCATATTAGTGCCCATCATCAGTGCTCATCAATGCCCATCAGTGCCACCATATCAATGCCTGTCAGTGCAGTACCATCAGTGCCCATCAGTGAAGAAGAAAACGTACTTATTTACAATGTTTTATAACAGAAACAAAAAAAAATGTGGTCATTTTTTTTTGTTGCAGAAAATAAAAATCCCAGAGGGGATCAAATACCACCAGAAGAAAGCTCTATTTGTGGGTACAAAATTATAAACATTTAGTTTGGGTAAAGTGTAGCATGACCGTGCAATTATCATTCAAAGTGCAACAGCACTGAAAGCTAAAAATTGGTCTGGGCGGGAGGGTGTATAAGTGCCCTATATGGAAGTGGTTAAATGCATAAAAATGTGACTAAGTGCAACTAAATGTGCTTTAAGGCCGCTTTCACACAGACAGCCGGGAGTTGAATAACAGTCAGGTGAATTGCAATTTTTTAGCCCCCTTTGGCCAAACCCTCACATAGCCTCAGATGATACACAGAGATGAAAGAAATCCCTCTACATACGTTTTACATGAATATCTGCTGTCTTCAGCTTGCTATATTCTTTAGAAAGTGCACATCATATTAGAGTTTTTTTTTCTTTCTGTTCAGAACTGGGAGTGGATTCTTGGCATACACTGTGTGACAGCTGATTAGGGGAAAGGCACACACCCCCACTCTACATAGTAAGGAATGTTCACAGCTGTGCTGTGAATAGACCAGCTTTCTGCTAATCTATTTTATAGCACCCACCCAGACAGACACAAAGTTCAGGCTGGTTTTATCTCAGTTGTCGGAGAGCTTGTCAGAAGTTATTATGCTGATAACAGAAGAACGGAGCAGCAGAAAGACACAGGACTTAGGGCTTTGGAGAGAGATAAGAACACTACAGATATATATGGTTTATATCCACTTTAATTATGCTACGATGACAAATATAATACAGCATGTCAAGGTGACAGCCTGTCAGACTCGGCCATTCAAGTTATTCGGGTCGTGCCTTTACTTCAAGCCAAGCACCTGGCTTGAGGTTGTGGTGCATTAGCCCCATTATAAACTGCTGACCAGCAACAACAACAAAAAAAGCATTCACAGTGACTGCCTAGCTGTACTCTGAAAAGCAATTCACTGGATAGCTTTTTAGAGCATTGAGCCCTGGTTTACACTGGTGCAATTTGACATGTGATTTGACATGTCAAATTGCATCTCAAATCGACGGCATTTGCCGGCAATGGCACTGTCCTAATTGCACTACTTTTGCGATTTCGGCCCGTGATACATTGACCTGCACAGATGTCTCTGTTATCGCGGCCGAAATCGGGACTGACAAGCGGGAGTGAAATCGTGCAAGTTCAGCTGAACACGCACAGCCTCACTCCCGCAGCACAGTGTGAATCTGGGCTACTTGTACCTAGCCTTTAGATGTACCTAGCCTTTTGCAGAAACATCTAAACGCAGTTAAAAGTGATCCAGGAGGCAAAAAAATAATAATTTTTGTACTTCCAAGATTCTGTGTTTAGAAAATCATCAAAATGCAGCCGTGTCAGTGTGAATGAGGCTGTAAAATGCTGCCTGCTGCAGACATCTGAAACTTCTGCACATACATGAATTTCTTTAGTAAATAAAAAAATGTTATGCCAATATCTTATTAGCCCCTTTCCCACAGTAAAGTAAGCAAGTCCTTTAACCACTTAAGGACCGCCTACTGCACATTTACGTCGGCAGAATGGCACGGCTGGGCACATCAACGTATATATACGTGGATTTTAGTACCCAGCCGTGGGTCACGGGCGCGCGCCCGCGGCGCGCACCTGTGACCCGGTCCGAAGCTCCAGGACCGGGACTGCGGGATTCGCGGACCCGATCGCCGCTGCAGTGCGGCGATCCGTCCCTGGAGCGGAAGAACGGCGAGAGCCGTGTGTAAACACGGCTTCCCCGTGCTTCTCTGTGGCCGCAGCATCGATCGCGTCATCCCTGTAATAGGGGGACGTGAGCGATGACATCACACCTACAGCCACACCCCCCTACAGTTGTAAACACACACACAGTCACAGCGAAAGTTACAGCGCCACCTGTGGTTAACTCCCAAACTGCAACTGTCATTTCCACAGTAAACAATGCAATTTAAATGCATTTTTTGCTGTGAAAATGACAATTGTCCCAAAAATGTGTCAAAATTGTCCGAAGTGCCATATTGTAGCAGTCACGATAAATATCGCTGATCGCCGCTATTAGTAGTAAAAAAAAAAAAATTAATAAAAATGCAATAAAACTATCCCTTATTTTGTAAACGCTATAAATTTTGCGAAAACCGACCGATAAACGCTTATTGCGATTTTTTTACCAAAAATACGTAGAAGAATACGTATCGGCCTAAACTGAGGAAAAAATTTTTTTTTTATATATTTTTGGGGGATATTTATTATAGCAAAAAGTAAAAAATATTGCATTTTTTTTTAAATTGTCGCTCTATTTTTGTTTATAGCGCAAAAAATAAAAACCGCAGAGGTGATCAAATACCACCAAAAGAAAGCTCTATTTGTGGGGAAAAAAGGACGCCAATTTTGTTTGGGAGCAACGTCGCACGACCGCGCAATTGTCAGTTAAAACGACGCAGTGCCGAATCGCAAAAAGGGGCAAGGTCCTTTACCTGCATTTTGGTCCGGGTCTTAAGTGGTTAACCACCAATTTCAGCTTCCAGCACTGCATCGCTTTAACTGCCAATTGCGCGGTCATGCGACGTGGCTCCCAAACAAAATTGACATTCTTTTTTCCCCACAAATAGAGCTTTCTTTTGGTGGTATTTGATCACCTCTGCGGTTTTTATTTTTTGCGCTATAAGCGAAAATTTTGAAAAAAAAAAAACTATTTTTTTACTTGCTACTATAATAAATAGCCCAATTTAAAATAAATAAATACATTTTCTCAGTTTAGGCCGATACGTATCCTCCTACATATTTTTTGTAAAAAAAAAAAAATCGCATTAAGCGACTGGTTTGCGCAAAAGTTATAGTGCTTAAAAAATAGGGGACAGAATTATTATACATTTTTTTTTACTAGTAATGGTGACGATCTGCGATTTTTTATTGGGACTGCGACATTATGGTGGACACATCGGACACGTTTGACACATTTTTGTCAACTTTCACATTTATACAGCGATCAGTGCTATAAATATGCACTAATTACTGTATAAATGTGACTGGCATTGAAGGGGTTAAATGTCTACCCTGCATTGTGTTCTAACTGTGGGGGGGGGGGGTGACTGGGGGAGGTGGCCGATCTATGTCCCTATGTACAAGGGACACAGATCGGTCTCCTCTCTCCCTGACAGGACATGGATCTCTGTGTTTACACACACAGATCCACATCCTTGTCTCTGTAACCGCTGTTCGCGAGTGCCTGGCGGACATCGCGGCCGCCAGGCCCGTGCATCGGCATCTCAGTAATGCGGCGGGCACACACGTGCCGCCGGTGGCACGTGCGCTCCCCCAGTGGCCTGGAGGAGCGCAGGCTGTATATAGTCGGCGACCCAGAGAATTAGAACCACCCTGCGGCAAAAAATAGTCGTAAGGCCATCAGGAAGTGGTTAAACTGTATTGAAGGACAGCTGTCACAAAAATCATGTTTTGCCATAACTATGTAATGTTATTGGCATTAGAGAATATCGGCATTAGAGAATAAAGCTCAATAAAATGTGTAGAAAATGTTCACTACCTGAGCAATCTTTAGCCATCAGCCACTTTACATGCAGAGTATATTGAGCATTTTACTCTGTTACTGTCACATTTACATTGTATAAAATATGATTTTCACAATAGTTATAATAAAATAAATCTGTCACTAGAACTAGAAAATAAATAGGTTAGCAACTTCCTTTACGTTTTAAGCATTTATTTATTTGCCAACATTCGACAGTTTCTTGACTATGCATAATCCTGTCGCAACGTCGTCCTGTACTATACATGGTGACCTTAAAGCGGGTTCCACCTGCAATTTTTTTTTTAAAAGTCAGCAGCTACAAACACTGTAGCTGCTGACTTTTAATAAGGACACTTACCTGTCCTAGGCGCCCGCGATTATGGGCCCCCCGATGCCGATCCGGATCTTTGCAGGTCCCGCTCCGCCATCCTCAGTAAGGGAGACAGACAGTGAAGCTTGCGGAAAAGAAAATTGAGGACAATTTCTCCAGCAGTCACAAATGGCAAAAATCTATTAAATGATTCAAAATATTACTCAAACTTATAATAAACACCTTTTTTTTATATAGAGGGGGGAAATGTTGGCACCTCCATCAGATTTATTGTTAACTTGGTACAAAATGGGGAAATTGCACTCATTAATGATCTAATCCTTTTTCAGTTCGCCCAGTACTAAAACAGAGCTTTTGCAATAATAAAGTCTTGTTTTTTTTGTTTTTGTTTTTAATAACAAACATGTTATACTTACCTACTCTGTGCTGTGGTTTTGCACAGAACCGCCCAGCTTCTCCTATTCTCAGGTCAGTGCTCCTGGCCCCTCCTTTCTGCTGGGTGCCCCCACAGCAAGCAATTTGCTGTGGGGCACCCAAGCAGGCATGCTCCCAAGCAGCGGCCCTGTGTGTCCTTTCACACATGTAGCTGTGGCTCAGCCTCGCCCTCTTTGTCTCTGTCTGTCAACTGCTTTATTCAAAGGCTATACGGAGGGATCAGTGCTTGTAACTACCCCCACTGCTAGACCGATCACCTGTGAGGCTGTTCCCTGGCCCCCCTGCTACACTGAGGATGCCTGGTCTGATACAACAGGTATCGGTTCAAGCGTCGGAGCATTTGCACGAGTACCGATACTCATGCAAATGCTTGGTAACGGCACCGATACCGACGCTAGTATCAGGAACAATTTTTTTACAAATAAATATGTGAAAGTTTGGCATGCATTTGTATTCAGCCCTCCTAAGTCTTGTTGGGGATGTCTCTACCAGCTTTAGAGAGTGACATTTGCCCATTAGCTCAAGCTCTGTCAGATTGGATGGAGGAGAGCGTCTGTGAACAGTACTTTTCACTACTGGTAGGTGAACCTCTGCCCCAGTTTCAAGTCTTTTGCAGACTCAAATAGGTTTTCTTCTAAGATTGCCCTGCATTTGGCTCCATCTATCTTCCCATCAACTCTGACCAGCTTCCCTGTCCCTGCTGAAGAAAAGCATCTCCCACAACATGATGCTGCCACCACAATGTTTCACGGTGGGGATGGTGTGTTCAGGGGGATGTGCAGTGTTAGTTTTCCACCACACATAGCATTTTGTTTTTAGGCCAAAAAGTACAATTTTGGTTTCATCTGACTAGAGCAACTTCTTCCACATGTTTGTTGTGTTCCCCACATGGCTTCTCGCAAACTGCAAACGGGACTTCTTATGACTTTGTTTCAACAATGTCTTTCTTCTTGCCACTCTTCCATAAAGACCAGATTTGTGGAGTCCACAACTAATAGTTGTCCTGTGGACAGATTCTCCCACCTGGGCTGTGGATCTCTGCAGCTCCTCCAGAGTTACCATGGGTCTCTTGGCTGCTTCTCTGATTAATGCTCTCCTTGCCTGACCTGTTAGTTTAGGTGCGGCCATGTCTTGGTAGGTTTGCAGTTGTGCCATAGTCTTTCCATTTTCAGATGATGGATTGAACAGTGCTCCGTAAGATGTTCAAAGCTTGCCATTTTTTTTATAACTTAACCCTGCTTTAAACTTCTCCACAACTTTATCACTGATCTGTCTGGTGTGTTCCTTGGCTTTGTGATGCTGTTTGTTAACCAAGGTTTTCTAACAAACTTCAGAGGGCTTCACAGTACAGCTGTATTTATACTGAGATGAAATTACACACAGGTTGACTCTATTTACTAATTAGGTACCTTCTAAAGGCAATTGGTTCCACTAGATTTTAGTAAGGGGTATCAGAGTATAGGGGGCTGAATACAAATGCACTCCACACTTAGATATTTATTTGTAAAAAAATTGGAAAACTATTTATCATTTTCCCTCCACTTCACAATTATGTGCCACTTTGCAGTCTATCAAAATTCCAATAAAATACATTTACGTTTTTGGTAACATGACAAAATGTGTAAAATCTCAAGGGGTGTGAATACTTTTTCAAGGCACTGTTTGACCTAGTTCAACAATGCGAATAGCTCTGTGCCTGCTCACTGGACAATAATTGTCTGGGACTTTGCAGCACGAGATAAAGAAAAAAGCTTTGCTCCCCACTGAGGGCAGTCCTTATGACTGCATTGTGTGTGTGAAATAGCACTGCATGCACTATGCAAACTACCACTTTGCAACACCACTGTGCAAATAATCAAAAGTAAACTATGTGATGTGCTTTCCTCCCAACTCACACCAGCATCCAGTCAGTGCAATGGCTGTGGGTGAGAACCAGCCTTCCATCACTTTGTCAAGTGAGCAGTCAAATGGAAACAGGAAGTTGTAGAGTAATATGTCTGTATTTAGCTGTTATTTTGAGTTTCCATGTAAATTCTGGCTTTTCATTACGCACCTGGTTAGTATTCCTGTTCATTTAGGCAACATGCAACTTGATTGGACTTGGAAACCAATAAATTGAAGTTTGATTGCTATAAGATACTTCACTTTAGCAAGTTGTTGTGCACTGCTGTATAGTATAAGCCTTGTACAATCGGTCAAGGTGAATTAAATCTTTATTTTTTCATTCTGTTACAAGTGGAACCTTATTGAGCAACTATATAGGGCAAAAGAGCCCATATAGATATTTTGTTTTAGTACAGGGAGGTATGAAAGGTAGGATTAAAGTGTTATTTCACCTTTAGGATCCTTGCACATGGGGTGAACTGTTTCAGATTAGCAGGGGCTCCCCTCACAGATCCCCTGCTGAGCAGAGCAGGCGGGTGACAGGTTCCTATTTGCTCAGTTTCTGCAGAGCGGGCACAGACAGAGCCCATTCTGCTCTATGGACGGCCGGGAGTAAACAGACTCCACTTTCCATTTACACCTGACTACCTCAAATCTTAACTACACAGAGGAGAACAGATCCCCTTCCATTTGTTTTTAGCAGACCAGTTCAAATTGGAGGTAGACAGGTATAAATGGACACAAGAGGCCCGGATTCACAAACTATTTACGTCAGCGTATATCTCCAGATACGTCGACGTAAGCCCAAATGTGCGCCGTCGTATCTTTACGCCGATTCACAAAGCGAGATACGTCGAAAAAATAGGCTTCCTCCGCCCGACGTAACTTGCCTACGCCGGCATATCGTGGGCGCATAGTTACGCTGGACGCATTCGGCGTTCCCATTATAAATATGCAAATGAGTAAGGTATGCCGATTCACGAACGTAGATGCACCCAGCCGCTTCATATACACGATTTGCGTAAGGCTTACGTCTGGCGTAAAGTTACCCCTCATATAGCAGGCGCAGCTAATGCAAAGGTATGGGCCAGGGAACGACGCCGTCGAATTTTACGTCGCGTACGTCGTTTATGTAGTACTACCTGAATAGGGCAGTGCGTAGGTTACGTTCGAGTATATGCGACGTGATTCTGAGCATGCGCGCGCATGCCCAGTTCGAGAGGCCATTCATTTGCATGGGGTCACGCTTAATTTAGATAGATGGCGCCCACCTCCTTCCTACTTTGAATTAGGCGGGCTTACACCGGCCAATTAATGCTACACCACCGCAACTTACGGAGCAAGTGCTTTGTGAATACTGCACTTGTCTCTCTAAGTTGTGGCGGCATAGCGTAAAGAAGATACGCCACGTCCGCACAAAGATACGCCAATGTATCTGAATCCCGGCCAAGTCTGTTTATACCAGTCCATAGGGATTAATGGACTGTCTGATCAGGTCCACCTGAAAAACTGACAGGCTGAACTGATCAGAGCTGTCGTGTGAGAAGGGCCTTAAAAAAAATGTAAGGGTGAACTAACACTGTACACCCTTCCCACCACCCTGGTCCCTACTGTACTTACCTCTGGGGATGCTGAGCTGTCAGTGATGCAGCTGGTCAGTGGTCCAAGGGATTCGAAATCCCTGCTCTTCTCTCTTCTTTATGCAGAGATTCCAGGATGGATCACAACAATGCTCTTTGATTTTTGTAGCACTTCCGCTCATCGGTATAATACTGGTATTTGCGCCTACTTCCGGGGAGAGATATCCGGAACGCTTCACTTCCTGGTTCCCGCACAGAGAATGGCGGCGGGGGCAGCCGAGAGATGAGCGATTGCTCTTCTTCGGATGCCGACATCGTGGGCACCCTGGACAGGTAAGTGTCCATTTATTAAAAGTCAGCAGCTGCAGTATTTGTAGCTGCTGGCTTTTAATATTTTTTGTTTAGGTGGACCTCGACTTTAAGGAGTTTAAGCCCCCTTTCACATTTGTACGACTTCAAAGTCGCGCGATTCGCGGAGCGATTTCAATGAATGCCTGTGTAAGTGGCATCAAAATCGGACCAAAGTAGTGCAAGGACTACTTTGAAGTCGGCACTACTTAAAATTGTGGCAGTATGAATGGGTAGTCATTGAAAATAATGGAGAAATGACTTGTCATACAATTTTGCAGTCTAAAATCGTGGGACAAGTCGTATAAGTGTGAAAGGGGACTAAGTGGGCACAGGCACATTGGCTTCATCTTATACAATGCAGAGCCAGTAACGCCCTACATCGTATGTGAAGACAGCAAAACAACGTGCAAAAGCCAGAGCATCAGGGAGAAGAGGTTGGTGCAAACTGACATTGGAATAACGTAAGTAAAGATATTTTTATTTTTTGTACCGGTGTCCTAGGCATTAACAAGTACCTAACCCTGGCAGTGCTGGGGGGAACGAACACAGAACACAAGGATTTTTTTTTCCCTGACATTCAGCTTTATTTTTTTTATGTAAGCAGTGCAAATACCTGAACCAGACTTGGTTTTAGCCTTTTGCCATTCTTCTGTAGCAGGGCTGGAGTGTGAGAGGAATAAGCAGCACAAGGTGCTAGTTAATGTGTTGACAAGGTGCATGCTGATAGGAGGAGAAAGCAGAGTGGCAGAGCAATGAGTTCATCCCTGTGCTGCTTCCCGTTTCATTGTCCAGTCACAAGATACGGAGGAGGGTCCAGGACGACATGAGCTCAGAGGATGTAGGTTAAATGATCTTGCAGCAGAAAAAAAGCACCGCAGGGGAAATATATGTATTGAAGGTGAACATTGTAGCGAAATCTGGTTTTGGTTATGTTGTCTTTAATGTGCTGTCTATTTTATGTTGTTATTGTTGCCTAGAGTCCTGATTTAAACTACCAAACCTGTATAGTTGCAAGCGTATGTAATATAGTGAAGACCAGCAAAACGCGCAGGTTCAAGGTAGAAAATAAACATTCCATTGGTTGCTGTGCACAAGTCCAGTTAACCCTTCTTCTTCTGCTTTAAAAAGCTTATCTTCTTTGCAATAGATAATAGAACCGAGTATAAAAACAGATCTTTAGAGTTTGCAGAAATTCTTGTTTTAAATCTCTCATCCTCACCTGTCATTATATGGGTCATTATATGGGTTGGTGAAGTTCAGTTTTGTGCACCGTATTCCCATGCAGTGTGTCTACAGGAGAGGGTCATCTTATTGGGATCCACAGCTGAGTTTGTTATATAAATGACATATTGTTTAAACATGTTGTAACAAATGTGCAGCATAAGAAATGATAGGAATGCAAGACAGCAGAAGAGGGGAAATTCCATTCTGCCTCCCAAGAGTAGAGCTACATACAGAAAGAGCACCACAGCAGATTAGCATACGTTGTTTGGAACTGCAACTCAAACTCGGTTCTTATAGTGAATTGGATGAATAAGAGAAATATTTCAATATCATCTGAGAAATGCTTGTAGAAGACTTCAGTTGCATTTTCGCATTTTTGCCTTTATTGATATGTTGGTATGTTGACCTATTCTGTTATTGGTGCCATTCATCCAAGTTCAATGTTCAACTAGACCAGGGGTATTGAATTAAAATGAACAGAGGTCTGATCAGAAAATGTTTCTGCCAGCAGAGGTCTGAATCGCAAGTTTGTGTGATGGCACAGGTCCTTCACATCACTACTACGTCCGTATCCTCTGCCCCATTTCACATCACCCCTCACAGTGGTGTCCTCTGCCCTCCTTTACAGCTTCCCCTTCTCACAGCAGTGTTCTTCTGTCCCCCCTTCCCATCATGGCCCCCATGGTTCTGGCACCCTTCACATTACAGCACCCCCATCAGCTCTGTCCCCTCATTCACATTGCAGCCCTTGCAGCTCCGCCATCCTTTATTAACATTACGCCCCTGCAACTCTGCCTCCCCATTTACATTGCCATCCCCTCAAAGCCATGTCTTCATAATTTAAATTGCAGCTGTGCCACCCCTATTCACGTTACCATCCCCCCACAGTTCTGTCCTCATAATTTACATTGCAGCTCGTGCAGCTTTGCCACCCCCATCCTCATAATTTACATTACAGCCCTTTCAACTCTGCCCCCCTATTTACTTTACCACCCCTATAGCTCTGTCCCCCCCAATTAACATTGCATCTCTGCCCCCCCCCATTCACATTACAGCCCCCCTTTCACATTAGCACCCATGAAGCTTAGCCCCCCATTCACATTACTGCCCCCTAGCTCTGTCCCCCAAATTTAAATTGCAGCCCTTGCATCTCTGCCCCCCATTCACATGACTGCCCCAAGTTCTGTCCCCCCACCCATCTACATTGCAGCCCCTACAGGTCAGCCCCCCATTCACATTACTGCCCCCTAGCTCTGCCCCCTCTAATTTCCTATGCAGCCCTTGCAGCTCAGCCCCCCCATATACATTTATGTCCCCCCCCCCCAATTTACATTGAAGCCCCACCCCATTCACATTAAAACTATTTAGGGATGCCTGAACTAGACCCATCCTATCCAGAACATGGTAAATGATTCTGTGATATCTTACAATCTCATTACTTTATTTTGTCAGATTTTACAATTCAGTTTTTTCCATCCCAATAAGCTCTGTGCTGGTTTACACAATGCTTATTTTACATGTTATGTTGTAGTGTGCATTGCATATATCGTGAAACTGTAGAGGTTCATTCATGGGCATCACTTGTACTGGACATCAGGAGTACATCTCCTTCATCTCCTGGTGGTTTCCCCCGGGTCCTGAGGTAACACATGGCCTGCACTTTCACATTTACCGCTGCTGCACCACCTCCACAGCAGATGCCAGCTTCTGTCTCTGACGCTTTTCAGGCCTCAGATTCAGTAGCTGTCAGTGCCCAAAAGCAACATTAAATGACAGCTTTAGGGACAGAGAGCTAGCAGCAGATATACCCTCTTCCAGGTCCGGAAAGTGTGGCTAATAGTGACTTTTTTTCCTTTTGTTGTTATTTTTGCACAATCATTCAGCACACTCGCTGAAACTGCTTGTATTCCAGAATGAAGGATTAGACACCACAATTTACTTGCTCTTTCTTTTAATTTATATTTCCTCAAAAACACATGAAACAATCAAACCACGTGCAATTTCTCACACAAACCTAAATTACTAAGGAAATAAAAAGAAACACCTAATGCCACTGTTACTAAATTACTGATTCAACAATCTCTCTGCTAATTTTAGATACAATGCAAATGAGATTGTGACACTCACAAATCATATATAATTCTGCTCAATCTGTAATAAATACTTGAACACCCTGTTACTTATATATCCTTCATATTTGAATACAAAAAAAGTATAGATCATGAACTCTATCTAGACCTGACGGTTCTAATGAGGACAGCCAATGAATCAATCTCACTTCCCTCTTTCTTAATTTCAAGACTTGATCTCCCCCTTATCTTAACATAGGAAGCTCTTCCACAATCACATATTTCAGCTCTCAGTCTATGGGGGTATTACTAAAATTGGAGAGTGCAAAATCTGATGCAGTTCTGCATAGAAACCAATCAGCTTTCATGTTTTCTTGTCAAAGCTT
This sequence comes from Rana kukunoris, assembly GCA_029574335.1. Taxonomy (NCBI): domain Eukaryota; kingdom Metazoa; phylum Chordata; class Amphibia; order Anura; family Ranidae; genus Rana; species Rana kukunoris. Next base: position 562,142,384 of record CM056049.1, on the reverse strand, counting down.
AATTGAACATGCTAAAGTTAGAAGCTGATTGGCTACCATGCACAGCTGCACCAGATTCTGAGTGCACCAATTGAAGTAAATCTCCAACTTTATGTAATTTCCCAAAAATGTGCTCAATGACCAGTAATGCCGTGTACACACGATCGGTCAATCCGATGAGAACGGTCTGATGGACCGTTTTCATCAGACCAAACCGATTGTGTGTGGGCCCCATCGGTTATTTATCCATTGGTTAAAAACGATCGTTTGTAGGCACGTCCATTGTTTAAAAATCCATGCATGCTCAGAATCAAGTCGACGCATGCTTGGAAGTGGTGAGCTTCATTTTTTTCAGCACGTCGTTGTGTTTTACGTCACCGCGTTCTGACACGATCGTTTTTTAACCAATGGTGTGTAGACACGACTGACCATCAGTCAGCTTCATCAGTTAACTGATGGAAAATTCCATCAGACCGTTCTCATCGGTTTGACCGATCGTGTGTACAGGGCATGAGTGTGTCTGTTTCATTCATTCTAATCTAGGACCAATGCTGTGCCAATTTGCCTTTATCTTAGACATTAATACTCCTACTTAATTCACCCCGCAGGGGCATATCAGTACATAGATCACAAATAATGATTGCCAAGTTTACCGTCCCTCTAACTAGTTATTGTGGGCCAAGCTGGCCCAAACAAACTATTTTATAGAATAATAGGGGCACCCGCTGGGCTTGCTGTATAAACTGTGTGTAGCCTCAGCTACATAATGTATACAACCTTGTATTCCAGCTAGGGTTGCCAACTCATCCCTTTTAAACCCAAACAAATATAAATTACACTGGTTCTGAGGCTAATTTAATGCAGATAAGGCACCAAGTGAGTTTAATTACCAACTTAATCAGCCACCGATCCTGTGTAATATGTGTTCGGTTTAAAAAGGGATGAGGTGGCAACCCTAATTCCATCAGCAAGAATTTCACGTCTCACACCTGGAACAAAATTGAGTTGGGCTGAGCAGCACCCAGCTACTCATAGGCAGATTTGTATGTATCTGAATAAATAATATGTTTCCTCTGATTGGCTGAGATGGAGGGGGGGGTATATAACGTCACAATCTCTGACTCAACGAATCAGAGAAAGCTTTGTATTCATTCATCACGATTGAACATGGATTTAGAAGGATGGAGATTTTTGGGGTACTTTTATTTTATTAAAGACAAAGTCAAATATTTGGGTGTCTTTATATCTAACTTTTTTATTGTGTTTGTGAAAAAGTAGGGATACTCTATACTTATTAACGTGTGGAGAGGGGAGAATGTACAAGTACTGACACGTGTGTGGAAGCAAGCAGATTCAGGTTCTATTTAACTATTCTCTATAAGCCACTCCCCTTTTAAGGCACCATTTTGCCATGGTGCACTACATATGCCGCAAGGTTGCTTTCTTCCATGTACCCCGGCTCCTTATACTTTTTATTTAAGCTACCAATAGCCATATTACAGTGGTCACCAGACTTATGTCTGATTTTTCTGTCAAAAATACGTTGTATGAGACCATTGCTATTGACCTTCTCTACGAAGAAGATGAAATCTCAAGACCCACCTGTTTGCCAGCATAGGAAACATTGGAACACAACTATTCACAGATTTATATTGTATTCAAGCATTTGTCTAGCTTATGATGTAAAAAAAAAAAACAGACATGCAAAAAATGATTTATACCTTGGAAGGCATACAAATTCCATATATTTGAGTTTGTGCCAATATTTATATTTTCCCAATAATCACTTTACTAAAAATTCACACAATTGATCTAAGACAAATGAGTGATTGACTCAGAATTGTGCATCTGTAACACAGGTTGATTTAACTTTAAGTAGTACACGAGTGATAGGCAAGTCTGCTAGGAAAACAGAATAGAAGAGCAAAACACGTTTAGCTACATACGAATTGAAAATTAAATTACTTCTCCCAGAGCAGGAGTAGATTGATTGAAAAGAGGAAGGAGGTTGACTTTTCTCTGCAGGATAGATCACCTAGTTAGAAGACTGAGCATTATTTATTAGAGGTGTGTCTTGTCTACTGACATACTGATTTAACTATGGTAGTTCAGGATCACATAGGCAGCCCATAGATGAGTCTGTTTTTCTTCGTACAGCCAGTAGGTTAATGCAATTATTGACCCGATTCCCCATCCCCCACCCACATATTCAAGGTTAATGGAGGATTGTCCCCCGCTGAGCAGGCAGAAAACACTAATCAGTGTTGCAAGCTAAAGCCTGCAGATCTGATTGCGTTGGGAAATACAAAAGGGCAGTTGTATGAAAGTCGATTAGTAGATCGACTTCTGTATAACCACAGTGCCCATACATGGACTGAAATTTATCCAGTCCCTGTTAAATTTGATCCATGTATGGGTGGCTTTACAAAATAAAGTAGTTATAAATACAAAGTTTTTTTTTTTTTACCTTAATGTATTTTGTGCCTTATTTTGAATAAAAACTTATGCTAGCTTTTCCACCCCCCCCTTTCCATCCTTAAACACTTACCTGAGTCATCTTTCGATCCAGTGCTGCGCCTTGCTGCAGCTCTTCTCTCTTCACTTCCTACTCTCCTTGAAGATTCTAAGAGCAGTGAGAGTCATTGGCTCTTGCTGCTGTCAGTCAATTCCTTTGAAGGGGGGTGGGGGTATGGCCAAGCTTCACTGTGTGTGTGTCGGTGGACTTGGGAGCCTACCTGCACGAGTGCCCCTTCAGCACATGGCTTGCTATGGGGACACACAAAGAAGAGTAGGAAGAGACAGCGGAGAACTGATAAAGAAAAAGTAATAGGCTGCTCTGTGCAATTTCTTTGCACAGAGCAGGTAAGTATGTTTATTATTTTAATTTAAAAAAATTGTAACTTTAATATCACTTTAACTACCATCTTTAATGTGTATTGGATTTTAAAGTGTATTTATAGCCCATACTTTTTTTCTAGTTTTAGAAAAGTAGGAAATTCTTAAAGCCCTTGTGTACCTATAAAAAAATGCCCCTTTACACGACAGGAAGTTAAATGAAATGTCTCAAAGTGAGGCCATACACTGATCAAACCGGCTGAATTTCAACCAGTGTGTGGCCATCTCACCTCGACAGAAGTTGATCAAAATAATAGGGACATACTGACAAATTGCAGCTGCTGATAAGTATTTGGTTCTCCTTTTTTCAGAACACAATGCCTTTACATGCTGTAAAGTGTGAATGGGGAAAAAAAGGAATGTTGATTTGACAGCTGTCAGAATTTTTGAAACACGTGTTTGCATGTGTCCACATTTGCAATAGTGATCTGTAAGCAGAACCCCTTTAAATAACCCATAGTCGTACCAATGAAAAAAAAATCAGATACTCTTTTTTTGTTGATTCATTTTTTTTTTTTTCTTGTAGCCATAATGAATTTAGAATTGGTTCTAGTTAAGTAACCACGCAAAGGAGAGCTTAATTAAATAGTGAGATGACAGCATGTAGATACACAGGAGCATTTCCCCAACAAATCTCAAATAAATTCTATGGATCAATAAATATTAATATAAACTTTTAAGAGAAGATCCATTGAATTGTAACTAATTATGCATCGTGAGGGGAAGCTAAGCTCATTTCAATATTAGATTAAGCAGAATTAAATCAGAAATTTGGTTTAATGACCTTGTAAACAATTTACAGCAGAGACTCTAATTGTTAGGCTATTACACTATCTGAATCAAAGCTAATTAGATGTTTCTCCAATTATAGTAAAACAGAATTCTTTAATAACAAGTATGAATAATTTTTCGCACTGTACATCTTATTTCATCATGCTGTTAAAATGTGTGTGTCATTTCAAGACACGATAAAGGCTAATGTGGAAAGAAATATAAATTATTTTTCTTCTCAGCTGGGAATCTTACTGTAAAAAAAAAATCTGTTATTCGTTGTAGTACAGCATGTTGAACACATATATTCAAATTATGATCATTTGTGGTAAAGCTTCACAGAACTTATTAATATTAACTTATTGTTGCTCTGTTTGTTCTCGATTTGAAGTGCTGCGGTTGATAATCACATATAAAATATACTGTATTTTAAGGACTGCCAGTCCAGTACTGTATCGCATTCTGTGGGCATGCTCTGATTTAGTGACATTAATACAAAGGTGGAGGCACAAGGGAGCAACTTTTTAGGAACAATGATATTTAATGAACTCTTAACCATTTTGCATTTAGCAACAGGCTACATTTGCAATGGCCTAGGTTGGCACCCAGCTGATATAGGCTCCTACTAAAGCAAATGTCATTAGTACATAAGTATTATTATGGTTTCTGCACACTGTGCGCAAGTAGAGCTAACACTAAACATCTAGAAAACGAGTGCCTATCAGCACCTGTGCCCTCCAATCAGCCACCTTACTACTACAGCAGCTGGAGGGGATGGTACACATGGCACTGCAAATATACCCCACGTTGCGCGCGTGGACAGGGCCGCCTTTAAACAAATGTAAACAAACATTTAAAAAAAAAATACTTTTTCAAATAGTGGAGGCAGGAAGGTTGCAGGGGAAAAATGTTCTTTTTAGGAGTAGGGGTCTGCTTTAATTACACTTTGACATGCAGGACACTGAAGATTGGTTTTAAGACAATTGTGGTTGTGAGTGTGGCTTGTATTTATTTTTAGATATAATGTTTTAAACTGTTTTTGAATTTGCATTAGTGTATTTTCTAACGATTCATGTCCTAAAAGGAATTCTTTTCTGATCTTTAATCAACATCTTCATGATTATATAGTTATACTGTATGATTTGTGGAATATTACAATTGGATTTATAGAGTTAGGATTTGTCAGGCTGTATGTCGGCTTTTCAAAAAAGAAATATAATGACTCAAAACTTCCTTAAACTCCAGAAATGTCACTGTGATCCACAACAAAAATTTCCGGTGCCGCTCAAGGCTCCAACAGGTCCTCTTGCATGACAAAACATTAGGAATGCCGATAAGGACAGAGCTTGTCCCAGCTCAAAACATCCAGTAGGGAAAGGAAATGCTAAAAGTTGCACATAACAGTAAAACCATGTGAGGAGGTTATGACAGCCTCCGCCCGGGCTCCAATCAGGCCACACTACCTTTGCGCTTCATTCTACCCCTGGAGCTTAAAGTGTTACTAAACTCACAACAGTTAAATCAGTGTGCATATGCAATAAAAGCGTGCTTGTTATACTCACTGTGGAACCTAAGGGGTAACCATCTGTATTTTGTGAAAAGGATGTTTGATCCTGTCTTCTCCGATCCTCCCCTTCTTCCACTGTCTCTAACCCATCTCCTAACAGAAAAGAACATAGGGAACAAGCTGCAGATACTCAGTTTGGTGTGTATTGCCAGAGTGTTTTTTGTTTCTAGGGTGAGTGCATGTAATCAGCACAGGGCCACTCCAGACAGACCATCAGGGGTCCTGCAGTCTCATAGAACAATCAGAGCAGAATTACAACTATTCCTACAAGCTTTACCCAGTCTACTGATAGAAGTCACAATACTATATACCAGTGTTTCTCAACTCCAGTCCTCAAGGTGCCCCAACAGGTCATGTTTTCAGGATTTCCCTCAGATGAAACAACTGTGGTAATTACAAAGCAGTAAAACTGATCAAATCACCTGTGCAAAATAATGGAAAGCCTGAAAACATGACCTGTTGGGGCGCCTTGAGGACTGGATTTGTGAAACCCTGCTATATACAATGCTATATACTGCTGATTAGAGAAGGTGTTTAGCAGCTTGTATCTACTAAAATAATTTCATGTTCTGTGTAGTGTGGGAGACCAGATATAGTGAATGCAGGGTCTTAAGGCCGCGTACACACCACTAAATAAATCCGATCAAATCGGTCTGACAGACCGTTTTGATCGGATTTGTCTGCTGGGCTATTTTGGTTTAATCGTGTACACACGATCAAACCAAAATCCCTGCCGGCAGACAGCGCGGTGAGGTGGCGGTGACGTTGACGCCACCACGTCACCGTCACCAGGAAGTAAAATACTTCCACGCATGCGTCGAATCCATTCGACGCATTTGCGGACAGATATGTCCGCTGGTTACTGTACTAACCAGCAGACATGTCGGGCGGACGGATTCCGAGCCGACCGATTTTAAAGCATGCTTAAAAATTTGTCTGCTGGTAAAACCTGTCTGCTCGGTCCGTCGGACCGTTTCCAGCAGATAAATTTGGTCGTGTGTGTACGCGGCCTTAGATTCAGTAACGCTTTATTCATGGGATTCTGGGGGAGGAGTGAAATTGGAGCCCAGGGTGAGGCTGTTATACACCTCTTCACAGGGTTTTGCTGTGACGTGCGACTTTTAGGACTTCCTTTCCCTACTCGAGAAATGTCACTATCTCCCTAAAATTAATGCTACCCTCTAATCATATTTTTTTTAATCTTTATATAATCTCTTATATTTTTAAATAATTAAAATGCTTACTGATACCCGTTTTATTTACTCTGTGTATAATGATCTATTATTTTCCAATATATTAAACCTTTATAATGAATTTAAGCGCCCAGAGGCGATTAAGTTTGCATGTGCTGCGCTATATAAGTTTTCATTCATTCATTCACTGCAAGAGGATGTAGGACAACCTGGACCCATCAGACGGACCCCCTGGGGTACCACTGGTTGAGAAATGGGATGCAGAGAACTAACTACATCAATGCCAGTATAATAATTGCTGCTTTGTAACATTTCACAGGGAACACTACTGTTACACAGACATATCAATGGTGACATAAAATCCCCTTTAGAACCCAGCGTCAACACCTCGCTGATTCACTATGTTAAAGTACTTATTGTACTGTACCTCTTTTTGGGAACAAATACCTCAATCAGTATTTGTAATATACAATTATTTTCACCTATTCTGTATTTAAAGCTGCATGTTCTTATATACAAGCCAGTATATATCCACATTCACTGGACATAAACAGGACATGTGTACAGAGACTTGCCTTACAATGATCTTCTCCAGCTAAGCCCAAATGTACATTTATCAGTGCATGTACCCTCGGCAGTGTTAACCAAGCAGTAGAAAATGTTGTTAAATCATTATTATACAGAATGATGCATCCTCACAACAAGGTTTGTTATTTGGAGTGTATCTCGGCTGTGTTTTCTGGAAACCTCTGTGACCTAGTTTTTCTCTCTTGGAGGCTTGCAGCCTTTATTCTGACTGCATTTCAGCAATGCATCTGGAGTTCGCAAACTTTGTGGTTTTGTGCATGATAGTGCAGTCAGTGAGACTGCCTCATTGTTTAAATCCTGGAATATTGCTGATAAATGAATGTCTGTAATTTAATTCAGTGCTTGGTTTGACAAAATATTTTTAAAGATCTGCTTTCCAGCATGACTCAAATTGACAGAAATATGTTGGCAGAAATAGTCATGAGGAAAAAGTAGAAAAGTAAGGTTTCCATTTTTTTGCTGCTCACATGAACTGCTAAATATATAAAACTATCCGGACTGCTTTTTTTTTTTTTTTTTTTTTTTTATTGATGTTAATTTTTGCTGTTGCAGGCCTAGCCATGTAAAGTATGTAAAATAAATGCTTTGGCATGTTTTGAAAGCATAATTAGTAGACCATTTTTGCATGTCTTTTTTATGCTTGTGACCATATATTTGTCTGTACCAATGTATTTATAATTATATATATCCAAGCAAATAGCACTGTAAGAACTGAAAAGCTATACAAAGCTTCAGAGGTAAAACATAGTCTCTGGTTATCTTTTGTTTTTATTTACTTTATTAATGTAAACTGACCAACTATTGGTTTGCAATAATATATTTGCAAGCATCATTCTGCTTGTCCAATCTTCCAAATCCAGTTGTGCCTTTAAGCTATGGCCCCACTGATATGTATTTCAGTGGCCCTGGCAACCCTCAGTCTTAAAAAAGGAGGTATGGCCAAATCTTTTTTGCCCATATTTTTCTTCTAGCTCCCATGAGTGCACTGCATTTCTGATGCTGCAGAGCTGGTCAAGGCTCTGCCAGAGATCCCCACAATAATGTCAGGATACACCCAGATGCCTGATCAGCAGCTGACTCAGGCTCTCAGGGTGCTGCTGAGAGCCTGAGTCAGCTGCTCTTGCCCCCTCCCTGGCCTGGTGCTCCAATGAGCACTGGAAAGGCAGAGCAGAGAACCAGCAATTGATAGCCACCACGTTTTGCTCAGAGAAGACTGAGAATTGAACGAGTGGCACTCATATGATTGCTCGGTTCTTAGAGCCAGCGTGGGGGCGGTTTTAGCATCAGAGTGATGCTGCAGCCATATAAGTAAGTATGGATGTTTATTTTTTTTGCTATCCCATACTTCTCTTTTTAAAGCTTCTCATCTCCCCCCCCCCCCCCCCCAAAAAAGAAAGAAAACTAACAATGTAAAGCACTTTTCAGTGCAAACCTCATCAGAAATGTAAAGCTGTTGTTAGTTTAAATGATTCAGATATTTTCCTGAAGCTCGGAGTGCAGTATTGGTACTTCATACTTGATTCAGTTAGCACAGTGCAGCAGTCTGGACTGACACAACCATTGCTTTGTAGTGGAGCTGTGGTGAATCTTTCAACTTTGATAAATGTATGCATTTCTGCTTGGACTAATGCATGCCTAGGAGAAATGGGGAGAGAATTTGTCTCTAAACATGCGCCCCAGCTGAACCTAACATACGGAACCTTTTTATGATTTCTACTTAAAGGGGATGTAAAGGTTTGTTTTTTATTTTCTAAATGGGTTCCTTTAAGCTAGTGCATTGTTGGTTCACTTATCTTTTCTTTCGATTTCCCTTCTAATTTTTTTTTCTTTGTTTTCTTTGTCTGAATCACTTACTGTTCCTCCTCAGTAAGCTGTTCTGGCTGACTAACCCCCAGCAAGAACATCTCGCATGATGGGGGCAAGCTTACTGAGGAGAAACAGGAAGTGAGAAATTCAGACAAAGAAAAAAAATGATAAGGTAAGTGAACCAACAATGCACTAGCTTAATATAAGGAACATATTTAGAAAATAAAAAAAACAAGCCTTTACAAACCCTTTAATTATTAGTTCTAAAGCCTAGCACCAGTGTTGCCACCAGGACAGGAAGGGATTTCCAAAAGGGACACAGAAAACAGAAAACAAGCTGATGGAGGGTCTACTTTTTCTCAATTCTTCTAAAAATTCATATTTCTCTTGCATCCCTATTATAGAGAATTCTCAAAATGTCCTGTCTTATTAACAAAGTTGTTACAGGAAGAAGATGCGGGAAAAGACCTACACAACATGACCACCAACTACAATAAAAATAAATAGAAATGTAATATTTTCCTGTTCTGTTTTAACTACATGTTGACATCCTTTGAATTTGGGGCACAACAGTAGAGAAAAAAACATAATCTGTGGGGTATGAAAATGACACAAGAAGACTGTCTGTTCCCTTTTAAGAAAAGCATCCACTGAATTTAGAGATGTCTGGTGTATTGTATGTGTGGGTTAAAACACGTATTAGACCAAAGTAATTGTTAAGCACTTTACAGCATTAGTTTGACATTGTCGTTGTTCATTGGAGGTTTCTTGAAATAGAAATTCTAAGTATGACTGGTGGCTTCAGACTGTGTGAGTAGGAGTTGTGCAGTTCTCTTTTTTTTCTTCTTTTTAACATGATAGTCGCTGAGCTTATCATCTTTGCTAAATATTTAACGTTTTAAACATTTCTTTGTATATAAGGCACTATAGCTTGTCATAGCAATCCTTTACAGACTGCTGCTATCTAATCTCTGCCTCTAGTTCAGTAAAAAGGGTTTCTTCTTTAATCTAATATGTAGATTTTTATGGAGGACAGTCTCAATAACAATAATGGTTGTCTTGGGAAACTCAAACTGGTTTCATAGCTTGTCCCTTCTGCTAATAATGCGCAGTGAATACTATTATAACCAATGGATGTGTTAGTCCACCAAGACAGTAATGACTGCAGCATGTGGGGTTCACTGTTCACAAAGGAGAACCATGGATAAAAAACTAGGTAGGATATAAAGAAGAAGATATTGGTCTGAAAGTGAAAATTTCAATTTGTATGGCTGCTATAATTCATAATTCCAGTTAAGTGTTAAATGTTTTAGTATTTGATTTTTGTATACGTATTTTAAGAAAAAAGCCACTACCACGTCACCTGTTACAGCACAGGAAATATGTCATACTCCACCTTCTCTAGATGGCACGTGGTAGGAAATATGAGTAAAAAATAAACTGTGTTCTGTAAAATGTGTTCGGCTTGATGGTTCCATTGTACTGGTGATGAGGTTGCCTTAAAATGCCAAGTAAGCTTACTTATGTGTATGAAGAGTTATGTTGCCTTGTAGCTAGGTCACATTTTTGGAAACATCTAATATTAGCAGCGTAATGGAATACTTTTTTTTCTGTCACTTTAATTTCACAATGCCTCTTGGCTCTTTTGCATAGGAGTGGCCGTGTGATTATATCATTGGCTTTTGAAGTGAGAGAACCGGTTTGAAGCCCAGAGCAAGTTCATTGCTGATTTTGAGGACCTTTGTTAAAATCTGCATTTACTTCTTCATAACAGTCGCATTATTTTTCAAGTGATTGTTTTGCTGAAAATGCAGAACGTTGTGCCGTTTTCCAACCAATGTAATTTAGCCCTGGTTCACACCAGTGATGTTCGCATGTCAAATTGGCGGCAACTGCCGGCAATGGCACCACCGTAATCGGTGCAACGCCGCATCTGTGGTGCTGAACCAATTTCAAAAAGTCGTTTCTGTACTACTTTTTGTGATTTTTGGGTCGTGATTACAGAAACCTGCACTGATGTATCTGTAATTGCGACCGAAATCGGGACTGACAAGCGGGAGTTAAGCCGTGTGAGTTCAGCTGAACATGCATGGCTTCACTCCCACAGCCCAGTGTGGACCTGGACTTAAAGAGGGAAAATGCAAAGTAATCTAGTACAGGGCTTTTTTTCATAGGAAATAGGAGCCGTAACTCAATCACAACCCCCCCCCCCCACACACACACACACACACCCTCCAAACATAGTGTTTATAGTGTGGTTAAATGTCAGTGGGAGGGACTTAAGGGGCATTTAAACACCAGGAGTGCATTACATACAGAGTGTAGTGTTCAGAGTGCACTATAAAGAGAGTGCAGAGTTCAGCCTTCTTCCACAGCCGCTTACCTATGTATCACCCATCCACACATAAATTTCACCCATCTTCAGCTCTGGCCTCTCCATGCAACCCCCTTCCTTAAAAGCTCCACCATCGTCCACATATCTTACTATTGTTTCTGTATTAAGCTGAAGGATCCAGTCGGCCCTAGCACCTCCACTGTAGGTGACTTCTGTGTTTACAGGTGATAGTAGTAGGCAGAGAGCCTGAGCCAAAGGTGGTGGAACTGAATTCCACCAAGTTCCGACTAAAAAAAAGCCCTGATCTAGTATAGCTAGAAGTTGTTGATCCGGGGAATATCCGATTGCCTCTCGGGGGATCAGGAAGGATTTTTTTTCCCCTGCTGTAGCAAATTGGATCATGCTTGGCTTTGGGAAGTTTTCATCCTTTTGTCTAATATTATTTGTATTGCATATATGGGGCTTGCAGGTTAGTTTGTTTTGTCTTTTCACTTTTCCACAAAATTCAGAGAACCCATTGTGTCAGTTTAGATTTTGGCAGATTCCACATTTTATTTTGCTGTATTAAGATAGCCATGTGGTCAGACATTCACTGAAATAATTATTCATGTCATCTTGGATCTTGTCCATGGACTGAGAAGAGGGGTGTGTTTGGTAAACTGAGACTTTATGATTATTATCCTATCAGTTTAGGATCATCAAGATTGGATGACAACTACCTCAAAAATATGTGTCATTTATTTTACAATATGGTACTTAACCCCCTTAGCGGTAACCCCGAGTCACGCTCGGGGTGGATGTGCAGAGCCTGCAGCGTGCTGGCTTACCTTTTTCCAGACTGGATATTACTGTACTTACCTTGTCCCTGGATCCAGCGATGCGTGTGAGCGAGTGGCGTCCTCCATTCGATTCACACAGTGCCCGCGCACTGCCGATCTCCGTTCCCTGCGACGTTACGACGCACGGGGGCGGAGACCGGCGACAAATTCAAAAATGTAAAGAAATACATTACATACAGTATATTGTAATCTTATAGATTACAGTACTGTATGTAAAAAATACACACACCCTTGTCCCTAGTGGTCTGCCCAGTGCCCTACATGTACTTTTACTTAATAAAAACATTTTTTTTGTGCCTGCAAACTGTAGATTGTCCATAGCAAACAAACGTGTCCCTTTATGTCAAAAGTGATTTTAGAGCAGCTAGAAAACAGCAATAATAAATTATAATCACTTGCAGAATTGAGCGATAGCGATTTGTGGGAAAATCTGTCATAAAAAAATAAAAGTAATGACAGCGACAATTCTGCAACTGAGCAAATTTCAGTGATTTTGATTTGATTACATATTGAATAATTTTTATTATAATTACATTATCATTTGTTATAATTATTTATAGTTATTTATTATATTATAATTGTATGATTTTGTGTTTAAAACTGTCTACTAGACTCTGGTTTGGTCAGATTTAAGTGAGTTATTCCTAAGAATTACAAGCCTACAGTATAAAATGCCAAATTTTCATGCAAAATAATTGTACCGCTTTTGGTACGTAATTCCAGACAGAATCATACCGCCAGGGAGGTTAAAACATAAATGTTCAATAATAGTGCGAGTGTTTCCCTTTCCAAGAATGGCTGGTTTGTTGGTTAGTTTGTTCTCAGTGTCTTGAAGGTTGTACTTATTCCCTGTGTTCTACTTTAGGGCACGCTCACAGGGGTACTTTAAATTGTGTTACTCCACTGCATTCCTAAATTAAAGCAGATGGAGCCTACATGACAGGAATCGTTGTGTCTTATTAGATACATTATGCTGAAATAGCTGTAGATATCCACAGCCCACAGAGAAAACCTGCAAGCAGTTTACATTTATGACCGTCTCCCTTCCTGGATGTATGGAACCATTTTTAAAAGCATGTTTACAGCTGTAGCCCACTGTGTGTTATTTTCCTTGTCAAGCCTAATATGTAAGCAGCCCATACATTCCAAAGTGATGATATAATGTGTCTGCTGCAACTCATTGTGTATGTATATGTTTATATTTATAGATCTATATATCTCTATATATCTCTATCTCTCTCTCTCTCTCTCTCTCTCTCTATCTCTCTTTATATATATATATATATATATATATATACACACACATACATGCATATAGATATTTTTTGTTTTTGTCTTTCTGAAGTAAACAATCCAGCAACTTATACTTTTCTTTTGTTTTCCTTGATTGCTGTATAATGCTGGTTCCTATAGAAACAAGTTGGCACACCAAAATGTATGCAAGATTTAACGTAGAGGTTATTTAAGGTCCAAGCATACATGGAGTGTCTTAGTTGAATAATAACATACTTAACAGACAAAGAAGACAAAATTGATACATAGCGTATAAAGGTATAAAGTGTGTCAAGTACATTTATAGAGTTTATTTTTGTAACAATACAGAAAAAGGATACAGACATTAAAAAAGAATTATCACCAGAAGAAAATACATCTTAGATGAGCCTCTCGGCAGATCCTGTGCACATAGCACTTGCCCCCATCTAAATCTGCGCTGGGTTGCTGAGCTGTGGTGCCGGATCATTTCTATCTGATGACAATCTGATCAATGAAGACAGAGTTCTGAGTGACAGCTCTGTAGGAGAAGGGGCATGGCAGGTAGGCAGGCAGTGCACAGACAGTCCACCTAACATCTCCCACACCTCCAAAGTTGCCAGACAGTACAGTGCTGTGCTGTAATCTCCTCCATCCTTTCTCTTTAGTTTATTCTGGAGCTGCAGCCAGCTTTTCAGGAAAACAAAATATTAGAAACTGTCAGCTTGTGTGGTGAATGATTGCAGCTCAAGAAAATCCACAAAAAAACACAAGCTGACAACAGCACAATGCAAGTACTATACTAGACTGTCTTTAGACTAGTGTAGTAGCTGATGTGTGCTGTTGTTCGTTTATGTTTTTGTAAATGAAAGCTCTTTTCTCCAAATGCAAGTCCATTCACCACACAAGCTGACCGTTTCCACTCTCTTTATTTCCTGTATAGCAGGTTTAGACGTGTGTTCTGAAGAGATGAGAAGACAGGCGCTGCAGTCTGGAGAGTGGGTGGAGCTCAGTGCTGGCTTTAACCCCCCCCCCCTCCATAGAAATGCCCATATCTTTAGGCACTGGGGGGATGGAGATACAGCCAGCAATGACAGAAAGTAAATATTAATTTATTGGACATCCACTTCTCAGATTTTATTGAGGACAAGAGATATGTGCAGACTATGGAATTCAGCCATTTAATAAGCTCTTTTTTCTGGTGGTAGTGTTTCTTTAATGTTTGCAGTTAGGTCTGCCTCTGTTTTGTTGCTACAAAACTCAGAATTAGATCATTAAATGCGTCCGGTTTATTTTTAATTCCATATATAAATGCTTATCATCTTCCATTAAATGTGTATTCCCAAGATATGTAGAATAGGAACAAGATGGCAAGTTAACTGGAGAGAGGAGAAATTATATAGCGAACGTGCTACAGGGTTTGAATTTGCTATCATTTTCTCTGCAATAAATAAACATTTCTTGCTTAATTCTCAAAGGCCATTCACTTGTGCATATGTGAGAAATGCATGAAACTAATCGTATAATTAAGAATTTTAGAAGCATCCCATTATATTCAGCATTATAAATGCTAGTAGCATTGTCAAAGAACCCCTAACATAATTTGGTTTAAAGCAGTAGTTGTATCTTCTTTATCAGTAAAGCTGAACTCTAGTCTTGCTTTCAGTCTGACACAGTTGTTTAGGCACCTCTCCTGTACTTGAATCGCCTACGCTGATTTCAGTGCACACTGTGAGCTTCTCACTGTGTGTATTAGAAGATCCAGCAAGTCAGATTTCCTGGAAGCTCCCGCAAGTCAGCAAGCCCATTTCCTGGCCGGGAGGATTTCCAGCATCATATATCTTTTTCCTTTCCAGCTTTACTGTCACTAAACCAAACTTTAATTTATTGGATTTTGGTTCCTTCCATCGTGGAGGAAGGAGCATCATATTTCGGTGTTACCTAGTACATGGTGAATGCAAATGCAGTCTGTCTAGGAACAGTCGCATCTGTAGATTAACATCTGCCCATCATGAAGTTTTGATATTTGCATTAATCCTTCCAAGAGCCAGTCCACTGCTCGCATTGGGGCTAAAGGCCCTGGGTAGCTGGCCAACAGAGTTTCTGTACTTTGCACAATTCTTTACATGCATAACCTGTTAATTATGTTAATTAAAGCTGAATGTATGGTTCTGGATGCAGCAGTGTCCTACATTTTTTGGAAACTGACAAACGCACTGCAAATGTGTATAATGAAAATGTAAAAGGTTGCACTAACACATGTGACCACTATCATAAAATTGATAGGAGAAAAGTAATAGTGAAAAAACATAATATTATAGTCCACATTTTTAAATTTTAGTTTTCACGCTATGTTATTATATCACATGGTATTTTGCAGCTGTTTCTGATGTCAAGCGCAGTTTTTATTTATTTATTTTTTTATGATGCAAATGTGTACCCATATAATTCCCTAATGCTGCATTTAGATTTACACATCTGGATGTAGCATTGTATGCATGAGAATGAGCCCCTACATTTCAAAGAACTGAAAAAAACACTCCTTATATACTATATATTTTACACAGTATCTCACAAAAGCGAGTACACCCCATAGCCCATAAACTGAACTCTATGTTAGCCTATGTGTCCATGCACACCTGTGCGTTTTTTAGCTTTAATGAGCTTTGGAGTTTATTGGCTTTTTTCTGAACGCCCAAAATTTGCGTTGAAAGTGCAGTTTTTCGGCGTGAACGAACGCTATATGCTAATTAACGCTAATTAGCGCTAATTAACCACTTCAGCCCCCGAAGGATTTACCCCCTTCCTGACCAGAGCACTTTTTGCGATTCGGCACTGCGGTCGTGCGGCGTGGCTCCGAAACAAAATTGGCGTCCTTTTTTTCCCACAAATAGAGCTTTCTTTTGGTGGTATTTGATCATCTCTGCGGTTTTTATTTTTTGCGCTATAAACAAAAATAGAGCCACTATTTTAAAAAAAAATCTATATTTTTTACATTTTGCTATAATAAATATCCCCAAAAAATATCTAAAAAAACATTTTTTTTCCTCAGTTTAGGCTGATACGTATTCTTCTACATATTTTGCGTAAAAAAAAAATCGCAATTAGCGTTTGATTGGTTTGCGCAAAATTTATAGCGTTTACAAAAAAGGGGGTAGTTTTATGGCATTTTTATTAATATTTTTTTTTTACTAGTAATGGCGGTGATCAGCGTTTTTTTTCTGTACTGCGATATTATGGCGGACACATCGGACACTTTTGACACATTTTTGGGACCATTGGCAATTTTAATAGCGATCAATGCTATAAAAATGCATTGGATTACTATAAAAATGCCATTGGCAGTGAAGGGGTTAACACTAGGGGGCGGGGAAAGGGTTAAGTATGTTCCTGGTGTGTTCTAACTGTATGGGGGGGGGGGGGTGGCCTCACTAGGGGGAATCACTGATCTCCTGTTCATACATTGTACATTGTACACATCTGTGTGTGTGTATATATGTACTTTAATATACAGCACATCAGTATTCACTTCTTAGCTTTAATTAATTTTACTTTCAATCCAACAAAATGTATGAAGGTGACGTCTTCAGGGGACTTCACTTTTAACAGAATAACATTTTTGTTCATTTATTACTTTTATTCTAGTTTATAATGCCACAATTTCATTTCTAAATATTACTTTTTTTGTAAATGAGGGTACATATAATGGGATTTTTAGTTGTACCATTTATATTAAAGCGCTGCACAGTCCCTTTTCACTATTGGTACTTACTGTATATTCACTGTTTTGTGCCAGCTGCTATATTTATTATTTAGTGCTCACTTTACTCTTTCTTTTACAGAAGATTTAACTTAGATGTGTACATAATGGTTGTTTAGAACAGGTTTCCTTTGGGGAAAACCCTCAATGGGCTTTATTTTCAGGGTAAATTCCAAACATGTATGTATAACTTGAGTGTAGTTTATAGTGGTACAGTAGGTGACTGGGATATTGTGTCAATCTCGCTCCCTTTCTCGGCGAGATTGACCACCTACGAGCCCCATCGCGGGAGCCAGCGCCGAGCTGGCTTGCCGCGATGGAGACAAAGCCGTCATAGAAGCGACGGGGATCCGACGCGGATTCCCGCCAATTCTACACGTGGGCGGAGTTTGTTATGAATCCTGAACGAGAAATCCCCGCCGGATTTTTAAAGAAAAATCCGGCATGGGTTCCCCCCTCAGGAGCATAACGGGCCCTTAGGTCGGTTATGGGTTGTAAGGAGACCCCCTACGCCGAAAAAACGGCATGGGGGTCCCCCCACAATCCATAACAGACCCGTATCCAAAGCACGCCGGCCGGTCAGGAAGGGAGTGGGGGCGAGCGAGCCCCCCCCCCCCCCTCCTGAGCCGTACCGGGCAGCATGCCCTCAACATGGGGGGGTCAGGTGCTCTGGGGCAGGGGGCGCACTGCGGCCCCCCACCCCAGAGCACCCTGTCCCCATGTTGATGAGGACAGGGCCCCTTCCCGACAACCCTGGCCGTTGGTTGTCGGGGTATGCGGGCGGGAGGCTTATCGGAATCTGGAAGCCCCCTTTAATAAGGGGGCCCCCAGATACCGGCCCCCCACCCTAAGTGAATGAGTATGGGGTACATTGTACCCCTACCCATTCACCTGCAAATACAAAGTGTAAACACAAATAAAACACACAGGGTATTGAAATATTTTATTAGTTGGCCGCCGGGGGGGGGGTGTGTATGATCGCTTTTATAAAAGCGCCCCCCTCCGGCGGGCTTCTGTGGGGGGTGGGTGCCGCCGTCTGGTTCTCTTCCGCCGCCGGGGGGGGCGCTTTGATAAAAGCGCCCACCACCCGGCGGGCATCTTTCGACGTCTTCGGCGGCGGGGGGGTCTTCTCCCACTCTCCGGGGTCTTCTCCCGCTCTCCGGGGGTCTTATCCCAGATTCCGATAAGCCTCCCGCCCGCATACCCCGACAACCAACGGCCAGGTCCTATGGGGGCACTTATGTAAGCTCGCTCCTGAGCCACTCTGTATCTATTGACAGACAGGGTGGCTCATCCACACCCTCTGCTCCCTCGTCAGCAGGTGAAGAGAGCTGCTATCAATGAGAACCAGTGAGAAGGGAGAGAGAGCAGAGAGAGATTCTGCTCTCTTGCACAGCACTGGAAGGAAATCGGCCTCAGGTAAGTATATTTGAGGGCTGGGGGTGATCCTCAGGCACAGAAGGTTTTTAACCTTGATGTATAAATTGCACTAAAGTAAAAAGCGCTTAAGCTTTAGACCCACTTTAAACAAATCTTGCCTCAAACCTGCCTTAAAGCAGTTCTAGAGGCTGAAGGCTTTTTATCTTAATGCATTCTCTACATTTAGGCAAAAAAACTTGAGTGCAGCAGCCCCCCTTATACTTGCAGGAGCCCGATCTCGATCCAGAAACAGCAGTGGGAGCCATTGGCCCCTGCTGCTGTCAATCACAGCCAGTGAGGAAGGAGCAGGGGGTAGGGCACACACAGTCCAAACTTGGGAGCGAGCCTGCACGAGTTCCCCTATAGAAAGCAGCTTGCAGCTCGTGTGAACCAGCTCTTAAGCTGGATACACACAGGCTGAATGTCGGGAGACATTTGCCTTTTCAAAAATGAAACACCCGACCTGACATTGCCAAAAAAGGTGTTAAAAAGCATTTGGACCTGTGTGTATGTCTGTCTGTCGGACAGAAGCCGGCGGTTTGGTCATTTTCTGCCGGCAAGCATGCTGGAAAACCAGCAGCCGTCCAAAGCTAATTTACGGCAGCGTAGCATAAATGGGCCGGCGTAAGCCCGCCAAATTCAAATGTGTTTGATGTGGGTGTGTTTTATTTAAAATAAGTGTGACCCCACGTAAATGACGTTTTTTTTAAACTGCGCATGCGCCGGCCGTGAACGTATCCCAGTGCGCCTGCTCCAAATGACGTCGCAAAGAGTCATTGAAAACGACGTGAACGTAATTTACGTCCAGCCCCATTCACGGACAAGTTACGCAAACGACGTAAAATTTGAAAAATTAGATGCGGTCCCGAAGTCCATACTTAACATTGGCTTCGCCATCTTTTTGTTGGAATATCTTTACGCCTGAAAACGCCTTATGTAAACGGCGTATCTGTACTGCAACCGCCTAGCGGCCAGCGTAAATATGCAACTAAGATACGACGGCGTAGGAGACTTACGCCGGTCGTATTTTTGCAAGAATTAAGCGTATCTCGTTTTGAGAATACGCTTAAAGATACGACGACTCAGATTCTGAGTTACGACGGCGTATCTACTGATACGCCGGCGTAACTCTACGTGAATCTGGCCCATAGTGTGTGCCTGGCTTTACTATTCACTACAATTCCTCAGAAGTATTTCATTTTCTCTAATATTATCTTGCTTGTATAGTTCTTATCATTTTTTCATTTGCATGTTAAACTGTACCTTTGTGCCCAAATAACCTTTTTTTTACAGTGGCTTGAAAAAGTATTCACACCCCTTAAAATTTTCCACATTTTGTCATGTTACAACCAAAAACGTAAATGTATTTTATTGGGATTTTATGTGATAGACCAACACAAAGTGGCACATGATTGTGAAGTGCAAGGAAAATGATAAATGTTTTTCTAAATTTCTTACAAATAACTATCTGAAAAGTGTGAGGTGGATTTGTATTCAGCCCCCATGAGTCAATACTTTGTAGAAGCACCTTTCCCTGCAATTACAGCTGAAAGTATTTTTGGGTATGTCTCTACCAGCTTTTCACATCTAGATAGTGTAAAATCTTTGCCTATTGCCCTAGGGCATCTGTGAACAGCAATTTTCAAGTCTTGCCACAGATTCTCAATTGGATTTAGGTCGGGACTTTGACTGGGCCATTCTAACGCATGAATATGCTTTGTTTAGGATTGTTGTCCTGCTGGAACATGAACCTCTGCCCCCAGTCTTTTGCAACAAGAAAAACGTGGATTTTTTTCCGACGGAATGTTGGCTCAAACTTGTGTTGCATACACACGGTCACACAAAATTCCGACTGTCAAGAATGCGGTGACATACAACATTATGACGAGCCGAGAAAAATGAAGTTCAGTGCTTCCGAGCATGCGTTGACTTGATTCTGAGCATGCGTCGGATGATCAGAATTTCCAACAAGAACTTTTCTTGTCGGGGAAAAATAAGAACCAGCTCTCAAAGTTTTGCTTTTAGAAATTCCGACAGAAAAAGTCTGATGGAGTCTGCACACGGTTGGAATTTCCAACCAAAAGCTCACATCAAACTTTTCTTGTCGGAAATTCCGACCGTGTGTATGCGGCATAACAGGTTTTCTTCTAAGATGGCCCTGTATTTGACTACATCCACCTTCCCATCAACTCCCTGCTGAAGAAAAGTCACATGGTCTGTGCAGGGTGATGGTCAGTGTTACTTTTTCACCACACATAGCGTTTTGCTTTTGGGCCAAAAAGTTCAATTTTGAACCTTTTTGAATCATGGCTTCTCGCAAACTGCAAATGGGACTTCTCATGGCTTTCTTTCAACAATGACTTTCTTCTTGCCACTCCTCCATAAAGACCAGATTTGCAAAGTGCACAACTAATAGTTGTCCTGTGGACAGATTCTCCCACCTGAGCTGTGGATCTCTGCAGCTCCTCCAGAGTTACCATGGGCCTATTGGCTGCTTCTTTGATTAATGCTCTCCTTACTCGGCCTGTCAGTTTAGGTGGACGGCCATGTCTTGCAGTTGTGCCATACTCTTCATTTTCAGATGATGGATTAAACAGTGCTCAACGTTCAAAGCTTGGGATATTTTTTCATAACCTAACCCTGCTTTAAACTTCTCTACAACTTTATCCCTGACATGTCTGGTGTGTTCCTTGGACTTCATGATGCAATTTTTTTTCCACCAAGGTTGTCTAACAAACCTCTGAGGGCTTCACAGAACAGCTGTATTTATACTGAGATTAAATTACACACATGTGGACTTTATTTACTAATTGGGTAATTTCTGAAGTCAATTGTTTCCACTGGATTTGAGTTATTGGTGAACTCACATAAAATCTTAATAAAATACATTTACGTTTTGGTTGGAACGTGCCAAAATGTGGAAAATTTCAAGGTGTATGAATACTTTTTCAAGGCACTGTAAATCGAGGACCTAACAAAATAGTAAAGTTGAGGGGAAAGCGATGAAGGTGGGAATTGTGTAGATCCAATAACCTGGCAGAGACCCTAACCTTTTTCAGAACGGTATTGTCTGTTCTTTGTTGTACAGCTCAATATTACAAGGATCTAGTGATCCATACGTGCCAACCTGTTGGAATGCTACACTTAGCCCTTAAAGTGTATTTGCATTTGTGCAGTTAAATTCTATAAACCCTAATATTTCACATGTTCTTTATGTATTTCTGTTCACACTGCATGCCTAAAAAACATTTCTTACCTTTTTAGATGTTTTTCAGGAGGCAGTCTCATGGCTAACTTCAAGGTTTTATTGAACAGCCTCTAGACCTTTAACTCGTTGTTCAAATTTAGTTACAATTGATAATGAAGATCTGCCTGCACAGCGCAGGCAGCGGCTACAGAGCGCTCCTCTGTCCTGGTCCTGGCTCCCTTTCAGGGTCTCGCCCCCCCCCCCCCCCAAACTCTTGGGTTTATGAGGCAGAGAGGAAGGGAGGACTTAAAGGAGGACAAGACACGAGGAGCCTGCTGCCTGCCTCAAAGGGAGTGTGTGGAGTGGACAGGGTAATTATGGCAAACACTTTACATTAAATTTCTGCTTTGCACATGCAGGTTCACCTAATTGCACAACTACCCCCCCCCCCCACCACCACACTGCTTTCTTTTATTCCCCCACTTTGAGTGCCAGACTAAAGTGAAGTTCCAGGTATCCTCGGGTGCTGTAATGTTGGGTTGAGACCTTAGGCCTTGTACACAGGACCGAGAAACTCGACAGAATCCATCAAGAAACTTGGTGGGAGAGCTTTTTTGTCGAGGAAAACAGCCATGTGTATGCTTTTCATCGAGAAAACTGTCAAGGAACTCGACGAGGAAAAAAGAGAGCAAGTTCTCTTTTTTCGAGGAAAACAGCCATCGACGGAGACGAGGAAAAAAGAGAGCAAGTCTCAATTTCCTCGTCGTGTTCCTCGTCGGGCTGGTTTTCGACGAGAAACACGTTGGTGTGTATGCTTCGAAACCCGTGCACCTTCAGTAAAAGTAGCGTTTGTAATGGAAATAGCACATTTGTCACGCTGTAACAGACTGAAAAGTGAAAATGTTTCTTACCAAACTTTTACCTAACACGCAGTGACATGAGATTAGCAAAAGCAGCCCCAAGGATTGTGCCAGTGGAATCGAACTTTCCCTGCCGTCTATGTGTTGTACGTCACCACGTTTGAGAACGAGGAGATTTGGTCTTGACTGTGTGTACGCAAAGACAGCTTGTCAAGTTTCTCGACAAGCCTAACAAGGAACTCGTCGAGGAAAGCGATGTGTCTTTCCCGACGAGTTCCTCGGTCATGTGTACGAGGCCTTACTCCTGTGTAAGCTCTAATAGCTTCAATTTTGAACTTTTTTCTTTTGTGGGGCAACGAGGGCAGTGAATAAAAAGTGACCACAAACAGCCAGGTTGAAAAGTAAGTGAGCCTGTTGCTTAGCGCTGCATCATTCAGTGATGATCAAGGATGGTTTATGACACATCATTCGTTTAGAATGCTTCCAGGAGTGTCTGTAAAAACCTCTTTCTACTGTACAAGCTGAAGTAGAATTTTAGTAAGTGCACTTATTCATGTGACAGCAGTTTTAGGGACCGTCCTTTGTTTCTGATAAGTGTATTCCGTGCATTAACTTTTTTGCCAGAGATGCAATATTTAGTTCTGTTTTAGATGGATAAAAATATTCTAAAGTAGTCTCTCTTAGCCTATGAAACCCAGGGTCCTTCTAAAGTTTGCTGGAGGCTCCCTGACCAATTTCTGATTTTTAGATAAGCTCCTCTTGACAATATCTTTTTAGCTATCTGTAAGATGAGTATTCTTCCAACTGACCATCACACTCTGCAGTGAGCTGTAGATATTGTAATTAGCAGGGGTTCTAAAAAGTCTTATTTCTATTTTGAAATATATATTTGACGTAAAACTTTGATGTACAGTTAGCATTTAACATTTTTTTTTCTTTTTTGCTGTTTCCAGTGTTGGGAGTAGAATACTTTTTCTTTTTGTATTGTATAGAAAAATCAGTGAACATGGCAACTGCTTGTAAATGATGATGCCCATCGTTACTGTGTGAAAAGTAACAAAAGAATACCCAGGAATCAACTGCATGCAAGGTTGAAAAATACAGGTTTATCATGGTATATTAAACGTTCATTGTTGAAGTGCTGTAGTGCGATTGGTTGCCTTAGAAACCTTAAAGGTTTGTATGTAAAAATACCTTAATAACCCAATTAAGTTATGGCTTGCTTTTGGATTTTGAGTGGACTAACAGATCAAGAGTTCACTTAGCATTTAATGTAGATAGCCAAATCCTACCATATCCTTTATTAAAAAATTCCATGTTCTTTGGGTATCTTTGTCATTTAGCTACTCGATGTTACCCAGTTGCTGGAGTTTTTCCTTAAAGCTAGCATTATTTTAATATTCTAATGAAGTCTTTGGAATGCAAAATGTTGCTTTATTTGAATTAATTTTAATTTTTTCTTAATTTACACTTGTACTGTAATATTATACATAATGATGTTAGGACCAGTTAACGCCAGATGCTGTTCCGTGTGCTTTTTTCTGCACTAAATACATGCACAGTGTTTTTCATGTATTCCAATGGCTCTAGTTCACACCATGCCAGTCAGTGTCTGGTGCAGAAACTGAACAGAAACTGACTGTATGGCGTGAACTAGAGCCATTGGAATACATGGAAAACACTGTGCATGGACTTTGTGCAGAAAGAAGGCACACGGACCTGCATCTGGTGTGAACTAGCACTTAAAAGGAAGGTTGGGGAGGTAGATGTTATGTTTTGTTTTTCTAGTATTTAAGGATATCAAATGTTTTATAAGTGTAGGCTTCCATCTCAACTATTGAATTTTAAAAAATGTATAC
Source organism: Rana kukunoris (assembly GCA_029574335.1). Classification (NCBI taxonomy): domain Eukaryota; kingdom Metazoa; phylum Chordata; class Amphibia; order Anura; family Ranidae; genus Rana; species Rana kukunoris. The sequence continues at coordinate 562,118,075 of CM056049.1, read as the reverse complement.
AATTTATATGTGTGCTGCTTTTGGTTCGGGATGTTTTCTTTAAGCTGGGCCATTGAGAAACATGACATTTCCTGAAAACCAAAGAAAAATAGCTACAGGATGCATTTGCCAAACCGTAGCCTGTACAAAGCATATCTCCCAACTGCCCCTTATCTGGAGGAACTGTCCCTTTTTGGGAACCAAATCCCTCCATTCCTCGTGCAGCCTCAGTTGTCTCTCATTGTGTACAGATGTGTAAGCTACCATAATAAACTATTTAACTGCTAAAAGTGTTACACTGCACGAAAAACCTTTTACAGAAACTTTTTTATTATCACATTATTGTTGTAAAAATTCACTATAAAGTAGCATAATGCTGAAAAAAAAATGCTTTTGAGATTAATCAATGATTTTTTGCTTAAAGGGGTTGTAAAGACAAAAATATTCTCCTCTTAAATTAAAGTCTGACAGTAGCTGATAAAGTAAAAAGTAATGTTTTCCATTATAACTAGTTTGATACCTGTTGAAATCGAGTTGTTTTATTCACCTCTGTCACTCCTGAATCGTTATTCTCACTGACTTTCTGGTTTGCGGTGCACATTCATTCTTGCTACATCACGGCCTAATTGGAACTACAGTTCCCATTAGGGTCCTTTCACACTAGCGGACCGTTCATCCGTTCATTACAAGTCCGTTTACGGACTTGTAATGAACCCCTATGGGAGCGGATCCGTTAGCGGATGATGCATCCGCTAACGTCAGCCAGATCCGCATCCGTTTTTGCGGATGGAAGAATGTCCTATTTTTCTGCCGTCCGGCCAAACGGATCGGATGCAAACGAACAGACGGTCCGTTTCCATCCGACTCCCCATAAGGGAGAGCGGAGGAGAGACGGGGCGGTCCCTGCACAGTGTGCGGGGACCACCCTGTCCGCCCGACAGCTCAGCGGAGACCCCCCGCTGAGCTGACGGACACATGGAGCGGACCGAAAAACGGACCGCTCCGTGTGTAAGGAGCCTAAGGCTTAGCCTCAATGCCTGTGAGGGATAAGAGAAAATCTTCACGCAGGGCTGTAGTCATAGGAAGGGGTTGAGCACATTCTGCTTTCCACCAAGCAAAACAGCTCAGGTGCTGGTGGAAAGCAAGAAAAGGAGAGACAGGAATTGGCATTTTCAAACCTGGATTACTGTATTTTGGAGGTCAAAAGGAAAAACGAGGTAAGTGATATTTAAATGCTCTAGCTTACAACAATCAATTGAACTAATAAAAAACGAACCTTTAGTGTTCCTTTAATAGTTCTTCATGGGCCCTGTAACAGGGGACATGGCAGAGGGTATGTCCTTTCCTAAAGGGTGGTCCTCATTGCCATCTCAGAAAGTTGGGAGGTATGACAAAGTCAGATGTAAAAATTGTTTCATTGAATACAATGGCACAGGCGTTTTTCCCTTGTTGTCTTTGTCTGTTGTCTGACTTTTGCACTGTGGGGTTGATTTACTAAAGGCAAATAGACTGTGCACTTAGCAAATTACAGTTGCAGTCTAGAACAGCAGTTGCCCCAGAGGTAAAGGTTCACTTTGTAAAGAATACCCAATCATGTGCAAGTAAAAAATAAATAAAAAAATAGCATTTTTGCTTGCACATGATTGGATAGTGGAAGTCAGCAAAGCTTCTGCTCATTTGCTAAGCTCTGGAGCAACTGCTCATGCAAAGTGCAACCACACTTTGCAAAGTGTGCAGTCTATTTGCCTTTAGTAAACCCTTGTGTTTCTCCATGTTGCATACGATTACCATTGCAATTTTAAAAATAGTGGGGTCCAGACTCTCCTAAAAGCTCCTAAGCTCTCCTAAACTTCTGTACAAAAATGCTCTATATGAGCCAATGGAACTGCTATTTTTGTTAGGCATAGACCCTAAGCCTAGTACACACTAGCAGTTTTTTTCCTCCTTCAACCCAGTGGGGAAAAAAATGAAGAGCTTGGGAGGAGCCACTGTACTAACTATCCAATGTTGGTACAACAATCTCTTCCTCCTGAGCTATTGTGTTCTGACAGGGGGACTGCCCCATCCCCGCAAGAACACACTGGTCAACGCTCTCAGCCATTAACTAATCTAAATGATCCAATGCCAAGCAGCAAAGCTTTTTTCAGCAATGCCTCTTCTATCAGAGCGGCTGCTGTACACACGGGCCGAATGTTGGTCGGTTTATATTGAACCAAGACCTTCAACAATCTCTTATTTCATGTTTTACCTTTTTAAAGAGTCAAGTTTTGTTGATAAGTTGTATGACATAACTCCAAGTTGTAGAGCAACAGTAAAATTAAAGGCAAAGCTTAGAAAGAACTGGTCACCATTGTAAGTATGAATTTAAACATTTAGCCTCAAAATTATTATACATTTTTACATGTTTTTTCATATCTAGCCCCTTATTTAGCTTTAGTTTGTCTAAGAATGACACTGGGCCGACCTGGGATCCGACTTCAAGTTGCCCCAAGTCGCGCAGTGGAAAAAATTAATGGAAGTGAATGGAGCCGTGTTAATGTACACTACTGAAGTCACTCCGACTTCAGAAAAGGTTCCTGTACTACTTCAATCCAACTTCTAGGCAACTTGTAGGCAACTTGTACCCATTGATTTTAATGGAAGTCGCCTCAGAAGTCTGATTACTGTCTTAACTGAAGCAACAATACAGGAAGATAACATACATTTCTCAGGCAAACCCCTCCCTCCCCCTCCCTCCCACAGTGCTGATTGTTGTTTGATTGGCCACTGGAAAGCCTCCTGCCCTGGAGGCGACTTGAAGTTGCCTGATGATTCATACTCAAGTCGTGTCCAAGTTGCCTCCGAAGGTCGTACTGGAAGTCGTGTTGCCCCTGCGTGAATGGGCTCTTAGAGCTAAGAGCAAGAGGCTTGAGGCTTCTGATGGGCTCATGCACACTGCAGCTCAAACAAAAAAGCTGCTTTTACAGGCATTTAAACATTTATTTCTCTGCCGAAATAAAACCTTGAAGAAACTTGTGCTTTTGTGTGTTCTTTTTCATCTTTTTATTGAGCTTTTTTGAGCATAAGCATTTTTTTTAATAAACCTTCCCCTCAGCTCATTTTTCCTGTGTGTGTGTGTGTCTTTGTGCGTTTTTCAAGCTCCTTTGAGTTTCTTTGCGTGTTTTTGGGCACTTAGGCATAATTTCTGCTCGAAAGCTCCTCTCAAAAACATGAGCATATGCCTGTAAACTCTTGAAAAAGCCATAGTGTGCATGAACACATTGGCTAACATAGAGGGTAGTTTCCAGGCAGAAAAATTAGAGCTCAAAGAAGGTCAAAAGCTGATTTGAGCTTCTTTGAGATACAGTGTGCATAAGTCCTTACTGCTGCTGCCCTTTCAAATGCTTGATGAATGTTTATGTAACCATAACAGTATCAAACACAGGGCTGTGAAGCTTTTTACAATCATTTCAACTATATGTTAGTCCGATTGCATACTCAGGGGAGTATTTGTTAACTGGGGGAATCAGTGCCTTTAGTTATTCTGTGACACAAAGTGCTATAACAATGCTAAAATTATATATATTTTTAGAAAATAGAGCTAGTGGAAATGTAACATAACTAAAGCTAAATAATAAGACAAGTATACAAGTTTGTCTTATTATTTTACTGAGTCTGGTAACCCTGATGGGGCCCCCTAGTGGCATGGGGCCCTCGGGCAGTGCCCGAGTGACTCAATGGTCAGTCCGCCCCTGCTCATGCGTTTTGTTTTTCTGAATGCATGAGATGTGATCTGGGAAATATATGAAAATTTAAATGCTTTCTAGATCACTCTTTAGGCCTCATGCACACTGGACATTTTGCTAACTCTCCTAGACACTGTTCCTCCTGGAAGCAGCGTTTTAGCAGGAAAAAGTTTGACTTTTTGTAAACTTGTGTAATGTGTTTAGACGCGTCAAGCACTTGGGCGATAATTAAATAAATAAATAATTTAATTGGCCAGAATAATAATTTATTATTATTACACACGCATCAAGCGTGCCAAAACTGCTGCTCCTGGACACTTGGACTGTGATTTTTTATTGTTTTGCTTCTAAACTCCTCTAAATGCATATGCATGTATGAACACATAAAATAAAAGTTAAGGCCATACTGTGTTGAGATGTTCCTGTTTTAAAGTAGGTTTACTGGCATTTAGCCATGTTTACCTACATATAAACTTTCTAATTGGATCTAGGACATACAGAATTCTGTTTTCTCCAAATGCAGCTAAACTGACTCCACCAAATCGCAGGTAAACACTAAGGCCCTGTACACACGATCAGACATGTCTGATGAGACTTGTCTGACGGACCGTTTTCATCAGACACCGTACACACCAATCCGATCAGACCAGAACGCTGTGACGTAGAACACAACGACGTGATGAAAAAATGAAGTTCAATGCTTCCAAGCATGCGTCGACTTGATTCTGAGCATGCGCGGGTTTTTGGTCCGATGCTTTTGTGTACTAACCATCGAACCTGTCCGACGGACAGGTTCCATCAGACAGGTTTTAAAGCATGTTTTAAAACTTTGGTCTGACGGACAACGGTCTTATGGGCCGTACACACCATCGAACTGGTCTGATGAAACTGGTCTGCTTTTCACAGGTTTTTTTTGCTGCGATTTGCATTTTGCAGTTTTATGTATTTTGGAAAATTTGTTGGGCAAATTTAAAAACGCAAATCGCTGCAAACACGCTGAAAAAATGCACTACATTATTTTCTGCAGCTTCCCTTTTGAAGTCTATTAAACCAAAAAAGTATAGTTTTGCATTTATAGAAGTTCCTGACCCTTTCCAAAAACGTAGCGGCACAAAAATGGCATTGATGTGAAAATGATCCATAGGAACCCATGTTAAAAAATAATTCCTGCATTTCTCCAAAAGGCCAAAAGCATGAAAAAACACATTGGTGTGAATGGAGCCTTATGCAGCATACACACGACCGTTATTCATGTCAACGAAGAAAAATGCATTTTTTTTAATTGGTCGTGAAAAACGGACAAGGCTCCAGAGCATTTTTCTCGATGAGAAAAATGGGCATTAAAAATTTAGAGCCTGCTCTATTTTTTCTCATCGTTTTTTCATGTCGTCGTTTTTCTCGCCGTGAAAAACAGTCGTGTGTAGGCTTTAACGATGGGGAAAAAAACGTGCATGGTCAGAAGAAAGTTATGAGGAGAGAAATTTGCATAATCAGCCCAAAGGGTGGCGCTATTCAAACGGAACTTCCCCTTTATAGTGCGGTTGTACGTGTTGTACGTCACTGCGCTTTGCTCAAGCATTTTTTATCACGATGGTGTGTAGGCAAGGCAGGCTTGAGAGGAATCACGTTGAGAAAAACATAGTTTTTCTCGTCATGAAGAACGGTCGTGTGTACGCGGCATTAGTGTGAATGGCACCTTTGAAAAAAAAATCTATTCATTTGTATGTATTTAGAAGTGTCCACTATGTTCATATAAAAACTGATTTTTCATTGTTCGGTTTTTGTTGGAAGGTTTTATGTACTTATTTTAACTTTGCATAGCACTACTTTTGTAGGGGAGCTTCAATTTCCCCTTTGTGTTTAAAGCCTGTGGGTAAATTAAGAAATTACTTTTCTTTCCTTAAGAACAAACTAAAAATGCAAATGAGTGCAAAATTGTTATGCTAGCGAGAAGCAGCTCAATGTGGGAAGCTCTTGGCATGGGAAAATTCAAGATCTTTTGCATCTGGAAGTTTTATGAAACAGATTTTATCCTGTGGGATTTAATAAAAGGATACTTCTTCAGCTCCATATATTTCAGCTAAGGTCGACTGGACTTGCACCATATGCTGTGTAGCCAAATGTTCACAACATATCTCAGTTGTTAAGCTCTAGTAGCAGAAGACATAATATAGAATTTTTGCATTCAGGTCTCCATGCCATGTTTAGCTGTGATATGCATACATTTATTTTTTTATGTGGCACTATGGCATATATTCTGAATTCATATTAGAAGTCAGGCTTGGGAGGGGTTTGATTTCCTGTGGCTACTCCCTTAAAGGTGATGTAATTGTGGGTTTAGCAAGTGCACAGTCAACATCATGCATATTCTTACTTCCAGTTTTAGTGGCAGAGGCAATTTTACGGTACTCATTTTGGATTCTAACTTTTATCAACATATTCTATGTTAATACAGTAAAACCTTGGATTGCGAGTAACGTGGTTTACAAATGTTTCGCAATACAAGCTGTTTTAAAAAAAAAAACATTCAATTCTCTGGGGTGTACAGTACCACATGTGGCCAGAGGTGCGGGGGTGCCAGTGATGCCCGGAAACACTCCATTTCCCAGTGTCTCCAAGCATCCCCGAGTGGTCTCTGAGCGTTACAGAGTGTCTCCAATGCCCACCCACCTCTGGCCACATGCGGTAATGCATACACTAGCAGTGATACTGGAACAAATTATCTGAGTTTCCATTGATTCCTATGGGGAAACTTGTTTTGATATACGAGTGCTTTGGATTACAAGCATTCTTCTGGAACAAATTATGCATGTAATCCAAGGTATTACTGTACCGTGCATGGTAGGTATTACTGTACAGTGCAGAATGCAGTCACATGCAAATGCATTTTAAAATCAGTGTGTTTTCAAGGTGCAGAACTGGGCACAGGTCTTTTTCCTTTTGTGCCAACACATAAGGCACCCAATGGGCACAAAAACTTGTTTATATATTCCTTAATAACCACACATTATATACAATAAATTCACTTGCCTTTTCAAACCCAGTCATTACCTTCTATAAGCATCAAGTGTCATCATAATAGTTTTGCACAGCCTATGTAGAGAGAAGAGATGTGTGTAGGACTCAACAGATCCTTCTACTGGTTGCCCACAGAAAACTACAGGGGGCAGGTACCAGACCATTCACCCTACACAAGGTAAAATAGGAGCACTATAAAGGAGTCTTTATAGCAGGAAGGATCTGCACAGAAGCAGAGGTTTTTTCATACTGGATTAATGCACAGATCTGAACAATACATAAAGATTCAAGTAGTAATACACATGGCTCTTGTATTTAGACAATATTTGTTTAGTTCCTGATATGAGCTTTAGGAATTTTAAGTTTCAGGTTTAGAGATACTATGTTTTAACTGGATTAAACTCGGGAACAGAAGCACATTATCTATAAAATAGATTTAAAAAAGGAACAGCATTTGAAGGAGTTTTCTGAAAAGAGTTCTGCTTGTACGATGTTATAGTTTGGGCCTCACAGGCTACCAGAACTTTTTAAATGTCAGTGGTAAATAATTCAAATTTTGACAAACTGGGTATAGTAGGGTGAGTTCTAAACCCACAGGGTTCTTTTGTTTGAGTGTGAGATCTGCTCACTACTGATGTAGTTCATGGCTGTGCTTCCTTAGCTCTGGAGTCTCACTTCCCATGCTTGTGAAAATGAGTCTCTATCCTGCATCTTCCTTTGTAACACAAAAAAGTGAACTGAGCGTTTTTATTATGGCCATCACTGGCAGGCATTCCTGGGAAAACTAAGTTAATATTTTGCCATCAGTTTCCCCCTAAAGCTTCGTACCCACGATCAGATATCTGATGGAATCTAATCCGATAGATTTTTTCGTCGGATATCTGATGAAGCTTTTGACTGTGCCAAAACGCGGTGACGTAAAACACTACGACGTTGTGAGAAAAATACGTCGACTTGATTCTGAGCATGCGTGGATTTTTGACCGATGGACTTCCACACAGACTATCGTTTTTTTATCCATAGGAAAAATTTAAAACATGTTCTATTTTTTTTCAACGATGGAAAACAAACCGATGGGGCCCACACACGATCGGTTTGTCCGATGAAAACAGTCCATCGGTCTGTTTTCATCAGACAAACTGATCGTGTGTACAGGGCTTTAGGCTTACCCTATCTAAACTAGTGTTGTCCCGACAGCACTTTTTTAGGACCGAGTACAAGTACCGATACTTTTTTTCAAGTAGTCACCGATACCGAATACCGATATTTTTTTTTACATGTGTCCCCAAATGCAGCCATGTCCCCCACATATGCAGCCATGTCCCCCCAGCCATGTCCCCCACATATGCAGCCATGTCCCTCCAGCCATGTCCCTTCAGCCATGTCCCTTCAGCCATGTCCCTTCAGCCATGTCCCTCACATATGCAGCCATGTCCCTCTAGCCATGTCCCTCACATATGCAGCCATGTCCCTCCAGCCATGTCCCTCTAGCCATGTCCCTCACATATGCAGCAATGTCCATTCAGCCATGTCCCTCTAGCCATGTCCCTCACATATGCAGCAATGTCCGTTCAGCCATGTCCCTCTAGCCATGTCCCTCACATATGCAGCAATGTCCCATGTCCCTCACATATGCAGCCATGTCCCATGTTCCTCTAGCCATGTCCCTCACATATGCAGCAATGTCCGTTCAGCCATGTCCCTCTAGCCATGTCCCTCACATATGCAGCCATGTCCCATGTCCCTCTAGCAATGTCCCTCACATATGCAGCAATGTCCGTTCAGCCATGTCCCTCTAGCCATGTTTCTCACATATGCAGCCATGTCCCATGTCCCTTCAGCTATTTCCCCCATACCTTTGCCGCCGAAAGCCGCATGGAGAAAATCACAGGATTCATTTGAATAGCCCGCGCGTATAGACACTCTCCCTTGCTCTGGATTGGACAGATCACGATCACCCATCCAATCCCGAGCAAGGGGGAGTGTCTATACGCGCAGAAACACTACAGCTATTCAAATGAATGCTGTGATGTTCCCGCACGGCGTTTAACCCCTTGCGGCGGCTTTCGATGCGGCGGCGCGACGCGACGGCTTTCGATTCGGCGGCGGCAGTACAAGTACTCGCGCAAATACTCGGCATCGGTCCCGATACCGATACTAGTAACGGTATCGGGACAACCCTAATCTAAACAATTACAAAAATAAAGCTGGCCTTCACTCTACAACCATATTGTATAATCTCTGTACAAATTTACCAAAACTATAGCAATATTAAAGCGGAGTTCCACCCATAAAAACACTTTTTTTCATTACATCCAGCATACTGGCGTCAGCCCCAGTATGCTGTTTTTTTTTTTTTTTTAATGCTCGTACTTACTGTATACCACAACATTGATTTCCAGGCGCACCGCGGAGTGTCGCCGCTATAAGGCGTCACGCCTTCCGGAAACAGCCGATTAGCATTCGGCGCCTGCGCATAGACCCAGGAGCTGACTGCGCAGGCGCCGAAAATAGCCGGTCCTAGTTCGGGTTTTTTCGGAGGGCGCGACGCGCTATATACGGCGCCTGCGCAGTCAGCTCCTGGGCCTGTGCGCAGGCGCCGAGTAAAAGCCGAATGCTAATCGGCTTTTTCCGGAAGGCGTGACGCCTTATAGCGGCGACACTCCGCGGTGCGCCAGGAAATTATATTTGGGAGAAACAGTAAGTACAAACAAAACAGCATACTGCTGACGCCAGTATGCTGGATGTAATGAAAAAAGTGATTTTAAGGGTGGAACTCCGCTTTAAGACATATCTAAACAATCCATTCAATTTGTATCAATTCAGGTAGGCTTTTTTTTACTACGTAGTTATTGGTAGATTTAAAAGAAAATTGTACAGTCAGATATTATAATTTATGATTTTAGATTTTTGTGCTTGCCAAGAAACTTTTTTCCTGAAGTCCATCGAGGGACACTCAAGATTAGGACACCAACAAAAAACATTAGGTATATAGCCTCCTAACTGTTTTGTAGAAAGCAGTGCATAAGGCCAGGGGTGGGAAACATGTCCTTCAAGGGAAAGATTTCATGATAAGTACAGACATGTGTTTTCTTTATAATCCATTGAGGGACACAGGAGTTGTAGAAGTTCTTAAACAGACGGGATGTCAAAAAGCAGTTCAACTGTGGGGTGGTCAAAAGACACTAAGGCCACGTACACACGATGGCCCCATGGGTTATTTAACCTTCGGTTAAAAAAAAAGCCAACTTGCTTTAAAATTTAACCGATGGACGCCTAACGATAGGTCAAAACCGATCGTTAGTAGGCACGACCATCGGTTAAAAATCCACGCATGCTCAGAATCAAGTCGACGCATGCTTGGAAGCATTAAACTTAATTTTCGTCGTCGTTGTGTTTTATGTCACCGCGTTCTAACACAATCGTTTTTTTTAACCGATGATGTGTAGGCACATCAGACCATCAGTCAGCTTCATTGGTTAACCGATGACAACGGTCCTTCGGACCATTCTCATCGGATGGACTGATCGTGTGTACGAGGCCTAAGACCCCATATTAGATTTTCTGCAGATTTTTTTCTTCAGATTTACCAAAACCATGTAGTACAAGGGCCTGCCTGATTGCATATAAATTGAAACTCTTAAGGTTTGACCTCATGTTATATGTTCTGAAGACAAAATTCTGCAGAAAATAAACATTTTTTTCATATTAAGCATCCTTTACCTGCAGACATTCCTCTTTTCACTTCCTCATTGTTCGTTTTTGCTCAGAAGTTGCTCTATTTCTCTGTTCTGTTCACTTCCTGCTTGTCTGATTGTTACTCACCACCACGAAGGGAGGCTTTACTGCGGTGGTCAGTGACACGCTCGCCCCCTCCTGGGAACTACATCTGTGCGGCAGGACGCTCTCTACATGTTCAAGGAGGTGTGAATGACTGGGTGTGCCGCAATGCCAGACCAAGGCAGATAAATACCAATCAGGGAAACAAAGTGATACCAGAAGGAGCCATAGGTCTCAACCAAAAAATAGAGGAACAACCAACCACCTGAATAGAAGAAAAAACTAGGCCAACAACTAGTGTGGTCAGCAAAACATACTTAAACTGATTTAGTAAAGCAAATAGGCTGGGAATTTTCTCTTAGCTTAGTGAATGAGGTGGCTTTTAACAACCAATTGTGTGTTTGTGTTTGCTATATTTAGTGCTCAATGATGTGTGGAAAATTTTTTTTTCACTTATTCTCCCTGATATGATTGTATATTCTTTGCAAAGTGAATTTTCACTACATTTACTAATCTAAGGGAAAAATACCCTGCTAATTGAAATTCTATTGCAAAATGAACAGTCTTTGCCTTTAATAAATCAACCCCTTTGTTTACAGGGCCAAGCTACATGGTAAAATAGACATACTGGGGTGGATATACTAAAAGAAAGTAGACTGTTTACTTTGCAAGGGAATTTTCCCTTGGCTTAGTGAATATGGTGAAACTTCACTTGGCAAAGAATACCCAACTACCTGGTAGGAAAGAAAAAAACTGTATTTTTGCTTGCACAAGTGGATGATGGAATTCAGCAGAGCTTCCCCTCATTTACTAAACTAAGAGAAAATTCTGTTCCAATGTGAGAACAGCCTTTTTGTCTTTAAATCAGCCCTATTATATCCAAAAGCAATTTTTTTTACAACTGCAGGAAAGGTTAAAGCCTAGCATACCCAAGCATGTCCGGGGAAAAGTCCAACCGATCAACAGCTATCGATGTGTAAGTTTAGCCAAACAGATAAATGCAGCTAAAATATAGTATAAACTAACTGCCCAAAAAATGTAATTTTGGTCTGTTCTCTTTATAGATTCACAGCCCTTTGCTGTGCAGAAAGCATTATTGACCTAAAGTTCTGTCCCTCAATCTCTACTATGAATGCTGATGTGCTCAAAAAAGGTCAGTTTTTGCACATGATTTTTGCAGAGGCGAGCGAGTTTACGATGAAGGAAAGACTCTCTCTTAAGCAAGCTTTAAATGTTGCCTTTGCAATGCCTTTACTAATGTTGCACATTGTTTCTAATAATAAGCAGTATAAATACATTTTTAAATCTGATTTGCTAGCGATCACATGACCACACAGCTCCATGTTTTTGGTGGCTAGTGGGAGGAGACCTCAACAACACCCAGAGCCATTACCGCTTTGGGAATTCCTCACTGTCGTGGCTCTTGCATCAACCATTCTGGACTTGGAGCTGTGCAGTCATGTGACCTTTAGCAAACAGACTGAATAAAAAAAGTATATATACTACTTATTAGAAATGATGTACAGCAGAAATAAAAGCAGATCAAGGGTAACATCTAAAGCCTACTTAGAGGATAGCATTTCATGTTTCTTTAAAGAAGACCTCCCTACAGAAAAGATAAATCATCTAATGCAGTATATGTATTTAGGTAATCAAGCATGCTGCTTTTCACTCAAATTTTGCTTTCTATGTGCAGCCTGTGTCCTTGCTACTGTGCTGCCATTTTTAAAATTCGTGCCATACTACGCATGCATATGAGGGAGCACATGACTTCATAAACCTCGTCTCATGCATGTGATGTACAACATTACAGTCATCTGTTTTGTTTTCTTTTCTAAGCCTTCTCAAAAGATCTTTAGGAGAAAAATGTTTTTTAGTCCTGCTTTACATATATGTAATGCGGGAACCAAAGCGATTCCAGTGTGGGTTCCGCATCGCATGTCACTTGCCGGCAGTTCACACTGACATCTGCGAACCACTGCAGGTGTCAATGCAAAGTTAATGACACCCCCAGATCGTTTCAGAAAACCGATCACATAGGTGTGAACACCCATGTTATACAATTCCAGTGTGTACCAAAAAAAAAAAAAGCGTCATGCACCATTTTGGTGCGAATGCGTTTTCAGACATACATTTTGTATGGCTGAATTTGCATCGCACAGACATCGCATTTAATATGCACAGAAATGCGATGTGAATCATATGCTATGTCTATGATTGCACAAGTGTGATAAATGAGTTTAATGACATGAGCTTCATCTCGCACATGTGCAGTATGAGAATGCTGCATTATTTTGCAGCTTGGATAAAATTTCTCCCTGAAGACACTAGGGACGTTGCCTTCCCAGGGGGCATCTGTGTGGCTGGAGCTACATAAATAGTGCCTTCAGGTGAACAAGGAAGTGGATGCGGAATTGGTAAGTTAGGGTGAAAAGAAACATGTAGAGGTGCATGCTGATGTGAATTATAGCTAAAGGGGGAAAAGGTCCGCTTTGGGGCACAGCAGTGTGGCAGGTAAACATTGGAGCAACATTTTTTTTTTTTATCATACCTAAATCTATCTCTGTACAAGGAAGCATTGCCTTCCAAAAAAGAGTTTACTACAAAGCACAGCTCTTTGACCCTAAAATATGGAGTTTACTGATTGGAGGAGGGAACACGATTATTAGGCTATGGCTCCTCTATCGAATTCTGTCCACTCACAGCCTGGATGATCAGATATAGAATAAAAGAAGACATTTGTTCACTGATGCCAACAAAATAGTGATGTGCTAAACATACTGCCTATTTACCAGATTAAACCTAAGTACTGTAAACTACATCAATGTTCTGTCAGGAATTGCTGCATCACTTGTTAAATGCTGGAAAATATTCATGTCGTTTTCAGGTTTATAATTCTGAAGTATCGGATTTATAAACTGAAGTGGGAGACCTTTTATGAACTTTTGTTTATTTTGTTAGCTTGCCTGGAAAACCTGTTTGTTTTTAATACTAATTCTGGGTTCTGTGCACATATCTGCCTAACCAAGTATCTTTGCTGCTTTTTGTTACACTAGACCCCGATTAATGAATTATATAAGGTAGCAAGGTAGTAGAGGGCAATTTTATTGTATATTTTAAAAACGCGCTTGTTTGTTTTGAAAACCGTATTCAGGTATTGTTTATATAGTTATATATTTTAAACACCCATTCTACAAATAATGACTTACATTTAAAGTGTGTGTAAAGGCTCGTTTTAAAAAGAATAAAAAAATAACAAACATGTAATGTTTACCTTCTCTGTGCAGTTGGTTTTGCACAGAGTAGCCTGAATCCTCCTCTTCTCAGGTATCTCTTTGCTGCTCCTGGCCCCTCCCTCCTTTTGTGTGCCCCCACAGTCAGCAGCTTCCTATGGGGGCACTGGAGCTGAGTCTCAGCTATGTGTGTCCTTTCAGACATGGACCCCCGACCTGGCCCCACCCCCTCTCTCCCCTGATTGGCTGACTGACAGCCGCGGGCACCAGTGGCACCGCTGCTGTGTCTTAGCCAATCAGGGGGAGTGTCCCAGATGGCTTAGACATTTGTGGAAATTGCTGGATAGAGGTGGGGCTCAGGTAAGTAATTAGGGTAATGCTGGGGAGACTGTTACACTCAGAAGATTTTTTATCTTGATGCATAGAAAGCATTAAGATAAAAAAACCTTCTGACTTTCCAACTCCTTTAAAGCGGTTGTATACACTCTGATACTACTTGCACCTACATTAAGGCTTACCTGTAGGTGCTTGCAATATCTCCTTAACCTACATGATTAAGGAGATATTTGCAGAAAATCGGGCATTGATGTCTATGGCGCATGCGCACTCCGTGCGCTGGGTCTTGAATGGAAATAATTTTCCAAAAGTTGATCATTAGATTGACTTCTGTTAAGCAGGAGTGGTCAGACATAGGTTCAAATTTGGCTGGTCTCTGCGGAAATGGCCAAGTTTCCATCCATCCATGGCTAGCTTAGGAGAAGTATGTAGACTGCTATTGCTGAGCTCCTTCTGAAATGCTAGTGGCCTAGCTGCTATGCTCCAGCTTCTATGCTTTTTGAGTTACTTACTTGGAACAAGTATGTTTATCAGGCAAGTCAGAAAAAGTCATGGCTAGTGACTGAAAGTATTCAATCGGCATGACAATCGGGCAGTTACATTTTTCTGAAGTGGACATCAACAATGCCAGCTTTTATGTTTTCTTATAGAAAGGTTTTTTCAAAGAACAATTCCAGGCAACAGGTGAAATCAGTCAGTGAGTTACTATTGCTGTGCCAAATTCAGAAAGTTCACTCAGTTTACCTGAATGTGTTCTGTATAATCCACTGCAGACTCACAGATCACCGCACAGGACCAGTAGTGTTGCATAACCAATCACATTCAGCTCTTAAAGTAGGCTTGAATGTGGTTGGTGGCTGTAGGATTACCAGGTGAAAATAGAGGAAAAAATGCAACCACCATAGAACTAGTAGGAGGCAATGTGTTACATTTTTGTTTTTGGGTTTAAACCCTTTTTAAATTGGAGAAAGCAGCATTTATTTTTCAAAACTGTTTTCTATCTAAACTGTTTTACTTAACCAATTAACAATGAATGTATGTATTGTTCTGTACCTGGCATCTTAAAATGAAAAACCACTAGAAACCACTAGTCATTTACCCCTTCTCTATCTTTGGAAAGGATTTCTAGTTCACATCCCAGCCAGAGAATGATTTTTATGGATCCTTTCAGCAATTGGATTGTCAGAGAACGGGGTGTAGTTTGGGTAGCCATTCCAGGGCAAATTTTAAATGGTGTGAATCGTTTCCCTTTAAAAGTGGGACAGAAAAGAAGATTCCACAATATGGTAAATATATTTGAAGAGAAGAAAGTACAGATGGTTTAAAAGTGCAACTTTTTTTGGGTAATGAGGCCACTTTAATGAATGAGCTTTTTAGCTAGTCATATTTGCCTTTGGATTAACAACTATGATAAATTTAGGATCGGCTTTGCATTCTCCTTGTTTGCAGTTTTAGAAATATGTGTGCATCTTCAGTGACCTACTTTTAGAATTGTAAATTGCTGTTCTCATCTCACCAGAAATATATATATATATATAAAAAAAAGTTGAACATTACCTGCAGACAAAATGTTTACTTCAGCAATTTACTGTTATAATAATGTGCGTCGATAAGTATTCTTGGCAGGCCGACATTTTTCCAAAACAAGAAGTTGCACAACAGACCATAGCGGTACTGCAGCAGAAAGATGGACACCAGCATAATAAAATGAAATTCAGCCTAGAGGTTTTCTTTATAGAAGAGCATTAGCTGTTTTTGACATCTATTGTTTTATAGAGGCAACAATATATATATGTGGAGTACAGTATATAGTTTAGAACAATGTCATTGTTTTACAGTGCTACATATGTTAGTGAAGTAAATCATGGAAATAAATGGAAACACTCATCATACACATACAGATATAATACGTTTCTAAGACCGTAATATAGGTTGACCTGTTATGGAACTGATGATCATTCTACACATTTTCAGCACAGATAACTTTTACGACATGTTAAATAACTATAATACTTTTTTTCAAACTTTAATCAACTTTTGTTGTGTTTTTACATACAGAGAGAGAAATAGGAAGAGAATGTATTAGCAATACTTTGTGATGTAATAAAATCAAAGGTTCACTTTGCAGAATATTGTGTTCGATATAATTATTATTGTAGACTTTAACATAGTTTATATCATTGAGTAGGAAACCGCTTAATTTCTAAACATGGCATTCCTAGGCCTACTGTATTGATTGAAGTGGTTGTAAACCCACAAATATACCCAGTGAAGTAAACAGTCTGATACACAGAGATGAACCAAATCCTTCTACATAGGTCTTGTTTATCTGCAGTCTTCTCATCTCTACACCCCTTGAAAAGGGCAGATCATAGGTAAATATATTTTTTCACCTGTCCCAAGCTTAGAGGAGGGGGTGGGGAGACTACAGTTAGAGTGTGAGAGCTGATTGAAGGAAAGGCACAGCCCCCCCCCCCTACACACAGCATAAGAAATGTTGAGAATAGACAAGCTCTGTTATGAGCCCTCTTTTTCACCCCCCCCCCCGATAGAAATTTATATCATGTGTCGGGAGAACTTCTCAGAAGTGTTTAATGCTGATAACAGAGGAACGAAGCACCAGAGAGAAACAACACTTAGAGCTTTGGAGAGAGATAAGTAAACACCCCAGATGTCCTAACCATGAACATGCTAAATCAGCAAGGAAAATTTACAAGAAAGAGGTATACTACAAAGCTGTAGAGGAAAAAAGTAAGGTATAAGTTGGAAGAGAGCATTTAAAAAGAGCAAGTAGTGAAGATGGGTCAAGGGAATATAGGAAACAAGTGAGGGTACACGCTTCCAAAAAAATGAGAAGCTGTGTACGTCTTGCTACCTCTCCATCCATATCTTAAAAAGATGGCAATTCCAGACACCAGTCATCCAATATAGAGATGTTGTGCTCATATTCCAATTAGAGCTTTGTAGATCGACAAGCATTTAAAGGATATCCATGTTTGTTGGAATGGTGTAATGGTATCCATGTAAATAGCTCTGGTTTCTTCCATAGAATAAAGGGTATTAAAGTCATGTGATAGTAAACTTCTAATAAAAGGAGATCAAGGCATTCACTTTGTTTAGCAGGTAGATGCTCAGAGATCCTTTGTATTTTCTTTAAGGCCTCGTACACACGATCAAATCTGTCCGCTGGAAACGGTCTGCTGGACCGTTTCAGCAGACAGATTCGATCGTGTGTACGGCCGAGCCGACGGATTTGGCCACCCGACAGATTTCAAAGCATGCTTTGAAATCTATCGGGTGGGATTCCGTCCGCCCGACATGTCTGCTGGTTAGTACACTTACCAGCAGACATGTCGTCCCGCACCGCCGCCGAATGGATTTGGCGCATGCGCGGAAGTTTTTTACTTCCTGGTACACGCGAGCAAACCAAAATCCCAGCAGACAGATTTGTTCAAATCTGTCGGACAGACAGATTTGAACAAATCTGTCTGCTCGTGTGTACGAGGCCTAAGAGGGAACAATATATAACAGGAACAGAGTAGGGCACAGAGCTGGGACTGACCCTGTAATCTGGGCAATGAGGCCACAAATGTTTAGTCCAGAATGAGATTATATCAGCACAGTCCCACTAAATATGTAGCAATGATCCATTGGCTAGTTTGCATCTCCAGCAGCTGTTAGATGTTGTCAGGTACCAGGCTTGTAATTTAATTGGCATGGTGTAACATTGTGTAGGGAATTTATAAGAAGTTTCTTGCAATTTGGTGCTAATTGAACCCTCATGAGCTAGTTTACAGTCTCATTTCTACTGTGTATCAGTAAGGGGAGACTTATGCTCAGTTTATCACACATTTAAATTTTTATTATACTTGCAAATGTAATTATCTCTTATTATGTCATAACAGTTTAACCCTTAAAGTTTATGTATAGCCAAAACTTTTTAGTTTTGGCTAGTGGGAATGGTTTAAACTCTTACAAGTTAAATGTTGTTGTCTGTGTCAGGTGGGGAGATTTTAATCACATCAAGTCAATCACTTCCTGTTCTGCAATCCAAATGTAGGTGAGAGGAAATCTCCTAAAATTTAGCTCCTTTTTTAGGGCTCTTTCACACGGAGCGGTCCGTTTTTCGGTCCGCTCCGTGTGTCCGTCGGCTCAGCGGGGGATCTCCGCTGAGCTGTCGGGCGGACAGGGCGGTCCCCGCACACTGTGCAGGGACCGCCCTGTCTCTCCTCCGCTATCCCCTATGGGGAATCAGATGGAAACGGACCGTCTGTCCGTTTGCATCCGATCCCTTTGGCCGGACGGAAGAAAAATAGGACATTCTTCCGTCCGAAAAAACGGATGCGGATCTGGCGGACGTTAGCGGATGCATCATCCGCTAACGGATCCGCTCCCATAGGGGCCCATTACAAGTCCGTTAACGGACTTGTAATTAGCGGACCGTTCGTCCGATAGTGTGAAAGGGCCCTTAGGGAGTTGTCACTGGGACAAGTGTCACCACTTGAAGATTTAACCACCTTTTGGTTGTGTGTGTGTGTGACAACTTCAAAAAATATTTCAGATCACTTTGTCTCAGTGACAGTTGTCAACAGGACAAACAGAGAGGGGGACTTTACTTAAGGGGGTCACGCAACAAAAACTTAAGACAGTGTAAACCTTTCCCATGCTATCCAAAAATATGCATTTACTTACACTTTAAAGAACCCCTGTCATTAGTGAAATACAGAGACTGATATTATTATTATACAGGATTTATATAGCGCCAACAGTTTACCCAGCGCTTTACAATAAACATGGGGACAGTACATTTACAATACAGTTTAATACAGAAGAAATAGATGGAGCTCACATTCTAAAGGGAGGGGGAGGTGGTACAAAATGTAATGGCTGCGAGGGAAGATCATTTGGAGGGGACTCAAGTACAGTTCTTAGGTGGGGATAGACTTCCCTGAATAAGTACATTATTCAAGGATTGCCTAAAGGCGGACAGGGTAAGAGCTGACCGGACATCCTGGGGCAGAGAGTTCCAGAGAATGGGAGAGGCTCTGGAGAAGTCCTGTAGGCGAGCATGAGAGGATATAATTGGTCTGCTGGTTGCCTGAGTGTGTTTTGCCTTCTTGCTTCTGAATCACAAAGCTAGAACAACCATGCAACAAACTGTCAGATTTTATTATCATTATGATTGTTCAGAGGGATAACGTAAAGGGTATGCTAGAAATATTTTGATAATACCTACCTATAGTAGCTTTCTGGTTAGATGCTCTTTCTACATAATTATTTTAGTTATGAAGGGACCAATAATAATTCTAAGTCTGGAGGCAGATATCTCCTCCGTTGTAATAGATTTAAACATTGTCTGTCTTGGTAAAAGGTTAAAGGTTTAGGAGCCGGTCTTCTCCATTGTAACTCCATTATTTTGAGCTAGTAGATAAATGCTTGCAGTTAGCTATGGCACCTTCTCCTCAGAAACATCTAAAGGGTAATATGAAGTCATATGAAGTCAAGAGTGGTTGCTCTTTAAAGTATCCTCCTGTGCCATCTGTCCTCCAATCTCATTTCTTAAAACCAGCTTCCACAACTCTCAAATAAAAATGGAGGAAACCCAAATATAATGTAACACCGTTTTTATTATTTTTGTGTATAAGCCACAGGCATCCAAAAAAGGTGCACATTCAATATATTAGCTTGTTTGCCTTGTATATGGTAATTGCATTACTGGCCTGTTTCAAGATGGCAGTGCGCTCCAAGGACTGGAAGTGACGTCACAAATGTAGTCCCATCAATGTATTTCATCTATAGTATGTCTTTAGGGATTGATGCTCTCCTACATCACTCCCCTCTATATGCATCATGTACGTGCACCACTGGCCACAATTTACACAATCAATACTACTATGCAAGTGTCCAAAAATGTTACAATATAAAATATTATTAAAGGTGTCCACTTTGTATATCCATTGTATCTCATTCTGAGACATAGCTCTTTTAAGATTATTTCCTATACCCTATCTCTTCCATAGAAGATTAGACCCTTCGGTTCAGAATTATGGTGAAAATACCTGGACACAATGGCCCGGATTCACATACATCGGTGCATATATATGCCGGCGCAACGCAGAGAGGGAAGCATGGAATTCACAAAGCAAATGCTCACAACGTTGCGCCGGCGTAGCGTATAGTCATAGGCGTAAGGCAGCGTAAGTGGAAGTGGGCTGGAAGTGGGCGTGATACATTTTAATGAAGCGTGACCCCATGCAAATGATGAGCTGAGCTTCAGACAAGTACTTAAAATGAACTGCGCATGCGTCGTACCTTGGACGTATCCCAGTGCGCATGCTCACAATCATGTCGAAACAACTGGCTAAGAAATGTTGAATCACTGCCTACGACGTGAACGTAACCTACGCCCAGCCCTATTCACGTACTACGTAAACATGAGCTGTGCCTCCAATATGGGGAATAACTTTACGCCGGATGTAACCCTTACGCAAATCGATTAAAACATGCGCCGGGCGCTAGTACGTTCGTGAATCGGCGTATCTCCCTCATTTGCATATTTACATCGAACATCAATGGGAGTGCCAAATGCGTCCAGCTTAACTACAGTATGCGCCCACTATACGCCGGCGTAGGCAAGTTACGTCGGTCGGACGAAGTCAGTTTTTAGACGTATCTTAGTTCTGTGGGCACGGCGCACAGATACGACGGCGCATATTTACACTTACGTGGTGTATTTCGAGATAAGTGCTTTGTGAATCTGGGCCAATGTGTTTACTAATTCTTATTAACAGCTTCTTGGTTATTCTCCCTACATATTGTAGCTCGCAGCTGTGACTGGAGCCTGTGGATGTAAATATGGAGCATGTGTGCTCCCCTGGGCTCCCATCCACATCCATAGGCTCTAGTGACAGCTAAACCCTACTTGGCTCTCCTACATCTCGATTAATGGATGATCAGACTCGGGTGAAGTGGAAGACCCCCATGTTTTAGGGCTCTTAACCCTTTACTTCTGTGAGTTGCTATTTACATAGCTTGCTTTTCATTCACCTTTTACTACCCTTAATCTGCTGCCTCCAGTGGTGTCTCCTTTGCATTACAGCCACAGATGCTGCGAAGGTCCATCCACAGAAGCTGGTCCTGCATGATGTTTCTACATGTATAAGCCTGATTGGGTCATGACAAACCACATGACCCAAATGAAATCCCTGGCCTGTAGTGTTCACGAAGGAGCTTTTCCTCTTACCTTGGTCAAGATCCAAAGCCCAAAAACAGAAAACTGTACTCTGGAGCTACCTCTGGAGCCTATATAAAATGGCACAGCCTGGACAACAGACATACTGTATCCAAGACAATCCCATGTACCCCTTCTGGCTATTGGTTATCCTGCCTGTGCAATAAATAAAATGAGTCTTTATGTGGTCAGGATATTTTTTCTTTTAACAACCTACATTTCATTTTATGGGAAGCTTAGCACATAGTTCACTGGGGAAGGAAACAGTGATTGGTTCATTTTCTAGGTAGTTATACATATAGCAGAGGAAGATTTTATGGCACTGTGCAGTAGATTTTAGGAGCTGTTTACAGCGTAACTATTGACCTCACCTCACATCTCTCTTTACTATAAGAAATGTGCACCCTTTGGCAGAACTCCCAAAAATTCTCTTTTCTCATTCTAAGTCCTGAGATAAATTTGTATATAGAATTTTTAATCATTTCTAAGATTTCTCATTCAAAAGTACAGCTTTTTCCCAGGTTCAGTAAGAAGATAAAGCTATAACTTTTCGGCCTCAAGGTGTTGTTGAAACACCACTTCTTAGTTATTATTTTTTTGTCTTTTGTCCTAAATAAGATAGGAAAAGCAAGTTTAAAATACCTGGTACAGTCTCCCAACCAGTGTTTACCATTACAGCTACATTGTAGCTAAAAGGTGCTGCCGCGGCCCCAATGTGAAAGGAGTCTTATAGGAACAAAAGTATAGATAACTTTAACTTGATTGTGAATTAGTAACAGGAAATATTCAAAAGACCATTTAGTGATAAATGAACACACAGAAGGTAGGCTCGAACACAAGGGGCCAGATCCACAAAGGAATTACGCCGGCGTATCTACAGATACACCGGCGTAATTTGAAAACATGATACGCCGGACTTACGCTAAGATACGACTGGTGTAAGTTTCTTATATCATCGTATCTTAGATGCATATTTACGCTGGATGCTAGGGGCGCTTCCGTCTATTTCCAGCGTAAAATATGCAAATGAGCGAGTTACGCTAATTCCCGAACGTATGGCGCATTCCCTTTACGTAGTTTGCATAAGCGTTTCTCCGGCGTAAAGATAAAGCTGCTATAGTGAGGCGCAGCCAATGTTAAGTATGGACGTCGGGACAGCGTCGTATTGGACGTCGTTTACGTCGTTTGCGTATGCCGATCCAGAATGGGCCTGGGCGTAAGTTACGTTCACGTCGTTTTCATTGACTATTTGCGACGTGATTTCACGCATGCGCACTAGGATTCGTCCACGGCCGGCGCATGCGCAGTTAAAAAAAAGCGTTGTTTGCGTCGGGTCATTCATAATTATAATAAAATACGCCCCCCAATAAATTTGAATTACACCCGCGTACGCCGGCCCATTTACGCTACGCCACCGTAAGTTACATTGGCATTTCTTTGAGGATAAGGATACACCGCTGTGACTTACAGCGGCGTAGTGTAAATGGGTCACGCCGCGCTGGCGGCAAAGGTATGTGGATCTGGCCCAAGGTTATTTACTCGAACGTGCAATATCTGGTGCAGCTCTCCATAGAAACCAACCATGTTTTATATTAAAAGCTTTATTGAACAAACTAAACT
Organism: Rana kukunoris; assembly: GCA_029574335.1. Lineage (NCBI taxonomy): Eukaryota > Metazoa > Chordata > Amphibia > Anura > Ranidae > Rana > Rana kukunoris. Next base: position 562,095,153 of record CM056049.1, on the reverse strand, counting down.
TAGGCCCCGTACACTCCGTGGACCGTTTTCATCGGACATGTCTCCTGCAGTATTTTGGTCCAGCGGTGTGTACACACCATCAGACGAAAATCCCCTCGGACAGAGAACGCGGTGACGTATACATCACCGACGTGCTCAATCCAGGAAGTTCAATGCTTCTACGCGGGGGATTTCTGTCCGCTGGTTAGTTGTACTAACCAGCGGACATGTCCGACGGACATGTTTCCAGCGGACAAGTTTTAAAGCATGTTTTAAAACTTTTTTCCGCAGGAAACCTGTCCGCTAGGCCGTACACATGATCTGATATGTCCGCGGAAACTGGTCTGCGGACCAGTTTCAGCAGACATGTTCGATCGCGTGGACGCGGCCTTAGAAGCTGATTGGCTACCAGGTACAGCTGCACTTGATTCTAAGTGCACCCATTTTAGTAAATCAACCCCACAGTCCACTAGACAGTATAATCACTATGCCAAGCTTCTGTAACACTAGACTGGGATTAAAGTGGATGTAAACCGGATTCTTGAAATTTTAATTAGGCACATATATCTACAGTGTTTTGTTATCTCTCTTCAATGAGCCAAGTCCCATAGCTCTCTCCTGACCCGTTCCTCTGTTATCATCCTGATAACTCTGGACAAATCCTTTAGACTTTTTAGACTAAAGCAGCCTGAATCTTTTGTCCGGGGAGGTTGCTAAAATAGATTAGCAGAGAGCAAGCCCTGTTACAAAACACCTCTGAGAGTCTCTGTTTATGATGAGAGGGGGTGTGTGCCTTTGCTCCAATCAGCAATGTTTGCTATCTTGGCTGTATGCCCAGACATCACACTCTGTGTTAAACAGAAAGAGAAAATCTCCTAACCCGATCTGTTCACTTCACTGGGTGTATGGAGGGTTTACATCCACTTTAACTCATGAACAGTGTTAATTTTGACGTCATGTTTTGATTCAGTTTTAGTCTTATGACTAAAATGCTATTTTCATTTTAATGTCGTATCTTAGTCATCTGAATTAATTTAGTTTTAGTCATATTTTATTTGACTAAAATCTCCAGTACACTATTGTCGACTAAAATCTCCAGTACATTAAATTAAGCCTTAAGCATATTTTAGTCATCTGAATTGTTTTAGTTGTATTTTATGTGACTAAAATAGTGTTTATTTCCTCCACGAAAATATTTTCTTTAAGGAAATTAAGACTCCCCATGAATCAGCAAAGTCAGCAATAAATAACTTCAGTGTTAATAATAATACTGTAACTAGTCTAGAGTGTACTTTAGGACAGGACTCGACAAAATCCAATTGCGACAAGAAATTGTGACCTGGCGCCTGGGGAAGCTTAGGGCTGCAGAAGGCCGCAAAGCCGCAACCTCAATTACCGTCTGGCGCGGGGAGCGATCGCAGCGGGCCTGCGCCCACCGGTAATTGAGGCCGGGGGTTTGCGGCCTTCACAGAAGGAAGCTGAGGCCAGCAGAAGGAATCTAGGAGTGGCCATCTTGTGGTGGCCGTTGGCATTACAGGTTACATTACATTACAAGTAGCAAAAAACAGCAGTTCTAATGTGTTTTTTCACTGCCATCTCCTTCCCTCTAATTAGAACCCCAAAACATTATATATATTTTTTATTCTAACACCCTAGAGAACAAAATAGTGGTTGTTGTAATACTTTCTGTCACACCGTATTTGCGCTGCGGTCTTACAAGCGCACTTTTTTTTGGGGAAAAATACACTTTTTTAAATTAAAAAAATAAGACAAGAGTAAAGTTTGCCCAATTTTTTTTATATTGTGAAAGATAATGTTATGCCAAGTAAATTGATACCCAACATGTCACGCTTGTGGAATGGCGACAAACTTTTACACTTTAAAATCTCCATAGGCGATGGTTAAAAAATTCTACAGGTTGCATGTTTAAAGTTACAGAGGAGGTCTAGGGCTAGAATTATTGCTCTCACTCTACCAATCGCGGCGATACCTCACATGTGTGGTTTGAATGGCGTTTACATATGCGGGCGCTACTCACGTTTGCGTTCGCTTCTGCGTGCAAGCTTTGTGGGACGGGGTGCGTTTTTTGGCTCCTAACTTTTTTTAGCTGGCTCCTAGATTCCAAGCAAATTTGTCAAACCCTGCTCTAGAACAGTGTGAACCTTGGCACCCAAGATGTTTTGGGACTACATTTCCCATGATGCTCTTGCACTCTGCAGTGTAGTTGAGCATCATGGGAAATGTAGTTCCAAAACATCTGGGGTGCCAAGGTTCGCCATCACTGCTCTAGGAGAATGGCTAGGATATGGTACAATGGTCCCTCAAAGGTGTCTCCTATCATAAGCAATGGGTAAAGGTCTCTGTGTAGCAGCTGTAAAGGGACAATCTTTAGTCCAAACTCTTCATTCAGGCTAGTGTTGAGACCCAATTGTACATTTGTACCATTGGTGCACAGAAGAATAGTCCCCAGTCAAACCTACAGGCATCAATAAGACTGCTAGATGGCTGCATGGTCAATTCCATAACTTCTCTTCAGCATCAGATTATAAATCTCCACAGCAGCAGCTCACCAGTCCCAGCAATATTGTAGCTCAACATGCAGTCACACACAGGGTTCAGTCTACTGCTCTGCACCCAGGTGACTTTGGCTGTTGGCACACCTGGACTTGCCACTCCCGATCCTGTTTAGGTTGCGGTTATGTAACAGTGGTGGGGCATGCTGGACAGATACTCTCTGCGCGCCCCCTTGACATACTCTGAGCAGGAGGATGCTGAGTACTCTACAGCCTGAGAAAATGCAGCTCTTTCTCCTCCTCCTGGCAATCTCCTTCTAGAAAATGCAGTTCAAAAGCCTCTTGATTATATGTAGATGTAGAGTCTCCCTCCTCTGGACTACAGTTCTCATAAGGCAGGGCTGCCTGACGAAGTCTATTAAACTCTTCCTGCTCAGCAGCTCCCTCCTCTTGCTAATGTAGCTGTCAACCAGGGCAGCAGCTATAGAAAGCAGCTGCAGCCAGTGTTTCTGCCACTCTCCATTCTTGGCAAAGCACCAGACTACATATGTGTATAAAAGGAATGTAGTGTTCTTTAGATGCATGTACAGAAATCAACTATTGTAAACATACATTGAAAGGATGTAAATAACATTATTAATACGGAAGAGCAAGCAGAAAATCTGAAATGATCAGAAATTGCGTTTACAAAATACTTCACTGATAACTCAAAATATGTGCTTACTGGAAAAAGTGTTATATTTCCTTTTAATGCAGATTTGTTTCATGTGAAGCAAGATAAGCATTGTAGGAATTACTGAAGCAATATAGAAGTAATTTTTTTTTTTTTTTTGTATTCTTCCTGCCATGGCTCAGTTATCAGCAGCTTAAAAGTAAACCAGTACTTTGCCTCCCCTGCTTACCGGTAGCCCAGATTTGCCACAAGTATTTCAATGCGAAAATACTGAATACTTATAAACACAGCGTAAAATGTGACACTTCCCATTAGCTTGCTGCAACGCATTGCTCTGCGCCTCATTGACCAATCTCCAGGCCATAGCACTATCATGTGGCACAGGGACAGGGGAAGCAAGTTGACATTTGGAATCTTGGGGCAATAGGGAGATGTAAGAAAGATAATAAATAAAAGAGAGATATACATCTGTTAAAAAAACTATATGTAATGTTTAAAAGTACAACAGTTTGGAAAAAGTTACCGTTTCAGTGTTCATGGAAAATATTAAAAATTATGATCAAGCATCTCCTTTAAGGTGAAGTTCTCTAGCACTATAAGCAAATTGCAACTATAGGTATATTAAATAATGTTGAAAATGGAAAGTGTTCGTTATTTAAAAATAACTAAGGCTTTTCTTTATAATAGTTTGAGTGGGAGTAATGACTAAAAAAAGGCTTTTGGTTTGAGAGAAATTAAGAGATGAAGCCAGCATTATTAAGCAAAATTTGGTTTTATCTAGTGGGGAATCAAACTGAGACTCCAAAAATAAATGTTGCATTACACACATATAGATTTCGTTTTACTTTTTTTAAATTTATGCTGTCTATGGAGAATAATCATCAAGGGAAAAATCAAAGGTTCTGCTCCAGTTTTCTTACAGTGCTTTGCATAAGCATTTACCCCATTTGTACACGTTTGTTAAAATTTAGAACTAAAATAATCTTCAATAATCTAAACAAAGTTGTCTATAATGTCAAAGGAGGGGAAACATGGTTTTCTAAACTATGGTACTTGAATGTCTTAATTTCATACTGTATGTGTAACCACACATCCAAGTGGTAAAATGTGTATAGAGACATATGAATTGCAGAAAACAGCACTGTTCACCACCCTGAATGCAATATGCCCAATGGGCATGGACATGGTAACTATAGCAGCATGTTATGGGGATCATTTTAACTGGCAGGGTCTGAGAAACTGGTCAGAATTGAGGGCACGATGGATGGATTAAAAAAAAGGCAATTCTACCCAAGGACTGAAAGAGACCCGATACTGGAAGGTTAAACTTCCAGCAAGACATTAACCCTAAAATACACAGGCCCAGATTCATAAAGCAATTACGCCTGTCTAACTGGTGTTAGACAGGAGTAATTTCAAATTGTGCGCGCCGTATCACTAGTTTGAATCCTCAAACCATGATACGGCGGCTTCGGGCTTCGATCCGAGAGGCTTACATCTTCGTAAGCCTTCGGATCTACGCTGCGATATTTTTGCGGCCCCTGGGAGGAGTTCGCGTCGTTTTCATGCGTCGGGATATGCAAATGTGTTTTTACGGCGATCCACGAAGATACGAGCGGTCTTCGCAATCGCTTACGTCTGTTTTTTTTTTACGTACTGTTAGACCAGCTTTTTGCTGGTCTAACGGTGCGTAGCCCATGTTAAGTATGGCCGTCGTTCCCGCGTCGAATTTAAATTTTTTATTTTTTTTTGCGTAACTCGTTCGGGAATAGAAATGTCCGTAAACGACGCTACTCAAACAACGAATGACGTAACGACGTGATTTCGCGCAATGCACGGCGGGAAATTTGCAAACGGAGCATGCGCAGTTCGATCGCCGCGGGAACGCGCCTATTTTAAATCCTTCACGCCCCCTACTCGTCTAGATGGATTGCGACGGGAGAAATACACTACGCCGCCGTCGTTTACTGGACAAAATCTACCTGGATTCCACGTAGAGCCAGGTAAAAAACGGTGGCGTAGTGTATTTCTGATACGCTACGAGAATCCAATTCTCTCTGAATCTGGGCCACAGACTTTAAAACTAAAATACACTTTTGGTTTAAAGCCATTACATTGATTGTAATAAAATGTCAAGGCAAACCTTGACCTCATTCCAATTGAAATGATTGAAAAAATAATATACCAATGGTAGCCATGCAATCAGAAAACATTTTTTAAGAAGGGGAAAATAATGCTGGACTCGGATATGTAAGGATGCTTCTACTAAGTATTTTTTTCAAGGAGGTAAACACTTAATACATGCTGATCTATAGTTTAAAGCAATAAAGCCTCGTACAAGCGGTTCGATTGTTTGACAACCGAGCATCTGATTTTTGTCAAAAGGGCATGTGCTAGGATTTTGCATACTAACGGTACACAATAGTCGTGCCACAAACACGAACCTAGTGACGTACTTCAAGGAATTTCAGCTTCTTAAGCGCCACCATTTGGGCCCCTTCTTGCTAATTTTGTCTTTGAGCATTGATTTTGAGCATGCGTGTTTTGTACTTTCGACTTTTGTGTGACGGATTTGTGTACTGACCATCACAAAATCTGACGTGGCGCTTTTTTTTGACAAAAATTTACTAGCCTGTTATCCAACATTTGTTGTTGGAAAATTGGACAACAATTGTCAAAAGAAGCGTACTAATGGTAAGAATTTTGGACAACAGTCTGTCAACAGAAAATCCCCTTCCAACAATCAAACTGTGTGTACGAGGCTTAATAAAACCCCCCAAAAGTGTTTTAGATAATAGAGCTTAGCATTTTATAGATGCAATGACTGAACTATTTTCCAATTTTTAACCTTTTTATTTTCTTTTATTTTCACCTGCTGATCCAACCAGTAAGTCTGTTGTTTTTCAGCTTCCTTTAACAGACCACACTGTCCAGACCAAGTGTCAGAAAGAAGGACGAGACAAACTATTTAACACTTACAGGGGTTTTTATAATAGTCATTATAAATAATGTTATTATGTATTTATGTCCTGAAAAGAGATGAACTGTCACATATTTTGAGAGTTATTCACCTGCACTGACAGATGGACTGCACTATAGATATGAACTTTATATGTTTATACCACAGTCTATGATATTGCTTATTGTGGCATAACTGGACACATGCAGCACCATGGCAACTGCAGATCAAACATAGGCTAAGCAGCTTCCTTAAATGTAAAGAAAAGATTAGTTAGTAGGGTTTAGTTCTGCTTTAAAAAAGGTTAGCTATTTACTAGACAATGACATTACAGTAGAGGAGGTGCTGGCAGCTATTATACAGGCCCCAACAGGCAAAGCACCAGTTCCCAACGGGTTCTACAAAAAATTTGCTTAGATCCTAGCTCTCCCCTTGACGCAATATTTTAAAGCTATACAAAGAGGTGGCCCAATAGATGTGGATGCCAATAGAGCATTTATTACTTTGATCCCCCAACCTCATAAAGACCATAGTTATGTAGGCAACTACCGCCCAATACCTATAATCAACACTGACCTGAAATTGTTTACAAAAATCTTAACAGAATATATACTTACAGACGAAGTGTGCTTTTAGCCACATAGACAAGCAGCAGATCAGGTTCAAAGGGCGATGTCTATAGACATCCGCATAGCATTTGACTCTTTCTCTTGGCCCTTTTGCCCTCTGTTGCCCCCCTCCTGTTCATTAAAGCCATGTAAAGCTTAGCAATGGCTATTTGCATCCTGATATCCAAGGCAAAGAGAGTGGGGGTAGAAGACACAAATGTGCTATATTCTCAGATATTCTATTGTTTGTTACTTCCCCCCATACCACTCTGCTGTCCCTTTTGGATCACTTTTGGAAAATATCAGGCCTGCTAGTTAAGGTAATTCGGAGGCCATGACTGTCAACCTTCCAATCTTGCAGAGCCTTTAGAACAGGGGTAGCCAACCAGTGGCCCGGGGGCCACATGTGGCCCGCGGAGCCCTCTGATGTGGCCCGCGACCTCCTGCTCTGGGATGGTGGGTTGGGAAGCCCAGATCGCAGGTTGCCGACCCGCCATGCCACAGCATCAGTCTTGTGCATGAAGCTGGTGGTAGAGGAAGAAAGCATCTCTGGAGCAGAATCCCATAAGCCGATGCTTCCTCTACTGTGCCGGCTTTTGCCACATGTGGAGTCTATGAAAAAGTTCAGCTAACCCGCAGCATAGACACAGGTGCTCCTTTATCTAGAGTGGAGATGCCCCAAGACAGGAAGTGTGTTACTGGCTAGATTACTAGGTATAAATAAAGACAAAAAGCCTAACAAAAGAAAACAAATGTAGGAACCACATGTAAGGATGGGTAAGCGGTAATCTATTTTATTTTTGTTTATGGGTTTATCACTTTAGTTATCATTTGTGTCTTAATAAAAATATTTAGCAATTATTACATATGTTGCCAAGAGGGTGAATACTTGTTCAGAGCTTTGTAAATCTCTGATACTACTGTATGCTGGCTGCAGAGGGAACTCTCCATGTCGTTCAGCGCCTGGACACTTATTCAATATGGCTTTGCCAACAGCACATTTTGTGTTACATTGTACTGTTAAAACATTATCTAATTAGTAACCAGCTACTTTGTCACCTTTTCATCAAATTCCATTTAGACACTGGATAGGATCAAATGGTCTATGTTTCAGAAGTCATTATTTTTCCATGCATAAAGAGGTTGTTTCCTTTTGCATAGGCATAGGTAACCAGGCTGTGATTGCCTAAACTGCAATTATGACAGTCTGGCCATACCCTTGGGGCAAATTTGCACATCACTGCTTAACCACTGTTAGGTTGCACTGTTTTGGGTATGTGGTCACAGTTTTCAGACCAAAGATAACCTTGCCAAAAATAGAAATGGGTTTAAATAAAAGTAATGTTTAACTAAATAAATCCAGGGTGGAGTTTGAAGAAGAGTAGTATTTAACAATGTCAGTTACAGGTAATAAAAGTAAAATTTCATGACTTATATAGTTTTGTTGATTGGCCTTTACCTTTCCAGATTAGTCTGTTTGTATATCCGTTGTCTGGCTATTCAGACAAGCATCCAATTCTATATAAAAAAATAAACTTCAAGTCTGTTTAAAGTTCCCAAGGTGCCAGAGCTTCCCATAAACTGGTATATTACAGTCCAGCAAAAAACTGTTCCATCTGCAGAAAACATCCCATAAAGTTAAAGAATTCCAACATGGGACTTGGGTTAAACTGAAGTAATGTTCGTTTCTTTCTGGTATTTTTGTTTTTATGTCTTTGTATGCCATCCTGGATTTGGAAAAGGTTTTTTTTTCACATCAGTGTTATTTTATATATTTATCTTAACCATTTGGCAAGGTTCACTGAATATTATTTAAAAACAACCTCAATACCTTCCTTACATGGCATCTTATTAAAGGATCTCTTACAAAAGCAGGATTGATTACAGTAAGTGATACGCTGTAGGGTGTTGGCTGGAATTTCCCCATCACCTCTTACAAACTTTTCTGAATTAAGCTTGGTTCACACTTATGCAGTTTGCATATTGCAGGTGCAGTTTGCATTTTTCAGTACACGTTTTTGATCCATTGAAGTCTATGAAACCAAAAACAAGAAAAAAAGTCCCTGACCCTTTACATAAAATACACAGTTGTAAACGACATCCATAGAAAACCATGGACTGTAGTGTGTTTCACTAAAAAATGCATAGGTGTGCACCAGGCCGAGTTGGTCTTTGGACTATCTGCCTCCATTTAACCTTGAAGACAATAAACAAGACAACAAACTAAACTCTTAAAACCAAAAGGTGGCACATGCTAATAGATCCTCAGAGCTGGAAGAATGCCAGTAAAAATGAGAAAGAACTGCATATCACTAAAGTCATTGTTTCTCATTCTGAAATCCTTTTTAAGTTGATTTGCATAACACAGAGAACTATTAAGAGTGAGAAACAGACGTGAAAGAAGTGAGATGCCTATAATGGCCAGACAGATTCTTTGTTTAGTTTTATAGGCAATGAAAGATGAAATCTAATTGGCTAGCATGGTCAATTTGTCATTAGTTATGCCTAAAGAGTACATGATCGGGTGGACTGCTTAGATATAGTACCACTTGGATGTTCAATAACTATAACTATTTAGCCTATAATTTTTACCTTTTTTTCTTTATCCTTTTATTGTGTTAAATAGTGATCACTGGTAAATACTTTTGAGTGACATGGATTTGTACACATTACAGGGTGATGGTAAAAACCAAGGTTCTTCCCATAACAACAATCTAGTTCCAGTTGTCAACTTCACGTTATCTTTCCTCCAGTTTTTAGATTGCTTTTCTCTACTGTCCAGATTGGTGGCAACCACCAAATTTCAGCACTGACGTATAAACTCACTTGATTTGTGCTGTCTTATTGGCATGAAGGGAAAGCTTAGCTAATACCCATGCACATGTTTGCAATTTCTTCATCCAGGAAGTCCCTCCTGATATTTCAGAGTCCTGGCAAACCAATATGTACATTTATAGTGCAATGTACTGCCCAGAATAGATCAACTGAATCTTGGCCACTTGTATGCTGTAACGTGTAAAAATTATCCAAAGCTGGTGTCCACACAACTATTAAGCCATTCTCTTGATAGAATGCATGTTCATGTGCCCATTCCATCACCTCTTAAGTCTCATTCCCACAGGCAGAAAAAAACATTGTGTTTAGATGTGTACACCATATTTTTTTGTACAGCATGTCGTTTTGTACGCATCTAAATACAGCACTGTAGTAATAAATGAATCCATGCACACAGCCGTTTCTATTTGTGTGCTGCATTTATCTGTGAACAAAAAAAGTATGTTCGCCGAATGCAGTTACCCTCTGGCAGAGCTAGCTGAAGATCATGCATAAAATACACTCATAAAGTACTTGGGTTTAGATGCGTACACTTCTTCGAATGGCTTTTGTGTTTATGCATGCGTGTGTTTATGCACATTTACATGCGCTTATGCCCACAGACGTGCAAAATCTGTAGATCTTTGCGGCCCTGGATGCTACTGTGTCCTAATTTTTTGTGTAAGGCTAAATGCAGGACACATTATTTTCACATGTAGATGCTGCTGTGTATGTGCATGGCTGTGTTTAGAGGCATACAAAGCTATACACTGTACACATGTAAACAAAAGGAAACAAAAATGAAACTTCTGTTTACCGGCTATGAGGAATAGATGGAGTTGGGAACCCAGGTGAGGGATCTTCCAGAAAGACCGATTATAGAATATCAGTTGAATATCAGTTTTCTTTGGTCTGACTATTACATCAAAGATTCACTTACTGAGGGAAAATGTCTTTCAAAACTGAAAAAAAAAATGGCCAGGATAAGCAAAAGTAATATAAGTTGGATTAAGTATGTCTGAAGAAGCAGATCATATGCATCACGTCACAGCAGCCAGACAAAAGATAACAAGTGATCATTTTTAGGTCATAAAGTCACTTGTTATTGCTTAGCAACCTTCTTTATCCTTTTATGAAATTGCATGCAGTGTAAAATGTGTGTTATACTTTACTGGTTTATAGTCTGTTGCTGTTCCAATTCTTAACATTCTATTCTCAAAGCTTTCCTTGTATAATTGTATACAGTGTATGAAAAGGTGTAGTTCATGGTTCATTTAAAGTATTTTTATAGTTATTTTTTTTTTCTTACCTAAAGTAAAAAAAATATATATTTACCTACTCTGCTCTGTGCACTTATCTCTTCTTCTCGGGTCCCCTGCCGGTTGCCCTCTTCTCCTCCTTTCCTGCTTGTGTCCTCATAGCAAGCTGTGTGCCATGGGGGCACACTTTCAGGTGCACATCCTGAGCCTGGCTGTGTGAGTCCACAAACCCACACAGTGCGGTGCAGATCCACCCCCTGCTTTATGCTCTCAGGATTTGACTGACAGCAGCAAGAGCCAATGAAAGCCTTGTATAGAAAGCAACAGTAAGTCCCATCTAAGAACAAAAACGTGTAAATCAAATCTAATTTGACCTTATTTGAACAGATACAAAAAAAGTGCAAGGGACAATGTACATCACTAATCAAAAATCTACCTTCTGTTGTCGGGTGATGTCGTCCAGGCGCTGAACGACATGGAGAGTTCCCTAAAAGACTTCAATAAAATATACTGATTGGTTGCTGTGGATTACTGCTTGCACTATTTTTTTTAGTCCATCTCTTCCATAAACTGTATTCAGAAGCAGTTAGATTTTGTAAAACATTGGGCTTACATTGTGCTTTAATGCTGCCCTCACAGTGAAAACTTAAAGCGAAGTTCCACCCTCAAAATTTACTTTACATTAATCAACCGGAGAAGCTTTAGAAAAAGCATTACAAATGTTATTTTTTTTTTTTACATACTTTTTCAGGATTGTTGCTATGGGCTCTCTTGTAATCTGCCCCCTTCCTCTCTGCGCCTGTGTTCCCTAGCGCTCCTGGGAGACTGGCTATAATCCCGGTATTTGATAGGCTTATTATGGTTGCCATCACAGCGAGACGGGCACTTCCGATGACAACACCCACTGATGGCAACCTGAGAAGTTTCCTGCACTGCTAAATGAGCTTACTGCACATGCGCGAGAACAGGTGCTGAATGCTGGTTATTCAGCAGCACTGAAACCCAGAAGTTTATGCTTGTAGGAATATAAGTTTTTCATTCAAACAGTACCTAAAGCGGTGCTAATTATAACACAAACAAATGCAAAAACAATATCATATGATAGTAACAAAAAATGAAAATTGTGGTTGGAACGCCGCCTTAAAAAAAATCTATTTTTTTAGGATTTTTTGTAGTCCTGTTCTAGGGTAAAACAACTTCTTCATAGAGCATTGTCAACTTAGAACAGGAAGTGTTCTTATCATTGGTAAGCTGCAATGTAATACATTTTTGTTCTTAGGTTTAAATACACTTTAGTCTTGTTAAAGCTGTATTAAAGCGGGGTTCCAACCACAATTAGCATTTTTTAAATGTATGTCCTTTCATCATGCATTTTTATAATATAAATCTGGTCACTTACTATTTTACAATCCGCCGCCACTCCGCATAATTATTCAAAAAAGATAGTTTATAAAACTATGTCCACACCGTTGTCATTTTTCTTGTGGACATTGTGAAGCCCACAAGCACTTACTTCGTGAAAGTCTTGGATGGGGAGTGATAATTGGGTAGCGCACTGCATCTTGGGAAATGACGCCACACATTTCCCAGGAGAATTAGAGGGAGATGATGTCAGAATCCTAGGTGATTCCAAAGGCAGATTTCGTGGGACCACATAGCAACAGGCATTTCCAGATGAGTAAAAAAACATTTTTTTTTTCTTTTTTTCTTTTTTAGGTCTAATGAGCACAATAATAAAAAAACAATTGGGATGGAAACTCCACTTTAAACTCTAAAACAAAAATGTAATATATTGCAGCTCACCAATTCTTAGATGTGGTGACTGCATTTGTTTCTTTTTTAAGGCTTTTTTTCCTTTATTTTCACCAAGTAATCTGGCTAGTAACACACTTCCTATCTTAAGCTGGCCATACATTATACAATTTTCTTATTCAATTTCCTTTAGACTTAGGCCGTGTACACACGACCGAGAAACTCAACGGGCGAAACACATCGTTTTCCCCGTCGAGTTCCTTGTTCGGCTGTCAAAAAACTAGTCGAGCCAAATTTTCCCATTCCCCATCGAGGAAATAGAGAACATGCTCTCTTTTTGGCTCGACCAGTTCCTCGACAGTTTTCTCTGCGAAAAGTGTACACACGACAGAATACGGCAGAATACGTCTCCCATCGAGTTTCTTGCTGAATTCTGCCGAGGAAACCAGTCGTGTGTACGCGGCCTCAGACTTACCTTTAGGCCCCTTTCACACTGCGCGATTGTACTACAATTTTCCGGCCGTGATTTTTTTTTACTATAGGCTTACCTAGAGGTACAATTTATGCATAGGCATTTACAACTACTTTAAAAATGTTTAGGTTTGAATGCACATTATAAAGAGTGTGGTAAACCTAAGGCCGACGGACCGTTTTCATCGGTTCACCGCTGAAGTGGCCTTATGGTCTGATGTGTGTACACACCATCAGTCCAAAATCCGTTCGGATACTGAAAAAATGAAGTTCAATGCTTCCAAGCATGCGTTGACTCGATTCTGAGCATGCGCGGGTTTTTGGTCTGATGCTTTTGCGTACTAACCATCAGTTTGGTCCGATGGTCAGGCGTCCATCGGTCCGATTTTAAAGCAAGTTTTAAAACTTTGGTCCGACGGACGGCGGTCCGATGGGCCGTACATAGGGTTGTCCCGATACCACTTTTTTAGGACCGAGTACAAGTACCGATACTTTTTTTCAAGTAGTCTCCGATACCGAATACCTATACTTTTTTTAAATGTGTCCCGAAATTCAGCCATGTCCCCCACATATTGCAGCCATGCATGTCCCCCACATATTGCAGCCATGCATGTCCCCCACATATTGCAGCCATGTATGTCCCCCACATATTGCAGCCATGTATGTCCCCCATATTGCAGCCATGTATGTCCCTCATACCTGTAGCTATGATGCCGCCGCCGCCGCATACCGCCGTTAATTACTCATTGACTATATTTACCTGCATATCACTGTTTCAATATTCTCTGTATCTATATGGAACTGAGCCTCTACTATTGGCCACTGTTTGCTTATATGGATGCATTGTCACACTGAAAGAACCTTACTTCATCAACAATCCTCCTGGCGTTTAATCTTTGTTGTATATTAATACTTATATGAAGCTGAACTTCACCATTTCCCCATACATGTATGCAAGTCTGATACTTACAAGCATGTGATTTTGTGCTTTATGCATTCTCTACATACTGGAAAAAGGTTTCTTTCACTGCAAACACCTTCTGGATTGAGACAGTGGTCTGTATGTCCCTCATACCTGTATGCCATGTATGTCCCTCATACCTGTAGCTATGAAGCCGCCGCCGCATACCGCCGTTAATCCCTGCATTATAGCGTAGCGTGCATTACAGGCTTTCGTTTTGAACACTTGTAAATGCCCGCGCCGCCATGTATAGACACTCCCCTTCTCAGGATTGGACGGATCCGTCCAATCCCGAGAAGTGGAGTGTCTATACATGGCGGCGCGGGCATTTACAAGTATTCAAAACGAAAGCTTGTAATGCGCGCTACGCTTTAATGCAGGGATTAACGGCGGTATGCGGCGGCGGCGGTGGCATCATAGCTACAGGTATGATGGACATACATGGCTGCAATATGGGGGGGGGGTATTCTATTTTGGTATCGGGGGTATTTGCGGGAGTACAAGTATTCCCGCAAATACTCGGCATCGGTCCCGATACCGATTCTAGTATCGGTATCGGGACAACCCTAGCCGTAAACACGCTTAGTTTGGACTTAAGGCCAGTTTCTTCGGCCGAAACCGATCGTGTGTACGCGGCCTTAAGGAATATTGTACAATAAAAAATTGTATAATGTATGACCAGCCTTAGGATGACTTATCTATCTATGGCAGAGCAACTGGGTCACCCATGGAAAACAGCACCTTCAGGAGATGGTGGTGTTAGATGGACTAGTAGATTTAGTCAGACTTTACATAAGTGACTAATAAATTAAAGCTACCGGTAATACTTTTTAAGCAGCTGCAAGTTTTGTTTTCCTTTTGGGATAAAAGTTTTACATGAATGAGTAAAGACTAACTGCACCCTGTTCCAAATTTTTATGCCAATGATATTTTTCTCATTTACCTAAATAATTGATGTAAACAACAGTCAGCATATTTCTCATGTTATCAACTATTAACCACTTGAGGCCCGCGCTACCGTCGGATGACGGCAACAGCGCGGGCCTGAAAATCCAACATGCCGTCATTTGACGGCATGTCATTCTGGCTTTCCCAGCGCGCGCTGTACAGCGCGCTGCGGGGAAGCCCTGTGTTGTCCGTGTCCCTTGGACACGGCCAATCACAGATCGCGGCAAACGGCCAATCAGAGCGGCCGTTTGTGATGCGATCTGTGGGCGAATGAGAGATGATCTCTCATAGATCATCTCTCATTGCCGGCTCACACAGAGACAATGTCCTGTCTCTGGAAGGGAGGAGCCCGATCTGTGTTCCTTCCTACATAGGGACACAGATCGGTCACCCCCCCAGTCACCCGCCCCTCCCCCTACAGTTAGAACACACCTAGCATACACATTTAACCCCTTCCTCACCCCCTAGTGTTAACCCCTTCAATGCCAGTCACATTTATACTGTAATTAGTGCATATTTATAGCACTGATCGCAGAATAAATGTGAATGGCGCCAAAAATGTGTCAAAAGTGTCCGATGTGTCCGCCATAACGTCGCAGTACCAATAAAAATCGCAGATCGCCGCCATTTCTAGTAAAAAAAAAATAATAAAAAATAATAATTCTCTCCCCTATTTTGTAAGCGCTATAACTTTTGCGCAAACCAGTCGCTTATTGCGATTTTTTTTTTTACCAAAAATATGTAGAAGAATACGTATCGCCCTAAACTGAGAAAAAAAAATGTGTTTTTTTTTAATTGGGATATTTATTATAGCAACAAGTAAAAAATATTGTATTTTTCTTCAAAATTGTCGCTCTTTTTTGTTTATAGCGCAAAAAATAAAAATCGCACAGGCGATCAAATACCACCAAAAGAAAGCTCTACTTGTGGGGAAAAAAGGACGTAAATTTTGTTTGGGAGCCATGTCGCACGACCGCGCAATTGTCAGTTAAAGCGACGCAGTGCCGGAAGCTGAAATTTTACCTGAGCAGGAGGGGGGTGTAAGTGCCCAGTAAGCAAGTGGTTAAGAGTACAAATGTTATTGAACAAACCTCCTAATGACAGTTTTTTTTTTTTAAATAAAAATCTTACAATGCACTGTTCCAAATTATTACGCACAGTAAGTTTCAAAACACTATATTGGTTGTAAGAACTGAAAATTGTCATTTGTTGTGTTTGCAGCACATTTACTGGAATAAAAAGCTATTTTAATCAAACTTTGAACAATATTTAAACTTTTTAGACATTTTAACAGGTCACTTTACATTTTAACATGGGGCACCTTATTTAATAGCAGCTTCACAAGTCTTGCATTCATTGGACCTGTGAGTTTTTGGACAGTTTCTGTTTGAATTTGTTTGCAAGATGTCAGAATAGCCTCTCAGAGCTGCTGTTTGTATGTAAACTGCCTCCCACCCTCATAGACCTTTTGCTTGAGGATGCTCCAAAGGTTCTCAATAGGATTGAGGTCAGGGGAGGTTGGAGGCCATAGCATGACTTTCTCTCCTTTTATCACCATATTAGCCATTGATGCAGAGGTATTCTTCACAGCATGAGTTGCATGAAGATGATTTTATTACTGAAAGAATAGTTCTTCCTTCTGTACCAGGGAAGGAAGTGGCCAGTCATGAACTCCACATACTTTTCAGAGGTCATCTTCACACCTTTGGGGACCCTAAACGGGCCAACCAGCTCTCTTTCCATGATTCCCGGCCCAAAACATGACTCCACCACTGCCTTGCTGACGTCACAGCCTTGTTGGAACAGGGTGGCCATCCACCAACCATCCACTACTCTATCCATCTGGACCATCCAGGGTTGCACGGGACTCATCAGTGAACAGGACTGTTTGAAAATTAGTCTTCATGAATTTTTCTGACCAATGCAGCCGTTTCTGCTTGTGAGCATTGGTTAGTGGTGGACGAATGGAAGGTTTATGCACAGTTGCAAGACTCTGGAGGACTCTACACCTTGATGTCTGTGGGACTCCAGAGGCACCAGCAGCTTCAAATATCTGTTTGCTGCTATGTAATGGTGTTTTAGCAGCCGCTCTCTTGATACGATGCATGGATCTGGCAGAAATCTTCCTCGATGTGCCTTTATCTGCACAAAACCTGTCTGTGCTCTGAATCAGCCACAAATCTCATAATAGTGCGATGATCACGCTTACGTTTTTGTGAACTATCTAATGTTTTCATACCTCCTCCAAGGCATTGAACTATTTCACTCTTTTCGGCAACAGAGAGATCCTTTTTGTCCCCATATTACCAGAAAATGGTGCTTTGCTTAATAATGTGGAATACCAGCCTTTAGTTTTTCCTTTAATTGGGCTCACCTGGCAATCTCATGATCACAGGGATCAGAGATTATTTTCAGTGATCAAAAGAGCCCTGAGACACAATGCCATCCATGAGTTAAACTGAAAAAAAGAAAAATTAATCTTTGTGACACTGAAATAGAATTTGCATAATAATTTAGAACAGGGTGTATTGTCATTGGTAAGTGGTTTGTCTCAAACTTCCACTTTTGCTACCCAGCTTTGTCTGTTACAGGAAGTTGAAAAAGAGCTGGATCAACACGTACAAAAAACTGTTATTTGGGGGACCAGATAAACCAAGACTGTTTTGGTAATGCTGGTAACAGACTGCATCATATATGTCAACATGTATTTTTTAGTACTACTTCAAGCCAAGTCCTCTTCATTTCATTTACTATGTGATTTCAATCTGTTCAATGAGTAAATGTCAATATTGTGAAATATTTTGGGATCAAGAATTTTCTTACACTTTGGACAATAGGAGAAAAAGAATGACAGAAACCTGTAAAAAGAACAGGCACAAATGTCGAGAGTTTGATTTTTTTTTTGCTTTAGTATACATGGAAGCACATTGATTTCACCTATTAAACTCCGAATTGCCCTTTGCTTCTTTCTCGGGCAGAAGTGCTCAGATTTATTGCAGTATTCACTCATACATAAATGGATAAGTCATCATTTTGACTAAATTATAGGAATTCCTCTACATCCAGTATTCTGCAGTAGCTTACCTTTTAATTTATCTAAACCTATCTAATAGCATTGATTCAGTTTTCTTCAAATAATTTAAACAGGGCTTCCAGAAGAATAATGAAATGATTCTGATCTGGTAAATCTCGTTTTACTCGGAAATGTAAACTTTTTTTGGCACTAAGCTTATCTATTTGTGGAGAAGCTCTAAGCGGGTTAATTAGCAGCTGGAGGTATAAATCTTTGTCTGTAGTGCTCATCAGATTATTGAGACATTCTTAATCCCATCACAGCCTGCTTTATGTCATGATACTGTATGTTAGGCAAATACTAGGGTGGTCTAAAGGTGTAGAACAGAGGTTCCATGCCAGTGTCAGCGTGTGACGAGCTACATGCAAATAGAGCTAGTGACCGTGCGCTGTTCTACCCAACCTAAATAAAAATAACACTCGGAGAAAGACGATCATAACCTCTTATTAAACTGACATATATTAAATTACATCTTGACTTTAGCTGAATAATAAGCATATAATAGAGCAGGTATTAAAACCGGCAGTTACCGTGTGCCTGTGGCAAGGATACATCATGGGAAGAAGCCAGGAATCTCAAGTTCTTCGTTTTGAAGTTCTGAAGTTCTAGGACATGTTAACTAGTAAATTGGAGATACATTCTTTACAAAGCCATTACTGCCACCCAGCAAGTTTGCTTAAAAAGCAGAGATGTTTTGGTGAACTTTAAATAACGAACTTGGGCCAACTTGATCCAAAAAACTATTTTCGCAACTAATAGTTGCAGTCACTGGGTGCACTGCATGAACTATATGTAGCCTCAGCTACATACAGTATACAGCACATAGGTGCACCCAGCATATTGCATTAGGGTGTGCACCCCAAAGCACAAACACACACTACCAATCACTCACGATGATCATCCAGAAGGGGATGGAAAATTACATATTTACAGACCCCTTCTCCCATTCATTCTAAAACATCCCTTCAGCAACAGCCTGTGGGAGAGGAGGAAATCCGGAGGCGCTGTGGGGGGGAAGGGGGGGCAGGGTAGTAGGGGCAATCTGTGCTGGACAGGATGATTAGGGTGTGCCTTGGCACAGCTGGCGCACCCTGTGTGCATGCCTATGATACAGCGTTGTGTTTCTCTAGCTATGTCTGGCACTGTGTTCCCAAATTACATCTGCATTAAAATATAATTTGGCAGAGCACTGCTGTGCTTTGTATTTTCTGAATGAATACAAAGCTTCCTCTGATTTCCTGATGTGAGATCATGATGTCATCTGCCCACCTCTCTGCCTCAGCTAATTGGAAGAAGCCTTATATTCATTCAGAAAATATAAAGCTTCCTGTGAATAGCTAAGCACTGCTCAGCCCAATTTGATCTAGGAGCGGGATGGGAACACAGTACTGGACACATATACCGCAACACAGCACTGTATACTGTATGTACAGTAGCTATGGATACATACAGTGTATATAGTGCACATAGCTGTTGCATCTGTTAGTGAAGTAAATAGTTGTTTGGGCCAGATTGGTTAAAATAAACTATTTAAAGTTCACCAGAACCTGAAGATCAGCTTTAAGTTGACTCACTTGTGAGATCTTTGTGTAGCTGCTGCATTTAATCCATCTTATAGTTGACCTCAGACATTTATTTTCAAAGGCTTTATCCTCATTCTTACTGGAGCAAGCAAAATAAGTAAAGTTGGGTGAACAGAACATCTTTTTTTCAGATTTAAAAAGAAACTGGATCAAGAATATTGCAGCTATAAGTTTTCTTAACATAACTCAGTTTCAGTTGGCCAGTACCTGTATAAATAAGGTCAACTGAGAACACATGTATTTAATCAGTCCATTTGAAGATGCACATACTGTTGATCTTGAAAACATGAGCACATGCTTTCATGTCTTATATAAATAGGAAGCCAAGAAAGAATTTAAAGTTTATCATATCTGTTTGCCCTGAAACTACCTTTTGGAGACTGTTGGTTTTATAATTCCAATTACTTTCAATTGAATATGGCAATGGTAACAGCTCACATAGGAATTGATTGAAACATAATTTTTTATCTGTCTCTAGTTCTTTTAACTACTTGAGGCCCCACATATGCTCAATTGACGGCAGCTTAGGGGATCTGAATTTCCAAGCTGCCGTCAATTGACGGCATAGTTTTTTCCGGCCACTGGGGGGCGCGCGCGCGCGCACCCGGCGCGTCCCCGAGATGCCGATGCGCGTGCCTGGTGGTCGCGATGTCCGCCAGGTACCCGCTGATCGGCAGTTTTAGAGCAGGGACGTGAAGCTCTGTGTGTAAACACAGAGCTCCACGTCCTGTCAGGGAGAGGTGACAGATGCTGTTTCTCTTGTACATAGGGAGACAGCATCGATCACCTCCCCCAGTCACCCCCCTCCCCCCACACAGTTAGAACACACCCAGGACTCACATTTAACCCCTTCCTCACCCCCTAGTGTTAACCCCTTCACTGCCAGTCACATTTATACAGTAATTAGTGCGTTTTTATAGCACTGATCGCTGTATAAATGTGAATGGTCCCAAAAATGTGTCAAAAGTGTCCGATGTGTCCGTCGCAATATCGCAGTCCTGACAAAATTCGCAGATCGCCGTATTACTAGTAAAAAAAAAAAAAAAATTGTCAGAATTCTATCCCTTATTTCCTAGCCACTATAATCTTTGCGCAAACCAATTACTATACGCTTATTGCGATTGTTTTTTTTACCAAAAATATGTAGAATACATATCGGCCTAAACTGAGAAAAAATATATATTTTTTAAAAAAATTGGATTTTTATTATAGCAAAAAGTAAAAAATATTCTGTGTTTTTTTTCAAAATTATCGCTCTTTTTTGTTTATAGCGCAAAAAAAAACCAACGCAGAGGCGATCAAATACCACCAAAATAAAGCTCTATTTGTGGGGAAAAAAAGGACGTCAATTTTGTTTGTAAGGCACGTCGCAATTTTAATTTAAAGCGACGCAGTGCTGAAAGCTGAAATTTCGCCTGGGCAGGAAGGGGGTATATGTGCCCAGTAAGCAAGTGGTTAATCTATTTTATTGTTCATGTATCAGAGAGACATCTATATGGCGGACTGATTTCTAGCAAATGTATAAGTTTCACATGGACCCAGCCAATGGGGCTAATTTACTAAACCTGGGGAGTGCAAAATCTGGTCTAGCTCTGTGTGGAAACCTATCAACTTCTAGGTTTTTTTTTTTTTGGTCAAAGCTTAGTTGAACAAGCTGGAGTAAAGCCCCGTACACACGGTCAGAGTTTTTGCCAACAAACTTCAAAATCTGCAAGTTTTCAAATTTGTCGGACCACCTTTTTCGGGTTTCATCGGACAAAAAGTTCGGTCTGCAAACGGACAAACTTTTCGGCAACAAAAGTCCGATGGTGCCTAGTCCGACCGTGTGTACAGCAAGCAATCGGACTTTGTACAAAGTGCAAATACACATGCTCAGAACCAATGTTAAAATCAACCAACAATAGCAGAAGTTAACCAAAGGGTTTCGGAAAAGAGCAGAAAAGAGCAGAAAAACCATGTGATGATGGGAAAGTTTTAGAAAAGTTTGCAGAAAAGTCCGAGCGTGTGTATGCTATGGGTGTGACCGGACAAAAATCCAAGGGAAAGTTTGTTGGATGTCAGACCGTGTGTACGGGGCTTTAGGCTTGGTTCACACTGGTACGATTTGAGATGCGATTTGAGACGTCAAATCGCATCTCGAATCCGCTGCATTTCCCGGCAATTGTCGGCAATGGCACCGTCCTAATCGGTGCGACGCCGCTTCTGCGGCACTGCACCGATTTAAAAAAGTAGTTCCTGTACTACTTTTTGCGATTTCGGGATGCGATTTACAACCTGCACAGATGTCTCTGAAATTGCGGCCGAAATTGGAACTGCCAGCGGGAGTGAAATCGTGAGTTCAGCTGAACTGGCACGGCTTCATTCCTGCAGCCCAGTGTGAACCTGGGCTAAGGGAGAGTTATACCCCGGTCTGATTTATTTTCTGTCATCTGTGTCCCATTGAGGATATTTTCCTTCCTGTGCCATTGGCAGAACAGGAAGTGAGAGGAAACCCTGGTTGTCATCAGGGTCACCAGAATTAGTGGCCTCTTTGGAAGATTCCCTCTCTATTCCTGTTCTGGTGACAACGCAAGATTTAATTTTTTTTGTCTTTTCATTCTCATTACAAGACAAATAAAGAGGGTAAACTCTGAAATGGGCCACAGACAGCAAAAAAATATTTTTTATATATTGCAGCTTACCAATCATAAGATGTTCTGGCTGCATTCGTTTCCTTTTTTATAAGCTTTTTTCCCCTCTGCTTTCACCTGGTGATCTGGCCAGTGGCACACCTCCTGTATTAAAATGCTTCCGCTCTAGATGGATAGAGACACGTTTAGACTTCAGCATTGTCCGTCTGGGAGGGAGGGGAGTGTTAGACGTACTGTCAAATTTAGATACACTAACAAATTGAAGCCAAGCTCCAACTAATGCTTTTTTAAGCAGTTAGAGCAAAGCTTTTTATTCCTTTTGTAATAAATATTTTACATAAACAAATAATTGCTGACCATTGTAAGCACTCTCATCAGTGTTAAATGGTGTGTCCCAACCCTCTAACTTCTACATCTGCAGGACAGCTTGTTCTATTGAAGAACAACAGACTTACTGGCCAGATGACCAGGTAAAAATAAAAGCCTAAAAAAAAAAACAATGCAGCCATCACATTTAAGATTCAGTAAGCTGCAGTATAATAATAAATGATTGATTTTGAATTTCATCCTGCTATAAGTATTAAGTACATGTCAGGAGTTTTGTCTCTCAATGTGGTCTAGTATGCTGAGTCTCATATGTTATTCTGTTAGGAGAAAACATTTCTACATACAGTACTTTAAAAAATTAAGAGGAACAATGACAATTTTGTTGTATTCATACTGTAGTTTGTTCAGTTTGTTTTTTTAACTTATTGGTAATCTCGGTTTAACCACTTCAGCCCCAGACCATTTGGCTGGCCAAAGACCAGGTCACTTTTTGCGATTCGGCACTGCGTCGATTTGACAATTGCGAGGTCGTGCGCCGTGGCTCCCAAACAAAATTGACGTCCTTTTTTTTTGCCCACAAATAGAGCTTTCTTTTGGTGGTATTTGATCACCTCTGTGTTTTTATTTTTTTTGCGCTATAAACAAAAATAGAGCGACAATTTTTTATACATATTCTTCTACATATTTTTGGTAAAGAAAATCGCAATAAGTGTTTATTGCTTGGTTTGCGCAAATGTTGTAGCGTCTACAAAATAGGGGATAGTTTTATGGCATTTTTATTAATATTTTTTTTTTACTAGTAATGTCGGCGATCAGCGATTTTTATCGTGACTGCGACATAATGGCGGATATATCGGACACTTTTGTCACTATTTTAGAACCATTGTCATTTTTACAGCGATCAGTGCTATAATTATGCACTGATTACTGTAAAAATGCCACTGTCAGTGAAGGGGTTAACCACTAGGGGGCGAGGAAGGGGCTACGTGTGTCCTAGGGAGTGATTCTAACTGTTAGGGGGTGTGTCTATGAGTGACACATCATTGATTGCTGTTCCCGATGAGAGGGAGCATTCGATCAGTGACATGTCACTAGGAAGAAGCGGCAAATTAAAGGGAACGTACCTGTATGTCCATTTGCCTGTCCGTTCCATTTTGACTATGTAAATCTGCGTGCAGCGGTTCTTAAGCGGTTAAGTTATGGTACTATACCAGATACTGTATAAGCAATGGTTTACAATAGATGTAGAAGTTTCTAAAGTGACAGACTGGACACGCTGTAGTAATTTGTTTCATGGATCATGCAATGCATTCGAGCAAGATTCATGTGTTGTGCAAATCCAAGGGCTTTAAGCCTAAGGGCCCTTTCACACTAGCGGACGAACGGTCCGCTCATTACAAGTCCGTTTACGGACTTGTAATGGGTCCCTATGGGAGCGGATCCGTTAGCGGATGATGCATCCGCTAACGTCTGCTCGATCCGCATCCGTTTTTGCGGATGGAAGAATGTCCTATTTTTCTTCCGTCCGGCCAAACAGATCGGATGCAAACGGACAGACGGTCCGTTTCCATCCGACTCCCCATAGGGGAGAGCGGAGGAGAGACGGGGCGGTCCCTGCACAGTGTGCGGGGACCGCCCCGTCCGCCCGACAGCTCAGCGGAGACCCCCCGCTGAGCTGACGGACACACGGAGCGGACCGAAAAACGGACCGCTCCGTGTGTAAGGACCCTTAAGGCCCGTACACACGATTGGATTTTCTGACAACAAATGTGTGATGGCAGGGTTTTGTCGGAAAATCCGACCGTTTGTATGCTCCATTGGACAGTTGTTGTCGACAACAAATGTGGATTATCCGATCCTGTGTACACAAGTCCGTCGAAAAAAAATACAAACATGCATTCACTGAACCAATGCTAACCATAAGACAACATTAGCTTAAATTGCCCAAAGGGAGGCGCTGAAGAGCTGAAAAACCTATGCAGTTTTGTGTATGCTGGCCAACAATGTTTTGCTGTCTGTATGCAGAACAAGTTCATGGCCAATGCCCTTTGCACAAAATTCCACATATATTTCCGTTGGAAATCCGATCGTGTGTATGAGGCTTTAGACTAAGTAGTATTATAACCACCCATATAGGCACATGTGATTACAGCAGAAACATCTAAGTCCTTGCATAACTCCAGAATAGCTGGGTAACAAAATGTTTTTGCAATTTATTTATTTTTCATTCACAAAACATAATCACCTTATATGGACTACATCACCAAAAGTATGTGGACATCCCTCTTAATTACTGAGGTCAGGTGTCTTCAGTAAAGGATACTGTTACTAAAATCAAATACGGTACAAAGACCTTTTAGATAATTATGTGATCCCATCTTTGTGGCAACATTTTGGAGATGGACTTTCTTTGTTTGAGCAAGACCCCGACCCTGTGCACAAAGCCATAGTTTGATGTGGAGGAGCTTGATTGACCTGCACATATCCCTGACCTCAACCCTATTAAATATCTTTGGGATGAATTGGAATCCCGATTGTCAGCCAGGTCTTCTCATCCACCTCCAAAGTGCAGTATGGGCACTGATTTCGATTCCAACATTTTGTGGAAAGCCTTGTCAGAAGAGAGGGCTACAAAGAAGAAGAAGAAGCACCTTCTTATGAATGTTGATCCTTTTGGACTAGAATTTCCAACAAGCTTATCAGCTGTCCCCAGACCTTTGGCCATGTAGTGTCCATTTTAAATTGCTGTATTATACTGTAAATGTAATTTTTTTAAAGTGTTAATATTGTTTATTTGTATATTACATACGAGAGTGACTCATGTTTCAGTCTGGAATATTTTGTTCAAATGCCAGTTTATGGCTTTATATTGCCAGAGTCAGGCCTTGTACACACGATCATTTTCCTCGACAGAATCCATCAAGAAACTTGGTGGCAGAGGAAAACAGTCGTGTGTATGCTTTTCATCGAGAAAACTGACGTAGAGCTCGACGACAAAAAAAGAGAACAGGTTCTCTTTTTCCTCGTCGGGAGTCTCAATCTCCTCATCATGTTCCTCGCTGGGCTGGTTTTCGACGAGAAACACGTTCGTGTGTATGCTTAGAAACCCGTGCAAGCGCAGAATAAAGTATGAGACGGGAGCGCGCCTTCGGTAAAAGTAGCGTTTGTAATGGAGATAGCACATTTGTCACGCTGTAACAGACTGAAAAGTGCAAATCGTCTCTCACCAAACTTTTACTAACACGCAGTAACATGAGATTAGCAAAAGCAGCCCCAAGGGTTGTGCCAGTGGAATCGAACTTCCCCTGCTGTCGTATGTGTTGTACGTCACCTGCGTTTGAGAACAAGGAGATTTGGTCTTGACTGTGTGTACGCAAAGACAGCTTGTCAAGTTTCTCGACAAGCCTAACAAGGAACTCGTCAAGGAAAACGATGTGTCTTTTCCGACGAGTTCCTCGGTGGTGTGTACGAGGGCCAAGAGTTCATTCACTCAGATTTATGGTTCGTGTTTATTTATTGTTTATAGACTAGAAGGATCTTCCCCTTTTCTGGGTTCTTTTACTCCAGGAAGGAACGAGATATCTGGTCTAAGCAAGTGCTGTGCTTGTAGGGGACACTTCATGATATCAATCATATCCTGTAATATTACGGCATTCTCAAAATGTTTTGATGAATATTTAACTGATTCTGTGAATTTATGGCGAGTCAGTTAGTCTGAAGCTCATTTTATTGACTTTTATGCCTGACCTATGCTATTGTCTCGGTGTCAGAATGTTCATGATAAAGAAGGTTTTATGATTTTCCACTCCTTATTCTACTGCCTAATGTTGGACATGTAGTATTTAGCACACATAGATATTTGTGAACCTATTGTCAGCTATAAAAGAATGGATCACTTTTTACCATATTTGAATAATGTCTGCTCTAAATTTAGCTTACTATGTACATAGTAAAGCCCTAGGTTTTATTGTAATAATAATACCATTTTCAAACTCGCTTTTTTTTTTAATATATATTGAGCTCAGTGACAACGTTATCTCCAGGTAGGGCAGATTGATGAAACCACTGTAAAGTCGATGAGAAGCAGACTTGTACTAGAGCTATACACTATAAACTAATGCCGCGTACACACGGTCGTTTTTTGCGATGAAAAAAAACGACGTTTTTTAAAACGTCATTTAAATTGATCGTGTGTGGGCAAAACGTCGTTTTTTGTCTTCAAAAAAACGACCAAAAAAAAATTCCAACATGCTTGAATTTTTTGTGTCGTTTTTCAAAACGTCGTTTTTTGTTTCACAAAAAGTCACCGTGTGTAGCAAAAACGTCTTTTAAAACGACGTTTTTCAACCCGCGCATGCCCAGAAGCTAGTTATGAAGCGAGCTTCAATGGAAAAGAGTGGTGAACGTAACCTTGCTTTTTGTGAAAAAACAATGGTGTGTATGCAAAATTGTCTTTGAAAAGTGACGTTTCAAAAACGTCGTTTTTTACTTCACAGAAAACGTCGTTTTTTTTCATCGCAAAAAACGACCGTGTGTACGCAGCATAAGACCTTTGTTTTATAGAACGTGTCAGTTGCATAACCCCCAACTGTCCCTGATTTTGAGGGGCTATCCCTGATTTGCCCACTCTTTCTTCTCATTTGTCAGTCATTTTAGTCTGATCTATATAGTTGTATAGAAAATGCAATTTTCATCTTTTAAAAATTGCTAAGTCTTAACCAATTTCTAAATTTCTGCATTTGTAAATTGCAAAAGCCAAAATAATGGAATAGCAGTGGTAAAAAAGTACTTGTGGGTTTAACCGATCTTTTTTGTACAATTTTCCATTAAGGGGGTGTGTCCTATGCCTAAATACTTTTGCTTATAGGTGTCACTCATTCCCATCTCTAAAGGTTGGAAAGTATGCAACAGATCTTCACCCTGTAGATCACTGTAAAAGCCCCCGGTATGTGAAGAAAGTTACCTCCTCCATGCAATTCTTACAAGGCATTGCTTGTTTGATTCAGCAACCAATTCTAGGCTTAAGCACTGTCACCTGAGAGGCATAGTAGTTAGTTTAAACTAGGGTTTGACCAATACCGATACTAGTATCAGTGCCGATACTGAGCATTTGCCCAAGTACTTGTACTCAGGCAAAGGCTCCAATGCTTGATCCGATACCTGGGCAGTTAGGGATGATTGGTGGTGGAGTTACAAGCACCGATCTTACTGTATAGATTTCAAAAATCTTCTCCTATTCTCGCTCCCGCCGCTTTCAGCTGCTTTTATTGAAACCTATACGGGGAAGTGGTGCTTGTATCTTCC
Organism: Rana kukunoris; assembly: GCA_029574335.1. NCBI lineage: Eukaryota > Metazoa > Chordata > Amphibia > Anura > Ranidae > Rana > Rana kukunoris. The sequence continues at coordinate 562,067,299 of CM056049.1, read as the reverse complement.
CCTACCGCCAAACTGATCACCCCTGATTGTCCCAGCATCCTCCTCCTGTCCCCCTCCATGCTGCTGTCCCCCTCCGTGCTCCGCTGCGGTCCACCCCATTGCTCCTGTCCACCACCGTGCTCTGCTACAGTCCACCTCCTTGCTCCTGTCCCCCTCCGTGCTCCACTCCTGTCCCCCTCTGGCTCCGCTCCTGTCCCCTTCCATGCTCCCGTCCTGTCCCCCTCCGTGCTCCACTCCTGTCTCCCTCCGTGCTCCACTCCTGTCCCCTTCCATGCTCCGCTCCTGTCGCCCTTTGTGCTCCACTCCTGTCCCCCTTCGTGCTCCGCTCCTGTCCCCCTTCATGCTCCGCTCCTGTCCCCCTTCATGCTCCGCTCCTGTCCACCTTCGTGCTCCGCTCCTGTCCCCCTTCGTGCTCCGCTCCTGTCCCCCTTCGTGCTCCGCTCCTGTCCCCCTTCGTGCTCCGCTCCTGTCCCCCTTCGTGCTCCGCTCCTGTCCCCCTTCGTGCTCCGCTACTGTCCCCCTCCGTGCTCCGCTCCTGTCCCCCTCCGTGCTCTGCTCCTGTCCCCCTCCGTGCTCTGCTCTGGTCCCCCTCCATGCTCTGCTCCGGTCCCCCTCCATGTTCCTCTGCCCCCTTTGTCCTCAATCTGCCAGGATGGAGAGTGGAGGAAGGAGCCAGTAAATCTGTCATTTTCCGGCTTCTTCCTTTTCCGAATGAACAGAGTTAGTGATCACTGACTCTGTCCATTCATAACTGAGCATTGTAAACTATCTTTACGATGCTTTAGTTTATGAATGGAGAGGAGCCTCTGTCTCCTCTGCATTCATTTTCAGTGCAGCTGAGGCTGCAAAGAAAGGAACTGGGGAATGTGAGTCCCTTTCCCTATCTCAAAAGGGAGATGTTTGTTAAGACCCCTGATATCTCACCAAAGCCCCCCAACAGGGCTGATAAAAAAATAAAAAAAGAATTGTAATAATAAAAAAAAACACTGACCCCCCCCCCCCCTAAAAAAAAAAACAACAACTTGTAAAAAAGGAAAAAACTACTGACACAGTCCACGTGTCATCAGTGCTGCATATTGGTGCCACTGTCACAAGACATTATAAAAAAAGTATTGGTATATGGTATCGGTGAGTACTTGTGTGCAGCCCTAGTTTAAACCTATACAGTCAGAAGTCAGTTTTTTTTATTGGATATACTGGGGCTCCAGCAATGCTCTTTAGGAAAAGTGCTGACTGACCAAGGGTATCTGAGCCATCTTGATGTTTCCTTTTTTTAAGCCCTTATTTCATAGTTGATATGCTTTATTGGTTTGTAGTAATTGAAGTCTATACTAAGGGAATATGTACACTGCCATACTGGGCATCTGGTTATATGGCTGTTATGAGTGACCCAGTAAAAGCACACTGAGTAGGAGTTCTGACTTCGCTGACTTCATGCATGTTCCAGGTCTTTCATTTAAAATGCAAACCAATGGAGGAAAGGCAGCTAGCATTTTCAGAGGGCGGTCAGCAATGGGAGGAGCTTTGCTTATCTTAGTACAGGATTCCCTTAAGTCCCACTTTTTTCTCTAGCTGCTGCTTACTTTCCAAGTATTCGCACGCTGGAGCCACATGAAATACTAGGTACCTACATGTATGGGAAACTCACCTTCCTCCCACAATGCCTGCCTGAGAAGACCAGTCACCAGTTCTAAATATTATTTTTGTTAAGACATTTAAAGCTCCATTTACACTTGTGTGGCTCCAAAGTCGTGCCATTTCCATTGAAACTTTACATGGTGACTTTGAGGCAACTTTGGATGAATACGACTTGGATGCAACTTTGGCTTTTGTGTTTGGCTTTGTCTGTTGCACAACTGTCGCATTGATAACATTAAGATGCAAGTTTCATGTGACATTTGAGAGTTTACATTGCAGCCTATGGCACTCAATTTGCATAAAATTGGCATCAATGTAGTGTAGCAAGCTTTTTAAAGTCAGTGCGACTTTAGGTTGCATAAATTTTAATTGCTTCCATTGAAATACATGGGCTGCACCTTGTCATGCAATTTTGTGTCCAAAGTCACATGACGAGTTACACAAGTGTGAATGAAGCCGAATACAGATCTCTGTGTTATCTTTCCCATGCGTTGGTCTCATGCAATTTTTATAATTCTGCAGACACCTACCTCAGTGACCAAGAAGATCAGTTACGTAGAGTGACTCTTCTTTCAGACAGAGCTGGTTTCAGAAATTTCTAAAGTTAGGTCTGTTGAAGTGATTTATTTAAAGGAGTAATTCCCCCAAAAACCTTTTTTTAACATTGATTGAGGCTCGTTATGTCAAGGGGAATCGGGTGTTTTTTTTTTAGAAACGAAGCAGTACTTACCGTTTTAGAGATGCATCGTCTCCGTCGCTTCGGGTATGATCGTCGTGGGCATGCCTATTTGATTGACAGGGACAGAGATGAAGTCATAAAGCACGAGTGCGGCTGCTGCTGCGGTGTTGCTCTTCGTCAATCGTGTGTTCGTCGTGACGTCAATCTTGAGATAAAAGACCAGACCAAGACCGAAGGATGGACGCGATGCATCTCTAGAAACGAGTAAGTAAAGTTCGGGTTAGTAAAAAAAACACCCGATTCCCCTTGACAAAACAAGCCTCAATCAATGTTAAAAAAAAGGTTTTTGGGGGAACTACCCCTTTAAAGAGTATGGGAATCTTGATTTCAGTATAGGAAACAGTGTTGTTTCCTGAACATCTGTACGACATGAGAAACAGACACATTTTACTGTCATATATATATATATATATATATATATAATATATATATATATATATAAATATCTATAGATCTGTGTGTGTGTGTGCACTGTATAAAGATAGATATTTTCGGAGTGTCCTAGGTGTAATCATTTCAAGTCTTTCGTACAGTAGGAGATGTGTTAGTAGTTAATGAGAACATATTTTTCTGATTCTGCTTTACTACTTAATCTCTTAGCTGTCATTTGAGCCAGTAACGCATTGCGATGTAATTTAGCCCCTCTCGGCAGCCAAAGGGCAGTAAGGATAACATTTCAGTCCAGCAGAACGGCTGAGATGTGGGAGAGAGCAGTAACAGCCACACCGATTCCTTTGTCCTTGTTGTTGGCCAATCCAGCCACTAGCTTACTGTAAATATGGCTGGCTGCCAGTCTGTGGCGCAGAGCCTTTTCTTCTTGTGCTTGTAATACTGTAACCTGGCGGGAAGACAAGAATTACAGTTCTGCTTGTTGTTTGTTTCTATTTTCTTCCTCGGTTGACAGTGTCAGAGCTCCAAGTGTGGGAAGAAGTTAGAATGCAATGCTAGCATTGGTTAAATATTACAAGAAAATACAAGCCTGCTTGCTGAGTCTGTCATGGGCAGGAAGAGCGTCTGATGTGTTTTTAGGTTCTGTGAATGGAGGACTGTTGACCATAACCCTGTTCCAGTGAGTTCAGTGAGTGTTGCTTGTGTAGCTGGGAGAGTATTGATCTATGCCAGGGATTTGCAATTAGCAGACCTCCAGCTGTTGTAAAAGTCCCATAATGCCTCTGCCTCTGGGTGTCATGCTTGTTGCTGTCAGAGTCTTGCTATGCATCATGGGACTTGTAGTTCTACAACAGCTGGAGGTCCGCTAATTGCTTATCCTTGATCTATGCTCTGCTGAGTCACTTAGCAGAAGGCAAATGGCAGCCCTTACCCTTGCTCTGTCAACCCTGCTATTCACCAGTGTTTTCAGTGGCTGGTTCAGTCTTTACTTCTACTTGGAAAAAATGCAGGTTTTGAAGTAAACTTACGCCAAGACTTTTAGGAAGAACCCCAGATAAAAGTAAAAACCTATTGTTTTAACCCTTTCATTGGTACTGCCACTAATTCGGTGAAGGAACATGACAGCTTGGATAAATTAAAGTTGAGCTTGTAATTAAAATTAATTAGACAGCAGTTATTAAAGTGTAATTTCAGTCAAATTCTAATTAAGCCTATTACCATACCTCCCAACTTGATAGGAACAAGAAACACCTATTAGCAAATGTATTTAGTCATAGGACACACCCCTTGCCACACCTCCTTAAGAGTTCATTTTAACATGGAATATTTTCACGTTTCCTGTTGTGGCAATGTGCTAAATTCAGCAAAAAGGGAGACTTATGGGTTATGGGCTATGATCGCATTTACACCACCTTAAAGGAGAATTATACAAAAAAAGATGAATTCAACCCACAAGTGCTTTTTTACCACTATGATTCCTTTATACTGGCTTTTGAACAACAATTTAGAAATTGGATGAAAGGTTTAGCACTGGGAAACTGTTAAATAGGGCATTTTATATACAACTACTATATTGATCAGACCAAAGTGAGGAGACAGAGGGACTTTGTTGCAAATCAGGGTTTAGTCTCTCAAAATCAGCGACAGTTGGGAGCTATGCCTAAACCTGGCCCTCCCCCATTCTAATCTGTAAAAGGAAAGTTGTCTATATTTATCTATTCTGAGGTCGCTCTGTCTGGTCACATGATCGGGTTCCAGCGCTGGCTTCAGTATAGAGGAGGGACAACTGACAATAGATGCCCCATAATAAGGCTATAGGAGACGCCATCACTCACACTCTGCAGCCGCTGTCGCAGTATCTCCTCTGCACTGAAGCTATCACTGGAGAGATCATATAACCAGAGCAGAGCTTCAAAATAGCTTCAAAATAGGTAAGGGCCCTTTCACACGTCCGTTCAGTTCGTCCGTTTTTTGGACGTCCGTTAACGGACCTCAATGCTTCCCTATGGGTTAGCGTCCGTTAGCGGATGAGCATCCGCTAACGTCCGTTAACATCCGTCTGCGGTAAGCTCCGTTTTTTTGGTCGGAAGAAAACCCTATTTTTCTTCCGTCAAAAAAACGGAACGGACGAAAAACGGACGTTAGCGGATGAAAAAAAAAGTTCTAAAAAAAAAAAAAAACGGATGAAAAAACGTATGAAAAAAACGGACGGAAAACGGAACGGAAACGGATGTAAACGGACGGAAAACTGACGAAAAATTGATGAAAAAACGGATCAACTGAAGGGGGAAAAAACTGATCTAAAAAACTGAACGGACGTGTGAAAGAGCCCTAAGTATAGGCACCTATGTTGAAGCTCTGCTCCGGTTATATAATATTTCCTTTTTACAGGGTAGATAGAATAGGCCTTAAATTGGGATGAGGGTAGATTTAATCTTAGTTAGGTTTTGACTGCAATTACACTTGCCCCTCTTTCACACGGATTAAAAAACTGACTGGCGGACCTGAGCGGAAAGCCTGTGTGAAAGGCGCCTTATTTAAACAGCATTTTTCTCTGCACTACTCACACCTGTGCCAGTACTGTTCTCTGCAGGCTCTCCGCTTGAGATCCAGCATTGGTCCTCTTCTGGCTTGATTACACCTATCATCATTGAACCCATGTCTTGTGAGCTAAGGCTTTTGAGGTCATATCCCCTGGAGCATGTCATAAAGCCAATTTGGGCTCACAGGAGAATACCGCAAAGGACAGTGGCACTTCACTGCAGGGCACGGTTCTCAGCAGCAGTCATGACCCACCAACTATCAGAGGAAGAAAACATAAACACTGCTCCTGAAGATGTGGATGTGAATCAATGGCTCACTGCTAATTTTTTCCCTATTCACTTTCAATGTTAATGTGGTAAAGTCACTGGTCACTCTCTGACAAGTAAAGCCAATACATCAGATCCCCTTTAGACCTCTAATGTCTCATTAACTGCCTTAGAATAATTGGTCCGCTGGGAGGGAAGAGACACCTGGCAGTAGCAGGGAGGTGAAGGTCACCCTTGTTGAAATGATCACATGACCTCATGCCATTCATTGTGAACCCCTGGATTATAAATGTAATCTCAAAAAATGAAAATCGGACATGCTTAACATAATGTAAAAACCAGACTCATACATATACACACATAACACATACTTAGAACAAATGAATAGAACTCAAAGTATTCGCAAATAATATGCATCCATTTTAAAAACATTTAAGAATATTGTACATATGTAAGTGGTTAATATAACAGTTCAGCTCTCTAAACATTTCCATATCTTAAGTTTTTATTCTTAAGATTTTTTTTTTTTTTCTAGATGTGTTTGATCTGTATACTTTCACCTTTTACAGTGAAGCTAGGAATGTTGTTATTTATATTTTGTGTACATGTTCCAATGATAAGCTATATGTCAATAAATAAATGTATGTATGTGTGTGTGTATACATATATGCCTGTGTGTGTATGTGTGTGTGTGTATATATATATATATATATATATATATATATATATATATATACACACACACACCGTAAATATATTATAATAAAAGTGCAGTGCTAAAAAGTGCAAAACTTGAAAAACTTGATATATCTTATCTAATTTATAGCATGATAAACTATAAAGTGCAATATGTAAAAATAAACAGACATACGACAACTTTGGACAGAAGTGGAGATGATGCTGCAGGAGGTCATTCACCTCCCCGTGGCATTGTCGTCTTACTTAGCTATACTCAACTTGACTATCGATGATCTGACCCCAGACCACCGACTAGTGGCTGCTCATATTTTGTTAGCAACGTGACTGCTAATTGCCAGGAAATGGAAAACGATAGATGCTCCAAGTCTCACAGAAGTAATTAACTTAGTACAAACTCACTATACCTATGAAACTATCCTAGCTAGAGGGAAACCCACATATTCTAAACTACTCAACCTCTGGAAGCCTTGGAATCTTTGGTACACAAACAGAATCAATAAGTGATACATTTATGATATATTCTAAGCTCTTTGACCTGCTCTCCCCCCCCCCTGGCCCTCCCTCCCCCTTCTTTATCCTCCCCTCTTTCCACCTCCTTGCTCTGTTCTAGACCCTACAACATTCGCCTATTACTACCACAATTCACTTCCAGTCTGGTTTATGTTCATTTATACGCTTCTCCTGCTACATTGTACTGGATTGTGCGCACCTTGAGTGGTGCATGTCTATTGCACGTTTACTGTTCATTTTACGTACGCTACCATTGCTATATTGTCTCTTAAATTTTGTTACTGCAATTACATACTTGTACATTGAAAAATTTAAATAAAAACTATTTGAAATAAAAATAAACAGACAATTGTTGAAATGTTCATATAACATATAAAAGAGAGTCCAAAAGGGGGGAGTAAAAAGAATCCCAGTGTGATCACAGCCATCAAAAGTAGCAACACCACCGTCTGTGCTTCAATAACCAATATGTGAAAATCCACCACCGAAGGGGATAATGGACTCAGATTCCGAAGCACTTAAAGTGGTTGTAAAAGTAAAAAAATATTTTCCCTAAATAGCTTCCTTTACCTTAGTGCAGTTCTCCTTCACTTACCTCATCCTTTGATTTTGCTTTTAAATGTCCTTATTTCTTCTGAGAAATCCTCACTTCCTGTTCTTCTGTCTGTAACTACACACAGTAATGTGAGGCTTACTCCCTGGTGTGGAGAAAGCCTCTTGAGCCGGGAGGGGGAGCAGGAGTGTCAGGACACCCACTAACACACAGCTCATTTTTCTATCTGCAAAGTAGAGAGTGTCCTGACTTGCCTGCTCGCCCCCTCCCCCCTCAAGAGGCTTTCTCCACACCAGGGAAAAAGCCTCACATTACTGTGTGTAGTTACAGACAGAAGAACAGGAAGTGAGGATTTCTCAGAAGATAAAAATGTAATACATTGTTTAGGTTTGTCCTCATTTTAGATTGGTTTGGTAAATTTAAAGGAGATTGTACAGAGATTGTACAATTCGACTGTATAGTGTATGGCTTAAGAAAATTACACTATACTGGGAAGAAGGTGGGGGCTGTACAGGAGAGGGGTGTATGTACTGAGGGTTTATTCTGGGAGGGTCTGCACTGGGGAAGGGGGGTTGCCTGTCCATGGGGGGGGGGTCTGTACTAAAGGTTAGTGCTAGGAAGGGGATCAGTACTGGTGGATAAATAGCATAGGAGGGGGAGTCTGTATTGAGGGTTAAGCTGGAAAAGGGTAGGGGGTCCATATGGAGAAGTTAGGCTGGAAGGGGGGGAAGGGTCTGATCCCGCCCTGGTGAGAACTTTCCTCACTCTCAATTGCTACTGGTTGGTAAGGAGATCTGTCCGTACTGAGGGGGTGTCTGTACTGAGGAATTGGGGTGGGAGGGGTCTTTACTCGGGGGTATGCCAGGAGGGTCTGTACTGGGAGGTCTCCTGTACTAGGGGGTGTCTATACTGGGAGAGAATGTGCTGAGGGGTTAGACTGGGAGGAGGGGTCTGTACTGGAGAGGGGGGGGGGTCTGTACTAAGGGACTAGGATGGGTCTGGGGAGTCTGTACTGAGGGATTAAGCAGGGGGGTTGTATTGAGGAGTTCAGATGGGAGGAGGGGGCTGTACTAAGACACTAGGATTGGTCTAGGGAGTCTTAATTTGGGGAGGTTGTACTGAGGGATTAGGCAGGAGGGGGGCTGTGTTGAGGGGTTCAGATGGGAGGAGGGGGCTGGACTGGGGAAGGTCTATACTGAGTGAGGTCTGTACTGAGAGGGTTAAGCTATGAGGGGGTCTGTACTGAGGTGATGGGCTGGGAGGGGGATTGTGTTTCAAGGGGGAATATCCGTACCGGGGGGAGATTGGGACTGTTGGTTGAGGTTTGTGTGTTGTTGGGAATATGGGATTGGAGGGGGGGGGGTTGTACTGGCAGAAGGGGGGTCATTTTTGGTTCTACTCTTGCAATGGGCTGTATGTTACCGATTTATGAGTCCTGCACTCCTGAGAGTTTTGGTATTGAGACATATAAGTGCTAAGTAGGCTCAGATTTAATTTACTATTTACTTTTAAACCCCCCCCCCATTGGTACAGTTTGGCCACACCCACAGTTGTGGGATGTGATTATAAAGTCAAATGTTTTAATTTTTTCTCTGTATTTGAACACAACATTGTCTGGTGATATGTGGAGGGTTGACATTTAAAGATTAATTTACTATATTATGCCCTGTTTGGGTTATTTTGTACAAATAAGAATGTTTGCATACCACTTGGTCCTTATAAATATGGTCACTGTTAAAGCGGTGATGACTGTCACAGCCTTCTTTTTTTATGTTGGTAACATCATATACTTCCATCGCACAGAGTGGTCCTGATCCTCCTCTCTCAGGTCCCCTGCTCTTCTCAGTGTGCCATAGGATACCGCTTCGTATTGTCGCATATCTGCGTGCTTGATTCTGAGCCACACAACCTACGTCCATCGACATAGATAGTGTGGCTTGGCCCCGCACCCCGCTCCCTTGCCACAAGATTTGAGTGACAGCAGAGGGAGCGGATGGCTCCTGCTGCTCTCAGCCAAGCCTGTGAGAACGGGGAGAGCCGCTAGAGGCGACAGGCACATCGCTAGATCGAGTGAAGGCTCAAGAAAGTATGGAGAGGGTGTGAGGAGGCGATACTGTTGCCTAAAGATTTTTTACCTTAATGCAGGTAATTGATTAAGGTAAAAAATATTTAGCCTTTAGAACCAATTTAACCATTTCAATACTCGCCAAATTCTGATATTACATTCTAGTAACGACTTGTAAATGAACAAGCTGAAACCGGAAGTGACTAAATTCTTGTTGCCTCTTGGTTTCTGACATCACAGAAGGAGGAAAGGAACGTTCGTTCTTCACAGAGCATCCAATCCAACCGGTTGCATCGGTCCTGGGCACCCTGGTGGGTCCTTCTCTGTGGGGGGGTGGATTAGCCAGCAGAGCTGCCATGTGCAGCAGATAAGAAACACAGGCGGGGGAGATGGGCCCAGTCAGGCAGACCCCTGTTTATATAACCAGTTATGTGCTGAACTCTTAATTGTTTGTAATGAGGTTTGCTGGGAGGGAAGTGGGTAATTTTCTTATTGAGAACTCTGAAGTTCTTCTTTAAAGCATCCTGTTTTATTTATTTTTTATTATTGATAATAATTTTAATGCTTAACAGAACATTTGGGTAAGCTGTTGCCATTTCAGGAAAAGTGTCATATGAAAATAGATTTTCCATACCATGGACTGCTGGAAAGGGCATCTTGTTATTCATCGATCAGCTATGCCATTTAAGCCAGGCATGGTACTTTCTTACTGGGAAAAAGGTTTAAGATGTAATTGATGGCGGATAGCCTATATGAAGTAGCACATAAAATTGTACGGACTCTCTTTACTGTTTGTGGGCAGTATTCTGAAATTAATTCTTTGTTGTGTTTTGGAATTTCAGGTGCATTGTGTTTGCATCTTTTTATCGTTCTGCCTAATTTTGTTAGGTCTATTGAATCCCTGATCTGATTTTCTAGCTATGGAAGTTCCATGCCGACATACACTGATTGTACAAACACAAAAACAAGTACAGCATCTTTCTAACAACTGCAAAGTTATGTACTTAGGGGCTAAGAATATGCATGCATCATACATGCTAGGGGGAGTACAACTGGGGGGATCTGTAGTGGAGAAGGATCTGGGGGTTTTAGTTGATCATAAGCTCAATAATGGCATGCAATGCCAAGCTGCGGTTTCCAAAGCGAGCAAAGTCCTTTCTTGTATTAGGAGAGGTATGGACTCCAGAGAGAGAGATATAATTTTGCCCCTGTACAAATCATTAGTAAGACCTCAACTGGAATATGCAGTTCAGTTTTGGGCTCCAGTTCTCAAAAAGGATATCGGAGAACTGGAGAAAGTGCAGAGAAGGGCAACCAAACTGATAATAGGCATGGAGGAGCTCAGCTATGAGGAAAGATTAGAAGAACTGAATTTATTCACTCTTGAGAAGAGGAGAATAAGGGGGGATATGATTCACATGTACAAATATATAATGGGTCCATATAGTGAACTTGGTGTTCAGTTATTCACTTTAAGGTCAACACTAAGGACAAGGGGGCACTCTTTACGTTTAGAGGAAAATAGATTTCACCTCCAAATACGGAAAGGTTTCTTAACAGTAATGCCGCGTACACACGGTCGTTTTTTTGCGATGAAAAAAAAACGACGTTTTTTAAAACGTCATTTAAATTGATCGTGTGTGGGCAAAACGTAGTTTTTTGTCTTCGAAAAAACGACCAAAAAAAATTACAACATGCTTGAATTTTTTGTGTCGTTTTTCAAAACGTCGTTTTTTTGTTTCACAAAAAGTCACCGTGTGTAGCAAAAACGTCGCTCAAAACGACGTTTTTCAACCCGCGCATGCCCAGAAGCTAGTTATGAAGCGAGCTTCAATGGAAAAGAGTGGTGAACGTAACCTTGATTTTTGTGAAAAAACGATGGTGTGTATGCAAAATTGTCTTTGAAAAGTGACGTTTCAAAAACGTCGTTTTTTACTTCACAGAAAACGTCGTTTTTTTTCATCGCAAAAAACGACTGTGTGTACGCGGCATAAGAGCTGTGAAAATGTGGAACAGACTCCCTCCAGACGTGGTTCTGCCCAGCTCAGTAGATTGCTTTAAGAAAGGCCTGGATTCTTTCCTAAATGTACATAATATAACTAAGATTATATATAACATAAGAGTACTAAGATTTGTAGGTAAAGTTGATCCAGGGTAAATCCGATTGCCAGAGGCGTAACTAGAACCTTCAGGGCCCCGGTGCAAGAAACCATGAAGGGCCCCCCTGACCTCTGATCTTGGGGGCAGCAGGACATGGATAGGAGGGGCGGCGGGGCAGCATATGGAGGAACAAATCGTCTCCATTTTCTCTCCTGGGATGAGTGGCAGTGGTGGTGGTGTGGGGGATAGGATGAGTGCCAGCAGTGAGGAAGAGAAATGGCATCAGTGTCAGCGGTTGTGGAGAAATGGGATGAGTGGCAAGGGAGGTGGTTGGGGGGTGGGATCAGTGGTAGGGAGATTGAATGAAATGAGTGGCAGCTTTGATGGGAGGATGGGATCAGTGGTGAGGGGGGTGGTTGGGGAAGATGGCTTGGGATGAGTGGTAGTGGAAGGGGGGGGGTGGGATCAGTGACAGGGATGGTGGTTGCTGGATGGGATCAGTGGCATCAGTGGTGTGGGGGGGTGGATCAGTGGCAGCAGTGGTGGTGTGGGTGTATCAGTGGTGGTGGGGGGTTATCAGTAGTTCTAGTGGTGGTGTGGGGGAATCAGTGGCAGTGGTGGGATATAAGTGGCAGTGGTTGGGTATCAGTATTGGTGGTGTCTAAGTGGCAGTGGTGGGGTATCAGTGGCAGCAGTGGTTGTGTGAGGGGAATCAGTAGCAGTGTCGATATTAATATTAGTGAGACTCACTTGCAGATGGCTTGGTTCCCCCTCCATGCTAAGTTTTGCTTGGGTGGGACCTGTGAGAACCCATGAGTTCTCACAGGAGAACTCATGAGGATGGCGGGACTGTGCAGTGTGCCCGTGAGTGAGGGCGGGGAGGATGGACGGAACGGTGGAGAGGATGGGCGGAGACTTTTTATTGTGCCCGTGAGCAAGGGCAGGGAGGATAACAGAGCGGGCGGAGAGAATAGGCGGAGGGGGGACTGTGCATTGTGCCAGTGAGTGTCAGTGCGGGCAGGGAGGATTGGTGGAGCGGGAGGGGACTGTACCCATGAGTGAGGATGGCGAGAATAGGCAGAGCCTGTGCAGTGTGCCCGTGAGTGCGGACGGAGACTGTGTGCAGCGTGCCCCTTAAATGATCAGTCAGTGCACCCAGGGCTGGTGTAAGGATTTTTGCCAACTCAGGCGAAGGTGCATTTTGCACCCCCCCCCCCCCCCCCGCCGCGCACACACACACCAACACTATACAGAGAGATACCACATAATATATCTAGATAGATAGAGAACAATGCTAGTTCTATCTGTCTCCTATTGTGCCCACACTGCCCAGTGAAACTGACCTGCTCCCACACTGCCCAGTGAAACTGACCTGCTCCCTCGGGTGGTCCTGGACAGCGTGGCTCTCTCTCTCTCTCTCTGGTGGTGGTGCGGGTACAGTGTGACGCTCTCTCTCTGGTGGTGGTACGGGTACAGTGTGATGCTCTCTCTCTCTGGTGGTGCGGTACAGCGTGGCTCACTCTTACTGATGGTGCGGGTACAGCATGGCGCTCTGGTGGTGTGGGTACAGCATGGCGCTCTGGTGGTGCGGGTACAGCATGGCGCTCTGGTGGTGCGGGTACAGCATGGCGCTCTGGTGGTGCGGGTACAGCATGGCACTCTGGTGGTGCGGGTACAGCGTGGCGCTCTGGTGGTGCGGGTACAGCGTGGGGCTCTGGTGGTGCAGGTACAGCGTGGCTCACTGGTGGTGCGGGTACTGCGTGGCTCTATCTGGTGGTGCTGGGGCTATTAGTTCCCCCAGCAAAGTCCTCTTTCCATGTCTCCTGTTTTCCGGGTTTTCTCTCTCTCCCCCTCCCAGCCCTCAGCAGAGTGCATGCTGATCACTGTAGCCTGACTGCATTTCCCATGATGCTCCACTAATCTTGTCTGCTCCGCTGTGGCCAATTGGGAGGGAGGAAGAACAAGCAGGAAGCTGTCTTCTCTCCTGTCCCATGCTGCAGACATGCCGAGTCTTGCCGACATGAAAAAAAGGGAAGGAAGGGACATCTCGACAGCAGCCCGCAGCCCCCGCAGCTCTTCCCCCCCCCCCCACTACCTCACTGGCAGAGCAGAGGAGGAGTAGTCCGTGGGGCGTGAGAGCGGAACTGTCAGCACGGCTCTGAGGCTGAGCTGTGTGTGAGAGCCATGCTGACAGTTCCTTCAGATGCCGCTCGCTCGCCGCACAGAGTCACTGCTATGTCAGCAGTGTGTACCATCTCCCGGGCGGCGGCGGGCCCCCCTACAGTGGCGGAATTCAAGGGCCCAGTCGCGAATACGACTGCTGCAACTATGATAATTCCGCCACTGCCGATTGCCTCTCAGGGGATCAGGAAGGAATGTTTTTCCCTGCTGTAACAAATTGGATCATGCTCTGCTGGGGTTTTTTGCTTTCCTCTGGATCAACTGTGGGTATGGAGTTGGGTGTATGGGATTGTACTGTGTTTTTTATTTTGTTTGTTTATTTTTTCGTGGTTGAACTGGATGGACTTCTGTCTTTTTTCAACCTGACTAACTATGTAACTGGAAACTACCCGTTTAACAATAGATTTCTAGAGTCACACCAGACCTTCAAAACTCCTGTTGGTTGTGGATGAAAGATGGATCAGATTTTGTAAGTGTGTAAATGGAGACCTGCATGTCTTTCTATCTATAAACCCACATAGCCATAGCAACCATACCTAGATCCTGCAACTCTATTTTAACATTTCTTGAGACCATGGGGTTTATTTACTAAAGGCAAATCTACTTTGAACTGCAAGTGCACTTGGAAGTGCAGTCGCTTTACATCTGAGGGGAAGATCTGAAATGAGGGGAAGCTGATTTTATCATCCAAGCATGTGCAAGCAGAAAATGCTGTTTTTTTCTTCCGTCTGGCGGAACGGATCGGATGAATACGGACACACGGTCCGAATTCATCCGATTCCCCATAGGGGAGAGCGGAGGAAAGACAGGGCGGTTCCTGCACAGTGTGCGGGGACCGCCCTGTCAGCCGACAGCTCAGTGGGGATTTACGGATGATCCCCGCTGAGCCGACGGACACACACGGGGTGGATCAATACGGATCCGCTCCGTGTGAAAGAGCCCTAACTGCCTAAATGCTACAAGCTACACGTTTTATTCACAGCTGCCATGATTTAAATAGGGAACCATGCTTGTACATCTTTTTCTTTAAAAATAACAAACCTGCTATACTTACCTGCTCTGTGCAGTGGTTTTGCACAGAACAGCCCAGATCCTCCTCTTCTTGGATCCCTCGTTGGCAATCCTGACCCCTTCTCCTGTCGAGTGCCTCCACAGCAAAGGGCTTGCTATGGGGGCACCCGAGCCAAGCCACAGCTCCCCGTGTCCATTCAGACACAAAGCCACAGTTTGGCTCAGCCCCTTCTCTCTCTTGATTGGCTAACTGACTTTGACAGCAGCGGGAGCCAATAACACAGCTTCTGTGTCTCAGCCAATCAGAAAGGAGAACCTGGACAGCTGATCCACTCGTGCAACATCGCTGGATAGAATTGGTAAGTATTAAGGGGGCTGCTGCACACAGAATATTTTTTATCTCAATGCATTAAGATAAAAAACTTCTGACTTTACAAGCAATTTAAGTGTTGGCAAGTTATGCCACGTACACACGATCGGAAATTCCCACAGGAAAAGTCCAATGTGAGCTTTTGGTCGGAAATTCCGACCGTGTGTATGCTCCATCAGAGTTTTGCTGTCGGAATTTCCACCAAGAAAAGATTGAGAGCAGGTTCTCTATTTTTCCGACGGAAAAAGTTCCTTTCGGAAAATCGGCTTGTCTGTATGCAATTCTGACACACAAAAAAACATGCATGCTCAGAATCAAGCAGAAGAGCCAAATGCCGCGTACACACGGTCGTTTTTTGCGATGAAAAAAAAACGACGTTTTTTAAAACGTAATTTAAATTGATCGTGTGTGGGCAAAACGTCGTTTTTTGTCTTCAAAAAAACGACCAAAAAAAAATTCCAACATGCTTGAATTTTTTGTGTCGTTTTTCAAATGTCGTTTTTTGTTTCACAAAAAGTCACCGTGTGTAGCAAAAACGTCGTTTAAAACGACGTTTTTCAACCCCGCGCATGCCCAGAAGCTAGTTATGAAGCGAGCTTCAATGGAAAAGAGTGGTGAACGTAACCTCGTTTTTGTGAAAAACGATGGTGTGTATGCAACATCGTCTTTGAAAGTGACGTTTCAAAAAACGTCGTTTTTTACTTCACAAAAAACGTCGTTTTTTTTCATCGCAAAAAGCGACCGTGTGTACGCGGCAAAACTGTCTATTTAACTTCATTGATCTTGGCTCGTCATACGTCTTGTACTTCACTGCATTCTTGACGGTTGGAATTTCCAACAAGATTTGTGTGACCGTGTGTATGCAACACAAGTTTGAGCCAACATTACATCAGAAAAAATCCACAGTCTTTATAGAAAAAATGGTAGTGGTGTCCTGAGGAATAATGCATAGCACTTCATATGTCACACAGCAACCCATAATGTAATCCCAAACTACAAAGGCTTTGTTACATGTTGTAATATAATTAGTAATTGTTGTTTGTGGCTCCTGTGTAACATTAGGCAGGCCATACACTGTGCAAATTTCTGTCCTGAAACCACGATTCCTCCATCAAGACAGACAGTGCTGATAGGAGAATCAGCAATTGTTTTCAGTAATTATCGCTGGCGGCTGTAGATGCCGCTAGTGAAAATCACAAGATAATCCAGCAGGCTGGTTGTAACCAAGTAGATTGATCAATCAACTTGGTACTTTCAGTCTGCCCATTAACGGTTCAAATCTCAGTCGTGATTCGAACCCTGTATGACTGGCTTTAGATTATTCTACCCTTCTGGAAAGTTTAGTCATGTTGTGGGGATATGTCCATAAACAATGTGTGCAGTCTATGATTTTCAAGCAGTTTCTTGTAAATAAAAAACAACTAAAGAATTATGTTACTTTATATTCCTGATATGTGCCTGTTGTACCAGGAACTTGCATGAAAAAGTATCCTGTTCTCTTTGTATTGCTTACTTTGTGTGAAATACCTGGTCTTCCTGTCGGTCTCTGCTTTCCTATT
The DNA here is from genome assembly GCA_029574335.1 of Rana kukunoris. NCBI lineage: Eukaryota > Metazoa > Chordata > Amphibia > Anura > Ranidae > Rana > Rana kukunoris. Next base: position 562,050,674 of record CM056049.1, on the reverse strand, counting down.
TCCAACTGACCACACTAGGCATGGCAATACATCTATCTCAGTGTGTTCAGTTTTCTGTCTGTGCTGGGAGAACCGCCTTCCCATCCTCCAATCGTCAGACCTGTGCTGATAATCCCCCATGCACAGTCATTTAATGGGAAGATCAATGTACTGCTGCTTCTCCATCCCTAGCTCTCTAAGCCCCATATGCAGGTGAGAACAGAGATTATGTGATCACTTGTAGACAAAAAAGAAAATGTATTTATAATGTATTTATACACATATATTTTCCTTTAATTTCTTTTGTAAACTGAATGGGTTGGTTTATGAAATATTTGTTCACATATACTTTAACGTAGGTATTCAGTGCTGCCAGAGCGGTAAAAACAGGTACCACTATTGGTGTTGGAGAAAAGAAGTGGTCCACTTATAAAGTGTTACTAAACCCAAAACAGTAAAATCTGTGTGGTTATGCAGTAAAGCATTGCTTGTTATACTCACTGTGGATCCTAAGGGGTTAATCCTCTGCATTGTGTAAAAAGGCTGTTCGATCCTGTCTTCTCTGATCCTCCTCTTCTTCCACTGTCCCCAATCCATCTTATGATAGAACTAAGCGTTGGAGTCACTCTGCATATGCTCAGTTTGGTATGTATTGCTAGAGAGTTTTTCTTGGAAGGGTGCTTGTGATCAGCACAGGGCCAATCATCACAGTCCAGACAGAGGGTCAGGGGTCCTGCTGCCTTATAGGACAGTCAGAAGAGAATGAAAACTATTCCTACAAGCTTTAACCAGTGCTCAGCCAGACAGTAATAGAAGTCACAAGACTGCTATATACTGCTGATGAGAAAAGGTATATCATTTTTATATAGTTTATATTTACAAAAATCTATGAATTTCCATGTTCTGTGTACTGTGGGAGACCAGATATAGTGAGTGTAGGGTCCTGGGTTTAGTAACACTTTTAACCACTTGCTTACTGGGCACATATACCCCCCTCCTGCCCAGGTAAAATTTCAGCTTCCGGCACTGCATCGCTTTAACTGACAATTGCGCGGACATGGTTCCCAAACAAAATTGGCGTCCTTTTTTCCCCACAAGTAGAGCTTTCTTTTGGTGGTATTTGATCACCTCTGCAGTTTTTATTTTTTATGCTATAAACAAAAATAAAGTGACAATTTTGAAAAAAAAAATCAATATTTTTTACTTGTTGCTATAATAAATAGCCCAATTTAAAAAAAAAAAAAAACATATTTTTTTTCTCAGTCTAGGCTGATACGTATTCTTCTACATATTTTTGGTAAAAAAAAAAAAAAATAGCGCCTACAAAATAGGGGACAGAATTATTATTATTATTTTATTTTTTACTAGTAATGGCGCGATCTGCGATTTTTTTTTTATTGGGACTGAGACATTATGGCGGACACATCGGACACCTTTGACACATTTTTGGCACCATTCACATTTATACTGCGAACAGTGCTATAAATATGCACTAATTACTGTATAAATGTGACTGGCAGGGAAGGGGTTAACACTTGGGGGGGGGGGAAGGGTTAAATGTGTACCCTGCCTAGTGTTTCTAACTGTGGGGGAAGCGGCCTACAGGCACGCGCATCGGGATTTCAGTAATGCGGTGGGAACGCGTGTGCCGCCGTCGGGGCGGTTGAGCGCCCCCCAGTGGCTGGAGGCCGGAGGCCTTATGTAGACGGTCTCCCAGCAATTAGCACCCGCACTGCAGCCGTACAAAGTCGTACGGCCATCAGGAAGTGGTTAATGTAAGTTTGCATATTATTTATTAGAAATCAACCTTTAATCCCAAACCCACCACAGCAGTACTATGCTACCATTTGTCCACCTATTAATCAAGCCATGGAGCAACTAACCTACACATTTCCAACCCACTGTAGGGCAATATTGTATGATATCATTATTATTTTAGAAAATGTTAGTGTGGACCCACTGGTCGAAAAATGTTACATAGATGTTAACCAGGCATATCCATATTCTGCTAAACAAATCAAATCTTCCTGGTGCTAAACAAGAGCTGAAAGGTTAAAACACTTTCTAGTATTTTATATTTTAGAAAAAATCAGGTATCTGCATCTGAAATCCCAGGTCTGCCCTACGAAGGCTTTCACTGCGTCATTGGAATTTTTATTTATTTTACATATCTAGAGTGTAAAAAGAGAATCCATAACTGATGTTATGGAACAAGAACTCTGGCAAGGACATCTCCAGGCGAGGAAAGATACATGATCGAACATGCATGTACGCTTACCTATAATAAAAATACCCACCTCGAATAGGCTGACTTTACATGAAATATCGGCCAACACTTCATATGAAATACCACTCAATTCCTAATTGAGAAGCAGTTAGTCAAGTCTAGGAACCTATGGAATATGTGTTTCTATTCATTTCAGTAGGAAGGACACATGAAAATGACGCAGTGGCTACTATTTTGTAGACTCGTTGGCTATCTTACTCCACTGCATTGAACCTTTTCACCTGAATTTTCCATCATCACCAATCCCTCCAACAATGCCTGCATCATGTAAGTTTTGTATCCTTCATACTCACAAACAGCAGTATGGAAAAATCAGACTATAGCTACACAATTTATTTATCAGTATGCCACATGTATGGAAGAAATGTTGGCCTGTGACCTACTTACACAATAATATTTGTTTATTTGCTGGTAATGTAGAGAGGCTTTTTCCCTTAGGTGCCCCAGCCACTACTATAAGTTTGTGTTTTTCAACCTTATTGAAACAATCCTTGTATGATGTACTCTATTCATAAATAACATAACAGGGTAATGACTTCCTGCATTGCTTTTTGAACTATTGTATTTGCAAACATCAGTGATTTTTGTTTAACAAAAAAAGGATTTCCCTTCAGAAATAAAGTGACAGTTACATTTGTTTAGTATAATCCATTTTGTGCAGACATTTGTTCATTTCAGTGTCAAGATTTAGAACATATGAGCTTCAGGCATTAGTGGGGCTTGACTAATGTGGATTGACATCATTATTTCAGTTCATTAATAATGACAAATTGACATAGCATTGGTTAAGAATGGCTGATTTCCTCGGGATGTGATAGCTGTCCATTTTGACACCATACTTTAATGCCTCTTTCAGGTTTGCTGTATCTTAGAAATGCATTGTCTCAGTCATCTGAAATCCATGTCCTCATTAAAAAGTATTATGACCTTTTCTATTCTTGTCTGTAATGGTGCTATTTTTTCATAACATCATTTCACTCTCATTGCATATATTTTTTTATTTTGCTTATTATTTACACATAACATGTGATACATTAATAGTTGGGCCCAAAGATATATAACCTGTGTGTCCTTTGGAGATTTAGGTCTAAGGCCGCGTACACACGATCGGTTAAACCAATGAGAATGGTCTGATGGACCGTTTTCATCAGACCAAACCGAGCGTGTGTGGGCGCCATCGGTTATTTATCCATCGATTAAAAAAAGCAAACTTGTTTTAAATTTAACCGATGGATACCTAACCGATAGCAAAAAAAAGATCGTTTGTAGGCATCGGTTAAAAATCCATGCATGCTCAGAATCAAGTCGACGCATGCTTGGAAGCATTGAACTTCATTTTTTTCTGCACGTCGTTGTGTTTTACGTCACTGCGTTCTGACACAATCAGTTTTTTAACCAATGGTGTGTGGGTGCGACTGACCATCAGCTTTATCGGTTAACCGATGGAAAAATCCATCAGACCGTTCTCATCGGATGGACCGATCGTGTGTACAGGGCTTAAGGCTCAGTTTACACTGCTGTGCTGCAAATTTGTTTAGTTTTTTTTTGTCCTGTGTGAGGTGCGAATTTACCGTGATTTTACTGTGATTTTACCATGAATTTGAGGCTGATGTTCTAGCCAATGGAATCATAATGTAAAAAAAAAATAAAAAAAAGGTGTTAACTTCCTGTGTACTTCCCGGTTTTTGTGGAGAGTAGTGTGGTGGAATTTCCACATATGTGAACCATCAATGCGATTCCAGAACGATTTACATTGATGTCTATGGAGACTAAATTCACAACCCAACGCTGTAAACTCGTACAAGACCCCTTTTTTTATCGCATCGCATTCGTAGAGGAACTGCAACGCATGTATATGAACAACCGTCATTGAAAACAATGACTTTATGGATGACATGCGAATTTAGAATGTTTTTGACGCATCGCATACGTTATGAACTCGCATCAGTGTGAACCGGGCCTTAATGCCCATTGCCTCGATCCCAATGCGAAATTTCAGCTTCCTTTGCTAAGTGCCAGCGTTTTAGCATATTAACTATCTATAAAACTACATTTCAGCATTATTGTCCAGTAACTTAGTGATGCTTGGCATACCATTTACTTAAGAAAACATTGCAGAAGGCCATTCTGAAGTGTCAGATTATGGAAGTGCTTTGAGCTCTCCCATAGTAACTAGAGCATGTAATGAGACCAGCCACTATTTTCATCAGTGACCGGACACTTGTACAGTGACAGGTAATAAAATAAAATGCTAAAGTTACTTGTGTCTTACTGTAGCACATCTATGAATAGCCTAGTCCTTGGAAAGGAAATTGCAGTCCACACTGTCATTTTAATAATGGCGTATGCATGTCATTTTAGAAATCTGGTTTGTTTTTGCATGGTAACTTAGATGGTTTTTAAATAAGATGGTTCAATTAAATAAGGATGATGTATTGACTGTATATTGGATCAATTTAAATTCATTTACTTATATGCATTTAACTGTTTGCTGTTGTAAAAGCCCTCTTTATTGTACTGAGACTATGCCAAATTCATAAGGCATGTCCAGTCATCTAAACTTGTGTTAATAGAACTCTAGAATTTCCTTTGGTCTTTAGATGTTGTATACTTGGGCCCCAATGACATCATTGTGGATGAATAATATTGTTATATAGTGTACGTCAATATTGTATATAAATGGGCTTGTGTATATTCTCTGTCATAGAGAAATTTTACGTTAAATGGAACTCCCATTTCAACATGACGTTTTAATATCTCCAAATTTTTTACTGATTCAATTCACAAAAGCATAAACATGTAGTTACTGTGTGTTTTTTCCCTTGTGTTCTTATTAAAAATACATTTTTAAAATCACTAAAGGCAATAACTCATGTATCAACTAAATGTACTGCTTGTTTTAGTTTTTATTGATTTTTGTGGAATTTTGACTGTACAAGACAATACTTAGGCCCCTTTCACACGTCCGCCTCCGTTCGTTCGTTTTTACAAGTCTGTAAACGGACTTGTAATGGTTCCCTATGGGATCGTGTCCGTTAACGGATGATGCATCCGCTAACGTCCGCAAATATCCGCGTCCGTCTGGATCCGGTTTTTCGGACGGAAGAAAACCCTATTTTTCTTCCGTCCGGCGGAACGGATCGGATGAATACGGACTAACTGTCCGTATTCATCCGATTCCTCATAGGGGAGAGCGGAGGAGAGACAGGGCGGTCCCTGCACAGTGTGCGGGGACCGCCCTGTCCACCGACAGCTGAGCGGGGATCCCCGCTGAGCCGACGGACACACGGAGCGGACCGAAAAATGGTCCGCTTCGTGTGAAAGGACCCTTAAAGATTACAGAACGGGTTAATGCTCTATTAAATATTGGTGCATAAGGTGTTTAATGATAAAACTGAAGGCAAACCTTTTTTTTTTAATTTTAGATGGAGTGGAGAAGGATTAGAACACCTGTAGGGTTCTGTGCCTCTGTTAAGCCTTGTACACACAATCGGATTTCCATCGGACAAATCCATGGGATTTTGTCCGAAGGGCGTGTGCCATACAGACGGCAGAACTTTTTCAGCCAACATACACAAAACTAGAGGTTGACCGATATGGGTTTTTCTATGGCCGATGCCGATGCCGATATTTAGAAATCGGGGCGGTCGATGGCCGATATACAATGCCGATTTTTGCGGCCGATATTTTAGGCCGATTTCTTTATTGCCCCCCCCCCCCCCATTTCGGAAAATGTAACAGTTTCGTTAAATAATAAAGAAGGAATACAGAAAATTGCAAAAACTAACCATTTATTAAACAACAGAAGTACACAACAAGCTTCCAGTCAGTGCACATGTATCTTAAAAATACACAAAAACAGGTGAGGTAATCAAAACTTTTTAAAGAAATCAACAGCAATAAATAATGAACATTAATGAGGTAAGTTTGTAAACAATACAAAAGTGCACATTTTCTTTAGTTTTAGGCTTTCTTCTTTAGTTCCAGTCCCTCTCTTCTCTTCTCTTAGTACTCCCAGTTTAAAAGCTTCAAGTTGTAGTTGAGGAAACACAGTCTCTCTGCGTTTTCTCCAGTGAGTCTGCTCCTCTTCTTATCGTAGATAATCCCAATCTCGCTGAACACTCTCTCACTGGGAACAGAAGAGGCAGGTGGACAGAGAAATTTTCTTGCCAGTGGTGCAAGGTGGCACAGGCGGGATGCATTCTGTTTCCACCATTCCAGTGGCAGACCAGTCCGTCGGTCTATGAGTGGCTCTCGGAGGTACTTCTCCAACTGCTCGGAAATTAAGTGCTTGTCACTTTCTTCAGCAGGAGTTCCATGACCATGAGCCCCCAAAATGTTTTCGTACATTTTGTCCAGAAGACCACAGGGACTGGGTTCCTCCTCCTTTTCTACCCTTGTCCTGGTCCGTTTTGGTTCTGGTCCTTCATCTCTACTTTTTTGTTGCTCGCACACAATGCTGGCGTACTCTTCTCGCAGCCAAGTTTTTGCTTTGCCGACTGTGTCCCCTGCAAATACATGGCCCTTGTATCGAGGATCAAGAAGTGTTGCTAGCATCAAACATTTGGTATCCTCTATCTTAGAAAACCGTCTCTCCAAGCTTTGCCACATGGTTTCTCTAAGTGTTTTTATCCCCCTTGTGGTGTGACCCTCTGCCTGAAGCACCATCTTCAGCACAGCTATGCATGGGATAATGCAGGAGATGGAGGCCTCTGCCTTGCTGATATCCAAGGTCGCTTCCTCAATAGGGCCCAGTGTATCTATTAAATTTGAGATGATATCCCATTGTTCTGCTGGAGGTGTGGTAAACTTGCCATGTTCTGCTACATAGAAATTCAGGGCACGCTTCTGCTCCAGCATCCTCTGCAACATGTGCAATGTGGAGTTCCAGTGGGTGGGAACATCCTGAATGATGCTGTGCTGGGGGAGGCCAAGATCTTTTTGGATGGCTCCAAGACGCTGCTTTGCAAGCACAGAGTGGCTAAAGTGTGTAGCACAAGTCTTTAATTTGGCAATGATGTCCCCCACTACTCGCTGACTGCTGATGCCCTCTTTCACCACAAGCTGTAATGTGTGTGCACTGCAGCTTAAGTCTGGTATATCTGCCAGTCTGAGGCCTTTAATCATGTTGGCACCACTGTCTCGCAGCACAAGCACCACTCTGTCTTGGTTGATGTCCCAATCATTGAGCATGCTAAGAAACATCTCCCTGATATAGTCCCCAGTATGGGAGCCAGACATAGCCTTGACATTTAGAATGACTTGTTTCCTTTCCCAGTTATTGTCTATAAAATGACATGTTAGGCTCATAAGCGATTCTGTTTCTCCAGACCAACAGTCTGTTGTGAAGGACAAATAGGGGCCAGCATTCTCTGTTGCAATTAGGGTCTTAATTTTCTGTGTAACCTTTTTGTACACGCTGTCCAGCATGTCTGTGCGGTAGTATTTTTCACTTTTCATTGAATATCTTGGTTCTATTGTTGCCAGCAAACGTTGGAAGCCACTATCTGCAACAACTGTAAAGGGCTGGTTGTCCGTGGCAATCATTTCTGTGATTAGGGTATCAATTTTCTTGGACCGGGGATCAGTATTTTCTTTTAGCATCAAACATCTGTACTACAGTGGGCTGAAAGTTGGATGAAGAAGCAGCTGCATCTTCTTTCTCCCTCTGTGCGTCTTTATAAGCTTGGAGGTGGTGGACTTTCAGATGATTCCAGATATTTGTGGTATTTTTAGCCTTTCCCTTTTCTGCTCCCATGCTCAGCAATTTCTGGCAGATATTGCACTTGGCCTTCCCAGATGTTGACTCGCTGAAATACTGCCATACTGGGTTTGATTTCTTTCCAGCCATCATTAGACTGTAATTATTAAAAAAGAAAAATAAGTCATTTTAAAAGGAGGGGCGGCTGGTGCTCAAAATATTTGGGGGGAGACTTGCCTCGTCTCGGTGGGCCAGCGGGTCACGGCAGCGGTGTCCTCCACGATCCTCAATGGGCCAGATTCAGGTAGATGGGCGCTTCTTTACTTTGGAGTAACGTTTCTCATTTACGTTACTCTGCCGACACTTTTGGCGCAAGTACTGTTATTCACATAGCAGTTGCGCGTAAACTTGCGCCAGAGTAACGATAATGCGCTGGCATAACCCGACGCAAGTGGAAGTGGGTATGATCATATGTAAATGATGGGCGGAGCCCAGCGCAGAGGCTTACGTTCAGCGCATCATCCACGGAGCATGCGCAGTAAGTGAGGCTTCACTCGGCCCCCTTGTGCGCATGCTCACAACTTCCGTTGGCACCACTTCACGGGAAACTTCAGCGCAATGCGCTCCGTTGGGCGTTTAAATGCGCCCGTAGATGCGCCATTCCGGCACTAAAGTATATCCTGTTCCCCCTCCCCGCAGTTACTTTTGTTCTGAGATGGCTGCTCCCGTTCCCCGCAAACACACAGGAGAAAGCTGAACTCTAAAGGCCAGGAGCTGTCAGCCGTCATCTCGGCTATGGAGACCTATGATGTCTTCCTCCATGGCTGTAAAAGTTGACAGACAAGCATGGACATAGGTGTTGTCCTGCAAGTGGGGGTGCTCAGCTAGCTCTTATCGTCGGTAACGCTGCTGTAGCTGCTCTCCTGCTGACCTGTGGCCGTCTGGAGTAAAGATAAAGCAGCTATTTGTAGAAATAACTTTGCGCCGGACAGACGAGATACGCGCGGCGCATGTAGCCAGCGTATGGTGCTAATCCGTTCGCGAATCGGGAAATCTCCCTCATTTGCATATTTGCAGGGGAAATCAATAGGCGCGACTGATGCGCCAAACGAAATTATGCGCTGACGAGACTCTGGCGTCGGAAAGTTAAGCCGATCGGAAATGGCCCGTTTTCTGTCGCATCTAGTTTGGTGGGTACGGCCACATAGAAACGACGGCGCATATTCACAGTTACGCGGCACATATCGAATTACTCCAGCGCAAGTCTTGCTGAATCTGGCCCAATGTCTTCTTCCTTCCTCTGTATAGGTGTCCAATCACAGCACCTGTCGTTTCAGCCAATCAGGTGATGGGTAACAGACTTGAGCACCTGATTGGCTGAGAGGCGGTTTAGTGTTAGTAAAGCGAATTGATCACTTTCCTAACACAACTCTGAGTGAACAGCGAGCGCCCAGCATGGCGCCCGCTGTTCACCTTTTTGGATGCCTATCAGAGCCTATGGCTCTAATCAGGTGCTTCCAAAAAATACCACGCCGTTGTAATTCAGGTGCCTGACAGATAGATAGATTCATGCATTGCATGAGAAGTGACGGGAGAGAGGTGGTGGCGCTCGTGTGCCCCATATAGATGCACCGCCACTGGGGTAGGTGGCTGTGGAGGAGGGGGGTACAGAGAGGTGGCTGTGGAGGAGGGGGGTACAGAGAGGTGGCTCCACGGCCACCTTTCCATATTTATTGTCAAGTTTCAGGTGTTCCCATCACTGTGCCCCTTTACATCAGGTGTCCCCATCACTGTGCCCCTTTACATCAGGTGTCCCCATCACTGTACCCCTTTACATCAGGTGTCCCCATCACTGTGCCCCTTTACATCAGGTGTCCCCATCACTGTGCCCCTTTACATCAGGTGTCCCCATCACTGTGCCCCTTTACATCAGGTGTCCCCATCACTGTGCCCCTTTACATAAAATGTGCTCATCACCGTGCCCCTTTACATAAAATGTGCTCATCATCGTGCCCCTTAACATAAAATAAGGGTCACGCTGATGGGCACATTTTATGTTAAGGGGCACTCTGATGGGCACAACAAAATGTGATCCTTAAGGACCTTAACATACAATATGCCCATCAGCGTACACATTTAGAATATACCCATCAGCGTGCCCCTTAACATAAAAGTTTTGTTGTGCCCATCAGAGTGCCGCCTAACATAAAACTTGCCCATCAGAGTGTCCCTTAATAACATAAACTGTACCCATGGATGCATTTTTTGTTATTAAGGGACACTCTGATGGGCAAATTTTATGTTAAGGACACTCTGATGGGCACAACAAAACGTGACCCTTATCATAAAATGTGCCCATGAGAGTGCCCCTTAACATACAATATACCCAATCAGCGTGCCCCTTAACATAAAATATGCCCATCAGCGTACACATTAAAAATATACCCATTAGCGTGCCCCTTAACATAAAAGTTTTGTTGTGCCCATCAGAGTGCCGCTTAACATAAAATTTGCCCATCAGAGTGTCCCTTAATAACATAACATGGGCACATTTTTTGTTAAGGGACACTCCGATGGGCAAATTCTATGTTAAGCGGCACTCTGATGGGCACAGCAAAACTTATGTTAAGGGGCACGCTGATGGGTATATTTTTAATGTGTACGCTGATGGGCATATTTTATGTTAAGGGACAATCTGATGGGCACAACAAAATGTGGCCATCAGTGTGCCTCTTTAAAAAAATATGATCATCAGTGAGCACATTAAAAATACACCCATCAGCGTGCCCCTTAACATAAAAAAACTGCCCATCAGTGTTAGTGTTGACAATATTAATATGCCCATTCATAGTAAAAAACGCATATGCCACATACCAAATGCAGCAAGAGCCGGGAACGTGTAGCAGGGGGCGGGGCGCACACTGGACGTCACGCGGCACGCCTCTACTTGCAAGAAGACCCGGGAACCAGGAGCAGTGATGTGAGACAGGCGTGGCCCCCACTCCCAATGCGAGCAACGAGTGGACCGCGAGCTGCAGGGGGCGGGGGAAGGTACGTGATGTCACGCCCCTACTCGCCGCCGTATGCGCGTCTAATCTATAGACTTCCCGGACCTGCGGTGAGGAGAAGGGGCATGCGGATGGAGCCTTATGAATGCGGGGGGCACTGGTGACATGCGGGCCGGGTGTTTTAGCCGCGAATCGGCCGATTTTTTTGCAATAATCGTCCGATACCGATTTCACGAAAACGGCCAAATATCGGCCGATATATCGGCCGACCGATATATCGGTCGACCTCTACACAAAACTATGTGTTTTTTCAGCTCTTTAGCGCCATCTTTTGGGCAACTTCTGCTGATGTTGTGCTATGGTTATCACTGGTTCGGAGCATGCGTTTTTGTACTTTTTTTCCAATGGACTTGTGTACACACAATCGGATAATCTGACAAGACACATATGTTGTCGGACAGTTTGGGAGCATGCTATAAAACATTTGTTGTTGAAAAATCCGACAATACTTGTCCGATGGAGCATACAAATGGTCAGATTTTCCGTCAAAATCCTACCATCATACATTTTTTGTCGAAAAATCAGATGGTGTGTACGAGGCTTTAGGGAGATTCATGTTCACCCTATTTGCCCTGGTTACTATTTTCACCAAAAGTGTAAAAAACAAACAAATTTTAATTGGTCACCAAAACAGAAATACAAGGGAAACCCTTCAATGGAGGGACGCTCATTCTGGTGACTACCAGGAATTTCCCTAATTTTAGAGGGATTTCTTCTCACATGAAGTGAAGTGAAATTTCTCTAATAGGACACACAAAACATCTGATAGGCTTATATGTTATTAAAGATAAAAAATAAAAGGTTTGCCTTAAGTTCTACGTTAAATGCCCAGTTAATTGCAAATAAACTAAAAAATTCCACAGGTAAGAGCTATTTATTATGAGTTAAAATAACAAATGGTTGAAGAGTGAATATAAATCAGTCTTAGTAGATTAAAGTGGAGTTCCTGCCTTTTTTGATGCTTATTAAAATTCAGCAGCTACAAAAAGTGTAGCTGCTGGCTTTTAATAAACAGACACTTACCTGCTCCACCGTCCAGCGATGCACGGAGCTCCGCTCCTCTCCCCCCTCTTCGCTGGTGCCTCCATCCTAACTGTGGGCACCCAGCCATGTCAACTTTCACGCTTTACGGCTGGGCACTCACTGCGCATGTGTGGGCGGCACTGCGCCACCTAATTGGACAGGCGATCACCTGGGACATGTCACGTGTCCCAGGCGATTGATTTACTAAAGGCTAATAGATTGTGCACCTTGCAAAGTGCAGTTGCACTCTGAAAGAGCATTTGCTCCAGAGGTCAGTAAATGAAGTAAAGGTTCACTTTGCAAAGAATACCCAATCATGTGCAAGGACAATAAAAAATGCATTTTTGCTCACAAATAATTGGGTGACGGAAGTCAGCAGAGCTTCTACTAATTTACTAAGCACTGACGCAACTGCTCATGTGGAGTGCAACTGCAAAGTGCACAGTCTATTTCCCTTTAGTAAATCAACCCAATAGTCTGTGCACTTCACTTCAAGTGCATTTGCTCTAGATCTGTGGGGAATCACTGCTGATTTCTATCATCCAATCATGTACAAGCAAAAACAAAATGTTTTGCTTTATTTTTATTTCTTGCATGTGATTGAGAATTATTTGCAAAGTGAAGCATTACCTCATTTACTAAGTTCTGGAGCAAGTGCACTTGTAGTGCACATTATATTTTCCCTAAGTAAATTTACCTCAATGCCTCTTATGTACAGAAAGTTTACCGTCATCACTTTCCCTTCATTAAAAATCTTTACTGCATTTATTTTTGTCTAATCATTTACTACTCAGTAAAGGTTAATAGAATGATCCTAGTCAGTAGGTTGCCGGAGGCGGTCCATGAATGTACGAAGTGACAGATACCTCAAGGCAATGAAAGTGTATACTCCACACTCCGTCCCATTGCCATAGCCTTTTTAACTGTTTTTGAATTGCCATATGTTCTTTTTGGAAGCCAATTTTACAGACTGATGGGAAATCCTGTGTTTGGAGTGTGCCACCATATCACAGCATGTTCCATTGTTTCCTCTGAGCAGCCACCAGGTTTCACTTCATGTGTGTATGATGATCATGAGGTGAGGGGGGTGGTCAGGTGGCCTGATCATACAGAATGCAGGTGCCTTACCTCACTTATACTATTCCCTGTATTTATACTGTTTGCTTGTTTTGGACAGTAAAATACCAGACTGTGTTACTTCTCTGTCCTTCAATTACTCAGAGATGTATGATGATTTGTATTCAAAATGCACCTTTTTTTTGTCATAAATATTCAGCCATCTGCATCCCAAACTAAGCTGAGCTCCACATTTATTTTTAGCTCCACCACAACGAAATAGCAGGAGACAGCTAGACTCAAATAGCCTATTTAGTTTGGTGAACAAAAGGAACCGCCATAAGGCACATTAGGGCTGCAGTTCATTTCCTTCAAAAGGCTCAGGTATCATGTCTTACTTTTCCGGGTTCTTATTTATTGGAGTCAAGCCACTTCTAAATGTGCTTTCCACCTCCTAGGCACCAAGCAGCACTTGAAAAGCAATTACTAAAATATAATTGCCAGTAACCCATGGACATCTGAACAGGGAAAAATATCTCCAGATCAGAAATGATCCCACACTACTGAATTTATGCTTTTTTTTTTCTTTATTAAGTAGAACAAAGCGAGTGGAAACAGCCCATTGACATAAATAATCAATAACGGTTCCGCAGCAAAAGTCACATCATCAAAATATAAACATCATCCAGTTCTTGGAAATTAAGAGATAATATCAGTCTGACATTTAATCCAGAGTAACATTGTAATCATTGTTAATTGAAGTGAAATGCCATTTAAAAACATGTCTCTATCTGATTTAGTTGCAGTTATTTAAAATACAGTTATTTTGCGCTACGTACGAAAACTGGGAGCCACTTCTGGTGGTACAGAAATATATTGCTTCCTTTTTTCTGTTTAGTGTAAACTGGATGACACTGGGCTTATGTTATGTGGTTAGAAGTGGTATCTCTGCAAAGTGGACCTTTAATAGACATTTAATTAAAATAGTTTGTAGCATTAAAAATGTATTATAATTCTGTTGTTATTTATAAAGTATAATTAACACAAAACATGGTAAGAGCCGGTTCACCGCCTGACGAGTCGCGTCCCATTCTATGCAATAGAACCATTCTAATAGGAGCAACGCAAGTCGCTCCGACTTAGAAAAAGGTTCTTGTATGACTTCTGGGGCGGCTCGGGGCGACCTGCATTGACTTCTATACAGAGGTCATTTTGCAGGTTGCCTCTGAAGTCGTCTTCAGGACGCCTTGCGGAGTCGCCTCCGAAGTCGTGCCGCCTAAGTGTGAACCGGCTCTTAATTTACAACTATCTTGAATATTATGAGTTTCTGATTACCACACGTGAAATATATGTATATGAAACAACAAGTATATATGTTTTTAAAAGAGCTTAAAGTGGTATTAAACCAAAAATGTATTATATTACAGCTTACCAATCATTAGATGTAGTGGCTGCATTAATTTTACTTTTTTAGACTTTTTCCCTCTGTTCACCTGGTGATATGGCCAGTAACACACCTCCTGTATTATACAGACACCACTCTAGAGGAATGAGCACAGGAGGCACAGCAGACAACAGTATTGTCAGTCTGGGGGGAGGGAAGATTTAAATATACCAAACAAATTGAAGCCAAACTCTAGATCACACCTTATAATCATATATAAATAATATATTATTTGGTTTTGTTTACAAAAGCTTTATTTGTAAGACTAAATCATGGCAGAATTGCAGTACATACAGAAAACAATATATATTGTGATAGGGCGTTGAACAAGAGTTGTATAAAAAAAAGGATATCAAACATGAATAAATCAGAATGGGGGAATGTAAACAAAGTGAGTAAGATACAATATCCAGTGATAATATGCAGTTTATACGAAAGAGTACATTAGCATAAAGCCAACAGACAGAATAAACCATGGTCTGTTCGAGATAGGGTGTAGCAGGAACTCAGTATTATATTATCATCCATGTGGAAGTTACTGTTGAGGGAGAGTCCAGTAGACCCATTTATTGTCAAAGGATTGCATTTTATCTGAAAGCATATGATGGATCCTCTCAGTTAGTCCGAAAGCCTCCATTCTGGACAGGACTTGGGACCAAAAAAGCTTGTGTGTTCTCTAGTTCAAAGCTATCATCCATTGGATAGAACCGATTAGTGAGTGGAGTAGTTTATTACAAGGATGAGGGATATTTGGAGCATCAGCGAATAAGATACAGATTTGTGGAGATAGGACAATCTTGCATTTAAATGTGGATTCTAGTCTGTCTATAGCAGCCTGCCATATGGGTTTTAAGAGTTTACAACTCCAAAATATGGTAATTGCCCTCATCAGGTCATCCCCTAAAGCAAGTGGGGGAGGCAGAGGGGTAAAATGTGTGGATCTTAGAGGGGGTCATATACCACCTAGTGAACAGTTTCAATGGGGATTCTCTAAAGGTGGTGACTGTTGCCTTTTCTTATCTAACATTTTATACCAGGATTCTATAGAAAAAGTACAGTCTAAATCCTTTTCCCAACGGAGCATGGGGGCAGTTTTCAAAGGTTGTTGGGAGTTGTTTAAAAATGTATATAGTTGTGAGATAAGTCCTCTATCTCTGGGGGAGGAGATGCAAATGTGTTCGAAAAGAGTGCAAGGGGGAGTGGTTTGAAGGGAGTAGTATTTAGCATAGAAATCCCGGATCAAATTATAGTGAATAATATATAATATTAAATAAATAATATATTATATAAAACATTTTTTTTCTTTTGTAAGAATAAGTAAAAGCTTATCATTTAATTCAACTCTGCCAGTGTTACGTGGTTTCTGTCATCCATGTAAACTGATACTTTCTGCTGGAGAGCTTGGGCTTTTAAAAAACAGACTTTCTTGCTAGAACACCATATGCAAATAGAATGCCTTGTACATACAGTCAGACTTTTGACCGTGCAAGTCGGAAGTCCGACGGAAAGAAAGAGAACAGGTTCTCTATCTCAGGCCCGTACACACGACCGAGAACCTCGGCAGAATCCAGTGAGAAGCTCGCTGGGATCCATATTCAGCCGAGATACTCGGTCATGTGTACGTTTTCGTTGAGCGTCCCGTCAAGAAAGCCATCGAGCCAAATTGGAGAGCAGGTTCTCTATTTGCTCGATGGCCCACCGAGAACCATGGCTCGGCGCCTTTCCCGACGGCTTGGTCGACGATTTCGACGGCCGGGTGAGAACCTCGACGGGCGGAACGATGTGTTTGGCCCATCGAGGTTCTCGTACGTGTGTACGCGGCCTTAAGGTCTGTCGGACTTCTGAAAAAACGTCTGATGGAGGCTATACACGGGCAGACGTTCCTGGGAAAAAAGCCTGTCTGACTTTTTTTGTGAAAATCTGGCCGTGTGTACGAAGCATAAGAAAGCCTAAAAAGGGAAAATAATGCAGCCATCACATCTAGGGATTGGTAAGCT
The DNA here is from genome assembly GCA_029574335.1 of Rana kukunoris. Classification (NCBI taxonomy): domain Eukaryota; kingdom Metazoa; phylum Chordata; class Amphibia; order Anura; family Ranidae; genus Rana; species Rana kukunoris. The sequence goes on along the minus strand of CM056049.1, from coordinate 562,034,119 downwards.
GCAATATAATAAATGTTTGCTTTTGGTTTTATTACTACTTTAAAGTGTACCTTTCCCACCAAAACAATAAAAACACAGCTACATTGCACACTCATGTATAAATCCTGCTTTTAGGTAAATATTCAATATCTTCTGTACTTTACACCTCTTCCTAAATTGTAAGATCTCAATTTTTTTGGAAAAATCTCACATTTTAGGTATTGGGAAACCATTCATTATTTAAACATTGCTATGGCTTCAGCATACGGCACCCATGAGTGTTGGGTGGCGCAATGATGCTCTTGTTGCTAAAGTCATGGCAGTGGCTAAACAAAGACAGACCATGGCAGATTTAAAAATTCACATGTGCGAGATCTGGCACTGATGTCATTGGTGTGTTGGTCCAGACTCCAAAGGAAAATGAGGAAAAAGCAAACCACTGATGATGTATTTAAAAAAAAAAAATGGTAGTATGGGTTTTGGAGTAAAGGGTGGACAGAGTAGACAATTCAGTGAAAGAAAGGTAAGATGTAAGTAAATGTTAAGCCTCATACACACGGCAAAAACTTTTCCGTGGATTTTTATTTGAAGGGCGTTGGTCGTGAACTTTGTATGCATACACACGGCAGGTATTTTTTTATCAAACTTTCCCAAAATCACATGTTTTTTCAGCTCTTTTCTGCTCTTTACTGTCACCCTTTCTTCAACTTCTGCTATTGTTGGTAGATTTTTACATTGGTTCTGAGCATGCATGCTTGTACTTTGGACTAAAGTCTGATGGATTTCTGTACACACGATAGAACTTTACCGTAGGACTGTTGCCGAAAAGTTTGTTCATTTGCAGAGCAAACTTTTGTCTGAGGAAAAACTCCAGAATGTTATGAAGAGTTATCAGATGAATTGCAATTAATTGCGAAGTCCCTCTTTGCTATGAAAATTAACTTAATCCCATAAAAATAATTTCAACTACATTTGTGAAAATGGTTTTAAAGCTCCCAATAAAGTCCAGCAAGCGCCAGGAGCGTCTCCTACAGTTGATTCAGCTACGGGATTGTGGCATCGCCAGTGCAGAGCTTTTTCAGGAATGGCAGCAGGCAGTTGTGAGGGCATCTGCAACATCAGTGAGGAGAAGTCCTTTTGAGGATGGCCTGGCATCAAGAAGGGCAGCAAAGAACCTAATTCTCTTCAGGGAAAAAAATCAGGAACATACTGATATTCTGCAAAAGGTACAAGGATTTGACTGCTGAGGACCGGGGTAAAGTCATTTTCTCTGATAAATCCCCTTTCCGATTGTTTGGGGCAATCTGCTTCAATTTTTTGCAGTAACTCAACGCAACCAATCAGAATCATGTCCCGGCATTAGTGGCATTAATTAAAATTAATCTTTTGAATAAAGTCAGAAGATTCTTAGCATAGTTTTTACCACAAGCTGAGGAATATTTGATTAATACTGGGAGCAGCGGTTTTCTGCCCTCACATCTGCCTTCATCTCGCCTTCCCATAGCTCCAGTCACTAATACAGGAATCGGCACAATGACCCTCGTCACCTGTGGCTTTTCCAGTAGTGAAAGAACTGGATGTTTGACACGCAAGAGAAACAGAAAATGAGAGAAAGTCATTTCGTCTCTGTCTCTTTTCCAATTACTTGTCAATCTTTGCTCTAGTCTACAGTAAATCAAGTGTGTGTTTCTTTAATATTTTAGAAGCCACCCTGTGTATAGAGTGTGAGCTGGCTTACTTCGCTGACAATATTATAGCATTGTTCAGTGCTCTTACCTCTTGATTTTGGAATAAAGCCAGACCTGCAGCCATAATGCCTTGTATGTATTAATGGACATCACTGCAGACTTACCTGTCATGCCAGAGGGTTGTTCAGAAACAACCAAGCTAGTCTCTTTACATCAGTCTTTGTTCCAAAAAAAGAAAATATTTATATTTTATATATATAATATTGTATATAGAGTTTCCTACTAATATTAACATTATATGTAATAACATTGTGTCTTTGAAAGATATTTGGTTAATCAGTTTAATATCTTTTAGAAAACGTAGATAATAATCCAATTCATTTGTTTGTTGAGCAGTATAAAGTACTGGCTCAGCTTGTATTTTCAGTCTGGTAGAATTCTAATTGCCTTTTCACCTGGATTACTTGGATGTATTAAAAAGTGATAGGTGATCTGTTCTCGTTTTTTGAAAGCATCATAATTTTTCTGAATCTGGACAGCTTGTGGCTTAACCTTCATCCAGGACCTGAGCCCAGCAGCCCTATGTGCCTCTAAGAGGAGGGCACAGCTGCCAGGTGCAAATAAATGTGCATGTCTTTTTTTCCAGTGTGTCCTTGCTGCATGCACAAAAACAATGCTGTAAATAGACCTGAGTTCTTTTTTTAATGGATACAATACATCCAGATACCATTTTTTGCAATTTGCAGTTATCCTTCTACACCTCATATCTGTTGACCCTTCCTCCCCTTTACTATTTACTCTGAACAATACAGTGACAGCTAAGGTTTTTTTTGTTTATCCCTGGTTTCTGGTATACCTAGCTGTAACATGCTGATAAGGACAAGTTACACTCAGGAACAACATTTTGATTCCTCCACAATGATTGAATTATTGACTGACATAAGGATAGAAAAAGTTACATTCCTCCATAAGGAGGTTATAATTGTCATAAATGTATAATTATATTATGTGGCTATTTTATATACGTATAGGGCCAGATTCAGGTAGAGTTGCGCTGGAGTAATTCGATATGCACCGCGTAACTGTGAAGATGCGCCGTCGTTTCTATGTGCCCGTACCCACCAAACTAGATGCGACAGAAAACGGGCCATTTCCGATCGGCTTAACTTTTCGACGCCAGAGTCTTGTCAGCGCTTAATTTCGCTTGGCACATCAGTCGCGCCTATTGATTTCCCCTGCAAATATGCAAATGAGGGAGATTTCCCGATTCGCAAATGGATTAGCACCATACGCCGGCTACATGCGCCGCGCGTATCTCGTCCGTCCGGCGCAAAGTTATTTCTACAAATAGCTGCTTTATCTTTACTCCAGACGGCCACAGGTCAGCAGGAGAGCAGCTACAGCAGCGTTACCGACGATAAGAGCTAGCTGAGCACCCCCACTTGCAGGACAACACCTCTGTCCATGCTTGTCTGTCAACTTTTACAGCCATGGAGGAAGACATCATAGGTCTCCATAGCCGAGATGACGGCTGACAGCTCCTGGCCTTTAGAGTTCAGCTTTCTCCTGTGTGTTTGCGGGGAACAGGAGCAGCCATCTCAGAACAAAAGTAACTTCACTGCGGGGAGGGGGAACAGGATATACTTTAGTGCCGGAATGGCGCATCTACGGGCGCATTTAAACGCCCAACGGAACGCATTGCGATGACGTTTCCCGTGAAGTGGTGCCGACGGAAGTTGTGAGAATGCGCACAAGGGGGCCGAGTGAAGCCTCACTTACTGCGCATGCTCCGTGGATGATGCGCTGAATGTAAGCCTCTGCGCTGGGCTCCGCCCATCATTTACATATGATCACACCCACTTCCACTTGCGTCGGGTTAGGCCAGCGCATTATCGTTACTCTGGCGCAAGTTTACGCGCAACTGCTATGTGAATAACAGTACTTGCGCCGAAAGTGTCGGCGGAGTAACGTAAATGAGAAACGTTACTCCAAAGTAAAGAAGCGCCCATGTACCTGAATCTGGCCCATAGTGTTTAAGGGCTTCCAACTAAAGTGCAAGTACATCCAAAATCTCCTAAGTATGTTGGGCGTCATCTCTCACTGTATACAGTTTTCTTAGGCAAATATTTTTTTGTGAATCTATAGGTTTCTTACTAACTAACAGCACTTCCTGTTGTAGCCTGACAACACTTAGGCACCGCCTTTAAGTTTTCAGCAGCATTGTCAGCTGGCAATGTGTGCTCATTTAGTTGGCCGATGGGCTGACTATTTGGTCTTTTAAGATCAGCACCCTTTGGGCAGCTGAAGTAGTTTGAATGGCAGTCTGATGACACCGCTGCTAATTGTGGGTAAGTGGGTAAGCTTGGTCAGTCTACAACTGGGAGTGCTATCACTGGCAGGATCTCCAAATAAATTATATGGATTAGCATTACGGTCACATCACAGAAACAGGTCCAGTATGCTTGCTTGATTAAAGGTTTATTTAAACAAGCAAGAGGCACTAACATACAAGTAACACAAAAGCAACCTTGGTGCATTTCATCCATCTGCTTACTCATAAGGTATATTATGTGTCTTTTGGTTATTTACATACCCCCTTCATAATGCAGGCAAACAGCGAAACTATTTGTGATGTCATCATGCTGTAGTGGGACTGTGAAAGGTCCAGAAGCTACAGCATACTTTGCTTTATGAATGTGATAGCTGATTGCCTTTGAGAATTCAGTGGCTTAGTACAGTCAGTTTGCAACAGGAATTGATGTTACTGACAGGATCTCCAAGTAAGAAAATTTGAAATATAATCATATGAGATGATTTGCTTAAAAAAAACGTTATATAGTGAAACATGATGCCAAAACGTAGCGTTTACATACGCTAACACATAAAAAGAATTCAGAGCTGTGGTACGTTTTTTTAGTAAGGGAAATTGCACTTGAGCTGAAATTAAATAGGCCTATTAAAAACAATTGATTTCCGCTTGTCATTGTGTTGGGCCTGCATCGAGTGACGCACCCCAACATAGATGGTGCGAATGGGCCCTAATGCCTCGTACACACGACCAGTTTTCCCGTCGGGAAAACTGCCATGACAGCTTTTGGCTGGGAAAACTGGCCGTGTGTATGCTCCATGGAAGTTTTCCCGACAGGAAAACTGCTGGGAATCGCGGCAGGAAAAATAAGAACACATTCTCTTTTTTTCCTGCCGCGATTCCCGGCGGTCTTTTTCCCGGAAGTTTCCCTATGGGAAACACTGCGGTGGAGCATACACACGGCCGCGATTCCCAGCCAAAGCTTTCACCGCAGTTTTCCCGACAGGAAAACATCTGGTGTGTACACTGGGAAAGTGATCTAGCAGGTTCTCAGTCCCCCCCCTGGATTCCCGGCAGACTTTTTACCGCCGGGAATCCTGATCGTGTGTACAGGGCATAATGCATAGAATTCAAAGTTGTGACCTTTTTTGTTTTAATAGAGGAAAAAAAATGTTATTCTGTTTTTTTCTCTTCTCTTTTCTTTTCGTTTTTTTTTTTTTCTTCCTTCCACACATTACCAGATTTATTGCACTGAACTAGCTAGATAGTATCACATAAAACTTGATTGCTTTTGATTTCACATTCTTGTTCATGGATAAGCAGAGGTCATGGTAAAATATAAGCTGTAAGTCAGACTTTTATATGGCTCTAGCTAATATGTAACGTATAATGTTGATATCAAACTCTGTGACACGCTGGTATTTTGTTTTCCTGTTTGCCTGCAGGAGAATATGAGATAAATGTTCTAAAGCCCATCCCACTTTGCTCCTGACCCCCTCATAAAACTTTTTTTATTTAATTTGTTTATTTTTTGCTAGTTCAGAGGGAACATAATTAAGTTTATATTAGGCTGATGGTGCGCATTAACAGGACCGTATTTGTGGATTCATGTTAAATAGTAGCTAGTAACCATTAACATGAAAGTTCATGAAGGATTTGACACTGGTTTATTAAACTGTTCCAATAAGGTCTAATAATATTGCTATCAGGGCTGCATTTTGAAAATGTTTCTTTATAGCCACACAGGTCCAGACATTACAAATACAACAGGCAGGAGTACTCTACATTGGGAATTTCAAATGTGCGCCGTCGTATCTTTGCGCCGATTCTCAAAGCAAGATACACCGGAAAACATGGCTTCAATCCGGCGTAACTTGCCTACGCCGGCGTATCGTGGGCGCATAGTTACGCTGGACGCATTCGACTTTCCCATTAAAAATATGCAAATGAGCTAGATACGCTGATTCACGAAAGTATGTGCGCCCAGCGCATTGATATACATCGTTTACGTAAGGCGTATGAGCGGCGTAAAGTTACCCCTGCTATATTAAGCGCAGCCAATGTTAAGTATGGACGTCGGAACAGTGTCAAATTTTCTGTCGTTTGCGTAAGTCGTATGCGAATAGGGCTGTGCGAAAGCATTGAGTATTTGCGACATGATTCAGAGCATGCGCACTGGGATACGTCCACGGACGGCGCATGCGTCGCTCGTTTGGTGCGTCATTTACGTGGGGTCACGATTCATTTACATACAACACGCCCACTACCAGCCTACTTTGAATTACACGCACTTACGCCGGCCCATTTACGCTACGCCGCCGTAACTTAGGACACAAGTGCTTTGAGAATACGGCACTTGCCTCTCTAAGTTGCGGCGGTGTAGCGTAAAGATGATACCGCTCATGTCTGTGGATCTGGCCCATAATCTTCAAAGTGAAATAGGTTAAATTCATGTAAACACAAAGCCTTCTGATAATTTGGTCCATACCCTTTTCACCTGAAATGCCAACCCCCTGGACATGGCATATTGAATACAATTTATATAGGGGCTAGAGCATTTACTTCAGCAGAGAATAGCCATCTAAACCTTTTTTATTCGATGCAACTCAAGTTCCCTTCCCATTTCTGTCCTGTTAGTAGATGTTACAGGGATAGTAAGTGATGGAAAACTTCTTCAATGGTGACACAGAAATGCTTCTCTGAAACAGGACATGGGGTAAAATCTCAACAATGGTAACAGAAACAGAAGCAACTACACTTTTTGGTAGAATGATGAAAGATTAGAACTTTGAGGTTTTGGTCGCTGTTATGGCCAAAGTCCAGATTGTCCCCAGTTTCACTAATTTCTTGTGCTGGTGTCAAGTCCAGGTGTCCCCTGTTTCACTAATTTATTGTGCTGGTGTCAAGTCCAGGTTGTCCAGTTTCACTAATTTCTCGTGCTGGTGTCACAGAGATAAATAGTATAGAGAAATCTGCTCAGTAGAGCCAAAGACAAAAATAGATAACTGACAAAGATTTTTCCACACAAAAATTAAGTTTTGGTGGGATTGTAGCCACACAATTAAAGCGGAGGTTCACCCTAAATATAAGATCTCCCATGCGATCCAGCATACTGGCGTCAGCGCCAGTATGCTGGGTTTTTTTTTTTTTTAATAGCACACTTACTGTATTATTGTAGAATTCCTTTTCTGTCCCCCGCGGTGGACGGCTGTAGTATAGCGCGTCACATCTTCCTAAAATACCCGATATGGACTCGGGTAATCTCGGCGAAAATGCGGCGCCTGCGCACAGACCTAGGAGCTGACTGCGCAGGCGCCGTATTTCTCCGAGTCCTATTTCGGAGGGCGTGACGCGCCATAGCCGTATCGGAGAAATACGGCGCCTGCGCAGTCAGCTCCTAGGTCTGTGCGCAGGCGCCGCATTTTCGCCGAGATTACCCGAGTCCATATCGGGTATTTTAGGAAGATGTGACGCGCTATACTGGCGCCGTCCACCACGGGGGACAGAAAAGGAATTCTACAATAATACAGTAAGTGTGCTATTAAAAAAAAAAAAAAAACAGCATACTGGCGCTGACGCCAGTATGCTGGATCGCATGGGAGATCTTATGTTTAGGGTGAAATACCGCTTTAAGTTCATATTTAAAATACATACTTATGGACTCAAGAAATACATATTACCTCTTCCCTGAGGGGGAGTGATCCTCTATGTTCTCTCCTTCCCCATATCCTTTATTAATATTTCTTCTCCAAGCTCCAATGCCTAAATCACTGAATACTGTGGAGTCTGTCACCACCAGATTGCCACCTGTATATTGGAACTTTCAGCTACATATTTCCCCACAGCTCCAAAATTCAACTATAAAAATGATAGACATAGCCTCTTCTTTCCACATCACTTGCTACAACACCCTTGTGTGCTCACAGTATAAGCACCCCCTCAGCCTGATTTAGCATATTAAACTAGATTGCACTGATCAACAACACATTTAATAATTTGGCAAAGTCTTCAAAACACGCTTTAATGGGTTGCACAGTGGAGGATGCCCTGAGACATCAGAGAAGACTCATTGCCTTTATATTTGTATCTGCAAACATCACCATTGCCAAATTTTGAAAAGTCAGCGATCATACCTTTTGAACAACTCAAGTTCAAACTTTTTTTGTTTAATGATAAATGAGCGTCTATCAGCTGTATTATGATAAAATGAAAATGTTCGAAAAAATATGGTATCTGTGATCAAATATTGAACTAGTGACCCTCGCACTTGACTATACCCAATTAGGATACTTTCTGGAAAGTGAGGTGAGGGTCGGAGTGTGGAGTCCCTAACCCCATCCACCAATCCCCATCACAACACCACCTTTTATTCCCATTTCTTCTTGGCTTCCTTGCCTTGTTTTCTCTCTTCTTTTTTTTTTCTTTCTCAGTTGTCGATAACTCAGGGGAAGGCTCACTTTTACAAGTAGGCTAGTATGACCTTCTTCCCCTGGAGGAGGCTGACCAAAATTAAGAGTATTTTAGAGCCCAAATAGTCCACTCATTTGTTACTGAGGCAAAAGTGTATATTGATCTCATATTACCATATAGTACTCTGATGGACTATTGTATTCAGATTGTAGGATGCTTGAGGATCATTAAAGTGTGTATGGAAATACGCCCTTGGTACATGATCTGTGCTATCTCTATGGAAAATGTAGCTAGCCATATCCATAAAGTTTATTGGTTTACGCCTCTTGTTCTTAATTTTTTTTGTATGTATTTTATAACAGCGGAAGATCTGTGACTGTTTTCTTCTTTGCTATCTGCTTATACGCTGTGAACAATTTCAATGAACACGATTCAAAACGAAAAACACATTTAATGATTTTGAAAGAATATACTTTTGGTCAAACCTGATAAACAGGCTATGTAGCTGAATAGCTGCATGGGATAGCAGCCACTGAGTTTGTTGGTGCAATGCTAATGGGTCCTCATATTAAAAACATTGTAATACATTATCGTGTCTTATCAGACCACCAGTTGTATGTACTGCTATCTATGAACTATTGCACTTTTTGTAGATACCCAGCAAGACCCATTAACCATAGTGCTAACATTGAGGCCCCGTACACACAAGCAAATATATCTGTTCAAATCGGTCGGACAGACCGATTTGAACAGATCTGTCTGCTGGGATGTATTGGTTTGATCGTGTACACACGATCAAACCAAAATCCCCGCCGGCAGACAGCGCGCTGACGTGGTGGTGATGTGGCGGCGATGTTGACGCCGCCACGTCACCGCACCAGGAAGTAAAACACTTCCGCGCATGCATCGAATCCATTAGACGCATGTGCGAGCAGATATGTCTGCTGGTTAGCGTACTAACCAGCAGACATATCGGTCCGACGGGTTCCCAGCCAACAGATTTCAAAGCATGCTTTAAAATCTGTCGGCTGGCTAAATCCGTCTGTTTGCCCGTACACACGATCGAATCTGTCTGCTGAAACAGTCTGTCAGACCGTTTCCAGCAGATAGATTTGATCGTGTGTACGCGGCCTAACAGTTTAAATTGAACCTGCGCCCAAATTCTGCACACTAGCCAAGCCTCGTTTACCTATATCATGAAAAGTGATAGTTGTTGCGCCAACAAAAACTTCAGGAAATGCAGCTGCCCCCTTTTAAGTGGTATAACCACTCTCAAAAATGTGAAATTAACAAAAGCAAGGTGCTGCTATGTGCTCAATAATAAATCATAAATTTGTCCATGCAGAAAAAATCTAACAAAAATACAAAAAATATATAAATATAGTTATAAAGTCTCATCAAATCGCGACAAAAAAAATTCTTGAAAGTGTTCCAATCACTGTGATGAAAGTGCACTAATCCTCAACTCCTTGTAGTGCTTCACCAATCGTGTGTATAAAATGCACACTCACCAACCATCTACTGTATATAAAACCAGCCTTCGGGTAATTATCGGCTCCTGCTTCTCCAACAATTCCCTGGGCCAAACCCTAATTCCCCAGATAGTTTTCTCTCATAGAAGTATCACAGAAAACACCTGGAGAAAGTGATAAAGTATCATAGTGTAGTATATTTAATGTATAATGCTAGTATAAAAATTAGAGATTAAAAGTGCGAAATCGAATCTGTGATTTTTATACTTTTTATCTCTTTCTCTGGGTGTTTTTTTTGTCGTGTTTTTTTGTATTTTTGTTATATTTTAATGATGTGGGTACAATATCTCCCACTGACATCAATAATGGCTGGAAACTTGTGGGTTTTTAAGAGGAGTTTTTCAGCTGTAAAACTGCTCTAACCCTGAAAAAAGTTGAAAACAGCTTAAAATGCAGAAAAACGCAGCAATTCAGTGTTTATTAGCGTCTCTGAGCCATAAGATTTTATGGGAGTAAAGTTTTGCTAAAAAAGCTAAAAAACTTTACAGATAAAAAGCGCAAAAATATCCTAGTGCAAAAACGCTGAAAACTCCCTCTACAGCTAGCTAGCGATACTGCCTTTTTTAAACTTTCCAGTGTGCATGAGGCCGTAACAGTAATTTTTATCATGTTTTAATGCAACTAGTTGCCTTAGCATACTAGGAGTGCTACTTCATGACCTCTGTAGCAGTGCAATTATCTAGCTTTTTTCATTTAACAGTGATAATTCTTATAACCAAAGTTCAGCTGCAAACCTATAAGAAGGTTATCCATGTGTTTTATATATTTTCCTGTGCTTCTTATTTCACTATATTCACATATGTTTAAACCCTATTTATTTTCATGAGAATATTTTAAGTAACAGTGAACATACATCTTTAAAGTAAAGAAGTGTGGTATTGCCTGTGATATGGGATAGGACAAGTTCTCCTTTGGTGGAATAAATGTTAGCTGGGTCATCCAAGGTCAGGGCTGGGCAACTCTGTGACGTTAAATAGCAACACATCCTTGGCGATAAAAGGAACAGCATTTGCCCGGCCCTGTTCTAGGGAGTAGGTAAGGATTATGCAATAAAACTGTCATTTCAGGTCTGTTTCCAAACGAGACAGGTAGAAATATGTGTATGTTTGTGTGCAGAATGCATGTTTGCAATCTCTTCTTTATAAAATAAAAGTAGATTGTATAATAAACAGTGCCGAAGAGCAGACCGGCAGTCATTTGGACTGATTTGTGGATCTGGAGCACAGAAACATGGAGGTGATGGCTATAGCAAACACCTAGTCCCTTTTCATAATCCCAGCACAGGTTGGAGAATAAATATTAAAATGTTTTCCTGAAAGCCATTGTCTGTTAAGTTGCTATATACATTTGCCCCATGTTCCTTTGCTCTTGTTTTTAGGAGGCTTTATAAAGAGTCAGTTGCATCTCAAAACCCTAAAATGCAGAATTTAAGCCCCCGGATCAGAATTTTTTGAGTTTACAACTAATAATGAGATCTGCCAGCACAATACACATAGGGTTAATTCTGGTTACTAGATTCACAGCTCACTCCATAACATTACATAGGGGAAATCTAGGTAGCTTAAATGCAGCTATTTTTAGCCTGTTGTCAAAGCCCGTACCCAGCCCTTACTCAGCCTTTAAAGTGGGCCATGATATCTGAGTTGGAGGGGCTCCAGATCATGTGGCATAGTGATTTGCTGCACAGTGCTGACATCATCAAGAATTATTTCCACTGGTTCCCAATTGTTGGCAGTTTACTTTGAACTGTACGTCTACACAGCAGCTGTAATGCGGCTTTTTTCCAAGCGTTTGATTCTTTTCTTTTTTCTTTTTTTCTTCTGTCTTTCAGACACCCAGGGCCAGTAAAGTTTGATCTTCAGTTTAGACAGTTGTATAGAACAGTGGTCTCCGGACTGCAGCCTGAGGGGGCTAGATGTGGCCCTTTGCTTGCCTTCATCCAGTCCTTGGGGCACTGTTCCTCTTACTGATATGATACTATTCCTCCCACTGACACCAACTATGGGGCACTATTCTATGTACTGACACCAATGATGGGGTATTATTCCTCCCACTAGCAATTATTGGGTGCTGTTCCTCCCACTGACATCAATGATGGTAAACTATTCCTTCCACTGATACCAATGATGCAACACTATTTCTCCAACTGACGCCAATTATGGGATACTATTCCTTCCACTGACATCAATGATGAGACACTATTCTACCCACTGACACCTATAATGGGATACTATTCCTTCCACTGTCATTAATGATAGGACATCATTCCTCCCACTGACATCAATGATGGGACACTATATCTTCCACTAACATCAATGATGGGACACTATTTCTTCCACTGACATCAATGATGGGATACTATTCCTCTCACTGACATCAATGATGGGACACTATTCCTACCACTGATACCAATGACAGGACACTATTCCTCCCACTGACATCAATGATGGGACACTATTCCTTCCACTGATACCAATGACGGGACACTATTCTTCCCACTGACATCAATGATGGGACACTATTCCTTCCACTGATACCAATGATGGGACACTATTCCTCCCACTGACATCAATGATGGGACACTATTCCTTCCACTGATACCAATGATGGGACACTATTCCTTGCACTGATACCAATGATGGGACACTATTGCTTCCACTGATACCAATGACGGGACACTATTCCTCCCACTGACATCAATGATGGGACACTATTCCGTCCACTGATACCAATGATGGGACACTATTCCTTCCACTGATACCAATGACAGGACACTATTCCTCCCACTAACATCAATGATGGGACACTATTCCTTCCACTGATACCAATGATGGGACACTATTCCTCCCACTGATACCAATGATGGGACACTATTCCTCCCACTGACATCAATGATGGGACACTATTCCTTCCACTGATATCAATGATGGGACACTATTCCTTGCACTGATACCAATGATGGGACACTATTGCTTCCACTGATACCAATGACGGGACACTATTCCTCCCACTGACATCAATGATGGGACACTATTCCGTCCACTGATACCAATGATGGGACACTATTCCTTCCACTGATACCAATGACAGGACACTATTCCTCCCACTAACATCAATGATGGGACACTATTCCTTCCACTGATACCAATGATGGGACACTATTCCTCCCACTGATACCAATGACAGGACACTATTCCTCCCACTGACATTAATGATGGGGTACAATATCTCCCACTGACATTAATAATGGGACACTATTCTTTCCACTGACACTGACATCTGTCCCCCCTAATGTCTGAAGGACAGTAAACTGACCCTTTGTTTATAAAGTTTGGAGACCCCTGGTATAGGACATGTAGTATGACAGTGAAGAAAATAAATAAGAGAAAAGATTTCAGATCAGCCGAATTGCATGAGGTATAAAGTAATTTGGCAATTGCACAGATATAAGAGAGACCTGGCCATACAGCTTGTAGAGAGACCTCTCGTTTTCTATGATAAGAAGATGTTTATGGGTGACACAGCTAAAATCAGGCTTAAATTAAAGCTTTAATTAGCTGCACTAGGAAATCATTTGAATTGTGTTCTATAAGAAGAGAAGACATCTTTCAGATATCTGCCGCTGGTTTGGAGCTCATGTTAGTGCAGGGTTCCTTTATGACTGACATATGGAGCCTATGGATTGGAATTTAAAAATACAGAAAAGTGTGAGGATCTTTGTGCAGAGACGTGTGATAGCAGCTGCTATGTATGCTGTACAGTAGCTGACAGTGACAGAGCATTTCTGAGTGGGAAGCCTTGTGGAGTACAGTAGACAGTCTAGACAGCAGTGCTGAATGCTGCAGTACTGTGGATTTAAACTTCTAATGAGATAAGAGGAAGGAGGCAGAGAGGGAAAGGCATCAGAGGACAGAAAAACAAGCTAGCCTGAGATAAGGTGACAATTCATGTGGCTCTTAGAAATAGGCCAGGCTTCTTACAAAAGGTGTGGCAGTTACTGCTGCTTTTATTGTTACTATTAACTGTGTTGTGTCTCGAGTAGTATAGATTGTTAAATGATCTTGACTCCTTTGTTTGTTGAACAGACAGGTATTTCTGAACTTTGTACCCTAGACTGTAATAATGACTTGCCAGCTTATTTTGGAGGAAATGATTTATTTGACATTATGGAGGAAATGATTTATTGTAGGTTAAAAGACCTTGAGAAGGTGCCTGACATTGAATGCATATTTGTAGTCTTCTGTTTGAATTGATCTTTTTTTAATATGCCTTTGTATTAGGAATAGTAAGTGCTCAGTTGGACATGCATGCTGCAATGCGCTCTTCAAACTTGTCAGCTCTGCTTTGCCAATCTGACAAGTTTACTTCAATGAGAGGGAAGGAGGGAAGAGGCTCCTGGAAGCAGATAGTCAAGGGGAAAAATTGTGCTTAGAACAGGTCCTCTAACGTGTCTGATCATGTGCTTCCCCAGACACTGGGCGCAGCTAGTGGCCTTGGGGAGAAAGCAGAAAAAAACGGCTGAAATCGGTGACTATCATCTCACATCTATGGGCACCCTTACAATGTTATTTCAAGTGTTTTGTAACTTCGTACACACAATCGTTTTCCTCGCCAAAATCCATCAAGTAACTTGGTGGCAGAGCTTTTTTGCTGAGAAAAACAGTCGTGTGTATTTTTTCGTGGAACTCGAGAAAAAAAGAGAACAAGTTCTCTTTTTCCTCGTCGGGAGTCTCAATTTCATCGTCGTGTTTCTCGTCGGGCTGGTTTACGATGAGAAACACGTTCGTGTGTATGCTTGGAAACCCGCGCATGCTCAGAATAAAGTATGAGACGGGAGCGCACCTTCAGTAAAAGTAGCGTTTGTAACGGAGATAGCACATTTGTCACGCTGTAACAGACTGAAAAGCGCGAATCGTCTCTCACCAAACTTTTACTAACACACAGTAACATGAGATTAGCAAAAGCAGCCCCAAGGGTGGTGCCAGTGGAATCGAAATTCCCCTCTATAGTGCCGTCGTACATGTTGTACGTCACCGTGTTTGAGAACGACAAGATTTTGTCTTGACAGTGTGTACGCAAAGAAAGCTTGTCAATATTCGCGACAAGCCTGACAAGAACCTTGTTGAGGAAAACGATGTTTCTTTTAGGACGAGATTCTCGGTCGTGTGTTCAAGGCCTAACAGTTGAGCACCATTGATAATACCCGGGTGGTATATATGGAACAAACCAACTGACTGGTGCAGATCACTTTAAGCTAAAGAATGGTAAACATTATTTTTGTCCTTTTGTCCTTTTGCACAGTGTTACCCCTGATGTGTGTCCCATCTCTGGATTCTACAGAGTTTTATTACAGTGGGTGTAAACCCTCACATATACCCAGTGAAGTGACACATACATATGAAACAAATCTTCCTACATAAGTTGTAACTGTTTATGTGAAGCCCCCTCTTCTCTACATCTGTAGGAGACCTGCATGGCATCAGCGATTACAGGCTTTCCAAAGCAAAACATAATACATGCATATTTTTTACCTGCAAAAAAAAATGTGCATTTATAATTTTTTTGCAAAAGGTGAACTTGTCCTTTAATCCTGTGTAAAAAAGGCTGTTTGATACTGTCTGGTCTGATCCCCCCCTATTCTTTTACTGTCCTCAATCCATCTGCTTATAGAACAAGACCCTGAGAGGCAGTCTGCACGCGCTCATTTTGGTGTGTATTGCTAGAGTTTTTTTTTGGGGGGGGGGGGTGCATGTGATTAGCACAGGGCCAATCGTCACTGTCCAGACAGAGGTTTAGGGGTCATGCAGCCTCATAGGACAGTCAGAGGTGAATGAAAACTCCCTCTACAAGCTTTTACGAGTCCTCAGTGGGACACTGATTGAAGTCACAAGATTGCTATATACTGCTGATGGGAAAAGGTATTAAGCAGTTTATATTTACTAAAATAATTGCATTTCCATGTTCTGTGTACTGTGGGAGACTAGATATAGTGAATGCAGGGTCCTGGGTTTAGTAACACTTTAATAACACAATCTACCCCCCTCCAATCACAGATTGTCTTGCATTCTATAAGGCTTTATTTGAATGGTGGATGGGAGGGAGGAAGCAACCCTCTGTGCTGCATTGGACATTTGTTGCTGACAGGAGAGTGTAGGCTGATTAAAGCTAAGATTTGCAACAAAGCTGCATTGGCTAGAGATGGGACACACTTCATTAATTTATTTTTACTGTTAAAATTACCAGAAATACTTCAGCTTTAAAATGGATGTAAACCCGATTCTTTAAATTTGAGCTGGGCACATATATCTGTAGTGTTTTTTTCATCTCTCCAAAGCAATGTCCCATAGCTGTCTCCTGCTCCGTTCTTCTGTTATCAGCCTGATAACTCCTGACAAGTTCTCTGTCACATATGATAAAAGCAGCCAGAGTTTTGTGGTGGGGAGGATGCTATACATAGATTAGCAGAGCCCTTAACTATTCAACAAACAGTTCTGAAATTCTTTACCTATGAGGAGAGGGGGTGTGTGCCTTTCCTCCAATCAGTTGTCTTGGCTGTATGCCCAGACCTCACTGCAGTGCTGAACAGGAAGAGAAAATCTCCTAACACAAAGTGAACTTTCTAAAGAATATATAAAGCTGAAGACAGCAGATATACATGTCAAACTTATGTAGGGAGATTTAGTTTATTTCTGTGTATCATCTGAGGCTGTTCACTTTACTGAGTACATGTGCAGGTTTTCATCCACTTTAAGTAATTACATAGGACAATATTTGCAATCATATATGATTTTGAATCTATTTCCACATGTAAATGGCACAGTCCATTTATGCACATAAATGTGTTACACAGGTGAGGAAAGCATTGTGATTGAATACAGAAAAAATGTAAATCCTAAATAATTGTTTTTTTACAAGAAAATGTATAGGCATGTATTCTCCAATGGTATGTGCACTGTGGAAGCTGACACGATATTGTGTTGGTTACTGCTACAAGCAATATCATGTATTTTTTCTTGTTGGTGTGCTGCAGTACCATTCATTCCTTATGGCCCACCAACACATCACACACATGGTAACTTTTTGTGCATGGATAAGTAAATAAATGAAGGTTAGTGTTGGTATATTGTTGTTGAAAATAAACTTCTGATCACTATATTAACAATAACCTTATTACAGTGTCCACAGCATGTCTTTATCTGTTGTTGTTGCTTCAGAAACAGACACATATATTGTATAAATAAATAAATAGTAGTAGTAGTAGTAGTAGTAGCAGTGGTGGTTGTATGGTATTTACAGCCACAACTGTCGTGTCCAAGTTCTTCAGTGAAACTTGGCAGCTAGGTCTATTGACGCTGACTTATGGAATAACACAGTACACTGATAGTGACTAAAGTGAATGTGTTGTGTTGTTGGACATGTTACCCTTTAATAATTTTCTGGTTGTTGGCAGAAAAGTTATAGGGCTGTGTAAAATATGAATCTATAACGCCCAACCGCACCCTGAACTGTAGGATTTTACTTGGGAAGAGTAAACATTTTAAAAGTCTTATTATTATCCATGACCCAGTTGGTGAGATTTCACCCCACTTCATGTCCCTGATGCAGAAGCATAAAAATCAAGCACAGCAGGGCAGTCTTAATAGCAACATGGGCCCCTGGGCAAAGTAATGCTCTGGGGCTCCTACAATGATGACAGTGCAGGTAAACAGACATCAAGAAGGTAGGAGCCAGACTGCCAGACTGCCTCCCCTGTGCATCTATCACTCTCAGTGCCATCATGGTGCCCCAAATTTCGGGGCAGCGTGGGCTCAAGGACAAGCTGCATTAGGGAAAGTGCAGGGGCCCCCCATGCAGCTGGGGCCCATGGGCAGTGCCTTAGGTTAGAATATTTTCTACTTTTAAATGGCAATGTTGCCCTATTTTTATGATCCTATGATCCTATGTTGTCTGCTTATTCTATTTCTTCTTTTTGAATACTTTTGCTACCATTGAATATAGTGTACAACCATGGTGTGCCTTACTTCCCTCCTCCCCTGTTGAACTATGGGCTCCTTCTCAGTTTTGCTTTACAGTTCTCTTGTGTTCAGGAGTTGAAGGGATAGGCACCACCCAATATCAGGTGAGACGGTATCCCCTATAGTGCTGGCACCTAGATTGACCCAGCACTTCGGCCCCTTTTGGTACTTATCTTCTTTTGTTTTGATTGCTTAAACTATTGTCAGCATGTTATCTTCCTTCTGCAAAATGCTAATCCCCCCACCCTCAATGTAATGGAGAGGAAGATATTGTTGAAGTCCAGTCTGGGTGGCAACCATTGCCCCCTACATAAATACAGCAGAGAAGTGAGTGTAGCCACCCAGGAAGAAGTGGTATGTTATTAGGTAAAATAAAGGAAAAGGAGCATGGCAAAAAGAAAAACAATGCAGCCACTTGGACTGATAAGCTGCAATATATTATATTTTTGTTTTGGGGTTTAGATATACTACTTAGTATTTACATTAACAAAGCCACCACTGTGAACAGATATGAGGTCCATGTCAATTTTGTAAAGTTTAATTTAAGCCAAATGTTTTTTGCCCGTGTTATAGCAGGGAAATGGTAAAGCCTCTGTGTCTTTTTAGTTACATAGTTAGTGAGGTTGAAAAAGGGCACAAGTCGATCAAGTCCAACCTGCGTGTGTGCTTTTATGTCAGTTTTACATTGTATATCCCTGTACGTTGTGGTCATTTGGGTGCTTTTCTAATAGCTTTTTGAAATTATAGATGCTCCTGCTGAACCACCGCCTGTGGAAGTGATTCCACATCCTTACCGCTCTCACAGTAAAGAACCCTCTACACAGTTTAAGGTTAAACCACTTCTCCTCTAATTTTAGTAAATTGCTGTGTGTCTTTTTAAATTCCCTTTTTGCGGAAAAGTTTAAAACTTTCGTTGGGGAGATTTCCACTGACCTCCTTGTACAGGAAGCAATGAAAAATCTCTCCAATTAAGATTAAGGGGAACAGCAAACGCACATTTTAGAAGAGTAAGGAAAAGTTAGAATTTTCCACAGTGTTCCAGTGATCGTCACACCCGACATTCCTAAATGTACACCACATGGAACAGAAAGGGAGGGCAAATCTCCTTAGTGGGGGGCGCGGGGCGGTGAGAGATGATGTCATCTCTCTGCTCCCCCAGCCGCCGGCTTGTTGATTGGCCACCCGTCCGCTCACCCACAGAGCCGACCAGCTGACCGCCCACACTCTGACTCTCACTCGCCGCAGAGCCGCCTGCTCAGACTCCCAGGCGTCGCAAATTCTGCAACTACCGCTTGCTCAGACTCTCAGACACCACAAGTTCTGCAACTACCGCATGCTCAGACTCTCAGGCGCCACACGTTCCGCAACTACCGCCCGCTCAGACTCTCAGGCGCCGCAAGTTCTGCAACTACCACCCGCTAAAGCGCCGCAAGTTCTGACACTACCACTAATTTCTCGGGGGTGGCAATTTCCCCGTTGCCCCCCCCCCCCCGGAATCGCCCCTGGTTCTGACAGGGGGATTTCCCCCTCCCCCTGTCAGAACACTCCAGTCTGCATTCTCATTGACCTGAGAGCGCTGATTAGCAGCTGGTCAGAAGAAGCCAGCCTGGCTGCAGTACACACAGGATAAACGTGTCAGCTGTCAGGTATAGCAGTGGGCAGAAGGTTCAAAGAGTAAATAAAGTTTTGATTGCTGTTTATAAAATGAATTTCCTGTTTACCTTTTCTGGGGTGCATTCTCCATGTGGTCCCAAGGAGAATCCACTAGAGCAGTGATGACAAACCTTGGCAATCGAGATGTTTTGGACCTACATTTACCATGATCCTCAACTACCCTGCAGGATGCATGTGCATCATGGGAAATGTAGTTCCAAAACATCTTGGGTGCCAAGGTTCTTCATTACTGCACTAGAGGTCCGCAGAGGTTAGTGACAGTGTACCCGGCTTACTATCTCTAACTTTCTCTCTTTCTCTTTACAGTGTGTATACAACCCTAATTCCAAAAAAAATTTAAATTGGGTGTTGTATAAAATCTACATAAAAACAACATGCAATGATTTGCAAATCTCATAAACCCATATGTTATTCACAATAGAGAATATAATACATATAACATATTTAAACTAAGAAATTGTACCATTAAAAAAATATATATATGATATTGATGGAAGCAACATGTCTCAAAAAATGTGGATTAGGGCAACAAAAAGTTGGTACCAACAAGTAAGTGGTACCAACATAGAAGAGCTAGAATATGGCTGCTCAACCTGTGGCCCTCCAGCTGTTGCAGAACTACAAGTCCTATCAGACATTGCAACGCTGAAAGCAGGACTCCCAAAGGCAAACGCATGATGTGACAGGCTGCAAAGCAACAAAATGTGATTATTTTAAAGGGGGGTGATTTTTTTTAATTACCCACTGTATGTATATACACTCAATGGTCACTGTATTAAGTACACCTGTTCAATTGCTTGGTAACACAAATTGCTAATCAACCAATCACATGGCAGCAACTTAATGCACTTAGGCATTTAGATGTGGTTCCACATCCTTGCTGCACTTACAGTAAATCACCCTCTACGTAGTTTAAGGTTAAACCTCTTTTCTTCAAATTTTAATGAGTGGCCACGTGTCTTGTTAAACTCCCTTCCGTTTTATCCCCATTGTGGGGTCACCTTTATGGTATTTGTAAATTTAAATCATATCCCTTCTCAAGCGTCTCTTCTCCAGAGAGAATAAGTTTAGTGCTCGCAACCTTTCCTCATAACTAATATCCTCCAGACCCTTTATTACCTTTGTTCTCCTTCTTTGTACTCTCTCCATTTCCATTACATTCTTCCTGAGCACTGGTGCCCAGAACTGGACAGCATACTCTAGGTGCGGCCGGACCAGAGTCTTGTAGAGAGGAAGAATTATTGTTTTATCTCTGGAGTTACTCCCCTTTTTAATGCATGCCAATATTCTGTTTGCTTTGTTAGCAGCAGCCATTGCTGAGCCTATCATCTACTAGGTCCCCCAGGTCCTTTTCCATCCTAGATTCCCCCACAAATACAGAGATTGAACTGTTTACCCCATCCTCCAGGTCGTTTATGAACAAATTAAACAGGATTGGTCCCAGCACAGAACCCTAGGGGACGCCACTGCCCACCCCTGATCATTCAAAGTACTTCATATTTATCACCACCCTTTGAACTCGCCCTTGTAGCCAGTTTTCAATCCATGTACTCACCCTATGGTTCATGCCAATAGACCTTATTTTGTACAGTAAATGTTTATGGGAAACTGTGTCAAATGTTTTAGAAAAATCCAGATACACCACATCTATAAGCCTTCCTTTAGATGGCAACTCACCTCCTTATAGAAGGTTAATAGATTGGTTTGGCAAGAACGATTCTTCATGAATCCATGCTGATTACTGCTAATGATACCATTCTCATTACAAAAATATTATATGTGGTCCCTTGTCATCCCCTCCAGGAGGTTACATACTATTGATGTTAGGCTAACTGGTCTTTAATTCCCAGGGATGTATTTTGGGCCCTTTTTAATTATTGGTGCTACATTGGCTTTTCTCCAATTAGCTGGTACCATTCCAGTCAGTAGACTGTCAGTAAAAATTCCAGTCAGTAGACTATCAGTAAAAATTCCAGTCAGTAGACTGTCAGTAAACAATAGGTACAATTGTTTTTGCGCCAAGCATATCTTTTGGAATTATGGCCAAAAAGTTCAACCTTGGTTTCATCAGACCATAACACATTTTCTCACATGCTTTCGGGAGACTTCAGATATGTTTTTGCAAAATTTAGCTGGACTTGGATGTTTTTCTTTGTAAGAAAAGGCTTCCGTCTTGCCACTCTATCCCATAGCCCAGACATATGAAGAATATGGGAGATTGTTGTCACATATACCACACAGCCAGTATGGGCCAGATATTTCTGCAGCTCCTTTAATGTTGCTGTAGGCCTCTTGGCAGCATCCCTGACCAGTTTTATTTTCATATTTCCATCAATTTTGAAGGGACGTCTAGTTCTTGGTAATGTCACTATTGTGCCATATTTTGACTGTCATCATTGTTTTCCATGGTATATCTAATGCCTTGGAAATTCTTGTGTACCCTTCTCCTGACTGATACCTTTTAACAATGAGATCCCTCTAATGCTTTGGAAGCTCTCTGCAGACCATGGCTTTTGCTGTAGGATGCGACTAAGAAAATGTCAGGAAAGACCTACTAGAACAGCTGAATTTTATTTGGGGTTGAACAGAGGCACTTTAAATGATGGTAGGTCTGTATTGACTCCTATTTAACATTAATTTTAATGTGATTGCTTAAAGGGTATGTAAAGGTATTTTTTTAATTAACAAACATGTTATACTTACCTCCACTGTGCAGCTCGTTTTGGACAGAGTGGCCCCAAACCTGTTTTTCTGGGGTCCTTCGGCAGCTGTCTTGGCTCCTCCTCGCAAGAACTCATCACCTTCATGCGATCAAGCTCGCATGGTGATGAGTTGTTGCAGGTGCGCTTCTGTGATACAGCCGGCGGCCATAGCCGCTCACTGTATCATTCGGCACGCCACGTCATTTTATATGATTGACAGCAGCCCCAAGTCAATGGCTGCGCTACTTTCAATCAACCAATGAATGACCCGAGAAGCCGACTGAGCAGCCTGCGCGTTCAGGGCGGTACTTTCGAAGGGTCGGGTAAGTAAACGGGGGCTCGGGGGGCCGCTATTCCTCGGATGTTTTTATACCTTAATGCATAGAATGCTTTAAGGTGAATTTTTTTTTACCTTTAACCACTTAAGACCCGGACACTTACGCTGCTAAATGACCCAAGGTGTTTTTACAATTCGGCGCTGCGTCGCTTTAACAGACAATTGCGCGGTCGTGCGACGTGGCTCCCAAACAAAATTTGCGTCCTTTTCTTCCCACAAATAGAGCTTTCTTTCGGTGGTATTTGATCGCCTCTGCGATTTTTATTTTTTGCGCTATAAACTAAAATAGAGCGACAATTTTGAAAAAAATCACTATTTTTTTACTATTTGTTATAAAAAAAATCAAATAAACTAAATTTTAGTAAAACATTTAGGCCAAAATTTATTTAGCCACATGTCTTTAGTAAAAAAAAAAATCGTATAAAAAAAATAGCTACCTAGCGGGAACAGCGACACTAATACAGCGATCAGAAAAATGATCGCTTAGTGACGCTGGCAATAGGGAGTTTAACTAGGGCGGTACAGGGGGTTAAAACTTTATTAGGGGGGGTGGGGGGGCCCCTGGACCAACACTAACTGTTTTTTAAACAGCTGATGAAAAATGCTGATTAAATCACTGATTCAGTAACACGTGACAGGGGGGTGATTAAAGCTATTGAGTGTGTGTCAAAAACGCAGCGCTGGGAAAAAACATTTCCTCCTTCCTGTTGCAAGGCTCCCTGCAAAGCTCCGCCCGCTCGTCGGCGACGCTAGAGCCAGTTTAAGGCGAGGACGTTTTACGCCCTTGTGCCTGTACGAGCCATGTTGTGGACGTAGCTTTTATGGTTAAACTCCTTTAATTCTGCACCGCTTCAGTGTGCATTATGCAACTACATCATTTTATTTTTTTTATTTTTACTTCGCCCCCCAAAAAAAGCTGATAAAACTAAAAAAACGCTGTTAAAGCTATTGAAAAAAGCTCTAAAATAATTTATCGTTGTCTCATTTTTTTTACATTGAAGAAACCTGACATTGTAACAAGGGTATGTAGACTTTTTATATCCACTGTATATTGTACATTCACATCAGTCCCTGTCATTAACATATGCGTTCAGGGCTGTTTATGATATAATGTACATTAATATCTGTTCAGAGCTTTTTAAAATATGTGCAGAGAGGTTTTTATTATATTCATAGTTTCATACATATGTGTTCAGAGCTATTTATAATATACATACATATATGTTCAAAGCGGTTTACGATATGCATACATATGTCTTCAGGAATAGCTATCTTGTTTGGTTATCTATCTATCTAGCCATCCAGTACACAGTATATATAAAATATATCAATTGATTTTGGTATTAGAAACCAAGCAGAATATTGAATCTGCTTGTTGGAAACCTGCAGGGACAAGGTTGGCCCCATATGCCAGCTCTCGCCTTTGCCTTCACAACCTAAAATAAAATAAAATCTATCTCCTTGCTCAGAGAGGCTGGACAAGCCTCACTAGTGACCATGGCAAATGGTTTAAAACCGCAGGGAGAAAATGCAAAGGTCCAAGAAGATAAACAAAGCGAAATGCTTGAAAACCACATCACGCATTTAATACAATACAGGCAATGTTTCTGTGGATTTTCAAAGAATCTAACTAGTATGAAAACAAAACCTCTTAAATAACACGCTAAGGATTAGATACTGTATCCTCGTCCTGTGCAAGCTATGACATGTAATGACCTGGCACAGTACTGTTCATATGTGTGTGTGTGTGTGTGTGTGTGTGTGTGTACAGTATGCAATAGAAGTCTCCTGAAAAAACAGCCAGCATGAACGGGGAGAGCATGCTCTGTTTTACATTAGCTCTCATTTGCTACAGTGTTCTGCCTTTGAATTGCTTCTGAGCCACAGTATCTGGCAGGGCTGAGTGGAAGTCATTTAAGGACAACTACTCATTCTGGATTTCTGCCATGTACAGTATACTTGATGATACCGAACAAAGCAGCATGAATCAGGATTATTTACATAGTGTCAATGTCTGTTTCAAATGAACCAACAGAATAAATTAGAGAAGCCTTTGTCAATGTACACTGTACAAAACCCCACTTTTACTAACAAATATTATTTTTGTAGAAGGGAAAAAGCAGCTCTTGTTTTCCTTTTATATTGACCTTTCATGAGCATTGTTTCTCCAGTCCCTTAGTCTCTGGAGGCAGGAAGAAAGACCAGACTATACCAGTCCTGCTTTTTGAGGTGCCGTTTGGAACTGAATTCGTTATTTGAATTGTTTGCATTTTAGATGAAGGCAGTTTTTCGGTTTATGACATGCGGTGTGGCTGCAGTACAGCAGGGCTTGCCACTCCTGGGGTCAGGACATGGCACCTTCTGCCTTATGAATTCTACTCTCTATGGCTCTTGACTAGGTTATGCTTTTTAAAGCTACTTTGCAACACATTTTTTAAAGGGCCGATACATCTAAATTGCAATTTGTTTTTATGTGAAAAAAAAAAAGATTTATGTTATAAAATGTAAACTTTGTAGAAGTTTATCAGAAAAACACAGTAAACATAGATTTCACTTTTTATGTAAAACAGTTTTACTTAATATGTAAAACTAGCAATAACTTATCGGAAGTGAAAATAATGAATATAAACATTGTATTTTGGGTAAGAGTCCTTTCTCATATAGCTGACTTCCTGCCCAGCATTCCCATAAAAGATCGCCGTGGACTGTGACTATTAAAAGTCACATTGTAAAGTCAGAAGTTTTTTTTATCTTTAATGCATAAAAAACCTTCTGTGTGCAGTAATACTTACCTGAGGTCCAGTCTAGATCCAGTGATGTTGCACAAGATGCTCAGCTGGTCGGGACTCCCCTCCTCATTGGCTGAGGCAGCAGCGTGGGGCCCTTTGCTCCCACTGCTGTCAATAAAAGTAGGTCAGCCAATGAGGAGAGAAAGAGGGTGGGCCGGGCTGTGGCTCCATGTCTGAATTGACACAGGGAGCTATGGCTCGGCTTGGGTGCCCCCATAGCAAGCTGATTGCTGTGGGGGCACTCAACAAGAGGGAGGGGCCAGGAGCGCCGAAGAGGGACCTGAGAAGAGGGAGTTTGGGGCTGCTCCGAGCAAAACTCAATACACAGAGCATATAACATGTTTGTTATTTTTAATAATAAAAAAAAAAAAAACGAGACTTTACAATCAATTTAAATTATACAGTAAAGTTAAATATTGTGTGAAATATCTTTTTTTTTTTTTTTTTTTTTTTTAATGAATGCAGCCCTGTATTTATTAATACATAATTCAATGTAATTTTTAAATGTAATAATGTGTCATGGTATCATGCTTTTGTAGTCCACTGCACAGCAAAGCTCAGACTGATAGAGGGAGAAGCAGCATAAGGACTCCATTAATCGTGCTGAGCTATGTGATTCGTATAACTAAAGGAAAACATTTTTTTTGTTTTGTTTTGGATAGAGTGGAGATGGATTAGAACACCTGTCAGTTTTTTTTTTTTGCTGTCTGTGCCCCCATTAAGGAGATTCACTCTCTTTTTGTCCTGTTTACTATTATAATTGATAGAGTAAGAGAAAATCCAAAATTTTGCGTTGACCCCAGATAAGTAATAGAGGGAAAATCTGTCAATGGGCACACTAGTTCTTGTGACCTGGGGGTCCCCAAGGAATTTATTTTAATTTACAGGGATTTCTTCTTACTTCCTGTTTGGCAATGGCATAGGAAGTGAAGATAAATCTCCACAATGGGACACAGATGATGAAAAAAAAGCTAACAGGGGTTATAGCCCTCCTTGATTTATCCCCCCAAAAATACCTATAATTCTACTGTCCCTATTTTATTACTTTATTATACATGATACAGTGAGCCGTTATCATCCATTCGAAATATGTATAAGTTGATCTTTGGTAAAACACACGCTGCAGTAAGCATTTCCACCTTTATACAGTGGAAGAAAAAATAATGTTTCCTTATCTCAAACTATTATCAGAGTATACAATTAAATGTTCTGCATTTTTTTTTCTATCTGTGATGCAGTGAAAACCTTTGGTACACACCACTTTCCTGAACCAAGGCAAACATTCTCGCGTACACACAACCGTTTTTCGGGTCTAGAAAAAAACTGATCTTTTTTCAACCCGATCATTAAAACGGCCTTGCCTACACACGATCGTGAAAAAAAAAAAAACATGGTGACATACAACACGTACGACGGCACTATAAAGGGGAAGTTCCATGCGGATGACGCCACCCTTTGGGCTGCTTTAGCTGATTTTGTGTTAGTAAAAGACAATTTGCGCTTTTCTGTCTGTTACGGCGTGATGAATGTGCTTACTCCATTACGAACGGTAGTTTTATCAGAACGAGCGCGCCTGTCTCATAACTTGCTTCTGAGCATGCGCAGATTTTTCACGTCGTTAAAGCCCACACACAACCACACATGCGGCATAAGTGTATATTGTATTTATACCAGTATAGGAGCATTTAGTGTGAGATCTTTGTTACCTTTTATCAAAAGGTAACTGTTCCCTAAATGGAAATCATTAGCAGAATACTGTATTTGGACATGTTTTTTTGGCTGTGTGTGGGAGAGGCTTGGGGCGACAATTTTTGTTTTTTTGCCAGATTGATTTAAAATTATATGAGCAAATCTGTCTGTAGCATTTGTATAAGTAAGCTTGTGCTGATTGTGAATGTATTATTTCAAAGGAGTTGTACAGCGCTGAGGAAAATTCTGTAAAGGAAGACAAAGGAGTACCTTTATCTTTTTTTCCCTTACAGTATCTTTCTTCCTATCACTGTTTCTTTATATTCTGGAGCAGGGAATAGCGTGCTCTACTCTACATACCACTTGTAGGCAAACTTTTGTATTGGATAGTGAGATCCAAATGAAA
Organism: Rana kukunoris; assembly: GCA_029574335.1. NCBI lineage: Eukaryota > Metazoa > Chordata > Amphibia > Anura > Ranidae > Rana > Rana kukunoris. The sequence continues at coordinate 562,006,590 of CM056049.1, read as the reverse complement.
AGTGACACGGCCATCCTTTGCAGCTGCATATATACACAGGGAACAAAGTACATCACAGGGTGGCCTGCTTGTACTGCCCTCTCTGGGTAAGTTTGACAGTTGAGCTGCTGTAATCCCCACTGATCTCTCAGAGGGGATGAACCATCAAGGCAGGATAATGATATGCAAACGATGAAGACCAACACATGTCTTTTTCTGATATTAAATTGTTTCACTGTGATCTCATATTTTTACTGCTTTATAAGAACTCAAGTCTAATGAAAAAAAAAAAAAAATAGATCAGTTCCGGAATCACAAAACTTAAAACAATAAACACTTTACCTACTTTCCTCACAATGGAACACATGCAATCTAAGACTATGTTTTTCAATTGCTTGGCCTCAGACTCTCTCTTCTCATGCTGCTGCTTCCTTTTTGCTCCCAAAATTAGAGTCTACAGCAGGGATATTCTAAACTGCTACCTCCTATCCACCATGAGCCTGCTGTTAGGGGAAATCAGATCTGTTTGTAAGAATATCAGGAGGCACTGGCATCCCTTCTCTTCCTGTGGCAGCACAAATGAGCCCCTGGCGATCATGTGAACAGAACTATCGCACAGACTCCAGGAGCAGTGCAAAGACTGGGGGAGTCAGCGGCAGTATCGGTGAGTAGAGTAGACCTACACCGAAAGACAATCACTTAGCATTGCACGGGGCTGGACAAATGTGTCGCCTGCCTAATGCCTTATTTATGTCTTTAAAACGACTATTTTGCATTCTGATTCTTTTATTCAATGAGTATAAACATTTTTTTAGAAGCCAGATTTACACTGCCATGCTGCAGCACCTTTCACATTGACTAAAGACAATACACCTGCTTCATAGTGAAACTTAAAGTGGTTGTAACCCCAAAAAAACAATGATCCTGTTTTTTTTCAAAGCATGATCTATAGCACAGTGCCTTTTCCATGTAATTTGTATCTTTCTGTGTTGTAAAATACCTGGTTGATCCTGCCTGTTCATGTGTCCCCCTGTGTGTGCTGCCCACGGTAATCATGGCTACTGAGCCATGATACTATTTTCAGTTTATGTTCCCCCGTCATCCCACTGTGTGTTCTAAGTGTCCCCACTCTCCCCCTCCCTCCCTCGTCCCTGCCTGTCAGTGTGAGAGCCGATCTGCTCCCTGCCACTATTACGCTGCAATATATAGTTAAAACACTTGTATCCCCCCCCCCCCCCTCCCATTTCTTGTGAAAAAAAAAAAAAAACTTGTATCCCCTCTGGTTTAGTCATAAGCTACAGTGTGCGTGTTTTTCTAAAATGATAATGCTAAATACCTTTTCTCACACCACCGCTTTACGCTCATGTGACCTCCCTCTGCTGACATCAGAGGGGAATCTCAGGCCCTCCCGCTGCTTTTCTTAGATCGGGGAAGGAGAGTGGAGCTGTCATGTGAGAAAATGTATTTAGCATTGTCATTTAAAAAAACACACAGTGGTTTATGACTATAAACAGCACTGCAGTCAGCAAAGTTCACACTCCCCACTGAATTTGTAATGTTATATATCATATCACTCCTTTTACCAGGGCAAGCGAGGGACCTAACGTATCCTCAATGTGGTGGCACTCCTAAAAGCTGGCTGTAGTCTTGACCAGCTTAGCAGGGACTGGCCCGAGATTCGAACCATGTATGGGCAGGCTGATTGTACCCACCTTGTTCGTTTTTTTAATTTGGGTACAACCAGCATGTTGGATTTGTCATGCATTTATTTACATTAGCTTTGCCTTTTGCAATAATCACTGTGTGTTCTCCTGGCTGGGACAGCTCAACCCCCAGCCTCCATGGGAGGCACTGGCTGTGTCAATGGGGGAATCAACCAATTTTTTTCCTGCAACCCCTGGTTGCAGGGAGTAAATTGCCCCATCTATGACCAGCTTCACAACTCACAGATCAGGATAAGATAGTAAAATAAATAACGATCTATTTTGTTTGGTATTGTGGCTTGCTGTCTGAAGCTTGTTTGCTGTGAAATATCAAGTTGAAACAACTCTTCCTTTTATTACTATTATGCTGCTTCTTCTTTCTCATTTGCTTCTATTTTTAGCTGTCTATTGACACAGATAATGATTTGCTTACAGCTAGAGAGCTAGAGCAGACAGCGGCATGCTCACCTCAAATGCTTCCTAACCTGTTAACCATGACACATGCAATTGTTTGTTACCAGAGAGAGCTGGCAGAAAATCCACAGAGAATGTTTTCTCTTCCTCTTATACAAGCTTAACATTTTTCATTTTTTTTAAATAAACACAGAGTTTCTGTGCAATATTTTCATCATATGGAAGGCATTTCATATTATTTCCACAGGTTTTAAAGTAGTGAATAGGTGTTTTTCAGATTCCTGATTTTGTTAAACTTAGTCTGAGTGTTTGGCATGTTATTTTCTTTATAGAAAGTTCAGGTTCAAAAACCTTACAGGGAGAGTGCAAGACATCTAAAGCTAAATAGCAAAATCAGATCTTCAAGGCTATTTCTTGAAAACGCTCAAGAATCTTATTAATAAAGGCATATTCCACCTTTTGTAAAAAAAAAAAGAAAAGAAAAAAAAAAAAGAAAACCTGTATTGCAAAAAGAAAAATGTATTTCTGCATTGGCTCCTGCAAAGCATTGAAATAGTAATCAGTGGGTCGTATTTGCAATGCACAGACTCCTGTACAATCTCCCCTTTGCCCCAGGTCCAGTTAGGAACTAATCAATAGATTACAGTTGGGGTGGTGTCACTGTACTTGTGTTCTGTTGAGAACACAAGATGCCTCACGCCTCTCGCATGATGGCAGTTGGGATTGCAGTCTTCTATTCACAGATCAATGCAAATGGATGACATGGCTGTGTGGGTGTGGAAGCCTATGGAGAGCACTGCAGTACCTTTTGATTCAGATGGAAAGGGGGGCTGTTTGAGGATGGGGGGTAATGGCACCATGTTTCAAGAATAAATATGGATGTAGAGTGGCGCTCCTGGCTCCTCCTCTTCATTGGGTTCCCCTACGGATAGCCGGTTTTCATGGGGACACCCATGCAGGCACACTCCTGAGTCCTGCTGTTCCATCTATTGACACAGCCTCAGCCCCTCCCCTGGCTCCTGTGCCACTGGATTTGATTGACAGCAGTGGAAGCCAACGGCTCCTGATGCTATCAATCTATCCAATGAGGACCCGAGACAGTGGCTGGAGCTGCTGGGCTTGTGCTCGTCACTGGAATGATCAGGTTCAGATAAGAAAAAAGGAGGCTCTGGGGGGGGCAGCTGCAGCACAGAAGGTTTTTCACCTAACTGCATAGAATACAATAAGGTGAAAAACTATGAGACTTAACAACTCCTTTAAGCATTAATGGCACCTCCACACGTCAGTGAAAGAGCAGTGTATAGCTTGAAAGCATGCAATTTTGTGTGCGTTTTCGCTGCAATGTGACACGTGGGAGCAAAGCCTGAATCTGGATTTGTAACTCTTTGCTTCACAGGTTTTTGGACCGAAAAGGCTAAAACTGTTTCCTGGCATCTGTAAAGCGTGATGTACAGGCTGAAGAAATTGGGCGAACTGGCTTTGGTGGATTGAAAGCTAAAGTTTTTAGAAAACTGCAAATAGAAATGGCTAGCTGGGTTATAAGCGGTGAGCATACAGGAGGAGGATCACATTGGTAATATGAAAAAGTGTGAAATCTAAAGGTGCAAAACTGAATTTTATCTTCAAGCATTTATAATTCAGCATAATTGGAATAAAACAGGGAAAAGACAAACAAATCATGTTGAGAATATATATAGCTGAACCCCTCTGATTCTATGGAAATGTGACCACTAGGTGGCACTGTTTACTGTGAAGGAAATTTCCTTTTGATTACACTAGCTTTTAGTATGACAAAAAAAAAAAAGATAACAGCTTGTTTGTCGGAAAGTCATCAAAATGCTTCCTGGGGGTTATGCTTTTCCAGGTGAAACCTTTTTGTTGTCACTGCTACATCTGGAATGTTATATAAATGTCCAATTGGACTTTACTTCGTACTCCAGGACATTTATATGAATTGTTTTCTACCCCGCTATGCAGTGATGCATCATGCAGTGTGACTTGTCAGATCTAGTCCTAAACATGCTTGTAATAACCTATAAAGTAAACGACATATACTGTATGTAAATATGTATGTGTTTGTGCTCATGTGTATAACTTCTAATTAGCCCTAATTAACTTCTCTGATCGTGGCTTAGCAACATTTTGTCAAATTTTTATAATTAGTATGCAAATATTTTATTTTTCTGTTCTTATTATCTTGTTATATAATAAAAAAAAATGCAATTACCATATCTTACGCATTGATATGATGTACAATTTAACTCTCAAAACTGAGCTCTTCAAGAGGAGATTCACCCTAAATATACGATTTTCCATGTGATCCAGCATACTGGCGTCAGCGCCAGTATGCTGTTTTTTTTTTTTTTTTTAATGCCCCACTTACTCTGTCTAATCTTTCATTTTGATTTAGCTCCCCAGCGGGGGATGGCGCCTGTTTGGCCCGTTACTGGTTCCGAAAATACCCGATTTAGGACTCGGGTATTTCCGGCGCAATACGGCGCCTGCGCACAGACCTAGGAGCTGACCGCGCAGGCGCCGTATTTCTCCGAGTCCTATGGCTATGGCACGTCACGCCCCCTGAAAAAAGCCAAAATAGGACTCTGAGAAATACAGCGCCTGCGCAGTCAGCTCCTAGGTCTGTGCGCAGGCACCGTATTGCGCCGGAAATACCTGAGTCCTAAATCGGGTATTTTCGGAACCAGTGACAGGCTATACAGGGAGCTAAATCAAAATTGAAGATTAGACAGTAAGCTGACGCCAGTATGCTGGATCACATGGAAAAAGACTATATTTAGGGTGAACCTTCGCTTTAAGTTCCTAAGTACCTTTAGAATTATAACGATCCCTTGAAGTTAAATTGCACATTTATTTTTGGTGCCAAATAAATAAAGAATTTATATAAACAAAAAAGACAAAACAAATGACAAATCTTGTATTTTCATTGTATGTTTTAACAATAGAAACATTGCAGTGGTGTTCGAAACAGGACACGTTCTTGAATACTTTGTACTTACAGTAACATTGTCACTGGTCAAACTAACCAAAATCCAGATGACTTTCACTCACTTCACTTATATTTGATGCAAATATAAAGCAGATTAGACAAGCTAATAAACTAGCTCAGTGTTTCCCAACCAGTGTGCCGCGGCACACTGGTGTGCCATGGGGAGTCCCCTGGTGTGCCGTTGCAAAATGACCCCCAATATAGGGGGGCCGTCGCACCGGGCGCAAAATTAGGAAGGGGCGAAATCCCGGCGTCCGTGTCACATTGCGGTCATGTGCTGGCGGGGCTGGCCAATCCATAACCGCATGCACAAAGGCTGCCCCTGGAGGAGTCCCGTCCGCGCAAGTTCTGTATCTGCCGCCATTTTCTCCTCCACTCTGACAGCGCCAGTCCGGATATGCAGTGGACTTCGTCTGGGAGGAGAGTCTTGCAGGTGAGCCTGTGTGGAGCCTGACAAAACGTGATACATACTGTGTATATGATTTAGGACTGGCACTGAGAAAGTGAGCTGGTAAACTGTGTGAACAGGGTGAACTGAGTTGGGCCACAGTGCTTAAGCTGTGAAAAACTTTTTCTTGGGACCCCTGAAGCCAATGGGAACCCCCTAAAACCACAAAGTATGGACTGAACATAAGCAATGTTTTCTTTGTTTTTTTTTTTTTCGGTTTGCCTGTTTTTGAAAATAAAAGGACTCTTTGATTTTACCTACATGGCTAGCTGATGATATCGAGCTACCTCATATTACAGTTTTTAAGACTTTCTGTATGGTGCAAGGTGTGATGTGCTGCTCTGCTGAGCATATTAGTCACAGAAACATGTTTTAACATTTACACACCGATATGCATGAAAGCAATATAACATTAGAGTGGGGTACTCGAGTAGCTTCTCTAGCACCTAGTTGCCATGTTGCTTAGGTCAAAATCACAATTTTGTGGGTGAGAGAAAAGAGATGTAGGTAGGCAGAGTGTGTGGAGCTGTAAACACTCCGCATACATGTCTGCTCCAACTTAGACAGAGCTGAATTACTTTATATAGTCAATATAGGCACAGAGTTAATTTTTTTTTTTTAACATTTTCTAATGGTGGTGTGCCTCGTGATTTTTTTCATGAAAAAAGTGTGCCTTTGCACAAAAAAGGTTGAAAAACACTGAACTAGCTACTATCCGGCACCGTGTAGACATGCATCCCACCTATAATAGGCACAACATTTTTTTGCTTCTTGTGTGGCTGGGGTTTTATAGAGAACCTTCCCAAGTGCAAATTGTATACACTATTTATAGGATAGACTATGCACAAACCTCTTTTATCCTAGTTATGTTGCACTGAGCTCATATAATGCAGAAAATGTGGATAAATACCAATTGTGTGAGAATCAGCGCTCTAATTACCTCCAGCAGCCCGTGAAGTAATGCTCACATGTTCTCTAAAGAAGGGGACTGATCTTCCTGTTTTCCAAAGATCACTTGGCCAATACCATTCTAATGTCACTGTATTGGGCACAGATCATAATTTTCTTCAATTTAGGCGAGAATTTCACCACTCGTTTTTCCTTTCGTTAATGCAGTACAATTGCAAGAATAGCCGGGGTAGTACTTTGCCAGTATTATAGACACCTTTTGCAGCACTAATAACTGTATGCATTTTGGAGGAAGTATGTAATAGCTCGGCACATGTTTCAGCTGTAAATTTAACCACTGTACAGTGACGCAGTGCCAGAAGCTGAAATTTCACCTGGGCAGGAGGGGGGTATATGTGGCCAGTAAGGAAGTGGTTAAGGCTTACCTGTAGCTGCCCAGGATATCTCCTAAACCTGCACGGTTTACCCAAAAACGAACATTTATTATTATTGGGCTTACCAATTGTTAGGTGTGATGGCTTCCTTTTTTAGGCTTTCTATCTTCCATTTTCATCTGGTGATCCAGCCAGCAAGTCTGTTATTTTTTCAAAAGCACAAGCTCTCCAGCAGAATCAGTTTAAGTGGACCAGACAAACCACTTAACACTGATCGCTTTTATTTATTTATTTGTGCAAAACTTTTATCCCAAAAAGAAAAAAAAAGAAAAACGGTTTGCTGTAACTGATTATAAAGTTTGAGCTAGAATTTAACTTCAAATTTGTTAGTGTATAATACATAACACTACCCTTCCCTCCAGACTGACAAGGGTGCTTGCTGTGCCTCCTGTGCTCATATTTCCATTTGCTGTGTCTCACTAATACCGAAGATGTGTTACTGGCCAGATCACTAGGTTAAAACAGAAAGAAAAAAGCCAAAAAAAAAAGAAAACAAATGCAGCCGCCACATCTAATGATTTGTAAGCTGCAATAGAATACTTGTTTTGGCTTTGGGTTTAATACTGCTTTAAATGCAAATATGTAAACTTTTTCACCTGCCAAAGGATTTGTAAATTTGTTGAGCGCACCATTTTATTCAGTCACCCCTAGCAGGCAGCATAGTAAGGTCGGGGACCTCACTATCCAGCCTGTTTACTGGATAGTGAAATAGCCACATTGAGTGCACTGATGGCACCCACTCTGTCTAGCTGCACAATCTTACTTTCGGCAAACTCCTAGTGTTAAACTGACAGCATTGTAGAATCTGAAAGAACGTGGTATTGCATTACATTACTTTGCATTTCTGTCTTTTTGTACAGAGTATTACAAGCCAACAAAGATATATTTGAGTATCTTTCACTGTGTGTACCTTTTGTACCACCACCCTCCCTTTAGAATGTAAGTTCTATGAGTAGGGCCCTCCTGTACCTTTTGTATTGAACTGTATTGTAATTGTGCTGTCCCCCCTATACTTTGTAAAGTGCTGTGTAAACTGTTGGCGCTATATACATAGTGTATAATAATAATAATTAAGTATAGTTGAAATCTGTTTTTCTTTTCTTTTTTTTCTTTTTTTTTAAGTGTATTTTTTTGTGCGTGAACTCGAGAGAGAGGAGCCGGACTGCAGGAGTTGGGAGTAGGCAGACCCTCCCCCCGGAGGCGATCGCCACCCTTCTCCATGCCCCCGGTGGCAATGGCGGGTGTTAGGGGGGCCTCCCACTCACCCCACCCTACCTGCTCCTCTTGGGAGCCCAACTGGGGCCCAACGGGACCCCAACGGGTCAGAGGGACTCCCCCTATGAGGGAGTGAGGGTGCCTAGCCCACCCAGCCAGCCCCGTAGGTCCTTCGCCACTCTTTTTTTATTTTTTAGGAGACCGCATGGCCAAAGTGCATGTGTGTTAAACCAATTTCGTGTGCGTGCAAGTGTGGTGGTTTTTGTGGGGGGGTGGGCGTACTAAGCACAGGCGTACCTTGCATAGCACACCCACCGGGAGCCGGGCTGAGACCACCAAACTCAATTCACATGTAGCCAAGACCGGGATCCGAACCCTTGGCTGCAGAGGTGAACGGCTTATCTGTTTTTCTTAGCAAATACAAAAATTGATGAAATAGTGGTCATTATATCTGTCTAGAGTTCATATGTAGAATTTTTTTTTCATATTAAAGAGGTAGTAAACCCGCTGCTGTTTTTTTTTTTTTTTTTTCATACCTGAAAAGCAAAAGCCATAATGAGCTAGTATGCACCGCATACTAGCTCATTATGAAATACTTACCTTGGAACGAGGTGTGGGGAACTTACCTGGTCCACGCCGAGGGAGATAACATCTTGCCTCCATGTGTCTTCTGGGTATCGCCGATCCATGCGCACGGGAGACTTCTTTCCGGGAAGGTCCGGCGGCTGCGGCGCATTGCGAGGGGAATATCTCCTAAACCGTACAGGTTTAAGAGATATTCTTTATACCTACAGGTAAGCCTTATTATAGGCTTACCTGTAGGTAAAAGTGGTAGTACAGAGTTTACTACTACTATAAACCATTCTCATATTAAAACGAATACTTGTTCCAGTGCGTTCAAATACAAGTATAACCAAGAACATTTCATCTGTTGCTTAGTAAAATGAGAGAAATGGCTACAGGTCTGATTGCCTTTGACAAGTAAAATGACACATTTTCAAATTATTATTTTTTGGAGGGGGGTTGCAAAAACACAGCAGATTTTGTTAAAGTGAAAACTTAAAAAAAATCAGCAGAGCGTGTTTTTTTTCCTTGTCTGCCATAGTTACCTTTAGAGTACCACTGCAATCAGCGATAGAGCAGCAGTGCTGTTGAAAGCATCAATAGTGTGTTTTATATGGCACTCAGAGACATTAGTAAAAGGTCAGCAAAAGTACATGGTTGTTATTGTCCTGCATTAAGGGAACTGCTGCCACATCTTACACCACCGATTATCTGTTTTGTTCAGATTCTACAGATGTGCCCTAGTCTCCCTTATTCATGTTTCAACAGTCTAAGAAATGATGTGAAGGGCTGCTTTGTTCAATATACAGGGCTAGATAATCTCAGTGTTCTAGGAACCACAAGATACAAAACACTCCCGCTCTTAATTGCAGAATTTTTTTATGTTCCCCATTTCTACTTAGCATGCCTTTATGTTAGAATTATTCTGACCATTGCCTACATCTTTACTGCCAAGGAGCCCCAGTTCTGATCACGGTAATAGTATAGATCCCTTTACAGTCAACTGGGCTAGAGTCCTCTTTCCTCTCAGAGTAATATCCAGTCAAAATTAAACACTGGCCATTTATATTACCACTTGTCAAATGCACACACAGGATGACTTTACTTCTATTGTCCTTGTGCAGCTCAGTGTACATTCTTCAGAGCTGCAAACAATCAGGTAAGTTTATTTTACTGCAGAAGAGACATGGCTGCTCACAATATTTTTAATTAAGACTTTAGTTCCGCTTTTACCATAACAAGGATGATGTCAGGATTACTTGGAAGGGGAGAGCTTTGGTAATTGACAGTTTTCCCACCAGTGGCCCAGACGGAATGTTAAGGCTGCTTTCACACTGGGGCGTGCGGGCGTTGATGGCAAAACGCTGCTAGTTTTAGCGGTGCTTTAACGTCGTTTTATCGGTGGTATTCAGCCACTAGCTGGGCGCTTTTAACTAGCAGCCGAATATAGGGTTAAATGCGCCCATGTAGCACCACTGCTAAAGGGCAGGAGTGGTGGAGGAGTGTGTACACCGCTCCTTCCCGCCCCAAAGATGCTGCTTGTAGGACTTTTTTAACATCCTGCCAGCTCAGCACCCCAGTGTAAAAGCACTCGGATTTTCACACTGGGACTGCAGGGAGGCGTTTTTCAGGCGCTATTTTTTGTCCAAAAGCGACTGAAAAACACCTCAGTGTGAAAGGGGTCTTAGGGTCCTTTCACAAGTCCGTTCCGTTCGTCCGCTCATTACAAGTCTGTTTACGGACTTGTAATGGGCCCCTATGGGAGCGGATCTGTTAGCGGATGATGCATCCGCTAACGCCTGCAAGTTCCGCATCCGTTTTTTCGGACGGAAGAATGTCCTATTTTTCTTCCGTCCGGCGGATCGGATGCAAACGGACAGACGGTCCGTTTCCATCCGATTCCTGCCCGACAGCTCAGCGGAGACCCCCCGCTGAGCCGACAGACACACGGAGCGGACCGTAAAAAAGGACCGCTCCGTGTGAAAGAGGCCTAACTGTCATCCCTAAATTCAGACATGGGACAGAATACAAAAGAATAAGAATAGGCACCCACCTGTCCCTGAAAAGTAAGGGCCCTTTCACACGTCCGTTCAGTTCGTCCGTTTTTTGGACGTCCGTTAACGGACCTCAATGCTTCCCTATGGGTTAGCGTCCATTAGCGGATGAGCATCCGCTAACGTCCGTTAACATCCGTCTGCGGTAAGCTCCGTTTTTTTGGACGGAAGAAAACCCTATTTTTCTTCCGTCAAAAAAACGGAACGGACGAAAAACGGACGTTAGCGGATGATCCGTTTACCATCCGATCCGCTAACGTCAGTTTTTCATCAAAATATATAAAAAGTTCTAAAAAAAAAAAAAACGGATGAAAAAACGGATGAAAAAAACTGATGAAAAACGGACGGAAAACGGAACGAAAACGGATGTAAACGGACGGAAAACTGACGAAAAACTGATGAAAAAACGGATCAACTGAAGGGGGAAAAAACTGATCTAAAAAACTGAACGGACGTGTGAAAGAGCCCTAAGGCTGCACAATTTCAAAAACAGGTGTAGAGATTCAAATTTTGCTAATGTCAATTGCTTTCTGATTTTCTGTATAGCATAGGTTGAAAAAAAAACTCTACAATTGTAAAGTGATTCTTGCCAGATAAGTAACCCTTTCAATTTTACATTGGTGTATCTGACATCTTCTAAGTTCCTCCGGACATAAACATTTTAAAAAGTACACTCCATGGAAGTCTGACATTTTTTAACATATTTACATAGGCAAACATTGGATCTTGGTTCAAATATTGCCTACCGATAAAGGTCATATACTTAAACGAATGGCACATGAAATTGATTAGATGTTCCGCATTAGGTGCCAAGAATTAGAATTTCCTTAGGAAGTATTCAGATGGAACCTAAATAAGATAAATCTTATTTATACCTCAGTTAGCTGGGGTCTGGTATTCTCTTTGACATATGTAATGTCATTGTGCCAGGATCAATAAAGTGCTCCAAGGTCCTCAAAAAGAAAGCTGTGGATGCCTATGAGTCTCGCAATGGATTTAAAAAAGTTGCCAAATGATTTAAAATCTGTAATTTAGGGCCAAAACAAATCAATTATGAAATAAATTGATTATCATTTTCATAATCGATTAATCGGCCAGTAACATAATGGGGTTACATATTTTTTTTTAAATTGCCCTTTATAGTACAAAAAGAGCAAATCTCTACTGTAAATATTACTTTCACTGTCCCACAGTAAAAAATGAACCCCTTACAGTAGCGATTATTTGCTCTTTTTGTACTAATTTTAGTTTTTTTAACCCCATTATGTTACTAAACATCTCAGGCCTGGGTCACACCTCGGTACTTTTTGCAGAAACACACTACGTTCATATACATGATTTCACATCCATGATTTTTTCAGCTGCTGTGTATTTGGAAAGGGCAAGGACTTATTTTTTTTATCTTTTTTACCCAAAACGGTGCTATTTTTGTTTTTTTTGGTTCAATATTCTTCAATGGAGACGCTGCAGAAAAACATTTTTGTGGCAATCTAATTTGCCCAACAACAAATTGGCCCAAAAAAATTAAAAAATGCAATTGCAGCAAATTTTTTTTTTTTTTAAGGTTATTAACCGATTATTCGATTTATCGAAACAATAATCGGCCAACTAATCGATTATGAAAATAATTGTTAGTTGCAGCCCTACGGTGTAATTCCACTGTATGTAAAATTATCTACAAGTGGTATAGATTTCAAATGACTGCCGATTTGTTCATAACTGACTTGTCCAGCAAATTCAAGCCATGAGCTAACTGTTTGATTTTAAATTAAGTCTTTAAGAACCCTGATATGTAATTGCAGGGTGTTCAGGTAACCATTGGGTTGGGTAAGTTAAAAGAGCATGCATCTACTTTCAGAAAGCGACTGCTCCAATTCAGCCAACATGAGAAGTATATTTAAAAAGCCTTTGCTGTTCAAAAAGAAAATTAGAGAAAGATTAGAGTTCACCAGTGAACATACAGTATAGGCAAAGACCAGTCCTTTTGAAAAAATGGATTTAATAAGCTGGTGAGTGCAAGATTTGGTGCAGCTCTGTATAGAAACCAATAATTTCCCTGGTTTTAATGTCAAAGCTTGATTGAACAACCTGAAGTTAGAAGCTGATAGACTACCATGCACATCTGCACCATTGGCTACCATGCACAGCTGCACCATCTGCACCAAAGCGCCCTGAAAAAGCCTCTCCTTTCACTCCAGGGCTTTCCCACTGGAGTGGTGCGCTGGCAGGACAGTAAAAAAAGTCCTGCTAGCTGCATCATTGACGCTCCTAAAGCGCCCCTGCCCATTAAAAATCAATGGGCCGAACCGCCGGCAAAGCACCGCTGCAGCGGCCCTTTGTGGGTGTTTTATTCCTTTTTCAGCCGAATAGCGCCGCAAAAACGACGGTAAAGCGCCACTGAAAATAGTGACCCTTTTCTGCTGATGCTTCAGTGTGAATGTGGCCTTAAAGATAGTAGTTTGGTCACAGTAACAGTAGATTTGTTTGCTGTTAATTAAAGACCGTAGGGTTGATTTACTAAAACTGGAGAGTCAGGGATGGACTGGCCATTGGGACTACAGGGAGTTTCCCGGTGGGCCGATGGCTCAGTGGGCCGGCTTCAGTGACAGCGGACCGCCACCCCCCTCACCTCCTCTCCCTACCTGCAGCACTCACCTGGGGGGGGACAGAGAAGCAGGGGGAGGACCAGAGGAGCAGGGGGGACAACAGAGGAGCATGGGGGAGGGGACAGACAGCTGACTTCTACCTAATCTTGTCCCATAAGGGGGGGCACCAAACTGATTCTTTGCCCTGGGTGAAATAATGTCTAGCTTCCCCACTGGTACTGCCTATAAGAGGAGCAGTACCAGCCGTTCTACTCTAATAAAGTAGAATGGCTAGTGGCTAGTTAAGAGGGGGCCTGGGTGGTCGGAGGAGGGGTGCGGGAGATGTCCGGCCGCCATGGGAGAGACCTGTCAAAGTGGGCCAGTCTGGATGAAGTCCAGGGCCGAATTTTTGTCCCAGTCCAGCCCTGTGGAGAGTGCAAAATCTGATGCAGCTCTGCATAGAAACCAATCAACTGCCATGTTTTTTGTTTTTTTTTTCAAAACTTAAACAAGCTGAAGTAAGCTGATTGGCAACCATGCACCAGTTTTAGTAAATCAACCCCAGTATTTCAGAATAACCTCAGAACAGTGAAGCATAGTGGTGAAAATGTTATGGTTTTGGGTTCTATACAAAGCTGTATAATAGGAGGATAGACCTTCATTCAGATAATATCAAATCAAGGAGGCCCTTGCACTACATAATAATAGGATGGCCCAAGTCTGTTATTTTAATTTTATTTTTTTAAGTCTGTTATTTTTCAACTTCCTTTAATGACCAAGCGGTCTAGTAAAAGGACTGAGAAGAACCATGTATTACTGACATGGGTGCTACTAGTGTATACATCACTACCAAACTATTAAAAAGTCGATATTGCTGCAGTGTAAGGTTGACTACGTTGAGTGACTACTAGAGTGGAGCCATCATAAGACAAGATCAGATATCCAGGTGAAATCTAAGGAAAGACGAGCACAACCACTACATTTAAGAATTGGTAAACTACAAAAAAAAGATTTCATTTTGGGATTTAGATTGTGTCTAACTTGCATAAAGCTTGTTTCAGGATAGTGATGTGACTTCCTGTTGGTTTGTCTGCTTATCTGTAGATATTGTACAAGACACTGTATAAATAGCACATAGTAGGCAAAATGACAGTATTGATTTATTGAAACTCAGTCAACTAAACTTGGCACAAGGGCAGCAATCTATTTCTAAAAAGAATATAAGCTGCAACACATTATATTTAAATAGAAAAAGAATCCTGAGACAAAGTAGTCAAGTACTTTACCCATGTTATATTGGCTTGAAATTGTGATTAGCTTGAGGTGGTAGAATCTTCAGAGAAATTTTGTAGTCACACTTGGGCCTCATGTTCCACATCATCAACCAGTGCATTCAGTGTGACAAAACATGCATTTAAGTGTACTAGATTGGTAAAATGTCAAACCTAATGAAATTTGGGATTTCTATGAAATATCTTTCAGCCGGTAAATGTAGAAAATATTTATTTGGATATGTCACAGTATCACATTAAACATGCTCCTGTCACATTGGTTCTGCTCTGCCACCCGGTTGCTCTGTCACAAGGCTGAATATTGGGTAATAGGATTTTACTGCAGAACTCTACAAGAATATACAGTACATAATTTCATACATGTTAACCTCTTGTGTTCTGATTGCTTTGGTCCTATCAAGCTTAGCCCTCTATTAAAGTTTGTAATTGGCTATGTAATTGAGCAAAAGTACAAACGATCTGTTTGAATTAGTGACAATGCTTGGAAATCTCTTTCAAAGAGACAGAAATTTAACAAGCACTCTTCTCTGCGTTAATTAGGCTTTTAGCTAATTGGGCAATTTACCATTGGTAGAAGAAAGAAGTTGCAGGAATTAAAACAAAATGTGTTTTTTTGAAAATAGTTTCCTGCATGTTCATTATATTGTAAGGTATATACAGTACAAACTGCTTTTCCAAAACAAATTTCTTTCTAGTGGTGGATGGCTAGCACATAATCTATTCACATGCTCATATAAAGTAAGGGTTTCTGGAGTAGACCTTGCACCAGCTATTAAAATGTAATATCATTTTGTAAAAATGATGGAGAACATATACCACTCAATTGAAATTCACCAACTTTAAAGCTTAATGGGGACAACAAATTCTAATAGTCAGGGGCGAATTCCTTACTTTTGGCCTACTAGGCTAATTGTCTTCGCCCTGCCGATTGGCTAGGTACTGAACATGTTTTCTTCCTAAGAGGGTAAGATAATTAAAATAAAGGGGTTGATTCATTAAAAGTGAGTTCAAAATCTGATGAAGTTTCTGCATATATATATATGCACACCCGCACAGATATATATATATATATATATATATATATATATATATATATATATATATTCTGCTATAAAACATGTCCAATAAAATCAAATGTCTTCATACATTTAGGTTACATTGTATTCTGCTACATGTCTTTGGTAAAATAAATCACAATAAGTATATATTAATTGGTTTGTGTAAAAGTTATGGCTTCTACAAACTATGGCATAGTCACAGAAGCGGCACGCTGCTCGCCTCTAATCCAGATCAAATCGGATGACATGATGCAGCCTGGATGTGATCCAGCCTGATCAGGCCACCTGCACGCAGTAAATACAGCACACTGTATAAACCGTATATAGTACCGCGTTACAGGTGTGAGACTAGATCCTCGTCCCACACCTGGAACAAAATAGCGTCGGGCTGATTTGCCATTCATTGGCAGCTTTGTTTTCTATCAATAAATGATTGGGCGAATCGAGAATTGTGATGTCATCAGCCTGCTTCCCTGAAGCCACAAATCGAAGTAAGCTTTGTATTCATTGATAGAGTGCAAACCTGCCTATGAATGTCTAAGTGGTGCTCACCCCGATTGCCAGGGCAGGACTTAGGGTGGTGGGGGCCCCTGGGCTTGAGTGTTGAAGGGGCCCCCTGGAGCGAGGGGGGGGATCATAGTTGTCGAGCAGGGGGGGGTGCGCATTAAAGTTGTTGAGCGGGGGCTGATTGAAGTTGTTGAGCGGGGGGGCGCATTAAAGTTGTTGAGCAGTTGGGGTGGCAAATTGGAGTTGTTGAGCGGGAGGGCATTAAAGTTGTTGAGCGGGGGGGGTGCGCTCTAAAGTTTAAAGTTGTTGAGCAGGGGGGGGGGTGACTCTCACCTGTGCACGGAATGTGTCGGCTATCTTCCCTTCAACAGACACCCCCACACCGCTCCGGTTCCATTCCTCCCGGGGGAGGTTTTGAAGTTGTTGAGCGGAGGGGGGAGTGCCTCTCACCTGTGCCGACAGCCAGGGCCACAGACTGTCATTAGCCCGACTGTCGGCTTTCTTCCCTTAAGCAGCCACAGTCCTCCACACACCGCTCCGGTTCCTCCTGCTTCCGTGTTGCCTCCTATTGCAGTGTGGGAAAATTAACCCTTTCGCGGGACTGCGAGAAGAAGCGGAAAGTCCCGCAGAGTGCGTGCGTGTTGGGAGGTATGCGCAGGGCTGCCATCAGGAATTTTGGGGCCCCTTACACAGCTCTTAAGGCATGGGCCCCCTGGAGCAGAGAACCGGGGGGGGGGGTGCTGCCGCCTGAAATAGAGAAGTGGGGGGCTGCCGCAAATTGAGAAGCAGGGGGGGGCCTTTACAAAAAAAAGAAGAAATAAAGGAAAAAATATATATATAAAAAGGGGGTAGCCATCTGGGGCCCTGGGGATCTCTGGGCCCTTTAATAAAAAGAAAAAATAAACCTCTGGGCCCTTTAATAAAAAATAAAATAAAAAAATAAACATTTATAAAAAATACATAAAAAAGGGAGGTTGCCATCCGGGGGGCCCTGGGGACCTCTGGGCCTTTTAATAAAAAATAAAAAAATATAAACAAAAATAAAAAAATAAACATTTATAAAGAAAATAAAAGGGGGGGTTGCCACATGGGGCCCTGGGGATCTCTGAGCCCTTTAACCACTTGACCACTGGGCACTTAAACACCCTTCCTAACCAGACCAATTTTCAGCTTTCGGTGCTCTCACAATTTGAATGACAATTACTCAGTCATACAACATTCTACCCATTTGAAATTTGTGTCCTTTTTTTCACACAAATAGAGCTTTCTTTTGGTGGTATTTGATCACCTCTGGGTTTTTTATTTTTTGCGCTATAAAAGAAAAACTACTGAAAATTCTGTAAAAAAAAAAAACTTGTTTCTGTCATATTAGCATAGCACAAATTACACCCCAAAACACATTCTGCTATTCCTCCTGAGTATGGCGATACCCCATGTGTGGGACTTTTACACAGCGTGGCCACACACAGAGGCCCAACATGCAGGGAACGCCATCAGGCGTTCTGGAACACCCAGGCCAATTCTGACATTTCTCTCCTACATGGAAAAATCATCATTTATTTGCTAGAAAATTACATAGAACCCCAAAACATTATATATGCTTTTTTAGCAAAGACCCTAGAGAATACAATGGCGGCCGTTGCAACTTTTTATCTCGCACGGTATTTTCGTCGAAATTTTTTGAACGCGTGTTTTGTGCTAAAAAAAAAAAAAGTAAAGTTAGCCCAATTTTTTTTCATAATGTGAAAGATGACGTTACGCCGAGTAAATAGATACCCAACATGTCACACTTCAAAATTGCGCACGCTCATGGAATGGCGCCAAACTTCGCTACCTAAAAATCCCCATAGGCGATAGTATTTGGGTATTTCAGAGTATTTGGGCATTTCAGGGTATCGCACAGGGTATTGCGGTATTGGGGTACTGAGGTTTTGGGGTACTGGAGTACTGCAGAGTATTGGGGTACTGGAGTACTGCAGAGTATTGGGGTACTAGAGTACTGCAGAGTATTGGGGTACTGGGGTATTGCAGAGTATTGGGGTACTGGGGTATTGCAGAGTATTGGGTTACTGGGGTACTGCAGAGTATTGGGGTACTGCAGAGTATTGGGTTACTGCAGAGTATTGGGGTATTGGGGTACTGGGGTATTGCAGAGTATTGGGGTACTGGGGTATTGCAGCGTATTGGGGTACAGGGGTATTGTGGGGTACTGGGGTATTGTGGGGTACTGGGGTATTGTGGGGTACTGGGGTAATGCAGGGTACTGGGGTATTGTGGGGTACTGGGGTAATGTGGGGTACTGGGGTATTGTGGGGTACTGGGGTATTGTGGGGTACTGGGGTAATGCTGGGTACTGGGGGGATTGCTGTGTACTGGTGATTGCAGAGCTGGGATGTTTTGAGGGATGGCTGGATCTGTGACTGCATTTGTCACAGATCCAGCCACAGCTCAGCTACTGACACCCCGCTCCCCCCCCCCTCTCCTCGCACACTGTACCGAACGGTACAGAGAGCAGAGGGAGGAGAGGGAGGAACCGGCGTCATCAAATGACGCCGGTTTGTTTACAAGTGATCGCGCCGTCAAATGAGCGGCAATCAGCGGCAATTTACCGTGATCCGTGATGCGCCGGGTCTTCTAGACCCGGCGATCACGGACACTTTCGCGAGCGCGTCCCAGGGGACGTGCAATCGCGAAAGTGAAGGACGACGTCCCAGGGACGTCGTGTCAAAACTACTCGACCGCGCTGTAGCAGTATTTTCGCTATAGCGCGGTCGGCAAGTGGTTAATAAAAAAAAAATTATATATAAAAAAATGTAAACTTTTTTATAAAAAGAGGGGGGTTGCCATCCGGGGGCCCTGGAGACGTCTGGGTCCTTTAATAATAATGATAATAATAATAATAAAAAATATATATATATATATATATATATAAAAAAACATATTTTTTTATAAAAAATAAATAAAAAAAGTAGGGTTTGCTGTCTAGGGCCCTGGGGGCTTTTTTTTTTAGAGGGGCCCCCTATTGGGCGGGGCCCATGGGCTTGAGCCCAGTCAAGCCCAATGGTAAGTCCGGCTCTACCGATTGCTATTTTGTTCCAGATGTGAGATAAGAAGATCTCGTAGCTGAGGGGCACATGTTAGTGAGGGAAAAAAAAACATTTGGGCCAGCTTGGCCCAAACAAACTATTTAAAGTGAAAGTAAACCTAGACATCAGCTTAAAGGCTGATGTTTAGTTAAAAAACACAATGGGGTCAATTCACAAGGCTTTTTTTTCAGATTGCGAGTGTTATTTTAACGATTTTGCACGTTATTGAAGCTAGTTCAATTCACTAAACGATTTAACGCTTTGAAAAATCATCAAATAACGTTTCACTACACAGAACCGATATTTTAAGGTGTGGATCCTTATTAAAGAGTCAAATCGTTATTTTAAAGATTCAAAACGTTATTTTAAAGAGTCAAATCGTTAAATATGTACAGAAGTGCAATTCACAAAAAAAAAATTGACAGTTATCAATCGTTAAGCAATCGTTAAATTAACACCTCCCTCAGGGTGGCGTTATGACATTTCCCAGGCGATATTTTGTTGTTAGAGGAAGCTTTTGGCGATTTTTGTTGTGTAGTGAAGTTTTTTGTAGTGTTGGGCAAGATAGAACCGTGCTCTATTTGAACTTAAAATTATCCAGAGGCGAAGAAGAACATGTTAGAATGTTGTTCAGATTTATAAACGTGTATTCCGTTCACATACTATTTTGGATGACTTTTCTGAAACCCAGGTGATAGCTAAATTCTGATTCTCATCTCCCATGATTTATTCTCTGTATGAGGAAATACACATGGCTTTAGAAAAGCACACACTAGAAGTTTTGCACATCACATGCTCAATCTCCATGTGTATTGCTTGTGTCTCCCTCTCTCTCTCTCTGTATCTGCTCTTTTCCACATGCAGCTGTTCTCCTCCCCTTCTGCTCCCAGAATGCATCTCTCCAGCATTATTTAACGATCTTAAGAGTTATTTTAACGTCCCAAATGTTAATAATAACGTCTGAGTAGTTAGCATAACGTTTGGATAAAGAGTCAGTTGAAAACCATAACGACTATGTTAAATAACGATTATAGCTTTCGTGAATACCATGTTTGCTAGCGTTAAATAAGGAGTGCTAATTTAACACCTGAAGAAAACCAATAACGTTTCTCTTTGTGAATTGACCCCAATGTGTGAATGGCGGAGAGAATCTTGGGACTTATCAGATTCTCTTTCATTCGCAGGTCATGTTACAGGCTGTGTGATAAGTGAAAGAACTTTTCTCAGTGGAGAAGAGGGCAGCAGGGGCTGTGTCTCCACCTTTTAGTAGAGAGACCCAAAGCTGTTAACCCTGATTAGCGCCACAAGTTTAACAGCAGGAAGTGGACAGGTAGCCCTGTCCATGAAGATTTCTACAGAATACAGCATCGTAATTTTAATTGAAGTTGTAGATTTAAAAAAAAAAATCCACTAAACTTCAGCTTTAAATTTCTGCTCTGGTAGTGTAACTAAACAATAACAAAATAGTGCAATTTTTCCTTCCCATCTGAATGGTGTGAGTGGGAAAGTTGATGATGGCAATTATCTTTGAAGGAGGTTTAATTCAGGCCTTTTCTGCAGGTAATCTGTAATTTGTGAATATTCTAGACCAAACATCTTTTTTAGTAAATGTTGAATTTTCATAGTATGGGTTAATTTCAAGTATATGTATTTCTTACAGGCACTCATTTAATGTCTGTCTTCCTTTATAATACCATATCAGTTTAGTGTATGTCATATGTAATAATTCCTCAGAGATTAGAACCTGTAGAGCCAAAGACCAGATATTGTGATTAAAATGGAGGAGGGTAACTTTTCTCTGTGTGGGGGATTAGGTCACAGTTATATGATTCATGATAGTATGAATAGAATAACCTTCTGTAGTGAAAGTTCAATGTCACTAGATACTAAGACCCTTAGTGCACACAAAGTGGAACCTGGAATAATGCTGAGCCTTGTCAGTCACAAGCTATGTTTTACATTGTTAACAAGCAAGATGCTACTGATGTAGTTCATCGTTTTTGACATGTCACCTGCATGTAAAGTGAGGGTAACTCACACAGCTATGAAAGCTTTTCATTTAAAAATAAGAACCTCTGTTCCGAGAAATGTAAGTGCAATAATGTTAATTCTTTGTTTTCAAGGTGCTATAAGGTTGTAGTTCTCTCAGATATATTTTGCCGGAGGTAAAAACAGAACATTAAAGTTTCCCAAATTCCCTTTCAAGTGGTCTAGAGCATAAAGTGAGTAAAGCAAAAAAAAAACCCAGAGCCATTCCAACAGCTTGAATTTTATGTTTAACCACTTCCTGTCTGAACAATGTTCATAAATATGATGGTAGGAAAGGAGTTTACAGGCACTTGACATAAAACATTAGTGACTTTCTTGAGTTTTAGTGACTTGCCTTGTTATTAGCTCACTGCTTTTATCATGAGAATTGGCCCTTCAGGTGCAGAACACCAAAATTTCCATTAAGGATTATGTCAC
The DNA here is from genome assembly GCA_029574335.1 of Rana kukunoris. NCBI lineage: Eukaryota > Metazoa > Chordata > Amphibia > Anura > Ranidae > Rana > Rana kukunoris. The sequence continues at coordinate 561,984,872 of CM056049.1, read as the reverse complement.
AGTCAGGGGTCAGACTCAGAGGCTAGTAGCTATAGCGGTAAAGAGGCTCCCACTGACCAGCTCAATAAGTGCATCAGCAGGTCACCCTATTGGATGATGCAGGCCCACCCAAGGTGCAGATCCTAACCACTAACTTGAATTCATCAGAGCTCCTGATGGTGGAAATGGGTTTTGCTAAGTGTTAGTATCAGGTGCAAGTCTTCAGGATCACCCCACCAAGAGGGGAGCAAGCCAGCGTCCAGTAGCAGATATAGCAGGTAGGGATCAAGCAGAAGCGTAGTCCTTAAACAAGCCAAAGGTCAGTAACAAGTGGTCGCATGTTGAGATTAAGCAGAATTGTGGTTTAAGAACAAGCCAAAGGTCAGTAATGAGTGGTAGCAGAGATGCAAAAGATTAGCAAGAGTGAGATATTGGCTGGAAAGAGCACAATAATCTGGCAAACAGGAACAGGTGCACTGACAGGACATCAAAAAAAGTTCTGCAAGCAGCTTCTTTACGGCGCTTTAGGAGCGGTGTATACCCTTCGGCAGCGACACTTTGCGGGCACTTTTAACCCTTTATTCAGCCACTAGTGGGGGTGAAAAGCACTGCAAAAGAGACAGTAAAACTAGCGGCACCCGGGCGCTGGCAGCGTGAAAGGGCTCTATGTGCTTCTTACTCCCAGAACACCCTTTACACTGAACAAGCACCATTCTTTTCTTTTACTTTGCATGATATAAATTAGAGCATTTCATCATGCATTCGTAGAGGCATAGCATACAAGTTTATTAGGATAACTGAATGCAAAGGTCATATTTTTTCACATAAAAGATTTTTGATGAATACCTGAATGATTCTTACTGATCTGATGAGATTCCAAAATTCATCCATTAAAGTTTGACCAAGCATATTTAAAACCTGAAAAACTGAATGGCTTTTATAGAACTTAATGGTCAGACAACATCGTGGTGAGTTTGATAATTATGAAACTTGAAAATTGCTCAGTTTAGGTATGAAGAAGAGAAAGAGCAATAGAATTCCAAATTCACCCAATAAAGTCCCCTTATTTATCAGATGGTACTATACCTTTATATTACATTTAAAATACTAGAAATTCCTAAATATACTTTTTTTGTTCTGTGTGTACATATAGTGTGTGTTTGACTTTGCTGTGCTTCATTCTATGCATAATGTTCATATGAAAACAACAAAGCCTTTAAAGCCAAAAAGTATTTTGAATTTAAATTTATAGCTCACATGGGCACAATTTAGTGAGGAAAAAGAAGTACAGAAAGTAGCATGAATATGAATGACGTCTGCTTGCTCTAATAATGTTTTTCAATTGTGCAAGGCTATATAAAGCAAGGGACAGCTAATGAATATGTAAAGCGCTTTACAGCTATTTCTCTGCATCACATTAGTTGCATTAATTACTGCCTTTGCTTGAAATATTTTCTTCTATTTAAAAGGCAGCAATAAATAATTAATTGGGTATTTTGCTGCAGCACAGTAAACATAGAGCAACACAATCCAAAGATTTATTTTTGCATTAACATATACTGCATGTTGAAAGTGACATAGCGAACATTATGAACTGACATAACATCTTTTTATATCATATTCCTTATTAACATTGGGAAATTTTCTTCAGTGTCACACTTTCTGGATTATTTGATAACAGCTACAAAACATTTTATTTGACATTGGGGCTGGATTCACACTGCTGACGGATGCGGATCACGTCCCTGTTCTCTGCTTCAGGGATGAATTGGGACCGTTGCCTGAACTTGGCCCTGAAATGGAGCCAAAGACACACATGACTCCTGTGCAAGCCGCTACGCAGCAGCAACGGAGATATGTGAACTGGCTCCATAAAGAGCCAGTCACAATCTCCTGTCATGCAAAATGGATGCCGGGGAAACCGGCATCCAATTCACAATAGTGTGAACCCAGCCTATAATACCCATTTCAAGGCTTCGTAAAAAAGGGTTCCCTTACCAGATTGCTATAGGAACTGCCCAAAGACAGAAAAGTATAGATATATCTGGTGGGATCTTCGGATATCTTCCTTCATCTGGAAGGCGATAGAACATCTCTAATTAGCTCTTTTTAAATGCCTAATAAAGTTACGTGGACAGCATTGTTCATTGCAATTTCTTTTGGGTTACCTCTTTGTTGAAGCGGCCACCTAATGAAATATTGGCATATGCAAGATTTATCAATCAAATATGTCTTCAAAAAGTTTCTCAATCTCTATATATTACATTATTGGACACAATAAAAGTCTTTCAGGAGGTCTGGCAGCTTTTGTAGACATTTCCCCAATCTACAACTGAACAGCCTCATACACACGACCAGTTTTCCCGACAGGAAAACTGCCAGGAGAGCTTTTGCCCGGAAAAAACAGACGTGTGTATGCTTCCTTGCAGATTTCCCGCCAGGAAAACAACCGGGAATCCCGTTGGGAAAATAGAAAACCTGCTCTCAATTTTCCCGTTGGGAGTCCCTGCATTTTTTTTCCTGCCAGATCTACTACTTACCTATGGGAAAGACTGCGTGTGGGGCAGTGCGATGGAGCATACACACGGCCAGGATCCCTGGCCAAAGTTTTATGGAAGTTTTCTCGGCAGACTTTTTACCGCAGAGAAAACCAAGCGTGTGTACAGGGCTAACTAGTTACAATTAGAAAAGTAATTCTTGTTTGGAAAAAAAGGACAGACATTTCTGTTCTAATCTGGCTAATCCTGAGGTAATTTCCTATAATATGCTGCACATTCTAAATATGGCAATAATAATTTTTTTTGTGTTTACTTACGTTTTCTGTGTTTTCTAAGTTTTGAAACATTGGTCTGTCTTATAGTGCCTAAAACCTTACCAAGATGGATAAGTGTATGTTTTCTACTATTCCAAATGTGATTTATTGTACTCTTGAAGTTTTGAGCTGAAATTAAGACACTGTGTGCAATTGTACATCAACGCATATTAATGTAGTCTCTAACAGACATAGGGCCAGATTCAGGTACATCGGCGCATTTTTGGACCGGCGTAGTGCAACTCCTTTAAGTTAGACCGGCTTAATTTTAAGGTGCAAGTACCGTATTCTCGTAGTATTTTCGTCCAAATTTGCACCGGTGCAATGTAAATTTCGAGGCGTAAGGCAGTGTAATTCAAAGTGGGAAGGACGTGGGCGTGTTCCATTGAAATGAGCCATGACCCCATGCAAATGAAGGGCCGGCCAGACTGGGCATGTGCACATGAAGCAGACTATGGTCAGCACCTCTCTGAGCATGCTCAGAACTCGGCACAGCACAATCAGTTAGATAGGAACTAGGCCCGTCAGACTTAGTGAGCTATGCACAGTGCTTAAATAGACCAAGAGAAATGCCCTTCCATTGCAAAAGTACATCCAATTTTTTCCCTTCCTACAGCAAGGTGCTTTTGTTCTGTTGTTTGTTAGTGTTTGTTGGTTTGTGACGTGTCTTTGAGATTTTTGGAGAGTGATTTGGAGAGTGTTTTTTGCTGTTTTTTTTTTTTTATTTTGCTGGGCATTTTTTTTTTCTGGGCATTTTTTTTTTTCTGTTTGTGAATGATTTTTGAATGTGGGGTGACATTCCTGCCACCACTCCACTTGTACGCTGAAAAGAGCCACTGGCAAGGAAATGGATTGTTGCCAGGACCTTGCCCAGTGGCTGCACTGCATGTGAGCGGTGTGTTGGGCTGGTGATGTCCTCCTGCAGGGTAGTGGTTAATTCCAGGATGGCATGAGGGGTGAATCTGAAGATGTTATACACCTCAGAATCACTCATGCCATGTCTATGCGTGTGCGGTATATCCTCTCCCGTGCCCTCCTCCGTGCCCTCTTCTGTGCCCCCCTCCCTTCTGTGCTCATCTAAAGTCAGTAGTATAGCTATGAGCAAGGATGCCCATGGCATGTTGGCAGGGCCGCCATCAGGAATTATGGGGCCCCTTACAAAGCTTCAGGCAAGGGCCCCCTGGAGCAGAGAACTGGGGGGGGGTGCTGCCTCCTGAAATTGAGAAGCGGGGGGGCTTCTGCGAATTGAGAAGCGGGGAGGGCCTTTACAAGGGGGGGCCCTTGGGAACTCCGGACCCCTAAAACAAAAAAACAAAAAAAACTTTTTTTTTGTTTTTTTAGGGGGTTCCCATCCGGGCCCCTGGGGACCCCCGGGCCCCTTACAGGTGTAATGCCTGTACCCCCCTGATGGCAGCCCTGCATGTTGGCATATAGATTGTTGTCCTGCAAGTGTGGGTGCTCAGCTCGTCCCTAACGGTGTTGCTTTAGCTGACATGTAGACGAATTGTCTAATTTTAAACCTGCTTTTATATGGTCTAATTTTAGACTTTCCGTGCAGCTGATAAGCACATCATGTAGACTGCACCGCACAAACTTACTTTTGTGGATCGGCGTATTTCCCTCATTTGCATATTTGCATAGCAAATCAATGGTGTGTCTAGTGCAGTTTTGCACGCACTCTGCGCCGGTCTATCCAAATTACGTCGGTCTAAAAAATGTGGATTTCAGGTGTATATCGTTTTGGGGATACGGTGCATAGATAAGCGTGTGCATTTTTAGACTTACGCGTGCCTAACTCGTGATACTCCGGAGTAAGTGCTTTGTGAATCTGGCCCTAAATACAGTGGGGGTTGGGAAAGAAAATATGTATTTTAGTTATGCTTATTTAGGCGAAAAGTCTATAGCCAAAACTGAATTGAGAAGAGAAAGAATAGAACCCCTGTCAAGTTTTTTGCTGTTTGTGTCCCTGACATGTAGAGTCACATTCTCTTATAACAGAACTGAAAATGAGGGGGAAGCCCAAAATGTTAAAGTTGTCACCAGAACAAGAGATGAGGGTAAAAGCCTTGAAAGGTAAGAAGTGTTCTGGTGACAACCATCTAAAACGTGAATTTCCCTCACTGTTTAACGTTTTCTTTTAATATGCGCATATCTGGGACAGAAAGTGCAAAATCATTTTCCATAATGGAACGGACATGGATTTCAACCATTTCCCAACTAATTTCTCTCTTGGAAAACCAAATAAAACAATTATACATTCACATGATCATGCTGCAAATTATGGGCAAATATATTGTAACAAATATGTTTTTTCATCTGTTGGTATCTTCCAAAATGTTTAGTATGCAAATTAGTCCAGCAATTAGAATCATCAGTTGTGAGTATATAATCCTGAGTCTTGACTTTTCTGTTGATAGATGACAAAAGGGAGCTGTGAATTTCAGTGCTTCGTATTGATGCTGCATACTTTCTATAAGTGCAGCACCATCTAGTGTCTAACATACAGATCCAGACCTTTAGAGACGCAGGGGATGGCACTTTCCTCTTTTTTCCCAAGACTTTGAGCTGTCTGCAAGTGATGTGCAGAGAGCCACTCTGACTTACTTTATTTTTGATATGTCGTGGAATAACAGTTTGAGCATAGTAATCCCTTGAGCTCTTCTTGAAATAATTGAGTGATATTATGCGGTATTAACACTTGGCATGCCTTTTTATGATGCATTTTTTTTGTTATAGTGAAGCTTAATAAATTGTGCCTAGTAAAGAAGATTGGACTGTGTGCTGCATTATAGAAAAATACCTAAAAATAGAAACAAAGTGGGAGCTAGACTTTAGACAGACCTTCTAACTTTGCCTTTAATTAACAAATTAATAGGGTCTCCTAAGTTATAAAGCCAGCAAAAAGAATATAAGTATCAACCAGGAACACATTTAATGGAAATAAATCAGTTAGATTTCATAATGAGTGAAAACAGAGACAGAAACTTAATTGGGAAAATCTTGTCACTGAAGTCCTTAAAGGGGTTGTAAACCCTCGTGTTTTTTTTCACCTTAATGGATCCTATGCATTAAGGTGACATAACACCTTGCAGTGTCTGCCCCCCCCCAGCCCCGTTTTAATCACCTGAGCCCCGAGCTTCCACGGATGCAATCCCGCATCGCTCACCCCACTGCTTCTCGGCTCCTCATTGGATAGATTAATAGCAGCGCAGCTATTGGCTCCCACTGCTGTCAATCAAATCCAATGACGTGGCCACCGGGGAGCGGGGCCGAGTCATACACTCTGTGGCTATGGACCCCGTGTGTATGACACGGGAGTGTGCCCACAAGTTACCCCCCTTTGGTAGAGAGCTTCCCAGAGGGGGTTATCTATTGCAGGGAGATGCAGACGCAGAACAGGAGGATAGGGGCTACTCTGTGCAAAACTAACTGCACAGTGGAGGTAAGTATGATATGTTTGTTTATTTAAAAGAAAGAAAAAAAAATGAATCTTTACAACCACTTTAAGGCTCCATGCACACTGGCTTAAAAACATTGATTCTACAGGAGTTTTGTGTTATGCCTGTAGAAGCAACTCAGTTATCCTATGTGTCCATGTGCAAACTTTCTGGTTTGCGTTTCTCATTGGAGCTTGGAGGCAGAAAAACATGTAAACTCTCCTAAACTTTGTATAAAAAAATCTCTATGTGTATGTAGCTGACTCATCCTACCAGACTCCACTTTTTGCTGCTAGTTATATAATTCCCTTGCATATGTTGGCTCTATTTACACTAGTCTTGGTTCATAGCAGCATATTAAAGGAAATCACTAGCCTTAAAAATGGAGTCCATCATAAATTATCCTCTTCCTGAAGTGTCATTTCATACTACAATTACCTAATATACAATAATCAGCCACCACCACATACTACATTTACCTTCAAAAATCTATTGGGCCATGTTTTGCTTCTGTCCGTGTTCCTGTTTTTCATTTATATGGCTTCAAAGCTACTGACTATTGTAAGTGATACCAGGTGACTCATGGGGATTGATCTTCTAAAGGCAAACAGACTGTGAAGTTGCACTGTGCAAGTGCACTTGCTCCAGAGTTTAATAAATGAGGAGGAGCACTGCTCACTACCATAATCTAATCATGTGCAAGCAAAAATGCTGTTTTTTTTTTTCTTTGCATGTGGGTATTCTTTGAAGTAAGCTCTGGAGCAACTTCACTTGCAAAGCTCCAGCCCCCCTCAAACTCTTCATGATCTGTTCATTGGTGATAAGTGTACTGCCTTGGAAGTGCAAAAAAATCTGATGGTAGGTAGCGTGACAAATGTGCTATTTCCATTACAAATACTACTTTTACCAAAGGTGCATGAGTTTCTTAGCATACACACGCTCGAGTTTCTCGTCGGAAACCAGCCTGACGAGAAACTCGACGAGCCAAATTCGACTCCCATCGAGAAAAAAGAGAACATGCTCTCTTTTTGGCTCGTCGAGTTCCTCGACAGTTTCCTCGATGACAAAAGTACACACGACCGGTTTCCTCTGCAAAACATGGCTCCCAACAAGTTTCTTGCTGGATTCTGCCAAGGAAACCGGTCGTGTGTACGCGGCCTTAGACACTGGAGCCAAGCCACAAACTTCAGTATCAATTGTGTATGACCTCAGGCGTTTCAAGTTGTATAAAAGGCTATGGCTATCTATTCTCTAGTTCTGTGTACGTTCATACTAAATACTGTGACATTTTAGACACACACTTCCTCATTAGTGCTGGTGCCCAAAAAGATCCACTTTTATAGACAGTTTGGGTTTTGTTTTCTATGATTGGCTAACTTAATCAAGTTTTGTACAGTTCTGTCAGTGTGACCACAAATCAATAAAGCAGAAAAAAAATTCAGGTCTTATTAATGTGTGACAAATATGAGAGTTGATGGCTATGCTGTAAAGATGATTGTCATTTTTCATTGAAACTTAATACAAAGTTAAAAGTCATATATGTTTTCTGGTTTACCTTGTGTATCGAGTCTTGTGATTTACACATCTCTTCTACTTTGTGGTTCCACTATACTACTTTCTGGATCTTCTATGCTAATTAGACAGAGATTGTGCTGCTTTAACCACTTCAATACCAGGCACTTATAAACCTTCCTGGCCAAACCAATTTTCACCTTTTAGCTCTCTCGCAATTTGAATGACAATTGCACGGTCATGCTACACTGTACCCAAGCACATTTTTTATAATTTTGTTCCCACAAACAAAGCGTTCTTTTGGTGGTATTTGATCACCTTTTTGTGCAACAAATAAAAAACACAGAAAATTTGGAAAAAAATATGTTTCTTTGTTTCTGTAAAAAAAATTGTAAATAAGTATGTTTTCTTCTTCAATGAAGGGCACTGATATAACTGCAGTGATGGGCACTGATAAGGCAGCACCGATGGGCACCAATGGGCACGGATGATGGGCACTGATAGGCAGCACTGATAAGTACTTATGGGTGACACTGATCGGTACTTATATGTGGCACTGATAGGAGGCACAGATGGGCATTTATGGTCACTGATAGGTGGGCACTGATAGGTGGCACTGATGGACACTGATGGGTGGCATAACTGGGCATCATTGGTTTAATTTGTTTCTTAATTTGTGGGCACTGATTGGCACATATTGGGCTGCTGGACTGATTGGCACTGCTGGACGTCATATGACGTCCAGTCAGGATAACGCAACCACCGCCCGGCCGTCATTTTGCTATAGGCCAGGCGGTAAGTGGTTAATCATTGACCATTAAACAAGCTGGAGGCAAAGAGCCTAAAAAATAAAGTTGTATTACTAAACTGGAAATAAGCAGGTTAGTTGAATTACATATTCATTGTAGCAAAGGTGTTTAAATGACAAGATTGGCTGTACAGAATTACAAATTCTTTGGAAAGTTAAACATTTACAGTATGCATGGACACTGCATATTTAGGTGTTATCCTGGAGTTCCACATTTATTGTTGTCTGTGTATGAACTCGCACCAGTATTTATATCTGCTATGACTAGAAATTAAACCATTTATACAAAAGCACATTATGGTAAAGTTTTTTAAACCCTCGTCATATATTTCCTCTTATACTCACATTTTACAAGTCTGTCTAAACTTTCCCTCCTCTAATGCCGCGTACACACGATCGGATTTTCCATTGGAAAAACCTTAAATGTTTTTTTCCGAAGGAATTTCACTTGGCTTGCATACACACGGTCACACAAAAGTTCTCTGAACTTTCTAATATCAAGAACGCGGTGAGGTACAACACTAGGACGAGCCGAGAAAATTAATTGTTTCCAAGCATGCGTCTGAATTTTGTGCGTCGGAATTGCTACATACAACATTTTTTTCGTTGGAAAATTTGAGATCCAGCTCTCAATCTTGTGCTGGCAGAAATTCCGACAGCAAAATTCCGACAGCAAAAGACAGCATACACACGGTCGGAATTTCTGTTTAAAAGCTCACATCGGACTTTTGCTGTCAGAATTTCCGATCGCGCGTACGGGGCATAAGTTTATAAACTTCAAAGAACGTGGTAATCCCAGTTATTGGAGTAAACTTGTGCAGTTCCAAACTTTTTGTTAGTCATACATGAAAGGCCTTGTACACACGACTGAGTTTGAGAACGAGGAGATTTTGTCTTGACAGTGTGTACGCAAAGACAGCTTGTCAAGTTTCTCGACAAGCCTAACAAGGAACTCGTCGAGGAAATCAATGTGTCTTTTCCGACGAGTTCCTCGGTCGTGTGTACGAGGCCATACTGTGGATTTCTTTTTGGTGCATGAATTTTTTGAAAGTTAATGGTGGTATTTGTTGTACGTTGAAATTTAGTTTTTACAAAGGGTTTGTTATTTCTTTGTAACTGACCTATCTGTGTATTCTTGTTTGGACTTGTGACATCTCAATTGGACTTGCAATAGAGGACTACTAGGATCATTTTGTAAAATCACCAAACTACCCCAGTTGTGTTTTAGTGTTTCTCCTCTTAAGTTATCACAGATCACATAACTGCACAACTAATAAATAAGCTACAGTTGTACTATTAAAGCTTGTATATCATGGCTCACTTTGGAGCAAACATGAGTAGTAATTACTGATCCAGTGACACAGGGTAATTAACCTGTGTAAGGTTAAATTGGACCTATACTTGTAGCTGAAATCCATTCACAAAACTTTGATTGAAACCTTTTATTCAGTAGCAACAAATATTATAGAACTACTGTGTTCCCCAAATGCATTTGCAAACCCATTAGGCCACGTACACACGATCAGACCGGTCTGATGAAACTGGTCCTACGGACCGTTTTCATCGGACCAGGCTGAAGTGGTCTGATGTGTGTACACACCATCAGACCAAAAATCCGATCAGACCAGAACGCAGTGACTTTGAACACAACGACGTGCTGAAAAAACGAAGTTCGATGCTTCCAAGCATGCGTCGACTTGATTCTGAGTATGCGCAGGTTTTTGGTCCAATGCTTTTGTGTACTAACCATCGAATCTGTCCGACGGACAGGTGTCCGTCTGACAGATTTTAAAGCAAGTTTTAAAACTTTGGTCCAACGGACAACGGTCTGATAGGCCGTACACACCATCGAATTAGTCCGATGAAACTGGTCTGCAGACCAGTTTCATCGGACCAGTCTGATCGTGTGTACGCGGCCTTACTGTTCTGTGCAAAGGCTGTGTACAGAGAAGGGCTGTAGAAGGGACCCAGTAGCCCATCCACTACAGGCTCCCTGCAGAAAACTACAGGAGGGGCAGAGACAAAAGCAGTTACCCTGGACAAAGAGAGAGCATTAGTAACCGGGATTTATTACAGGAAGCTCATGACAGGGGCAACAATTTCACACTGGATTGCTGCACAGATCTGGAATAAATACACATAGCACACCAAGACTCGCATAAGAACACAGAAGCCTCTTGTATTTAGACAATAGTTGCTTATCCCAGAATCCAGCTCTAAAACCAAACTTTTATTACTGTTAGTTTTGGATAGAATGTGTTAGAACCTCTGCATTCCCGGTATTAGGGTTGGTTCTCACGACAAGACATGTGTGGGCGTCGTTAATTGTTAAAGGCATTCCAAAAGCATCTCACAAAAGTGCAATTGCAGCCACCGCATGGTACCACAGTACCATGCAGTTTGGTGTACTGCCATCTGAAAATGTATTGCTTGCACTAATTTTTCCACATTCCGGTATGTTTGGCAGCCCATTGATACTATTGGGCTGTCAAAACTGGAACACGTGGGGCCACACGGGAATGCTCATGTTTTAGTGTGAACTAACCCAAAAACATGACCTAGAACACTTCTTAGATGTGATCGTGTTTTCAATTTAAAGATGAACTCCTGGCAGACCTAAACATCACACATTAAATGTGGCTGTGTAATCTTTAATACATCATTAATGTTTATATAGCCCCAAGAACAAAATGTATTGTAGAGTTTTTTTGAATACAAGCAGTGTAAGTAGCTGGATTTAACTTGGCATTAGCCTCTTGCAGTCCCTGTACAACAGAGAAGAAGAGGCAGCACAGGGAGCCAGTTTTGCTGCAGTGTTCATGTGATAAAAATCAACGTTTTACTAGGAGTAGAGAGCTGAGTGAGGAGCTTATCAGTGACTGGAGAGGGCAAGATTTCTCAGTGTTATTTAAAAAGTGGAATTTTCGCTTTAAGCACTCCTCTCCCCTATGACATGCCAATTTTTTTTTTGGGGGGGGGGATGTGTACCTTATGTTTTAGTGCGATTTCCTGTCCTACTTCCTCTTTCCTCGTTTTGGCTGCCTAGGCAACTCCTTCTATTGCCCTCCCTGACAGTGATCTTCTGGGACGCAACACAGGTCCCAGAAGATTGGCTGGCCAATAGCAGAGCATGACTCGCACATGCGCAGTGCGCGCCTGGCCGTAAAGCTGTTAGCTGTCAGCAGCAGGAACCAGAATACGAGATGTGTAGCAACATCGACATCAGTGTCCAAAAAGTCGTAGGAAGGATCGTAGAAGGAAGAAATTGCCACATACCATAAAATCCTTAACTATGGTTTTACTGCGTAAAGTAACAAACTTACGTCAATGTAGATGTGATCACAAGGAATATTATAGAACATAGTATAATTGAGCCAGCATAGCACAACCCGATGTGTTTCGTCCACTAAGACGTCATCTGGGGTATAGCTTATTATTAAAAAATATATATTATTCCCTCCCCCCACAAAAGTGAAGTTACCCTTTAAGATGACATAATGATACCCCAATAGTTCTAGGACAAGGGTAAGGTGTCATCAAGCCATTGCAAAGACACAATATTGCCATCATCACTACAGAATCATTTTTATTATTTTTACACCTAGATCTTCTGTAAGCGTACAACCTAAAATTTGTCAAATGTGCAATATTTTCCAATGACAAAAGCTGTCACCGTGTTTGCTTGTTATGAAAATTGGTGCATACTGTTTTATTACCAGCTATTTAACTATAAACATCTTCCCTGCGACTTGTTTGAACATGCCAGGGTGATCAAACAGAATGTAAACACGAGGCTGTCAAAGGTACATCAGTTAAATAGGATAAAAGCTTATTTCTGTTGGTCTGCTTCTTTTTTTTTCGCTCTCTATAAAAATAACATGACAGGAAAATGGCTTTATAAATTTGCCTGAAATTTTTAGTAGTTGGTTTTGTGTTCCAGAAATATCAGTGTGCAGAACCTGAGTGATTCTAACGTTGAAATATGAGTTGTGTCCTCTGGGCATTTGCATTGCTGCAAGATTAGGCTTGTTCTGAAATATATTTATGACATGCCAGAACATCACACAGAAATGGAGACAGATCAATGACACATATTCCTTGCTCTTTTTAAATATGTAGGTAATCTTGTTAAAAGAGAATTCTCTAAAATCACGCGCTGAATTTTAGGATATCTTTTGAAAATGGAAGGGTTGCATTGGCAGTCCCCTCAGTTCTTATTAGTAATCTAGCAGAATCTCAATGTCAGATCATCTGGAATTACATTTGCATGCACCTTCCACCGAAGTGCAAGGATAAAACTTATTGCCCTTATTTCAATCGAGTTATAGAAGATTTCCACCATCAGCACAGCCAGCCCTAGAGTCATGAAAAGGATCAGGAATCATGAATGACAAGGTGACAACCCTAGGAAATTGAGATGCAACAGAATAAGCTAACAATTGTAAAAAATGCTGTTTAATGACTTTCATTCATACAGTGGGTGTTTATTTGTGACCCACTCTGTAACACCATTTCTGATATAAGGACTTTTCACCAAAAAATGATAATTATGTTAGTTGTGGGTTGAATTACCTCCATGGTTATATTTTGCCAGGCCTCTAGAGGTGGAGATACATGAAAATTTGTACTTAGAGGAGGTCCAGCCTGGGTGAAAAAAAATAAAAGTTAGCAGCAACAAATACTGTAGCTGCTAACTTTTAATATTACCTGTCCAGGGAGCCTGTGATATCGGCACCCCAACCAATCTTAGAAACGACTCCTGGGTGCTGCCGCCACCATTCCTGGTAAGGGAACCAGGCAGTGAAACCTTTCGGCTTCACTGCTGGTTCCCTACTGTTCATGAGTGAAGCACTCTTTCTAATTGCCCCGACGGAAGGAAGGAGGAGGGGGCTGAACTTCTGGGAGATTGGGCTACGGCCTGTTTCCCGGAAGTGGGGAAGGGAACCTGTCAAAAACTGGTCCTGTTCAAATTTTGGGTGGAACTACACTTTAAGTCTAATTCCTCTAATTTCAAGAATATAAAATCTAACAGAGATGTTTTATGGAGATCTCCTCTTAAGGCCCATACACTCAGACTTTTTGCCAACAAACTTCAAAATCAGCAAGTTTTCAAAAAAGTCTGACCGTGTGTACGCTTCATCGGACCAACTTCTTCGTGTTTCATCGGACAAAAAGTTTGGTCTGCAAACGGACAAACTTTTCGGCAACAAAAATCTGATGGTGCCTAGTCCGACTGTGTGTACAGCAAGCCATCAGACTTTTGTACAAAGTGCAATTACGCATGCTCAGAACCAATGTTAAAATCAACCAACAATAGCAGAAGTTAACCAAAGGGTGTTGGTAAAGAGCAGAAAACCACGTGATGTTGGGAAAGTTTTAGAAAAGTTTGCAGAAAAGTCCGAGCGTGTGTATGCTATGGGTGTGACTGGACAACTCCCTTCAGAAAAAAATCCAAGGGAAAGTTTGTTTGATGTCTGACCGTGTGTACGAGGCTTTACAGTGACAACATTTTAATCATGATGGACAAGAAAAGAGGGGACATTTCCATTGGGTACTAAAAGCAGTTGAAGGTTCTAACCCTTTTTCTCTAATGACAGATTGTCTTCCATAAAAAAAAATGTATTGAAATCGCTTCATCAAAATGTTCGATGGGGCCTACACATGGTCAGAATTTCCGACCAAAACATCACATCAAAATTCCAATCGTGTTTATGCGGAATTAGTCTATAGTTCTCCCCCGTTTCCAATTCATTTTGGTTCTGTCTGAAGTAGATGCCATACACCTTTGTGTCATTATTAGCTTTTGCTCAGCACCCTAAAGGGCCGTACACATGGGCCAAATATCAAGCGGTATTAGCCAGTTCAATGGAAACTAGCCAACATTCGGCCCATGTGTATGGCTTCTGTCAAAGGGGCATGACCGAAAAAGGTCTGCCAATCGGCAGCCGATCAGTGCTCTTAGCCAATGGCTGAGAGCACTGACCGGTGTGTCCCTTGAAGGGGGCGGGGCACTACCCCTGTCAGAACACAATAGCTCTGCGGGAGATATTGCTGTACTAACATTGAACAGTTAGTACAGTAGCTCCCCCGCTCTTCCATTCTTTTTTTCGTTCAGCCCGCTGGTTTGAATGAAAGAAAATAATAGTGTGTGCTAGGTTTAAAATAGAACTATAGGCAAAACTGTTTTTGGGATAGAGTAAGGGTGGGTCATAACCCCTGTCTGAATTTTTTCGCATGTTATTGCTATTGCTACTGCTATTGCTATTATGTGTGCTATTGTGGAGATTTTCCTTCACTTCCTGCCCCATAGCCAAACAGAAAGTGGGAGGAAATCCCTGCAATATAAGAGAATTCCTTGAGGGCCCCCAGGTCACCAGAACTAGTGTCCCCTTTGAAAGATTTCCCCTCTATTACTTTTCTGGGGACAACCCAAAATGTGGGATTTTCTTTACTTTCAATCATAATGGTAAAAAAGGACAAATAGGGTGAATTTCAACAGGGGCACAACAACAAAAGTTGATCAGCATTCTAACCCCTCTCCACTATTTCCAAAACTAAAAAAAAAGTTTTGCCTGAGGATGTGGGCTCACGTTTGAAAGCTGGAAAAAAACATTGAGGTGTTACCTTCAGCTATATATAGTTGGCCCTTATTGTAAGTGACATGAACATTTGCCACTAGTTCATACATGAGATACAATTTATAACCACAATATCACCATATTATGGGACATCATTACCTTGTGTATAGATCTTGTAAGACAGTGTGACAGTTACAGCAATTTTGAAAAATTTGAAGACCAGTACTGCATTTCTAAAAATATGCACAAATGACCCCAAGGATACCTTGTAATTTGTTTCCACTATTGTAGGCTGTGCTGCTTTTATAGCACCTTTCTTTTCAGTGGGCTTTTTCTAGTACATGTCAATATTGTCCATGTACGGTACTGTCACTTTATTTAGCACAGCTGAAAGTTTTGATTATCTGATTCACTGCAATAAGGCAAGAGTGGAAAATAGTTCCCCTGCCTAGTTAAGTCTGTGGAATCTCTGTTTCGTATCTTTGTAAGTACTACTTTTAGCTAAAGAAATTATGTACTGAAGAATGCTAGCCCTGGGCTTTCACAAATACCAAAGACCTCGTAATCTGTGATAAATTATCCTTGTCTTTTGCTTCACGCTGGTGTATTTTACCCCCTATTGATAAAAATGAAAAGAAAAGAATCAATTGAAGTTTTTATAGACTTATACAAGCCTATTTTAAATCACAACAGTTTAAGGCTCCTTTGAATAGCCACTTAATAAGTTTCTTCTTCATCCAAAGGCAGCATTTAGTATAAATGTGCTACTGATTGAGAGCAGGGAATAAACAAATGTATCTTTAACTTAAAGTGGGATTTATATTCAGGAACACCCTTAATACCATCCCACACAAACAGGCACACAATAACTGTGAAATTAAGCATTCTAGATTCTAGAATAGAATGTGCACTGATTACAGATGCCATTCATTTGCAGAATTATTGCAATATTGGCAAATCTACTCAAGCCACATTCCCCTTAGCAATTTCAAACAGCACTCTGAATTTAATTTCTGTATAATAATTATGTCCATTGTGTATATAATTAATTTTCTCTGCAACATCCATACCAAATTTTAGTTTTTTTTTTAATGCAGCATATGGTAGTTGTGTGGTGTTACAGTATGTGTTAGTTTTATTATACTGTATATTGTTGTTCAGTGGTGCATCCTCCCTTGAGTTTGGCCCTGTTCCTTTCAGTTGTGAATGAGTTGAGTTGTGACGTAGGGACAGAAGGAATTGCCACACTGCTCTCAACCCTTAGGCTTTATTTATACACTTCAGTGCCAATGCCTTCAGCCCATAAGACCTCAGCACTGACATCAGTTGCAGAATTGAATACTGTGCACACACTTCTCACCGTCTTGCCAGCCCTTCCAGAGGACTTGTGTTTCTGCTCCTATTTAGAAGCACCACATGGAATGCCCAGTCCCTGGTCTGATCTCCTGCCTCTTTCCAATGACTTTGCCACCTCCAGCCACCTATAGCTTACTCCACCTCTGGTTTGTGAGTATGCAATGATTTGCCAATTTGAGCCTGGTTGTTTGGCTACAACCTATAGGTGCACCGTGCAGTGTATTTTTTAAAAGACATTTAGAGCACAACTTTATCCTATTTTCCCCAACTGTAGGATTTGGATCCCCTATTTACACAGGTTCCTCTTAGCCCCTGCTTCTCTGAATTTACTGTATTAGCCTACTGCCTGTCCTGGATCTAACAGGCCTCTTATCTCCTCCTCTGACTTTCTGTAAGTCTGTGTGGAATTTAGAATCAACCTATTTACAGACATTTAGAACTGCTAATTTATCACCATCACATACCTCTAACTTTATCAACCTTTCACCTTTAGGTGTGTCTGAAGTTCTTATTAATATTTCTGACCCTAGTTCAATACCTTCACAGCCTACTCCTCCTATCGAAACAGCAACCAAAAGGAAACACCGCTCCAGGCAAAACAGGTACAAAGGCAGATAACAGGTGCAGACCCCGGCACACCACCGTCAAACTCGAACAGAACAAAGAAGTGACCGCACACTGGAACTCCAAAATCGATTGATGAGTCTTTATTGACACAAATGTCAGACGAACACAGGAACAGCAGTTACAGCAGTTGATGCATTTCACAAGCGATGGCTTGCTTGTTCACAACCATGGTTGTGAACCATGGTTCTTTGTGCTGTTCCGGGGTTCATCTGACATTTGTGATAATAAAGACTCATCAAGTGATTTTGAAGTTCCAGTGTGTGGCCACTTCTTTGTTCTGTTCTACTCCTCCTATGGTATCTGTTGGATCTGTTTTAACTAGGTCATTGATGATTCTGATATGCTCTATATTTTGTCTCATCTGATTGTCACTGTATACATGGCTTAACTTAATTTGGCCTCTGTCTTCTGTGAACTATGCACCTTGGTGACTAATGTTTTTACATTTAGGGACATCGCTACTCAGTTAGGTTGGGTACACACAAAAATGGTCAGTCCATGTGTACAGCTATCTATAGAAATATGATTATTTATATTGTATATCTACATATTCAAACAAGTTGTATTGTGACTAGGGTTGTCCAGATACCGATACTAGTATCGGTATCGGGACCGATACCGAGTATTTGTGGGAGTACTTGTACTCGCGCAAATGCTCCCGATACCTAAATAGAATACTTTTTTTGTATTTATCAACGTGTTCTGTGAAAATTCTTTGAGTTTTTTACTACTGCGTGACAAGAAAATAAAACATTTTTATTCATTTTTACTCATTTTTATTCTTTTATAATGTCTTGAGTTAGAGTTCTTCATAATTCTAAAGAAAATATTCTTAGTCTGTATTGTGGTTTGAAAACTGTCACATGACATTTAAAAAAAGTATCGGTATTCGGTATAGGCGAGTACATGAAAAAAAGTATCTGTACTTGTACTCGGTCCTAAAAAAGTGGTATCGGGACAACCCTAATTGTGACTATTACACCTCTGTGGTAGCTATTGGTGTGAGTGGGAAGGTCTCTTTGGATTACTATGTGTCCTTACTTAGCCTTTTATTTAATATAGGTGTATGAATTTCACCTTTTTTGGATCTTCTCTTCCTTGAATTCAAACGTTTGTGTTTTTCTGCTTCTACCCCCAGCTGTTCACTGGTTGATCTGTGATTGAAACATACTTTGTCCAACATTTCTTCCCTAATGTCAAGGGTTTGGTATTCTAGGCTTTGGCCTTTACCTTACAAGCATTTCTGTTGACCTCTTTTGCTGTTGGTTTAAGTTTTCTTCCACTTATTTTCCTTATGGTGGTTATTTGGTTGTTCTTCACACTATTGTTGCAGTCCATTATCCTTTCAGATAGCAGTCCCCCTCTAGTGGTGCTACCTGTTCTACAAAAAAAAAAATTGTTAAAGAGGATTTTGGAAGCACCATATCAAAGCTGACAAACTCATACATTAAAGTGTTAACACCAAAAAAAAAAAAAATAGAAATCCAGATTAAACAGCAGAGTGCTTGTGCTGTCTAATCTGCCCCCCTCTAAACTAAAAAAAACTGATCCTGCCACTTCCTGTATACCCCTCTCTGCACTGACCCCTATAATCAGGGCTGCTGAGCCACCGTGGTCAGCCTACTCCCCTCTATCATCTGCAGCTGTCCTCTCTGCTCTCCTCTCTCCCCTGAGGGGTATTTAGAATAAGAATAAAATAAGATGCCTGTCAGCTCTGTGTCTGTGTCTCTGTCTCTGTCCCCGCCTTTCCCCTGCTGCTATTAGTACAAATAAAAAATTCTAAACGGTCCTTGAATGGATGATATAATAAAAAAAGCTTTTTGTACTTTCTTACATAAAATCACAGGTCCCATCCCTCTGTGTTTATTGGCCCTTTGTACTGCTTCCTTACAAACTTGATGTATGACAGCCAGTTACAGGGTTATACTGTGACAGAATGGTTTTTTTGTTTGCCAGTGTCCATCTCTATGAAGGCACCTGCAATGAACCCACATGATTTACTATTTCCCCATGTCCTTCAATGGCTTTCAATAAGAAGATTTTACAGTAAGTACAAAAATCATATTTATTTCTCATGTGCAGAATAACTGAGAGGTCAGAAGAGTTTGCAGTATTTGTGCGCTATATTGTATGTAAGATTATATGTACTTTATATTTGTAAATAAGGACTCTTATCTGCTGTAATAAGTGAATTATTGGTTATCTGTATTTTCCAAATATGCCCGATGAACCATGAATACTTCTTTTCTATTTTGTGCTCTGTTAGGTATTTTCAAAAAGCATGGTGAATATAGAAAATGTGTTAATTATATGAATCAGTACATTCTATAAAATCATTGGATGGTTATGCATAGTTATAATAAAGCTAGTGATACATTACACTTGGCTGAACAAATGTATTAATGCTAAACCTTGAGTAAGAGCTTCTTATTGTCACACATGCCTTTTATTACAAATTTATCAATGCTGAAAAGTGATGATCTTATTGTCACACATGCCTTTTATGACAATAGTAAGAAAACTCTCTCCTGTATGCCGAAATACAACTATATATGGCCATTGAGGGTCACAGTACTATAGTATATAGCAGGGCTCAAAATTTTAAGCCCTGAGCTACTAGCCAGGCCTCAAGAGTTACTCGCCACCAGTTGCCCCCACCTAATTCATACACTGCCCTGCGCCTAATTGCACCCGTAAACACGCCCTCGTAAATTATCTCATGGAATGACACTGTTAAATGTTTTATGCAGAATCAAGTTACACAATTAAATATTAACAACAACATGGTACAGGGCACTGGGGGCAGACCAGAGGGACAGGGCACTGGGGGCAGACCAGAGGGACAGGGCACTGGGGGGAGACCAGAGGGACAGGGCACTGGGGGCAGACCAGAGGGACAGGGCACTGGGGGCAGACCAGAGGGACAGGGCACTGGGGACAGACCAGAGGGACAGGGCACTGGGGGCAGACCAGAAAGACATGGCACTGGGGAAAGACCAGAGAGACAGGGCATTGGGGGCAGACCAGAGGGACAGGGCACTAGAACTGTGTCTCTTCCCTATTCTCTTGCTGTCTCCTCTGCAACTCCCATCCATCCTCTCTCTCTCACCCTCTCCTATTCATCTCATCATCAGGAGCCTGTGTGTGCGGCTCCACTCTTGCATGTCCCCACTTCCCCCTTTTATTTAGGCTGGCAGTGAGGAGAGGAGCTTCAGCACAGCGGGAGGGAGTACAATCCAGCGCTGAGATCCACACAACTGCACAGCCATTGACACCACCGCACAGCGCACACTGACACCGCACAGCACACATTGAGACCAGTCTGTTTGCAGTGCTCCGGCTGAACTGTTAGACACTTACATAGAGCACAAGGAGAAGAAAACTGCACAAACTGGAAGGCTGCCGCTCTTATGTCAGGGCATCTTTCAGTGAGCGCTGCACCAGAGTGGTAATTTCCACAATCCTCCACCTCACTTATTACTTCCTGCTCTCTGCTCTCCAGCTAAATTGGTCGGTGGAGGGGGCCGGCTCAGAGAGGTCATACTGTTAGGTCCCATGGCTTAATGTGAATTGTAAGGAGAGCACCTGTGTACTGCTCTGCCTGTGCGCAGCTCACCAGACTACTTTTCCCGAGCATGCACCTTTCCTCTTTGGCCGCCAATCGCATCGGGACTCTAAGTGTAGGCACAGATTGGGGGGAGATTGGTCATGTAGCCCTGTCATCACTCGCCCCCAGCTTAAATCCACTCGCCAAATGCTAGTAGGCGAGTGGAAATTTTGAGGGCTGGTATATAGCACATACTGACATTACTGGAAGGGTTTTAGAAGTGAAATAAACATGTTTTGCCAGAAAATGTCTCATGAATACTTTATATAAAGATACAGAAATTAGGTTTATGGAAGGAACTTTTGGAAAGGCACCACTATGACAAATATATCGTATATAAAAATATAAATATAATTTTATTAAATACAATCTTAAGACGCTAATAAAATACATGCAACAGTAAATGCAAAATTTGCACAGGATTATAGGACTTTCTTCATACAATGAACATTTCTAGATCCCCAAAATGTGTGGGCACACCTACGCATTTCGACTCAAGGGCCTTCGTCTGGGGGTTCTCAAGAGCAACAAATTGAATAACTGTGTAAAAATATAAACAGTGATACATCTCATAAACAAATATAAATGCGCATAAAAACCATGTATATTTGGAAAATGTATGTAGTATGGCAACTATTCACATATGACAGAGAACATGCAAGCAAGAACTCCCTTTAAAGCATTTACAAGTAGAAAACAATTCAAAGGACATAAACCTAATGAATAATAAGGTCTCAATGAACAAATGGGGTCGAGTTGTTTAAACTGGAAGTACTGTGCATCCAATATATATGGGCATAAACATAGCAAAAAAAGCTTAAAACAAAGTTACTTACATTTCATATTTGTGTGCATGTAATTATGTGGATAATAGAAATTACCACCATTGTGCAGCATAGAGTGGGGAGATGAATCAAGAGCACATGGCCGTGGGGGAAACCACTCACAACCTCCCTGGTAAAGTTGTTGATGCTTATCCCAGATATAGTATTGTATCAACTTGTAGAGTAGCAAAATATACTCCAAGGAGAGTGCATCAAAGGATACAGAGGTGCCAGTACATAATTCGCAGACTCAGAACCCAGGAGGCACACAGAAAGTGTGTCACTGAAGGAGGTCTGATGCTGCACAACATCTCCGCGGCTATCTGGTGGCCATACCAATCAAGCCAGGGTGGAAAATCCACTGAATGGAACAGCAAGTTGATAAGGAGAAAGCCCACGTTCCAGAAGAGTCTGTACGGTGGCAACCTCTGCTGGGAATGGATTCCTACAAGGGGGTGGGGGGTAAATTAGAGTCCGGGAGCCATCACACGCATGTGTCCCACGCCAAAGCATGAGCACACTACACATTGTATTTTTGCCAACACTGCCTAAATGCATAACATGGATGTACAATTTCCAGCAATGACTATTGAACTACATTTTTTAACAGGGCGGTGTTACATATTGTAATTGGTAGATTGATTTCTGTACACACATAGATTGGAATTCGACCTGTCCCTTCTGAACTGGCTGGCTTAAGCTCCAAGTCTCAACTTACAAAGGGATAACTTTCCTTGAGTCTGGCATTAAGGGAGCAATGGGGACATGAATATTTGCAGTTGGCAGGGCCACCAAATTTTTGTCTCAGAGTAAATGTGCTTTACTTATTATACTGTATGTGTTATATACTTGTCAGTTGTCATGATATTCTCTCTTGAGAGGAGGCCGTTAAGGGGGATATAGTCACATGTATAAATACATAGTGGCCTCCTATAGTGAACTTGGTTTTAGGTTTTTCACTTTCACGTAAATACAGAGGACAAGGGTTATTCTTTTTATCTGGAGGAAAGGAGATTTACCCTCCTATAACAGGAAGTATTTTTCTGTTAAACTGTGAAATATACTCCCTTAAAGGGTAACTCCACTTTCACAGAAAAAACAATATATATAGCACATATAATTGCATCAGTAATCATATAGTAATTGAATGTTATTAAAAATTACCTTTCCTTTTTAATCTGCAGCCACTGTAATTTTCTGAGAATGCATTGTAATATGGCTACCTGGATTTGTTCTGTACACAGTGACCACTCCCCAGAAACATAATTTCCTGCTTGTGTGATTGGCTCACCAATTTTCCCAGAAGTCTACCTAAGATACAAGTCAGATTTCAGGCATCCCCTGCAACAAAATAGTTTTTTTTGGAGAGATACTTTCAATAGGAGCACATCTAAAGGGATGCAGGCCCAGCATATAAGTGCCCTGCAGCAGCACACCTGATTTGTGGGCTCATTGTGCAGAAGGGGATGACATTTTACAGGTAGGGATACATGCCGGAGGCATGTATACACATGTAGAGTAGTACTATGGAAATGGTTTGTAATGATGAGTGGTGGGTTTACATTGACTTTAAGGACTTCATAGTTTTAGCCAGCCCAGAAGATTAGTTGGATGCATTTTTTAAATGCACAAAATATAACTGGATACTAACATGTAAAAGTAATAACACCAGAGGTTGATCAAGGGAATATCAGATCGCATCCTGGGGAATCAGGAAGACATTTTTTTCTCCTGCTGGAGCAAAAAGACCCATGTTTCATAGTCATTTTTTGCCTTCCTCTCGATCAACTGTGGTTCTAGGATTGTGAATTTTTACGATTTTCAATTTTTTATGTTGGTTGAACTAGATGGACTTTTTCAACCTACGTAATTATAGTACAGTGTATACTTTTATATACAGTACGTGTTATTAAATATTTTGCAGTGTTGAAGGAAATCTGTACTGAGAGAATTACATACTCTATCATTGCTGATGCTCTTTTGGAAATGCTTGGCTGTATCTGGTTACAATATTTTATACATTTTAATAACCGTAAAAAGCATGAACCAAGTTGTAAATTTTAATCTGTATGGGGTAATCAGTATTTTAGCCATTGAGTCAATGTGACAGTCAGACAGTTAGAGTATACAAAAAGTAAAGACAGGAATCAATATTCCTTTTGGCGCAGTTTGAGTCCAATACCTGCCACATACTTACTATCAGTGGCGGCTGGTGCTCCATTTGGGGGGGCAAACAAACAAACCTCCCACCCTGTTCGGTCGGTGTCATGGTCTTACCTCTTTGCAGGCTTCTCATTACTGACATATGCTAGCAGCCATCTTGCTTCATGGGGTTCTTGTAACCTGCCACACCCTGCGGCTCCTCCTTCCCACTGGGAGGAGCTGGCTGCTCAGCATATATATATATGGTATGCTGCGCTGCATAAATTAATAAATCAACAGTGAACGAAGAAACAATGATGAGAAATATCATTGCACATTATATGCAAAAAATAAATAAAAAACCAACACCAGGTGCTCCAGTGTATATCGATTAACATCAAAGGAAAAAACTATGATGAATAGCAATGTTGAAAAAGTTCATAGGTGTAGATTTCAAAGCACCTCCAAGGTAAGTCACAGACGCGCTGTTGATCTTTCATAGATCGAATCTATCTAGTAAGCAGATTCTTAATAAGAGGTGGAGGTGGAGGCTCTCTTCTGTCCTGCATAAACACAACTTTCTGGGACATCTTTCTGAACTCACTTAAGCTGTGACTTACCTTGGAGGTGCTTTGAAATCGACACCTATGAACTTTTTCAACATTGCTATTCATCATAGTTTTTTCCTTTGATGTTAATCGATATACACTGGAGCACCTGGTGTTGTTTTTTTATTTATTTTTTGCATATAATGTGCAATGATATTTCTCATCATTGTTTCTTCATTCACTGTTGATTTATTAATTTATGCAGCGCAGCATACCATATATATTCCTTTGCATTTGTTTATCTGACATTTTTGCTGCAGCAGCACCCACTTTCTTATCACATAAGATTATTTAGTTTCATTACTAATCAATCTTTGGTTCACATTAGACCTGCACAGTATTTTTCACTGTTTCCACTTGCTCAGCATATATATAGACGGCAGCTGCAGCATTTCCTCGCTTGGGCCTTTCGTCTGATACCCCTTCTGTGATCATGCTGCTTGCTCTTAGTCACCGACCCGGGTCTACGGACGTTCCTTCTGGTTCCTGATTCACGACTTCTCTGGCTACAGACTCCGGCTTGGCAGACTCTCATCCCTGGCTATCGACCCTGGCACTGGTGGACGACTCTTCTGGCTGTTTGATCGTCAGTTTGGACTTTGACCTTGCTGTTTGGTTTTCAATAAAACCTTCTTATTAATTTATCTGTTTATGTACGTCTGATTCATGCTTCCATGACAGTCGGTTAGACAAAATCCCCCACCCACCGCCTCCCCGCTTACCCAATCTAGGTCGCAGGCAGCTTCAGCAGCTTCCCCCTGCGTCTCCTCCTCGGTGGCTTCCCCCTGTATCTCCTTTTAAGACCGGTTTCCTGATAGGCTGGGAGGAGAAGCAAGAAGACAATAGCGAGTATTCATTTGCTATTGTCACACAACTGGGTGGGCTCAGGGTGCAATAGGGTCTGGGTTCATGGATTAGGGGGGTGGCGCCCCTGCGCCCCAAATGGAGCGGCCGCCACTGCTTACTATTCAATTAAGGGCATATTTTCCTTGTTATTTAATATTATTTATCAAGGTATGAAGAAATATATTTTCAACCTCCTCTTATTCAGTACTATCCATAAGCCAGGGTTGCTCATACATCTAACATCCTATTAGGATTGGTATTAGTATATATTCCCATACATATTTTACTAGCTCATGAATTTATACATCCTTTTGTGTCAAATAAATAAATATGTAATGTGCATAGCTACTTACATGTGTTCTTTTGGTCTTGGTTACACTCCTTTGAAGACAAGTATACAATTCCACAGAGGCTTGCATCTGTAGCAGGAAATGTAGCCTGCCTCCAACAACATCTGGTTCTGTGAGTTTCAGCATAGTTACCGCTACACCAGTGCTTCTCAATTATTTTCTGTCATGCCTGTCTTGTCTATAAAATTGTTATAAGTACACCTCTGCATAACACTGTATCCTTATTAACGTATAAGAAAATAAAAAAAAGAAAGAAATGTGGATCCTACCTCCTCTCCTTGACCCCTGCTCTTTATGTTTTTTCTGTGCTTCAGCTCTTGTATTCCCACCTGGTGATGCTGCGGATGTATCTTTGCGACTCTGCCTTGATGACATGCCAGCGTCCTGCTCTTTCTCCTCTGTGAGTGGCACTAGGAACCGGCGTATTGATTCCTGTATGTCTCCACGGGTCCTCTGCATGTGTCACGTGCGTTGGCGGTCACGTGGTCCTCCGCGTCGGGCTGCTACTGGGGCTGCGCTGGGACAATCTCCAGTGATCGCACCACGCTGCTCCCTCTCTCCAGCCGTAGAGTTGCTAGGCAACCGACGCCGTGTGGGACGCCGCTTGCGAGTGAGTCAGATAATCCGATCTGCACATCCGATCTGGACATCCAATATGACAGTGTTTGCCGAGGTCAAACGAGCCCCCCTTTACGGAGCCTCGCGCCCCCCCTGTGGTACACTAATTGCTGGTCTAATCTGTATTACATCCCTTACCATACAATTCATATGGGTACAGGAAATTTCTGAAAGGTATTGCTGCAGTTCAACCCAAAAGTACACACAACCTTAAATTCTGTCAATTTACTCTTGTTTTTTATTTTATTTTTTATCAGACTGGAGTCCTCATTTGGTCTTTAGTCATTTGTATTTGTCAGAGTTAGTTTAGCAGACTAAAAAACATTTTTGTGTGTTCCTGATCAACATCACTCTCTGACATTGCCATCCATTAGAAATAGTGACCCTAGGCTTACTATGCCAAGAATTCTAGCAATTTTAAAGGTAGTTTAAATGTGGTGAGGATAATACTTACGCATTTGGAATACTAGTGCAGAGATAACAGAAATGTTTTAAATTGTACCATTGATACATGTGCTTCTCAATGTCCCTGATGTAGAATCAGCAAAATTGGCATTCCTACTTATTGTTCAGGGCTGAAAGGCACCTTTACGATTGGGTGTGTTGTGGTAACGGGTGCATCAACATGCACATACGTTTCGAAAGGCACCCCTATGCACTTTCAACGCACCACAACATGCGGTAGTGCACTACAGAGGAAAACATGCTGCATATCTGGGTTTTTTTCTTGGTTTCTTATGGTTCATTGACGGCCCATTCAAAATAATTGAGCTGCCCTAAAATATTATATTACCCCAATACTTCATATCTCTGATATGTGCCTGCTGTACCATGTACATGAAAAAGTATCGTGTTCTCTTTGTATTGCTTTCTTTTTGTGAAATACCTGGTGACCCTGCCAGTTCCACTGCTTTCCTATTAAAAACTGACCACACTAGGCATGAGAAGACAGCGTGATCAGTTTCCAAGCTGTGCTGGGAACTCAGCCTCCTCTCCTCCAATGAAAAAAATTGTACTGACACACAACCCTACTCCCACACAGCCAATCACTAGGAAAACCAGTGTGCTGATGTTTCTCCTCCCTAATCTATCCGAGCCCCTTATGCAGCTGAGAACAGAGGGTATTTGATTACTTAAGGGAGGGGGGGTTATAATGTTTATTATATGTTCACACATTTTTTGCATTTCATTTCTATTTTTAAACTGAATGGGTTGTTTTACAAGGTGAGGGTTCATATATACTTTAACACAGTGCACAAATGCATTTGCGTATTATTACCATGTGTTTTGTGGTTCCCTGCAACATGTGTTAGAGCTGTATTGCCTTTGTCTGCCCTTTAAAACTAATGGCATTGCAACATGCTAATGCATGTAACTATATATTGCAGTAACGTGTTTGTTACTGCAACACATTACATTGCAAAGGTGTTTTTCTACCCTTAAAGGGGTTGTAAACGCTCGTGTTTTTTCACCTTAAGGCCCCTTTCACATGTCCGCCTCCGTTCGTCCGTTTTTACAAGTCCATTTACAAGTCCGTCTGGATCCGGTTTTTCGGACGGAAGAAAACCCTATTTTTCTTCCGTCCGGCAGAACGGATCGGATGAAGACGGACAAACGGTCCGTTTTCATCCGATTCCCCATAGGGGAGAGCGTAGGAGAGTGTGCGGGGACCCCCCGCTGAGCCGACGGACACACACGGAGCGGACCGAAAAACGGTCCGCTCCGTGTGAAAGGACCCTAATGCATTCTATGCATTGACTACTTAAGGACTGCCCGCCGCAGTTGTACGTCGGCTGTTTGAAGTGTAATACCGTTGTTATGGCATCAGATGACTGACATAACCCTGGTATCCTCTTCAAAGTTTGGCATTCCGATTTCAGATAAAAGTGGTCTGCGTAGCAGATTCGCCGCAAGATCACTTTTATCGGGACTGGAGAGGGCCCCCGTCATGCTCCGGTGGTCTCCGCCGGTAGTGGAGGAGACGATCGGATCCTCTTCCCTCACAGGCTGAATGCCGAATGAGGGAAAGATGGCCCCCGCTCGGCTGCACACCATTGGATAGCAGAAGCGATGTCAAATGTCACTGCCACCCAATATTTATTTTTTATTGCGTTATTATTGTGTAAATGTTTGGTCTGAAGTCTTTTTGACTCCAAATCTTACATTTAAGAGGTCTTGTCATGCTTTTTTTCTATTACAAGGGATATTTACATTTTTTTTTTCTATGCAAACCTTTACAACCCCTTTAATGTTTTGTGATTGTTTTATAGCAAGTCTGATGATTCGGAATGTTGGGAGGAGGTATATGTATACAGGTGGGGAAAGCACTTTATGGACTAATGCCACAAAATTAGATTGAGACATAACATTGTAAACAAGGTACAGTATGCTGGTCCTTGTATTGCAGCAAGAGAGAATTTAAATTTCTAATCCTGACTTGGTCTGATTTGAAGTCACATAGCTTCCAGAATTCTACAAATCTGCTGGGTTGATGCAGAAAGTTTTCAGTAGGTTGGACAAGAGTATATGTCCTAAAGTGCTGCTAATTATTTCCACAGATTGCAGCTGGCTGGATGCCACTAAAGAGCACACATAATAGCAAGTTCCTCATTTTTTAATGCCACTTGTTTCATAGCAGGACAGTTCTGTCTTGTTATATATTCCAGTAAGCATGCAGGTCCTTTTATCTGATGCTCAGTAGGTAGTTACAGTTGAGTTATTATCTTTGCTTGGTCAAAGGAGCCGTGCAGAATGTGATTTCTTTTTATTGTACTCTTGTAGCAGTGTCTGGAAACACTAGCTCGAGCCAAACTGTGCAAGAGGCCCCCTTGAGCTTTCTTTTAGCAGTGGCCTCTGATTACTTTAGATATTTCTTTTTATTTGTTTTAGGAGCTTAAAATCTTTGGGTCAGTGCTCTTCTTCGTGTTCACAATAAGTACCCAACATAACTACAAATATACACTGTGCTAAATGTATAGATATTCAGCTAGAGTTGCCTTTGATTTATATTCCCTTCTTTTTGCACATAACATAATTGTTTATTTAACATGCTACATTAAGTTTAGATGAGTAATATGTATGGACATATCTTCTGCCTTTTTTAAGTTAAAGTGGTTGGAAAGACTAACGTTTTTTTGCCTTAATGCATTCTATGTATTAAGGTAAAAAACCTTCTGTACTGCACGTGTCCCCCCTCACCCCCCTTATACTTACCTGAGCCAGATACTGATCCAGTGATGTGCATGAGAGCAGTCGCTCTCCTGGCTCTGCCCCTCCTCACTAGACAGATTGATAGCAGCGGGATCCATTGGATTCCGCTGCTGTCAATCAAATTCTGTCATGAGGGAGGCAAGGGGTGGCGCCGAGCAGCTCTGTCTGTGTCAAGTGAAGATAAATTGAGTATCTGGCACCGGCACAGGAGGCAATGCCCTTAGTTTGTAATAAAGTACATTTGATTATTCAGTCTTAAAAAAAAAAAATTTAAAGGATGTGTCGAGAAAAAAAATTTGTCTTGGGGTTGATTTACTAAAACTGGAAAGTGCAAAATCTGGGGCAGGTTTGCATGTTAGTCAATCAGCTTCTAGTTTAGCTTGTTCAATTGGGCTATTTTGCACTCTCCAGTTTTATCTTGCCCAGTGTTTGTGCAATTGGACAAAACTTTTTCCCCCTTCCCGATCTTCGTAACCGCTCCTTGTACACAGGCAGAGACCACAGGGAATTAGATTTGTAGTAGAATTAATAGGCATTTGTTGAATTTATAGAACACATATATACTAATCACTTTCTTTGGTATATTCAACAACCAAAAAGGAAGTAAGAGAAGTTCGCTGTTAAGGTTTACATATACACTGCTCCAAAAAATTTAAAGAAACACTGTGGAAACACATAAGATCTCAATGGGGAACGCCATCATGCTGGCTATCTATACTGATATGGACTGGGTAATGTGTTTGATGGTAATGAAAATGTCAACCTACAGAGGGCTGAATTTAAAGACACCCCTAAAATTAAAGTGATAAAAATTATGCAGCAAGCTAGTCCATTTTCCTGAAATGTTATTGCAGCTACTCAAAATGGTACTCAGTAGTTTGTATGGCCCTACATGCTTGTATGCATGTTTAAAAATATCAGAAAACGGCTCCTAATTAGAAAAACAGATGGTTTACCAGGGCATCCCAGAACAGACTGAGGTGCAACCTGGTGGTGTCAGATGGACTGAAACATAATGTCCCAGAGGCGTTCTATTGGATTTAGGTCAGATGGCATTGTCCTGCACCAGGAGGAACCCAGGACCCATTGGATCTGACCATGCGTTCAAGATTTTC
Organism: Rana kukunoris; assembly: GCA_029574335.1. Lineage (NCBI taxonomy): Eukaryota > Metazoa > Chordata > Amphibia > Anura > Ranidae > Rana > Rana kukunoris. Next base: position 561,954,443 of record CM056049.1, on the reverse strand, counting down.
ATCCCGATACCTAATGGCAGTCAGGGTGCCATTGTCTAGCCTGTTGAGGTCTGTGTGTCCCTCAATGGAAATGCCTCCCCAGACCATCACTGACCCACCACCAAACCGGTCATGCTGAACGATGTTACAGCCAGCATGACATTCTCCGCGGCTTCTCCAGACTGTTTCACATCTGTCACATGTGCTCAGGGTGAACCTGTTCTCATTTGTGAAAAGTATGGGGTGCCGGTGGCGGACCTGCTAATTCTGGTGTTCAATGGCAAATGCCAATCAAGGTCCACAGTGACAGGCAGTGAGCACAGGGCACTCTAGAGGATGCCCTCAGGCCCCCCCTCCTATGAAGTCTGTTTCTGATTGTTTGGTCAGAGACATTCACCCCAGTGGCCTACTGGATGTAGGGCTCTGGCAGTGCTCATCCTTTTCCTTATTGCACAAAAGAGCAGATACCGGTCCTGCTGATGTGTTAAGGACCCTCTACGGTCCTCTCCAGCTCTCCTAGAGTAAGTTCCTGTATCCTGCAATCCCCTTCATTTTCTTGAGACTGCTGGCAGAAACAGCAAACCTTCTGGCAATGGCACATATGTGCCATCCTGGAGGAGTTCGACCTCCTATAGGGTCCAGGTATCACCTCATGCTACCAGTAGTGACACTGACCTTAGCCAGATGCAAAACTATTGAAAAACAGTCAGAAAAGGTGATTATTTTTGGGGTGTCTTTGAATTTAGCCCTCTGTAGGTTGACAATCAAAATTAGAAGGGGAGGATTCAGATAGGGAGGGAAAAGAAAATAGGTAAGAAGGGATGAGAAAGGGGAGTAGAGCAGAATGACACAATATAGTAAGGGGAAGAAAACAATTACTAAGAGTAGAAATTAATGGTCGGACTTTGAGGCAGATCGGAAGTTATTTAAAAAAATTGACATTTTATTACAAAAGTAGAATATTACATCAATACCAAAAAATTACATAAAAAATAACCATATAAATAAATGGGTAATACAGAAAAAATCCGTTGAAGTCTCCTACACGTTTCGATGTGGGGCTTCTTCAGGACGATACAAAAGGAGTTTTTGATAGTATGTGAATATTATTTTGTTGTCTGAAACAATATATATTACATTAGTACATTATTATAACGTTTTTAATGGTTGAGAAAAGTAACAAATAAATAAATAAATGCAACACATATTTATGTCCTCTGTAGGTTGATCATTTTCATTTCCTTCAAACAATGTGGCATCCTTTCATTCGTAACACATTACCCAGTCCATATGAGTAGAGATATCCAGCATGAGATTTTTCCCCATTGAGATTTTGTGTCTTTGTTTGAGCAGTGCACTTTGACAGCATGACGCAAATACATTGGGATGTATGGGGAGAATCATTGGTCTGCATATATTATTGGAAATTTTTTTAGTTATGTTCTGCTGTGTTTAAACAGTATGAAAACCTTAGAATTTGTTTCCAATATTACAATTTTACTGATCATGCTCAGTAAAGGACAATATACTACCACAGACTTTATCCCTCAGCTGGTTGAGTGTAAAGCTCTACAAAAAAAAAGTTATTAGTATTTCTGCAATCAAAGTCTAGTCAGACATTTGTGAATCTGAAGCACAGTGTAGTCTTGAATTCTAAAGCGGCGAGTTTATAAAATATTTAGGAAGCAAGCTTGGAGTTGTAGATATGACTCCTCATTTTTCTTCTCTGCAATGCAGTTACAGAGTTGTGTGCAGAATGTGGAGAGGAAAAAGGCACTTTGGCAGCATTCTTTGTGAATAACAAAGAAACAGTGAGGAAAAACAGCACTTCGGAGAAATTAACCCTAATATATCAATCACGGACAATATAAAATACAAAGAACTCTAGTTACATGCCCATGGTAGCAGTACTTATTTTGTCAGTAATTTATCATTCAGACTGGCAGTGATTTAATGACATCATTTTGTTACAGAAAGAAAAAGGGTGATTTTCTTTTTCCTTCTACGTTCAATCTATAAATTCTGCTTACATTCAAAACTTTTTTACACTGTCAGAAGTTGAGATGCAATCAAGGAACTAATCAGCATAAATATTAATATAGAAGGATGTTAATTACTACAGCAGTGTTTTATTAACCCCAAGTTGATAATTCACATAGCTGGAAAGTTCCGTAATTATGAACGTTTTCTAACCAGCAGTTAACACACACATAGTCCCACTTTTTGGTTGAAAAAACCCCCCACAGTTTTGCTCCCGCTTGTCAGTCCTGATTTCGGACGAGATTTCAGAGACATCTGTGCAGGTTTCTGCACAGATGTCAATGTAAATCGCAGGCCAAAATCTCAAAAAGTAGTACAGAAACTACTTTTTGACATCGTAGCCCTGGTTCACACCGTTGCGATTTGACATGCGATTTCACATGTCAAATCAGCAGGCATTTGCCGGCAATGGCACCGTCCTAATCAATGCGATGCCACATGATCACGAGTCTTTGAGACTCGGCTGATCACAGATTAGAGTAAGGGGCCGACCCCGGACCCTTCCACGTGATCATCTGTCAGCCAATGACAGCTGATCAAGTGATGTAAACAAAAGATCGGTAATTGGTATGCTTTCCTCCCTCATGCTGTCAGCGTAAGGGGAAAAAAAGTCGATCACTGGCTTCCGTGAGAGGGACATCAGTCCCTCACACAGAGTGCCGTGGCTACCTCATGAGTGTCCACCAGTGCCACCTATCAGTAGCCACCAGTGCCACCTACCAGTGTCCACAGTGCCACCTACCAGTGCCCTCAATGCCACCTACCTTTGCCAACCAGTGCTACCCATCAATGCCGCCAATAAATGCCCATCAGTGCCACCAATCAGTGCTGCCTATCAGTGTCGCCTACCAGTATCCTTCAGTGCCACCCATCAGTGCCACCTATCAGTTCCACTTATCAGTGCCTCCTCATCAATTCTTATCAGTGCCCATTAGTGCAACCCATCAGTGCCCATCAGTACAGCCTCATCTGCGCATATCGATGAAAGATAAAAATGACCTGTTTTCAAAATGTTATAACAAAATATGTTGTTTTTTTTTCGAAATTTTTGGGCCTTCGTTTTGCAAAAGATAAAAGATAAAAACCCAGCAGTGATTAAATACCACCAAAATAAAGCTCTAATAATTGTGGGAAAAATTATAAAAATGTTATTTGGTTACAGTGTGGCATGACCTGAATTTTTGCTTGGACATGACTGGATGATGGCAATCATCAGGGCTTTACCACCTTCACTAAGCTGTGGAAAACAAGTGCAATTCCACTTGCTAAGTGCATGGTCCATATAACTTTAGCAAAGAAACCTTATTATGTTCATTGTTTCAGTACTTTACATTGTAGCAAAGTGTCATTTATTCAGTGTTGACACATGACAAGATATAACAAAATATTTAGAAAAATGTGAGGGGTGTACTCACTTTTGTGAGATACTGTAGATTTGCAAAACAATGGGATAAAGAAATATTCCTGAAATTTGTTTATCTCATGGTTACTATGAAATTGTGTGAATACATTAATACAGTGCATTATATCTTTTACCATAAATGTAAATATTGCAGAATATACAGCCTCATGCTACACATGGTAACTAAGCTTCATTTCATGCTGAATAAACTAAATTATTAACGTATCTTAAATAGAAAACTATCTTTAGATAGATGTTTATTCCAAAGGCATTTTGTTAAAATAAATTTGATAAAAAAAAAAAAAGTGTTTTAGTTTTATTAGTATTATGTGTTATTATGTTTGCATTGATATACCTTCTGTAGTACACATGGCTGTGCTTCACTATTTCCGTATTTAAATAATTACATTTTTTTCCCTCCAAAGGCATTCTAAGTTTATAATATATTCAATAATTATACAGTTGCATTTAGACAACATTTATAATTTGCAAATATTTACAAATGATTTACGGGGCTTCTCTTTGTAATAATAATAATAATACTACTAATAATAACATGTCTCTAGAAGGACAATTACAGAAATAAATATGTACTTATGTATTTTTATGTTTTTGCTTTTTGTTTTAGGTTGTGTTAGGTAGGTCAGATACTTCAAATAAGGGCCCAATGTTAGTAAAAATCCTAAACAACGCCTTTATGTGATTGGACAAAGCTAGCCATTGCATATACATAAGGCAGTAAGATCAACCACTTCTCCCCATTGAAACAATAGTGTGCCTTGTACTCCTCTGTGGGCAGCTGATCTATACATTTTGGTGCAGCTCATTGTAAAGAAATTCAAATGTTTGTAATGGCAGACACTGATTCACAAGTACATTATAGTAACTACAGCCCCATGTGTATAGTAAACTAGCCAGTGGCTTTATTTTTAAATAACAGAGTATTCTCTGTGTTTGATCCTTGTCATACAGCATGTCAACACTATACACAGTATTTTCCATGACACATCCTGCAGGAAGAGAATATACAGTAATAACAGTGGATTACTCATTTTAAATTGTGAGTATACTATATAGAAGAATAAAGCCACACACAATTATTTGCTGTAGGTTACAGTATTATGTGGATAGTTTAACAAGTCAAATCAAGTAACTATGTCTGGTCCTTGTCTTCCCCTGTTATTCCGCGTTCATTTAGGACGTGAGGGTCGGATACCCAGAGGTATGTTCCGTACCCTATGAGTATGTAGAGGGGCTGGCTCAACACAGGAAAGCACCAGGGAGCGATGACAGGGGTGACCCCGAGTTTTCTTATGTTGTTAATCACTCCCCCGGACTTGTCCCCCAAGACAGGTGCTCCTCTGGACAGTCTGCCCTGGTGCCACACGCATGTACCCGGTGTATGACCTGATGTGTCTTGTAATGTCTTTGTCTTCCCCCCTTTATGAGCCATGTTGGCTGACTGTATGTATGTTTCTTTTGAAAATTTTCAAAATAAAGATTATATAAAAAAAAATCAAGTAACTATGCTACTTCTATATAAATAAATACAAAGTTCAATTTAGGCACCGTAGTACCACGCTGTACCTGTACACCATAGTACCACGCCGTGCAGCTAGCGCATGACCTCTGGTGGCCGAAAAAGAGAAGGGTGTACCCAAATGGGATTTCGCCCAGGGGAGCCATTCTATCGCAGTATGTCTGCATATGGCGGTCGGAAACCGGTTAAAAAAAAACTTTGGAAGTTCAAATAGAGCATTACAAATTATTTAAGCAAAGGTTACCTTTAAGCCCTGTACACACGATCGGATATCTGATGGAACCTAATGTGATGGATTTTTTCATCACATATCCGATGAAGCTGACTTTCATCAGTCTTGCCTATACACCATCAGTCAAAAATCCGACCGTAGGAAAACGCAGTGACGTAAAACCCTACGATGAGCCAAAATAAACTAAGTTCAATGCTTCCGAGCATGCGTCGACTTGATTCTGAGCATGCGTGGATTTTTCTCCAATGGAGTTCCACACAGATGATCAGATTTTTCTATAGTTTTTTTATGCATAGGACAATTTTAAAACATCTAAAGGCTAGGGCTTGGGGAGCAAAAAGCAGCTTTAACCATGCAAATTATGATGAGAGAGAAATCTGAGAGTTATTTCTTACATCAGGATACTGGATGGAGCCATGCAAAGCATTCCTTCCTAGCTAAGCACAGTTCCTTTTAGCCCGCCTCACCATAACTTGGTTATGCTTTGATGATGAAAGCAGTACAAAATTACAGGGCAGTTATCTATTATATAGTAGCGTGTTTATGTTAATGGATGAAAATCATAGACATTTGACAAAATTGCTGTGGAAAAGGAGAAACAATGGATAGATGTCTAGAGAATGTGCACCATTTGGTATAAATGGCCTGGTTTCCCTTACTAAACTATTGTGTAGACAGGTTATTTCTTCAGATCAAAAAGTGATTGGGTTAATGCCCTGTGCTTTCAGCATTCTCAAAGCCACTGTCTTCTGTAAGAAGTAGACCAATTAATCATCGGCAGACTTGGGCATTAGGATTTTAATAAACAATTGTCTACTGGATACTTGATGTTTCAGTTTGTGCCGCTGTTTGGAGGTTGACTTTTATCTATCAGTAGTTTTGATTGTTAAAGGGGTTGTAAAGGTACAATTTTTCCCCTAAATAGCTTTCTTTACCTTAGTGCAGTCCTCCTTCACTTACCTCATCCTTCGATTTTGCTTTTAAATGTCCTTATTTCTTTGTGAGAAATACTCACTTCCTGTTCTTCTGTCTGTAACTCCACACAGTAATGCAAGGCTTTCTCCCTGGTGTTGAGTGTCGTGCTCGCCCCCTCTCTTGGACTACAGGAAAGTCAGGATGCCCACTAACACACAGCTCCTTTCTCTATCTGCAACTAGGGAGCGTCCTGACTCTCCTGTAGTCCAAGGGAGGGGGCGAGCACGACACTCCACACCAGGGAGAAAGCCTTGCATTACTGTGTGGAGTTACAGACAGAAGAACAGGAAGTGAGGATTTCTCAGAAGAAATAAGGACAAGGAAAGAAAAATAGAAGGATGAGGTAAGTGAAGGAGGACTGCACTAAGGTAAAGGAAGTTATTTAGGGGAAAAAATTGTACCTTTACAACCCCTTTAAAGATATCCCCAATCACATCATATCCAGTTTCCCTATCATGCCAAAGCCAATATTAGGCCAGATGATGGTATTACACTCCTCCAGTGTATTTAGCACAATAAAGTATACAGATATCATTGAATATAATATCATTCATTGAATATCAGTGTAATCTAAATGTGAGCAAGTGTCACCTTTGTCGTGACCTGTTGCGGGTAGTGGCAAATAGACTATTGCAGATTGATAATGTCACTGAATCTTTTACAGATAAAGCAAGCTGGCTGGGTTCACATCTAACCTGCATGCGGCTCACAGCTGGGGTCCGGTGCGCCCCTCTCTGCCGTTTCAGGTCCAATTTCAGCCTGAATTTTGGGCTGAATTCGCACCTTAAATGGACCAAAAGACGCACAGGACTCGGTGCAAATTCGCACCAGAGCCACAGCGGAGATATTTCCATAGAGAGCCAGTCACAATCTCCTGCTATTGTTAATTGGATGCAGAGAACCCATATCCAATTCACACTAGTGTCAACCCAGCCTCAGTCATCCAACCAGTGGCAAAAAAATTAATTAGTTTGGGATTTTATTGTCCTTTAAATGATTACGGATATCCTTTAGTTAACTTCTGCTGCTACTATCATATATTCGGAGAACCTGTTTCTCAACCTTATACGCTATACACGAAATATATGGATTTACAAATCATAGGTGTTTTCCAAAAATGGTATTTGCATTAGATATATAGCACTATTTGCATCATGTGAAAGCCTGTTCACGTTGCAGTTGCCTGCTTGGCTGCTGTTCTCTAAATCAATCTGCCATGCCCTTGAAGAAACACATAAAACATCCTTTTCCTTTCAGATATTCTCTGCCATTTCCACCCACTACCCATATGTACAGTTTCTGCAGCTCCTTCGACGAATTATAAAATTAAGATATTGCATTTTTGTTTATTTTACAGTAAGCAATCTATCTGCTAAATAATAGATTATAATGTAATGTAAAAATATTCTGTGGCATTCACAGCAGGATTATAGATATAATGTCTTTGTGGTTATACTTTATAGAACTGATCCTGCAGGCATCTGTATTATTGGCTAACACAACTTCTGGTTGCAATGTTAAATGTGAGTGTTTTGATAAGCACTAATATCACAATTTGCAGATAATGAACTATGTAACAACTGATTTTCTTATGAATACTCCACTGATTGTGTCTTATCTTTGAGCGCCCATAGTTTAGAGTTTTGCAACCCAGCATCTTCATTGCTTTGAATCGGAGCTGCACGATTCTGGGAAAAATGAAGATCACAATTCTCTTATTTATTTAAAGTATTTAATCGTGCAGCTCTACTTTAAATGTTTATTTCATGTGAAATAAGGTAAGCCAATGTGCGATTCTACATCTACCATACATTAAAATAAATGATATAGTATAAAATATATAGTTTTGTAGATAGTACCAATGCTTTAAGGCAGGGGTCTCCAAACTTTTTAAGCAAAGGGACAGCAACCATACAATCCTATATACATAATCCTATGCCCACAGTTGATCCAGAGGAAAGAAAAAAAACAGCAAAGCATGATCCAATTTGCTACAGCAGATGCAAAATCCCTCCCTGATTCCCCGAGAGGCAATCGCATATTCCCTGGATCAACTTTACCTATAAATGTTAGTACCCAGTTATATTATGTACATTTAAGAAAGTATCCAGGCCTCTTTTAAAGCAAGCTACAGAGCTGGCCAGAACCACCTCTGGAGGAAGTCTATTCTACATTTTCACAGCTCCTACTGTGAAGAAACCTTTCTGTATTTGGAGATGAAATCTCTTTTCCTCTATGCTTAGAGTACCCCCCTTGTCTTCTGTAATGGCCTTCAAGTAAATGCCTCAACATCAAATTCACCATATGAACCCCTTATGTATTTGTACATGTCGATCATATCCCCCCATAATCTCCTCTTCTTAAGAGAGAATAAATTCAGTCCCTCTAATCTTTCCCTTATAGATCAGCACCTCCATGCCTCTTATCAGTTTGGTTACTTCTCTCTGCACTTTCTCCAGTTCCCTGATATATTTTTGGAGAACTGGTGCCCAAAACTAAACTGTATATTCCATATGCGGTTTTACTAATGATTTGTTCAGGGGCAATGATAGGGAGTAATAGTGTCATATCATTGGTATCAGTAGGAGGAATAGTCCCCCATCTTTGGTGTCAGTGGGAGGTGTAGTGCCTCATCATTGGTGACACTAGGGGGAGTAATGCCCAAAGGACCAGAAAAAAGCAGGCAAAGGGCTGCACCTGGACCTCTGTTTGGAAATTACTGTTTTAGGGGAATCTGCCACTAACAACTAAAAGGTTTGATAAGCCACAGTTCACTAACACAATTACATTAAACAAGTCTCACAGTATTTTTATTAGTGTTTCAATGTATCAAAATTTGGTTTAGATGCCACCATTTTGAATAATTGTCTGCAAGTTTTAAGTATCCAGGCACAGAGCAGAGTCAGAAGGTTTAACTCTATAGAAAGTCTATTCAGCCTTCTGCAAAAGTGTGTGTACTGTATAGCTAGATCTGTTTACATCAATATATGCACATTTTCTCACTCTTCTTTTTAAAAGATCTCCCAATATAGAAAAATAACTACTGATTTTTCTGAAATGCACTGTTTTATAGTGACAACATACAGCTTTTTGAGGGTTAGTGGTGTAAGCCCTGTCTAGTGCCTTTTTCTCAACCACTCCCAATCTCAGAGTTCAACAGTTTTTTCTTTTTTTGCACTTATCAGACAGATATAACGACACACTTTCAGTAGTGTATTTACCAGACCATAAGGGAACAAATAAGAGAAGTAAGTTGTTAAGGTTTGCATAGACACATTAAAACCACTGATTTTAAACTGCTAATTTGTAGGCATGGATATAAAATGAAAATATGATTTCCACCTTAGTTTGATCATGTTTAACCACTTAAGGACCGCCGCTTGCACATTTACGTCAGCAGAATGGCACGGCTGGGCACATGCACGTACAGGTACGTCCTGTGCTAGTGCCCAGCCGTGGGTTGCGCGCGCGCGCCCGCAACCCGGTCCGAAGCTCTGTGACCGGTACCCGCGGACCCGATCGCTGCTGGAGTCCCGCGATCGGTCCCCGGAGCTAAAGAACGGTGAGAGCCGTGCGTAAACACGGCTTCCCCGTTCTTCACTGTGGCGGCGTCATCGATCGTGTGATCCCTTTTCTAGGGATACACAATCGATGTCACACCTACAGCCACACCCCCTACAGTTGTAAAACATATTAGGTCACACACAACCCCTTCAGCGCCCCATTGTGGTTAACTACCAAACTGCAATTGTAATTTTCACAATAAACAATGCATTTTAAATGCATTTTTTGCTGTGAAAATGACAATGGTCCCAAAAATGTGTCAAAATTGTCCGAAGTGTCCGCCATAATGTTGCAGTCACGAAAAAAAATTGCTGATCGCTGCCATTAGTAGTAAAAAAATAATAATTAATAAAAATGCAAAAAAAATATCCCCTATTTTGTAAACGCTATAAATTTTGCGCAAACCAACCGATAAACACTTATTGTGATTTTTTTTACCACAAATAGGTAGAAGAATACTTATCGGCCTAAACTGAGGAAAACAAAAAATGCTTTTATATATTTTTGGGGGATATTTATTATAGCAAAAAGTGAAAAATATCGATTTTTTTTCAAAACTTTCGCTCTATTTTTGTTTATAGCGCAAAAAATAAAAACTGCAGAGGTGATCAAATACCACCAAAAGAAAGCTCTATTTATGGGAAAAAAAGGATGCCATTTTTGTTTGGGAGCCACGTCGCACGACTGCGGAATTGTCTGTTAAAGTGACGCAGTGCCGAATCGCAAAACCTGGCCGGGTCCTTTAGCTGCCTAAAGGTCCGGGTCTTAAAGCTGGGGTTCACCCTAAAAAAAAAATATCTAACATTACATTGAGCTGACCTCTCTGACTACCGTTTTATGGCTATTTTCACCCCTGGCTTCCGGGTAGGGAATCCTGTGGGACTGGGCGTTCCTATTCACATGCTAATTGATTGACATGCTTCCCACCGGCGCATACAGTGCGTCACGAGTTGCCGAAAGAAGCCGAACGTCAGTGCGCATGCACCGTATAGAGCCGACTCGCAGTCCAGGTTCTTTCGGCAACTTGTGACGCACTGTATGCGCCGGTGGGAAGCATGTCAATCAATTAGCATGTGATTAGGAACGCCCAGTCCCGCAGGATTCCCTACCCGGAAGCCGGGGGTGAAAATAGCCATAAAACGGTATGTACGGAGACAAAAGATAAAAGATCAGCATACTGTCAGTCAGAGAGGTCAGCTCAATGTAATGTTAGAATTTTTTTTTAGGGTGCACCCCAGCTTTAAGTGGTTAACATGTGATATCAATGTACTAAACACAGAGACCAGCATTATATGAATATACTGTATACTTATTTATTATCCTGTCCTCTTTTCTAAAGAATTGTTTCGCTAAGCATTCCTGAGTATTTCTTTTTTATTATTTTCTGTGAATCCCTATTCCAGGTATATTTCTGTGTGCTTGTATGATTAATTATGCACATACTTTGTTGTAAGGTGGATCTTCTTCGTCATGGTTCTTCTTCCTTAGCTTGAAATTGTTTTTTTGTTTCTATTCATTCATTTTAGTTTTTATAGAAGCTAGTTGGTGTCCACATTGTACATCACTACATAAATTATACAAATGATAGTTGTCAGATAGGAAAGGTTTACCTACTGGAGTGTTAATCTATTACCTTTGTGACCTTGGATAAAGATTAGCATTTAGTATTCACACAAATCTTTAACTGTGTGGTTTCCCTGGCTTGCAGCAGAAAACCAAGAGCCATCATTTCAATCAGATGCAAAATATTGAATTTTGTTCTGGTTAGTTTCTTTGTGGCATTCTACATTGAATATACGTTATAAGAGAAAAAAATATATAATGTATGTTATATACAATATCCTGAAAAGGAACACTAACGTGAGTTCTAGAAAAGTTTATACAACCATCCCTTTTGCTTTTATAGCATTGTAATAAAATGTCGCTTTCGTACTATAGTAGACATTTCCATTTGGTACTAAGACCTTAATTTTTTTAAATTATAGACAAATACGTTTTTTTTTCTTTTTAAATTGCAAGGTCCTGAAAATAGAATTGAACGATCGATGTACTGAAGTAGCAGACATAACAAAGAGCAGAAACATTTCCAGTTGGACTAGAAAATGGGTTTTAGCTGCCTGCCCATGTGACTGAGCCAAATACTAGATCCCATCCAGAGGCACGACTCCTCCTGGATCTGTGTACTATGCAACCAGCTGTGTTATACAGCACTAGGTGGTAGTTATGACATCTGGCACTCCAACTTATGTTTTTCATTTTAAAAGGGACATCTACCTGTATATACTGTAGCTCGTTACACGGAGTAAAAATTTACTGATAAAGTGTATTTTATAAACTTTTTATACAAAACTTTTGCTAAGTATATTGTTAAACTTAAAGTCTCTCCATCCAGTAAATTCTGGAAAATGGGACATGTGACACAGTGACTAGGAAACATTGCACTCTCAGGCCTTGTACACACGACCGAGGAACTCGTCGGAAAAGACACATCGTTTTCCTCGACGAGTTCCTTGTTTGGCTTGTCGAGAAACTTGACAAGCTGTCTTTGTGTACACACAGTCAAGACCAAATCTCCTCGTTCTCAAATGTGGTGACTTCAACACATACAATGGCAGGGGAAGTTCGATTCCACTGGCACAACTCTTGGGGCTGCTTTTGCTAATCTCATGTTACTGCGTGTTAGGTAAAAGTTTGGTAAGAGACATTTTCACTTTTCAGTCTGTTACAGCGTGACAAATGTGCTTTTTCCATTACAAACGCTACTTTTACTGAAGGTGCGCGGGTTTCTAAGCATACACACCAATGTGTTTCTCGTCGAAAACCAGCCCGATGAGGAACACGACGAGGAAATTGAGACTCCCGTCGAGGAAAAAGAAAACTTGTTCCTCGACAGTTTTCTCGATGAAAAGCATACACACAACCGTTTTCCTCTGCAAAAAAGCTCTCCCACCTCATGTGTACGAGGCCTCAGTTCTGTTTGCTGCAATAACTTGTATTGCAGGGTATACCTCCCTAAAGTGGTTCCCTGTGTTCACCTTCAGAGGTTGAATAGATAGATAGACAGACAGATACTGATGTGAACTTGTATGGACTAATTTGCTGATAACAGCAGTGATTTAATAAAACAGCAAATATCTTTACAGCCTATATATTTAAGGTACCCACAGTACAACTGTAGTGCCATAAGTTAAATTTATTCGTCCACCATGGGTAAGAGACTCTAAAGCCTTGTACGCACGATCAGTCCATCCGATGAGAACGGTCCGAAGGACCGTTTTAATCGGTTAACTGATGAAGCTGTCTGATGTGCCTACACACCATTGGTTAAAAAAAAAGGATCGTGTTAGAACGCGGTGATGTTTACGTGTTTTAACACAACGACGTGCTGAAAAAAACGAAGTTCAATGCTTCCAAGCATGCGTCGACTTGATTCTGAGCATGCGCGGCCTTTTAACCGATGCTTTTGCATACTAACGGTTTTGACCCATCAGTCAGGCGTCCATCGGTCAAATTTTAAAGCAAGTTCTCTTTTTTTTGACCGAAGGATAACTGACTGATGGGGCCCACACACGATCGGTCCTTCAGTCCGTTTTCATCGGTTATGACCGATCGTGTGTACGCGGCCTAAAAGGTGCTTTGTAACAGGGCCAGCTCCCTGCTAATCTATTTATAGCAACCTCCCCTGACAGAAATGTCAGGCTACTTTTATCTGACGTGTCTGAGAATTTGTCAGGAGTTTTCTGGCTGATAACAGAGGAACTGTTCAGGATAGAGATAACAAAATACTCCAGATATTTGTGCCCATCTGACAACAATCGTCTGATGGAGCATACTTACAGTCAGATTTTACGGCAACAGCCTGTCATCACAAAGTTCCTATCAGATAATCCGATCATGTGTACGAGGCTTTACCCTCTGCTGGCATCTTTAGATTCCCATGTCCCTGCTCCTGCCAAAAGGAGCCAATGGGGACATCTCACCTAGGTATAGTCATCTAGACCTAAATAAGCAGTTAACCCTTGCAAAGTGAGCACAGACCCACTGAAGGTAATATTTTTTAAATTTTTACATACCAAAGTTGGGCTTTAAAGTGTTTGTTACCCCAAAACGTCATATTCGTGATGGTGCCTGCTCTCTTTGTATTGCTTTCTTCGTGTGAAATATCTGGTGTTCCTGGCAGTTCTTCTGCTTTACTATTAAATACTGACCACATTAAGCAGGAGAACACACAGTGGTTAGTTCTCTAGCTATGCTGGGAACTCAGTATGCTCTCCTCCAATGATCAGACTTGTCCTGACACATCCCCGCTGCACAGCCATTTACTAGAAAGCTCAGTGTGCTGTTGCTTTCTCCTCCCCCAGCTCTTATACAGCTGAGTACAGAGGGCATGTGATCACTTATAAAAAAGGGAAAAAATATATTTACGATGTATTTTTGTATCTATACATTTTCTATTTCTATTTAAAACTGAATTGGTTGTTTTACAAGGTGATCATTTACAATCACATTAAGTCTGAAACAACAGTAGTATGTATGCCAAAATGTAATATTTATAAACCTAAAACGGTTACAAAAAATTGTAATAAAGGTGGAAATAAATACAGTACTTTAATTTATCCATGTTTACTTGCATTTTTATGTTGTTTTATGAGTAATGTTACTACTACTAATAATAAAACTATCTGCAACAATAAAACAAATCTATTAGTGCATGCATACAGTATAGCTAAATATATAGAAAGTGATATTTAAAGCTGGAAATGTTTCTGTTAGGCCTCACAGCTTAGTCTATGGCCTCATGCCCACCAAGGTGTTTAGGAGCTGTAAGTGGCATAGGTGTTTTTAAGCTCCAAAAATAACCCAGGACCAGCACGTTCTGAGTCCCCAGTGCTAGAGCTGTAAGTAAAAGGTGTAAAACGCATTTTAACGAGGCTTAACGTTTCCGTCTCTATTCAAAATCAATGGTTCTCTATGGTTTGAATAGAAGTCTGATCAAGACAATCCGACATGCGGTGCAATTTGTGTGCTGAGAATCTTGAAAGGGAATCCCCGCCAAAATGTAAAACAATTTTGTTTTGAGGTCCAAACCCAAGACGATAATGATATGGGGGTCCCCTCAAGATCCTTATCAGACCCTTATTCAAGCACGAACCCATCCCATTTTGAGGGCGTGTGGCCTGGTATGGTCCTGGAGGTGGGGGGTTGCTCGCTTGTCCACCCCCCTTTTCTGACCTTCTGGGCTACATGCTCGGATAAGGGTCTGGTATGGATCTTGGTAGACCCCCACGCCATTTTTTTTGCCATGAGGGGGTACCCCTTAAGATCTATACCAGACCATAGGGTCTGGTATCGACTTGAGGGGGAACTTCATGCAAAAACATTTTTTTTACATTTTGGCAGGGGTTTCCTTTTCAAGATCCTCAGCACACAAGTCATCTTGATCTGACTTCTGGTGTGTCTTCTATTCAAATCAATGAGCTAGAGACAGAGAAACGCGGCTGAAAGCTAGCACAGCTAAACATGCATTGACACTAATGCAAAACGCGGATTTAAAATCAAGTTTTTAATGCTGCTTTTTTCCTGGTGTTGGTATTAGCTTTACAGCTAGTTTTTTTAAATGCCCATGGGCACGAGGCCTTATTGTGAACTATCGTTTCCTATTATATCCATACCAACTTTGCTGGAACTGATAATAGTAATGAATTCTCCATTGTACCATCCTAATTCTGTCAAAAGTAGTTTTCAGCAGCCCTTCCTGGCCTTACATGTCTGTTTTCCAGTGTTTTTTACGCTAGGGGTTGCCTTTAATAAGCAGGGCCACTCTGTAAAGACACAATTTAAAAAACATAATTTGCTGGGGACGATTGTATTACATAATCTCGTGTATTGAGATGCACAGTAACTGCTGTTGCAAAGCGGAAATATCTGTAACTTGGGTACAATAAACCGCTTTACTAAAGACATCTGGCTTCTATATGCAAATTTATTAAATAGCAACTGCAAGCCCTCATAAATATCATGCTGTCTGAGAAACATTACAATGGTTCCTAAATTAGAGAGACAAGAGTTTATTTTTGATCTGAGTTTGGTAAAGTCCAATTTATCCAGGTTCATTAAACATTTCACTGTTCTTCCGGACAGTTCTGCAGCTTTTTTGCCCCACGATTCTGAGGTCTGCAATCTCCCTTTTTAAAAACTAAAGATCGAAGTGTGAAAAACCTGCAAACACTCATTCTGTTTTTTTACAGGATCAAATTTAGGGCCTTTAAAAAATTGGAGATACAAGTATATGGATTTAGTAGACATCAGGCTGTGTACTTGCAATAAAAAGGTTATATATGGAAATCAACGCAAACTTTCCAATATCGCTTTAATTTTTGTAATACATGCTTTCAAGTGATGGCGAGTCCTCTCAAAATAACATGTGTCTTTTGTCAGGCTGAATACAAATTGATAAAGTTAATACACGCACGCAGTCCCCATAAAACCCTCCTCTTGCATACAAATGTACATTTTTTATCAGGAACCATACTTAGGGCTCATTCACACCACCCCTTGCTTTGTATAGGACCTATTCAGTGGTGTGCAATGTGATGACGCTAAACATAACAACACATGTCATTACACATAGAGTTACATTAGGGGATATTTACTAATGGTGGTGCACAGAATCTGGTACAGCTGTGAATAGTGAGATACTCCCCATAGGAAATCACATCTAAAGGGATGCAGATCCTGCAATTTTCCTCATTAGTGCCCTGCATGTGCAGCAGCTGATTGATAATTATGAAATCACTCCCATTAGATTCACTTTCCCACATGGACACAAACACAAAGGGATTTCTTTAGAATAGTAAAAGGTATGATTCTACAACAAAGTTTTTTTAATGTCCTTGCAATGTGCATAGATCACCCAGAGGGGAATATCTTTTTGGAGTTGCCAAAAACTATCCAACATGTCGCCTTAGAACTGTGTGCGATGCAGACAAGGTTGTGGTGTGTTTATTTATCAAAAATGGAGTTGAACCAGGCAGTGAGGAGGCGTGACATCTCCTCCCCATTTCCAGGCAATAGGGTTGATTTAATAAAACTGTACAGTGAAAAATCTGGTGTAGCTGTGCATAGAAACCAATCAGCTCCAGTTTTTTTTTTTTTTGTCAAACATTAAATGAACAAGCTGAAGTTGGCTGCTATGCACCACATTTTGCACTCTTCAGTTTTACTAAATCAACCCTAGTGAGTTATTTAGGTGTACATTTAATATACCGTGATAAGCTGAGATCATGATGATCACGGCTTATCTCAGAGCATTGCCAGTTTAATAAACTGAGATAAGGAGCAGAGAACATATTCTCAACCTTCTCATCACAGCACATGGCTGTTTTGTCACAAATGGACAGTTTAATAAACCGAGATCTGAAGATTTCACAGCCCTTCCACTGAAATATCTTTCTTCCAGATTCACCAGCTCAGAGGTAGAGAATCTGGGAGAAAAGCTGGTGTGATAAGAGAAAGAAGGCTTATTTCTTCCTAATATCAGCACCAGTGGGTTAAAAATGATTAACAACAATATATATATATATATATATATATATATATATATATATATATATATATATATATACACACACACACACGTGTGTGTGTATAAAGACACTGTATATATATATATGTATATATATATATATATATATATATATATATATATATACAGTGCAGAAAATAAGTATTTGAACACCCTGCTATTTTGCAAGTTCTCCCACTTGGAAATCATGGAGGGGTCTGAAATTGTCATCGTAGGTGCATGTCCACTGTGAGAGACATAATCAAAAAGAAAAATTCCAGAAATCACAATTTATGAATTTGTAACTATTTATTTGTATGATACAGCTGCAAAGAAGTATTTGAACACATGTCTATCAGCTAGAATTCTGACCCTCAAAGACCTGTTAGTCTGCCTTTAAAATGTCCACCTCCACTCCATTTATTATCCTAAATTAGATGCACCTGTTTGAGGTCATTAGCTGCATAAAGACATCTGTCCACCCCATACAATCAGTAAGAATCCAACTACTAACATGGCCAAGAACAAAAAGCTGTCCAAAGACACTAGAGACAAAATTGTACACCTCCACAAGGCTGGAAAGGGCTACGGGGAAATTGCCAAGCAGCTTGGTGAAAAAAGGTCCACTGTTGGAGCAATCATTAGAAAATGGAAGAAACTAAACATGACTGTCAATCTCCCTCGGACTGGGGCTCCATGCAAAATCTCACCTCGTGGGGTCTCAATGATCCTAAGAAAGGTGAGAAATCAGCCCAGGACTACACGGGAGGAGCTGGTCAATGACCTGAAAAGAGCTGGGACCACCGTTTCCAAGGTTACTGTTGGTAATACACTAAGACGTCATGGTTTGAAATCATGCATGGCACGGAAGGTTCCCCTGCTTAAACCAGCACATGTCAAGGCCTGTCTTAAGTTTGCCAATGACCATTTGGATGATCCAGAGGAGTCATGGGAGAAAGGCATGTGGTCAGATGAGACCAAAATAGAACTTTTTGGTCATAATTCCACTAACCGTGTTTGGAGGAAGAAGAATGATGAGTACCATCCCAAGATCACCATGCCTACTGTGAAGCATGGGGGTGGTAGCATCATGCTTTGGGGGTGTTTTTCTGCACATGGGACAGGGCGACTGCACTGTATTAAGGAGAGGATGACCGGGGCCATGTATTGCGAGATTTTGGGCAACAACCTCCTTCCCTCAGTTAGAGCTTTGAAGATGGGTCGAGGCTGGGTCTTCCAACATGACAATGACTCGAAGCACACAGCCAGGATAACCAAGGAGTGGCTCTGTAAGAAGCATATCAAGGTTCTGGCGTGGCCTAGCCAGTCTCCAGACCTAAACCCAATAGAGAATCTTTGGAGGGAGCTCAAACTCCGTGTTTCTCGGCGACAGCCCAGAAACCTGACTGATCTAGAGAAGATCTGTGTGGAGGAGTGGGCCAAAATCCCTCCTCCAGTGTGTGCAAACCTGGTGAAAAACTACAAGAAACGTTTGACCTCTGTAATTGCAAACAAAGGCTACTGTACCAAATATTAACATTGATTTTCTCAGGTGTTCAAATACTTATTTGCAGCTGTATCATACAAATAAATAGTTAAAAAAATCATAAATTGTGATTTCTGGAATTTTTATTT
Source organism: Rana kukunoris (assembly GCA_029574335.1). Lineage (NCBI taxonomy): Eukaryota > Metazoa > Chordata > Amphibia > Anura > Ranidae > Rana > Rana kukunoris. The sequence continues at coordinate 561,935,512 of CM056049.1, read as the reverse complement.
TTGATTATGTCTCTCACAGTGGACATGCACCTACGATAACAATTTCAGACCCCTCCATGATTTCCAAGTGGGAGAACTTGCAAAATAGCAGGGTGTTCAAATACTTATTTTCTGCACTGTATATATATGTGTGTGTGTGTGTATATATATATATATATATATATATATATATATATATATATACATACTGTGTGTATATATATATATATATATATATATATATATATATTGTGTGTGTGTGTGTATATATATATATATATATATATATATATATACTGTATATATACATGTGTGTGTGTGTGTGTGTATATATATATATACACACACACACATATATACAGTATCTATATACACACATGTATCTATACAGTATATATATATATATATATATATATATATATATATATTCACACACACATATATACACAAACACATGAATATATATATATATATTCATGTATTTGTGTATATATACTGTATATATGTGTGTATGTATACATATATATAAATACTGTATATATATATATATATATATACACACACACATGTGTATATATGCGCGGTCGTGCGACGTGGCTCCCAAACAAAATTTACGTGCTTTTTTCCCCACAAATAGAGCTTTATTTTGGTGGTATTTCATCACCTCAACGTTTTTTTTTTTTTTTCGCTATAAACAAAAAAAGAGTGACAATTTAAAAAAAATATATATATTTTTTACTTGTTGCTATAATAAATATCCCAATTTTTTTTTTTTCTCAGTTAAGGCCGATACGTATTTTTCGACGTATTTTTGTAAAAAAAAAATCGCAATAAGAGCAAAAGTTATAGCGCCTAAAAATTATTATTTTTTTTACTAGTAATGGCGGCGATCTGCGATTTTTATTGGGACTGCGATATTGCGGCGGACATATCGGACACTTTTGACACAAATTTGGGACCATTCACATTTATACAGCGATCAGTGCTATAAAAATGCACTAATTACTGTATAAATGTGACAGGCAGGGAAGGGGTTAACACAAGGGGGTGAGGAAGGGGTTAAATGTGTATCCTGAGTGTGTTCTAACTGTGTGGGGGGAGAGGGGTGACTGGGGGAGGTGACCGATGCTATGTCCCTATGTACAAGAGACACAAATCTGTCTCCTCTCCTCTGACAGCACGTGGAGCTCTGTGTTTACACACAGAGCTCCACGTCCCTGCTGTCACCTGCTGTGTTCCCGCCGATCGCATGTACCCGACGGACATCGCGGCCGCCAGGTACATGCCTCGGCTCTTCAGCCAGTGGCTCGGCTCTTCACCCAGTGGCGCGCGCGGGTAATGCACACAAAAGCCATCCAAAGACGTCCACCTGGCACCTCAGGTCGGCGCTGTAGACGTCTTTTGACGATAACGCCGGCCTGAAGTGGTTAAACTTTAGTTTCACTTTTTGAACTCGGCTGCACTGTAATCTCACAATATCTCACGAGATTACAGGCAGCCCACCCACTTTTACACAGATCTCGGCTGTTTTCAGAGAAAACACTTCTCTGTTCTCCCTCTGAGAACTGAAGTTCTTAGTTTATTAAACCGGCTGCAGAGGAGATAATTTTCCTCTGAGAACTGCCGAGAACTGAACTGAGAAAAAACTTCTCAGTTTATTAAACGGACACCTTAGAGTCGGTTCACACTAAGGCGGCACGACTCCGGGGGCGGCTCTGCAAGTCGTCCTGTGGACGACTCCAGAGGGCGATTTGCAAGACGACTTCTGTATAGAAGTCAATGCAAGTCGACCCGAGCCGCCCCCAAAGTCATACAGGGAGTAAATTGCACTGCATGGGAAGCGACGCGCCAGACGGCTGAGCCGCCTGACGCGTCGCCCCAGTGTGAACCAACTCTTAATGTGTCTTATCCTAGGAAAGTTATGTTTAGGTGACTTCAGGTAAACAAGGACAAAAAAGCTCCTGAGAGATGGTGCAGTACAGACCTTGATTATTTAAAGAAATTGCCAGCTCTGCATGTTCTGTTTCTACGGGAGACTGAGTCACCCAAATAAATGAACAAAGAATAGTGTTTCTTCTTTTTTTTCCAAATGGGAAGCTCCTCGGGGTTTAATTTCTTTAGTGAAATCTTTTGCATTAAAAAAAGCCAAAGCCTTAATATTTTCTTGATTGCAATTCAAACCTCCACATAAATCATTGAAATAGTGTGGTGTCCTTAGCTTTTAAGGTCAGTAACATTCGTTCATAGCAAAGGTTTTTTTTTTACTTTCTTCTCTTTTGTATAAGGGAAAATGAACCTGGAAATACAATGTCAGCAATCTGGTATTTTAACACATGACCTCATGGACTAAGATTAGGTTGTTGAATATCACTTTCACTGGTGTGCCCTGTTCACGTTTTGAAAGTTAGTCTGTAAGACTCATACCAGTGACGTTTTATGGAATGGAATGCATGCTGCTCATTGCTGATTTTTAGTATTCATTTCTATAAAAACCTGAAATGACACAACTGGTAATAAGAATGAAAAGTGCACATAATTTTAATTACATTTTAACACACTCCCTAGTTAGTTTGGTACCATTTTTCATGAGTTAATATTTTATTATCAGTTTAAATACAGCACATCATTTCTCTTTAATTATTTTATTGTATAGTAGAGTATGCTCTGTTTCTTCGGTATAGCTGTATATTGATTTTTTTGGCAGCAATTGAGAATATACAGTACAGTGATCACATTCTTGATTTACAATATCAGAGTTAATGTAAATAATTGTCCTTGCGTTTACTATGATTTGTAAAGAGCTAAACTACATGGTGTTTATATTGCTTGACTGGTACAAAATAATCACATTTTGAAACAATGAGCAACCCCTTAAAGGGGCTGTAAAGGTTTGTCTTTTATTTTCTAAATTGGTTCCTTTTAGCTAGTGCATTGTTGGTTCACCTTCCTTATCCTTCGATTTCCCTTCTAAAAAATGTTTTTCTTTGTTTGAAATTCTCACTTCCTGTTTCTCCTCAGTAAGCTTTCCACCATCATCTGAGCGGTGGAAAGTCATTTAGAACAGCTTACTGAACACCTTACTGAGGAGGAACAGGAAGTGAGAAATTCAGACAAAGAAAAAAAACATTTGAAGGGAAATTGAAGGAAAAGGTAAGTGAGCCAACAATGCACTAGCTTAAAGTAACCCATTTAGAAAATAAAAAACAAACCTTTACAACCCCTTTAAAGGGGTTGTAAAGGTAAAAAAATGTTTCCCTAAATAGCTTCCTTTACCTTAGTGTAGTCCTCCTTCACTTACCTCATCCTTCGATTTTGCTTTTAAATGTCCTTATTTCTTCTGAGAAATCCTCACTTCCTGTTTTTCTGTCTGTAACTCCACACAGTAATGCAAGGCTTTCTCCCTGGTGTGGAGAAAGCCTCTTGAGAGGGGAGGGGGCGAGCAGGCAAGTCAGGACACTCTCTACTTTGCAGATAGAAAAAGGAGCTGTGTGTTAGTGGCCGTTCTGACTCTCCTGCTCGCCCCCGACCCCCTCAAGAGGCTTTCTCCACACCAGGAAGAAATCCTTGCATTACTGTGTGTAGGTACAGACAGAAGAACAGGAAGTGAGGATTTCTCAGAAATAAGGACATTTGAAAGCAAAATCGAAGGATGAGGTAAGTGAAGGAGGACTGCACTAAGGTAAAGCAAGCTATTTAGGGAAAATATTTTTTACCTTTACAACCCCTTTAAAGAATTGTTTGTAAGTCTCAAACTTTTTCAAAAGAAATCAGTTAGGGTTATTTTATTTGGGGATCAATCAATAAATCTCAAGCCTTCCTATTGGCTTGCATCGCACTAGTCGACTCTCTGGCTGATCTAAGTAGTGCAGGAACCTTTTCTGAAGTCACAGCGACTTCAGTAGTGTCAATTGGAATGGCTATCATCAAGATACATGGCATTTCACATGTCCTGCTACTTTGGGTCTCACAATTCAGACCCTAAGTCACACTAGTGTGAACCAAGCCTACTTCAGAGTCTTCACAGGGAGATAAAGGTGGGGATAAAAAGTTGGACCAGTAAGAGAAATCAAGATGAATTTTGGTTCCCCTTTTCTCTGACTGTAACTACTGATTGCATGGTTTTATCACATGCTTAATTTGAACTACCCAAGACAGCACAAATCAAATCAGTGAATGATGATTACTAATTGGCTGATTTAAATAACTGCACTTTTTATTCATGGAAGTGGATTGGTCTAGTTAACCCAATATTTTAAGTTTGTTCCTACCTTGTATGCTGAATATAATACTAAATGTATAATTGCCTATACATATAGCAGACTCTGAGGCCACGTACACCCGTCCGAGAACCTCGTCGGGCTAAACTCATCGTTCCGCCCGACGAGGTTCCCGATGAGTGGTCGGAAAAGCTCGTCTAGCCAAAGTCCTCATTGAACAACGAGGAAAAAGAGAGCGTGCTCTCTTTTTTGGCTCGACGAGCTTCACGACGGGACATTCGTCGGAAGTGTACACACGACCGAGAACCTTGGCACAATATGTCTCCCAGCGAGCTTCTCGCTGGATTCTGCCGAGAAGCTTGGTCGCGTGTACGGGGCCTGAAAAGCAGTTTGACAAAAGCAATGCTCTATTTAATTAATTTAAACTGTAATGAGGGAACAAACGTCAAGGTCAGCTGTTACCCTTGAGCTGTGAAAGATTCAGTTTGGTCTTGTCAGTCATGTCACATTAGATTTAAACTCTGGCAACACCAGACAGTACTGTAAGGAATCTGTATGCTACACTGTAGGTTTCAATCACATACGACATAATTATTTCTTCTGCATATTTTTGTATGACAAGGATAGCCAGATGGCAGGCTGCTAGTCATCATTCTCTGATACATAGCTGAAGGATCTCTGATGGATGTAAAGTTAAATGACATCTAAGTTGGATTACAATATGTGCATTCACTTTTGCGAGTCCTGATTATTTTAAAAAATGGGATTTGCTAATGAACGTCTTTTACACCTGTGTGTTGGTGAACAGTAGTGTTAAGATTAAAAGCTGTCACCTTTCATACCTCTATAGTAGGAGTTTTTTTCAGGGAAGAAGTGACAGATTTTTTTTTAATGTCATCCCTCCTACGATTTGTATTTATTTATATATGAAAGGCCACTTAAGTGGAAAGTTATATAGATGTTGAAAACTACACCTTTTTTTTATCAGCTCATTGGTCGTTCTAAGTGAATTCACAGGTCAGTTCACCCAACAGCTCATATTTTTGTTATCAGAGAACATAGTTGGCCTGAATCACCCAATGACCCCAATTCATCCATCTGCAATAGCCTTTAAAATGTGCTTAACTACTTCCCACCCAGCCACTGCATATGTACAGCTGGGTGGACGTTCAGGAACATCCCTCAGAAGGAGGGGGAACGTGCGTGCCATGTCACCCGGACATGGCCCATCTCAGATCGGCAGGAGGGATCTGTGATTGGACCTCCTGATTACATGAGGGCCGTGTCCAATCACAGCCGTCATGTGATGTAAACAGAGAGCCTATTGCTAGACGATTGGCTCTCCTCTCCTCACACATTAGTTGTCGGTGAGGAGAGGAAATCGGATCGCTGCATCCGGTTGGTGATCAGTGTGTATGAGCTGTTTTTTACAGCTTTTTACATACTGATCACCAGCCTAGTAAAACACACCTGTAAACACACAATGTCCCCAAAACACATGTCCCCATTATATGTAACAGTAAAATCATGTCCCAATGATTTTACTGCACACATATCCGTGATCACCTACGCACATCTGTACATGATCATTTGCGTGATCACACAAACCAATTTTTATACACTTGACGGGATTTTTTTTTACCAAAGACATGTAGCAGAATACATTTTGGCTTAAATTTATGACAACATTTTATTTTATTGGATTTCTTTTAAAATAGAATAAAGAAAATATAGTTTTTTTTCCAAAATTCCGCTCTTTTTTTGTTTATATCACAAAAAAGTCGTGAATAAATGCCACCAAAAGAAAGCTCTATTTGTGTGAACAAAATGATAAAAATTTCATTTGGGTACACCGTAGCATGACTGCGCAATTGTCGTTGAAAATGTGAGAGCGCTTAAAGCTGAAAATTGGCCTGGGAAGGAAAAAGGCGAAAGTGCCCAGTATTGATGTGGTTAACCACTTAAGCCCCGGACCAATATGCTGCTAAATGCCCAAAGGCGTTTTTACAATTCGGCACTGCGTCGCTTTAACAGACAATTGCGCGGTCGTGCGACGTGGCTCCAAAACGAAATTGGCGTCCTTTTTTCCCCACAAATATAGCTTTCTTTTGGTGGTATTTGATCACCTCTGCGTTTTTATTTTTTGCGCTATAAATAAAAATAGAACGACAATTTTGAAAAAAAATCAATATTTTTTTACTTTTTGCTATAATAAATATCCCCCAAAAACATATATACATTTTTTTTCCTCAGTTTAGGCCGATACGTATTCTTCTACCTATTTTTGGTAAAAAAAAATCGCAATAAGCGTTTATCGATTGGTTTGCGCCAAATTTATAGCGTTTACAAAATAGGGGATAGTTTTATTGCATTTAAATTTTTTTTTTTTTTTTACTACTAATTGCGCCGATCAGCGATTTTTTTCGTGACTGCGACATTATGGCGGACACTTTTGACAATTTTGACACATTTTTGGGACCATTGTCATTTTCACAGCAAAAAATGCATTTAAATTGCAATGTTTATTGTGAAAATTACAGTTGCAGTTTGGGAGTTAACCACAGGGGGCGCTGTAGGATTTAGGGTTCACCTAGTTTGTGTTTACAACTGTAGGGGGGTGTGGCTGTAGGTCTGACGTCATCGATCGAGTCTCCCTATAAAAGGGATCACTCGATCGATGCAGCCGTCACAGTGAAGCACGGGGAAGCTGTGTTTACATACGGCTCTCCCCGTTCTTCAGCTCCGGGGAACGATCGCGAGGGGGTGGCTAGAAACAAATAGCCACGCCTTCCTCCCGGATCGCTCCCCGCGGGTTTCCGACCGCCGCATGTAGCGGGGGGGTCCCGATCTGACCCCCGACCAGCGCAAAGGCAGGGACGTGCCATCTGCCTGTATGTGCCATTCTGTGGACGTATATGTACATGCGGCGGTCGGGAAGTGGTTAAGGAATGCCGAAGCAGCCCCTCTACAAGTATTATTGCATTACATTTTAGCATGCCTTAAATGCTATGTAGCATGCCACAGGTGCTTTTGCAGTTCATGACTCAGCAACATTGTCCTCTAGTATTTCTTAATGGCTTCTCTTTACATACCATCTAGATACACTTCCACTGATGCAGCTGAAAGAATTTCTGAATGTGTGTGGCATTCCCTGTAATGGGTAGGGACACCTTTTGTAATGTTTAAGGCGAGCAGATTTTGGAAATCAGATAATTACAGAGTTTACAGTCTGCTACAGTATACATCATGTTATAACAAAACTAAATTGACGTTTTTTATCTGACATTTGATGGCACTATTGCTTCAGTGATATGATTGTTTTATTTTTATAGGGAAATGTGAATATTCACCCATCGGTGCCTAAGTTTTACTAGAATGTTGGCTAATAATTGAAAGAATTTTTACATCCAATGGATATAGCCCCAAACACAGACCTAGGCAGCTTAGATCCGACTACACAGCACATGTCATTTAATTTCACTTTTGTTATTTACAGTTACAATGTGTTATTTTAGCATTGGATTCATCAAATAAATGTTTCATCAAAGAGCAGTGTTCATGTATTAAAAAGGTGTAAGTATATTGTCCAGATATTAAGATTTTACTTTTTTTTTTATTATGTTATCTTATTTCCCAAAACTGGGTGCTAACATAACTAACTTTTAACTAGGTATGACCTGGTGACAAGCTAGGTTTTCTCTGGTTGGGTGCTTCTGCTTCCATATTAGAGGTGGTTTGATAAACCATAAATGAGTGTAAAGTAGGAGGTGCATGGGACCAATTCATCCTTTGTAGAATGTAACCTGCAAAACTTTCCTGAGATTCCAGTAATATTGAAGAGGGCCTTTAATTATCAGTAATTTGATTTGAGAGTGAGAAACTGATGTCTTGGTGTTCCTTCTTGAAACAGCTGCCTGATGAAAGGTATACGTATACGGCCTGGTAGTTACACAGTAGTGGGATAGCATGCTTTCAGTCCCTCTGTTATTGGGATGCCACCTTGTCTGTGCCTGGTCTGCCATATTGGTACATAATATAAACGACCATTATTCTTTGTGGCTAGACAGATGCATGTGCAAAATTTCATGGAGCTGCTGGAATACAGCACAATGTAAATACTGCTTAGATCATGGCAGTGAAAAGCATGTCTTGTTTGTATCAATGGTCTGTATCCCTTTTTCACTGTATTATTAAGAGGAATGGGAAAAGGTGATTAGAGCCAGATGATGAATTCAGAACTCTATAGAAAGAAGTTATAGATATGAAATTATTCTGGAAATTTCCTTTTGTTACACAACACATTTTCAACATCCTTTCATGCTATCTATCACTGTGTTCTATATAGTTTTGAATTCATCAACTGGCTTACTGAATAAAGAAGTGGCAGTGGTGACTGTTGAAACTTATTGTATTTGCTTTCCACCTTCTAACAAATTAGACATTTTAACTCACGGCAAAGAACTAATCAGTTCCATGAAATTCTATGTAGGTTTTTGAAGTGCCTATTGTGTCCATTTTGAAATGTTCAAATTTTGCTTGGTACCCTAGACTGTGTACAGTTAATTAAAGCTGTGGGCCGAAGGCTCATATAGACTTGTTTAACACAGTCTACAGTTTCCCTTTGGTGACAAGCTAGATTTAAATGACCCCGTTGGTACAGTGGATAGTTGAACAGCTAATACAAATACATGAGAGTAAGTGCAACACTGTCCATTTCCTTATTACAAAGTTGAGTATTTGGGCTCACTTTGCCACATTTACTTTGATGTTGCAGTTGGTTTTTAGCGTAATTCTCAGTCATATACAGTACATACTTGTTTTATTGTGGTAGATGTAATTATTAGTTTTCTTTGGGGAATGCATACAATAAACTCTAAAGTGACAAACTTAAAGCTGTATAACCACAGTAATGTATAAAGCCTAATTGGGGCATCCTGAAAGCTTGTTATCTTATATTAGCTAACAAGGAGTATCACTTAATTTCCAAATTTTCTGTTGTATAGCCACATAATCCATAAAGATTTGATCATTTTTATTATAGAGTGGATGAGATTTCATATTGTAAACCATTAATAGGGGATTAAACAATTCAAAGTTCTAATTAAATAGATCATAGTGCACCAATAACTATGTACACAGTCTGTAATGTCAATATTCTTAAAATTAGATTTAACATGGATTACTTTAAATTTGGGGGGACAATGAGGACACATCTTTATTGGAGTATGTTTCACCTGTTTGACTTGTTTATGATATTATATATTATTTTAGATGGAAGTTTCCAAAGACTTACAGCATTTAAGCTGGGTATACACTAGTAGAAAAAATTCTTAGGAAAATGTGTACAAAAATCCTAAGAACATACAAATGTCCTTCAAAGGTAGTTCAAGATTTCATTTGATTTTAACCTTCAGTTTTGGAATGAATAGACCTTACCAAACAAAAAAAAACGAATACACTGTTTTTACATTTTTTACATTCGAGAACACATTTCTATCCTGCTCTTTTAAATGTTCTCTTCACTGTGGTCAAAAATAAACACTGATTTCACCCCACTAATGATTAGACAAATGAACAATTGTTCTTACAAAGAAAATTGTAGAATTAAGTTTTACTAGTGTATACCCAACTTTGGACTGATTAGGTGTGTAAGTGATTGTACAGCAGTGTATGCTTATAGGACAGTGTTGATTTCCTGTTTGTATAAAGAGATACATTCACTTGAGTCATGTGTGAATACTTTCACATACGTTCACTTTTACTCTGCTCTGTAGAAAACCACTAGCACAAAGACTTTGACGTTTTAAACCTGGTTGTTTTTTTTACTTTCGTAAACCTGGAACAACAATTACCCTTTCAATTAGTTTAGCCTTATGCACCTATTCATTTCAGAATACCTGTAGGTTCCAGCCTTGTGATGTGTAAATAGATGTCTGTTCTGTGTTACATTTGCAGTCATTAGACTTTAACAACTTATCAGAGATCTGCTTTATTTCTGTGTCACTGTTTGGAATGAACAAACTGTCATAATGCCTAGCTCTGCCTAGCTCTGTTAGCTCTCCATGCCTCCATGCCAAGAAGACATTAAACACTGCAGGATATACAAAATGCTTAATTTATATTATTTGCAAAAGGCTTAATTCTTCTACTAGCGAAGACCTAAAATGATTGTTCCAAAGCTCAACTACTGTGTTAACAGATAGAAACCTTACAAACTGAGTTTCCTATCAAATACACATTATCCATTATTTTTAAGTCAGTGATTAAATGGTTATCAGAAAACATGGGCAAAACAATGTCTTAGCGGTGTTGATGTACCTGCACCTTGTGATCTCCATGTACCTGTGTTAGTCTTCAATAATAATAAACCCTGTGAAGTGGCATGGATCCTATGCCCAGATTTTACATGGGTTGAGGTTAAGCCTCCTCCTCTTACTCATGCCCTGCTCTGTCATTTAGCTGTCAAATGCCAGAACCTCTACTCCTTTCCTGACGCTCTAAAAGTGGATAGTTATTACCTTAGAAATATTTTAGGCCATTTTAGGCTTACTTTAAATTTCTTTATCAGAAAATATTTATGCTATATCTCTAAACTTCCCATCAGGTTGTACTAGAAAAGAACCATAGCAGACCATATTATCCAAACGTTGTAGTACATGCTTCTGCAATGCAGGAATCAAAGGCAGTACTTGTATTCCATATAGAGAGACCAATAAAGAAGACACAGGTTGATTTACTAAAACTAGAGTGTGCAAAATCTGGTGCAGCTCTGCATAGAATCCAATCAGCTTCCAGGTTTTATTGCCACAGCTTAAGACTCTTTTAACACTGGGGCACTTTTAATGTATTTTAGCGCAAAAAATAGCGAATGTAGAGCGCCTGAAATGCGCCTCTCAAGCCACCCCAGTGTGAAGGCCTGATGCTTTCACACTGGGGCGGTGTGTTTGCAGGAGGGGAAAAAAGTCCTGCAAGCAGCATCTTTGGGGACGGTGTGGGAGCAGTGTATACATCACTCCCAAAACGCCCTGCTTGTTGAAATGAATGGGCAGCACTACAGCCGAAAAGTGCCGCTATAACAGCGGTAAAGCGCCACTAAAACTTTACCGCGAACGCCGGAATTGATCCAGTGTGAAAGGGGTCTAATTGAACAAGCTTAAGTTAGAATCTGATTGGCTGCAATGCACAGTTGCACCAGATTTTGTACTTTCCTATTCTAGTAAATCAACCCCACAGTATTTAGACCATAGTGTTTATGTGGGCTGCTGTGGATAGCTTTTTAAGCGTATCAGTGTTCCCTACCTTAAAGCCGTGCTCCACTCAAAAGGGGAAGCTCTGCTTATCTGCCTCCTTCTCCCCTCTGCTGCCACATTTGGCACCTTTTGGTGGGGGGAGAGTGAGTACGTGGTTTTGACAGGTACCTGCTCCCACTTCCAGGTGAATTTGCTCAGTCGGGGGTTCGGCCCTTCCTCCCTACCCTGCAGCCAGCCCATTTAGACTCTAGGGAACCAGCTGTGAAGCCGCACAGCTTCACTGCCAGTTTCCCTGAAGGGAGATGGCGTTGGCAGCACCCAATAGCCGATTAAAAAATTGGCTCAGATGAAGACCCTGCTAGTTTCCTGGACAAGTAATTGTCCTAATATTAAAATGAAGAAGCTACAGTGTTTTTAACTGCAGGAGCCTGGAGCTCCTCTTTAAATTATTTATTTAATCATGAAATTCGGCAAATTGTTCCCTACCTTAGATATATACCCAGCTGTCAAATGTGGATATATGTTTTCTAAGTGCGTACATAGATTGTGTCCCCATAATTATGTCCAAAAAAACATTTAATGAATGAAGTTCTTGCAAACCCTATTAAATAGTTATCACATTTTAGAAACCAGAGTAAATGCGCAATGAACTATCTTATTTTAGTAGTTTTTTATAGAAATCTAGCAACTTGTCATTAATTTTTACTACCATTTTGATTAATTTCCACCAACTGTATATGATTTAATTGAATGTGAAAGCATTCAGACGTGTTGGATGATTCTGATGTTTTCAAGGCAATTAGTGGTCTATGGGTCAGTCAAATTATGAAATGACATTCAGCCTATTATATATAAGATTTTTAAACAGGTGCAGGAACCTGTGCTGTCATAGTCATATATGGTTAACAAGTGTTAATAAGTGTAGGAACGATCAATTCTTCTGATATAAATGATGAATGCCATTTCAAAGTTGTACCCCTTTGTGGTAATTTTAGAGATTGATAGCTCTGTAATGCATTGCAAGCATGGAATTCATACCAACACACATGAGGATAGATTTACTAAAGGCAAATAGGCTGTTCAGTTTGCAAGGGACTTTTACCCAGAGTTTAGTGAATGAGGTGAAGATCTGCTGACTGCTCTCATCCAAGTCACATGCAAGCAAAAATTCACTGATATAATATAGTTCACTATAACAGCAGACAGTAGCAGACTGAAAACATCAGATATAGTGGTAGGAACTGTAAAAACTTTAACTACAGTAATTGTTTTTTATAGTGTATAAATTGTGTTTTGTTTAAAATTGCTCCTTTAATTGTGTTTCCTAGCAACAGCAAAATGTTTTTGTGTGATTATTATATAGATGTGTTATATAGATATAGATAATTATCTGCTAGTGTTGTGGTAAAAAATATTCACAGTAGCATAATATAGCCATTATTTATTTAAAAGCTTCAAATGTGAGGCAGGATAAAATGGTGCCTTTGAATCTCAGCCAGGTTGGACCAGGTGTTATTGTTCCTTCCAAGTAAAGGACTGGATGTTGCCTCCAGCGCTTTTTTGACTTTTTTTTGTTGATGACCAGGGGGGTTGGCAAAGATGATAAAAGTGACATTCATTGGCGAGGCATGATGTAAACATGACTGAGTGGCTTATTCATAGAGGGCTAAATGGTGGAAACTGGTTGTGAGCTGCAGGAAAAAAAGAATGTATTATAGTGTAAGATAAGCAATTATGGTAGTAGATTAAAGTGGTATTAAACCCAACGTTTTTAGTTTCTCTTTTGGTATTTTTTTTAATTGAATATGTACAGTGCCTGCCGCCGAGAATGTGTTTTTAGCACGACAGCATCGCGCTGATTCTCGGCGACAGGCTGCCGACATCTCGCACTCGCTGGAATAGTAAAAGCACATTCCAGCGAGTGCGTCATAGAAGCGACGGGGATCCGACGCGGATTCCCGCCAATTCTACACGTGAGCGGAGTTTGTTATGAATCCTGAGAAGGAAGTCCCCGCCGGATTTTAAATAAAAATCCGGCATGGGTTCCCCCCTCAGGAGCATAACGGGCCCTTAGGTCTGGTATGGGCTGTAAGGAGACCCCCCTACGCCGAAAAAACGGCGTGGGGGTCCCCCCACAATCCATACCAGACCCGTTTTCAAAGCACGCCGGCCGGCCGGTCAGGAAGGGAGTGGGGGCGAGCGAGCGCCCCCCCTCCTGAGCCGTACCGGGCAGCATGCCCTCAACATGGGGGGGTCAGGTGCTCTGGGGCAGGGGGCGCACTGCGGCCCCCCACCCCAGAGCACCCTGTCCCCATGTTGATGAGGACAGGGCCCCTTCCCGACAACCCTGGCCATTGGTTGTCGGGGTATGCGGGCGGGAGGCTTATCGGAATCTGGAAGCCCCCTTTAATAAGAGGGCCCCCAGATACCGGCCCCCCACCCTAAGTGAATGAGTATGGGGTACATCGTACCCCTACCCATTCACCTGTAATACAAAGTGCAAACACAAATAAACCACACAGGGTATTGAAATATTTTATTAGTTGGCCGCCGGGGGGGGGGGGGTGTGTATGATCGCTTTTATAAAAGCGCCCCCCTCCGGCGGGCTTCTGCGGGGGGTGGGTGCCGCTGTTCTTCGCCGCCATCTGGTTCTCTTCCGCCGCCGGGGGGGGGGCGCTTTGATAAAAGCGCCCACCACCCGGCGGGCTTCCTTCGACATCTTCGGCGGCGGGGGGGGTCTTCTCCCACTCTCCAGGGTCTTCTCCCACTCTCTGGAGTCTTCTCCGGCTCTCCGGGGGTCTTCTCCGCTCTCCGGGGGTCTTCTCCGCTCTCCGGGGGTCTTCTTCTTCTTCTTCAGGACTGGCCGCCGCTATCTTCGTGTGTTAGCTCAATTACTAGCGGCGGCCAGTCCCCTCTTCTGTGACGTCGTCAAAAATGTTGCTACTAGATTTAAATGACATAATTAGCAGCTCGAGGAGAACATATCTTTTCCATAGCTAAGTGAGTAACTCATGTGACTCTGGTATAACCTACATTTGTGTCAGGATCAGCTCTACACTAATCTCCTTTAGGAATATAAGATTATGCAATTTTTATTAAATTCTCCTTGTTTGTGCCTGCTTAATATATCAGTAAGAAGTGACTTGCAAGCATTTATATAACATTTTATTTTACTTAAAAATGTATGTATTCCAGTAATATAATTCATGAATATAGTGTATAGGGCACTTTTTTGTTACCACGAATGCCCCATACACACGATCGGACCTTTTTCTGACCTAATTCACATTGAAATTCCGACGGAATTCCATCAGAGGATGGAATTACTCCGATGGGGCATACACACGGTCGAAATTTCCGATGGAAAAAGTCTGTCTGACTTTTTCTATCGGAAATTCCGATCGTGTGTACGGGGCATAAGAGTGCAACTAGGTGTGTAAGGTATGTCCTTAAAATGGAACTATACTGCACCTAAGCACCACAAACCAAAAACAATGTTTAGTACATTTTTAATATTTAAAGCAAGCGCCCCCATCCATCCATGTCATCATGCTTTATTTTGCTAAGAAATCACTTTGAAAAACAACCCCCTAGCATTTCTGACTGTGGCCATCTTGAGTAAGGGCACCTGATTCATGTAGCATTTACTTCCTGTAATCCCTCTGCCCTTAGCAAGTGGCGTCACTAGGGTTGGTGTCACCTGGTGCTGTAAAACATGGTGTCACCCCCAATTTCCCTCCATATAACACTGCATATATTGGCCTTCAGAGCACTGTGCCTTAACCAAGGGCTCCCACACGTATTGCGCAGGAGTGACATCATCGCAGCTTTGCCAAATACTTTGCATTATCTGCTGTCATCAGGGACAGATCTGATCCAAAGATCCCACTGTATGGCGATCTTTGGATTGGATCTGTCCTTGGGGACAGCAGGCAATGGCATCATTGGCATTGATGATTTGATTTGGATTTTGGAACTGACCTGCTGACAGTGTGTTGCTTGCTGGACCGGGTATGATGGCCGCAGGGAAGATGGCAAGATGCTGTGACCTGCCGACAAGGTGTGTTGCTTGTTGGCCCATGGTAGATGGTATCTGGTAGCTGCAGCCAGGGAAGATGGCAAGATACTGCAGTGACCTTCTGCTTGCTGGACGTATCTGATGTGGGTCACTGTCTGTCTACACCTGTGCTGCGGATACCCCCCACACCACTCCCTTATCAGAACAGCTTAGGGCAGCTCAGCTCAGATACTATACCTGGGTGGTGGACACAGCAGCAATCCCCCCCCTCCTTATCAGATCAGCTCAGGGTGGGCAGCTCAGTCAGCTACTATACCTATATATAATATAATATAGCTGTGTCTGATAACTAGAAAGGGGAGGGGGGTGCTGCTGGACACAGCTGAAATATATTTATATACTGTATATACTCGAGTATAAGATGACCCGAATATAAGCCGAGGCACCTACTTTTACCACAAGAAAATGGGAAAACTTATTGACTTGAGTATAAGGCTAGGGTGTCCATCTGCATGCTTCACTGTGCCTCACTTTGCCCATGTCCCTGCCTCACTGTGTCCGTGCCTCACTGTGTCCATGCCTCACTGTGTCCATGCCTCACTGTGCCCATGACTAGACTGACGTTTAACATGGGAGTCTATGGAAGGAATGCCCAGTTTGTAAAATCAGTGCTCCCCAGCCTTAGGTCCCCCAGACAACAAACTTTGCACACATATAGAGGAGAAATGGGGCTACATGTGTGCTAAGTTATGGGCTCAGGGGACCTACGACTGGCCACTACTGGGTCTCCAAAGTCACCAGAGAAATTACCATTTAACATGGGAGTCTATGGAAGGGGTGCCGGGCTTAAAAAAAACGGTGCTCCCCAGGTGTAGGTCCCCCAGACAACAAACTTTGCACACTTTGCTCACTTGTAGAGGAAGAGTGGGGCTACATGTGTGCCAAGTTTGGGGTCCATGGGATACTCGAGTATATACAGTACATAGATAGTGACAGGCTCAGCAGCGAAGTAGGAGGAGGAAGACACAGGCCAGGCATTTCTGCGGTGGTGGAGGTGTTTCGGGTTGGCTGAAAAAAAATGCCAAAGAGAAACAGGGTTTTAGTAACCCTCAGAAGAATTGGGATGTGTTTCGCCCTCTAGAGGGTGTCATCCAGTTGCGGACCGCACCCCCCTAGTGACGCCACTGCCCATAGCTCATGCATTCAGGCAGGAGGGTGTGCTTATCTAAGAATACCCCTCCTTCCCTCCTGAAGGCACCTGGGATGTATGATGTAATTTGCCTAGACAAAGAAACCAGGAAATAACTTAAAAATGTAATTTTTTTTTAAAAAACAAATAAATATAATATACTTTCCTATCTATGTACTAGCAGCATAAGGATTATAAATAGTTGAATGTTGATTGAGAGAGTGAAGTTCTGCTTTAACTTACATAACCTGGCAAGTACAAGTACTTGTGTTGCTAGGCAGAACATGGCAGTATTCAAATGATTCCTGCGAAGAACCCCTGGATCCAGGACCCAAGCTGTACATGGGGACATGACTCCTGCTGATGTCAAAATGAACCCCCCTGGTCTTCAATAGAGGAAAGGCGCTCTGTTGTTTACTTAAATATACAGCTTGATAGCATCGGCTTCCTTGTGCAAATGTGCTTAATACGTTCTCTATTGTACATCTGTATAAGAATATCCTTGATGTGGTTGCACTCTGTACTTTATCTTTTTTCTATGACTTTGTACTTTTGTACCATTTTTTTTTTTGTCTCTTGCAAAACTTTCAATAAAAACCATTTAAAAAAAAAAAATTAACCCCCCTCCTGTACAAATTACATAAATTGGCATTGAGAGGGGTAGCTAAATCTAGACTTGAACAAAAGATAAGCCCCCAGATTAGGTCTACAATCCAAAAGTCCTCTCCATATGGTACAGGGGTCTAAAGTGTAAGACAGGTACTTGTGCAAGCACCACAAGTTTCTGTACTTTAGCAAGTCCATACACATGAGATGTTTATCATGATTTGATATATGCAAGTTCTTTTGATTGACATCATAGTCAACAAAAAGTATTTAGAGAAAATTATCAAAAGATGTTATTGTTACAACTTTCAAAACAGCGAGCCTGAGCCAGCCACTCACGCCCCATCCACAGTCCAACACTCCAGTGGGCACTGGAGGGGCAGAGCAGAGAGTCTGGGATTGCCAGGCACCACACTCTGCTAAGTGAAGACCAGGAACTAAAGCAATCAGCAGTCATGTGATTTCTTAGTTCTCATCCTTAGAGCCGGTGGGAACAGCTGCATCATCTTACCGATGTTGCAGCCACAAAGGTTATGCTGCATACACACGATCGGAAATTTTGACTGAATTTTGGCTTAAACTTCTGTTGCATACACACGGTCACACAAAGAACCCTGTGATGTACAACACTACGACGAGTCAAGAAAAATTAAGTTCAACGATCCTTAGCATGTGTCGACTTGATTCCGAGCATGCATGTTTTTTTGTGTGTCGGAATTGCATACAGACGATCGGAATTTCTGGCAAGAACTTTTCTCGTTGGAAAATTTAAGAACCAGCTCTCAAATTTTTGCTGTTGGAAATTCCGACAGAAAAGTCCAATGGGGCATACACACGGTCGAAATTTCCGACCAAAAACTCACATCGAACTTTTCTAGTGGGAAATTCCGATCGTGTGTACGCGGCATTGGTATGGATGTTTATTTTTTTCGGTATTCCACACTTCTCCTTTAAAACTCACAATAGACTAAACACAGGGTGCTATCACCAGATCTGGGATTTTGGATTTTGGATTTTTATTAAATTTTTTCACTTTTAATGATAATGGTAAACATAACACATAGGGTGACTCTCACTAAATGGGGAAAATGCAGCAATATATACAGTGCGGAAAATAAGTATTTGAACACCCTGCTATTTTGCAAGTTCTCCCACTTGGAAATCATGGAGGGGTCTAAAATTGTCATCGTAGGTGCATGTCCACTGTGAAAGACATAATCAAAAAAAAAAATTCCAGAAATCACAATTTATGAATTTTTTAAACTATTTATTTGTATGATACAGCTGCAAATAAGTATTTGAACACCTGAGAAAATCAATGTTAATATTTGGTACAGTAGCCTTTGTTTGCAATTACAGAGGTCAAACGTTTCTTGTAGTTTTTCACCAGGTTTGCACACACTGGAGGAGGGATTTTGGCCCACTCCTCCACACAGATCTTCTCTAGATCAGTCAGGTTTCTGGGCTGTCGCTGAGAAACACAGAGTTTGAGCTCCCTCCAAAGATTCTCTATTGGGTTTAGGTCTGGAGACTGGCTAGGCCACGCCAGAACCTTGATATGCTTCTTACAGAGCCACTCCTTGGTTATCCTGGCTGTGTGCTTCGGGTCATTGTCATGTTGGAAGACCCAGCCTCGACCCATCTTCAAAGCTCTAACTGAGGGAAGGAGGTTGTTGCCCAAAATCTCGCAATACATGGCCCCGGTCATCCTCTCCTTAATACAGTGCAGTCGCCCTGTCCCATGTGCAGAAATACACCCCCAAAGCATGATGCTACCACCCCATGCTTCACAGTAGGGATGGTGTTCTTGGGATGGTACTCATCATTCTTCTTCCTCCAAACACGGTTAGTGGAATTATGACCAAAAAGTTATATTTTGGTCTCATCTGACCACATGACTTTCTCCCATGACTCCTCTGGATCATCCAAATGGTCATTGGCAAACTTAAGACGGGCCTTGACATGTGCTGGTTTAAGCAGGGGAACCTTCCGTGCCATGCATGATTTCAAACCATGACGTCTTAGTGTATTACCAACAGTAACCTTGGAAACGGTGGTCCCAGCTCTTTTCAGGTCATTGACCAGCTCCTCCCGTGTAGTCCTGGGCTGATTTCTCACCTTTCTTAGGATCATTGAGACCCCACGAGGTGAGATTTTGCATGGAGCCCCAGTCTGAGGGAGATTGACAGTCATGTTTAGCTTCTTCCATTTTCTAATGATTGCTCCAACAGTGGACCTTTTTTCACCAAGCTGCTTGGCAATTTCCCCGTAGCCCTTTCCAGCCTTGTGGAGGTGTACAATTTTGTCTCTAGTGTCTTTGGACAGCTCTTTGGTCTTGGCCATGTTAGTAGTTGGATTCTTACTGATTGTATGGGGTGGACAGGTGTCTTTATGCAGCTAATGACCTTAAACAGGTGCATCTAATTTAGGATAATAAATGGAGTGGAGGTGGACATTTTAAAGGCAGACTAACAGGTCTTTGACGGTCAGAATTCTAGCTGATAGACAGGTGTTCAAATACTTCTTTGCAGCTGTATCATACAAATAAATAGTTAAAAATTCATAAATTGTGATTTCTGGAATTTTTTTTTTTGATTATGTCTCTCACAGTGGACATGCACCTACGATGACAATTTCAGACCCCTCCATGATTTCCAAGTGGGAGAACTTGCAAAATAGCAGGGTGTTCAAATACTTATTTTCCGCACTGTAGATTGCAGTGCTTATTGAGCAAAAATTTACCAACAGGGTGGTTTAACAGAAGTTGATTAAAAGATCAATTTCTCTTTAATTACAGTGGCTACACAAGGAGCGGAATTTGGCTGGTCCCTGCTGAACTGGCTGAATTTTGATCCATGTATTGCCAGCTTTAGGAAAATCCTTTTTGTGGTATTATCTGTACTGCTAGTGTACCTGGAGGCTCACATTGACTATTATGAGATATTCATTTATCTAGTCAATGAGACAATAGAAATGTCCATTGAGACCCTGTGCAGCACTGTTAAATAGTGTCTCTTTAATCATCCATGTCCTAGAAATAGCTTTCAAGTAGTTATTTTATCTTAGTAAAGGTTCGTAGCACAATAAACATGGAAATTAAAATGCTCAAAACATGCAGCTTCAAGCACTTGAAGGTAATGAGACTGATTTACTAAAGAATTTGGGAATGTTCACACAATAAAATATGTAAAAACCCAATAATCCAACCATGTGATCAGAAAATCTCCATTTACTTATTTCATCTGCATATGATTGGATAATCGCAGTGGATAATCGCAGTGGATATTCACACAATTTTTTTTGAACATTCTCGAACCCTTTAGTAAGTCAGCTCCCATTTGTTCCAGAACCTATTTATTAATCTGTTTTGTCCTTTACCAGCCCTAGACAGATGTGCAGGGAGGGATGATATTCATTCTATTCCTTTCAGCCATCCCTTTTCCAGTATCCGTTTTTGGCTGGTAGTCCTGGTGGGAACTGTTACAAAAAAAAAAGAGAAAAAAAAGATCATCCAGCTGTTCAGATAAAATGGAATAGCGAAAGCACAGACAAAATGTTGAGCTCAAAAACTGAATTATTTTATGCATATACAGTTATAATAATTTTAATTTGACATTGTGAGCCTTACTAAAACATACATATGCACTATAGATGTATAACTCTATTACGTCACGTTCTCAGTTGTTGTAGATAGTCTGCTGCGGATAGTCTGCATTCTAGTCGTATCTTGATTGCTTAAGTCATGGTCAAGTGAAGTGTTTGGAAATTTATGTGACAGCATGCTGCAGACTCGATGCAGGAGAATTTCATTTCAAGCCATCTGTGTATCCATGTTTTGCAGAGAACAGCTTTCTTGAACAGAATGACTGAATTTAAAGTTGAAGTGTAGTTTCGATGGTGTTATAAAATAATAATTGCATTTCCACACTGTAACGCAGAGGTGCCCAACCTCCGCTGACATTCAGATATAACAAATGGCAGTTTAAATTATGTTGGTAAAAAGATTCAATTACATTAAACAGCACCTATTCTAAAATGTTTGACTACTTGCACGCCTGGTCACATCAGTACAAACCTAGGTAGTTGATCACTTGATCTTTGGTGAATGGAAACATCAGAGTTGGAATTGGCTGATCTTATCTGTCACCAAAAACATCTTCATGTAACCAGAACTTCCAAAAGGCTATATCAGTTTTTTTCCCCAGGAAATGTTTATTGTATCTCTTCTGTTACTATACAGTTTGAGTATAGGTCCGCTATACACATTTTAAAACAATAAAAAAACAAAAATAAACTCACTTTGCCATATAATAACACAAGTGTTTAAAAGACAACCATTGATTACTTATTACAAAAGTGCTGTAGTCTATTTTGCATGAATTGTTTCTTATGTCTCTTTCACTCTGGCGGTGGTAAAAACAGGTGGCAGTTTTGCCACCCCCTGGCTGTCCACTGGAATTCTAACATTTCAGGCTGACAGGGATGTAAACATGCAGCAGCCGTGATGCTTTGTTTGTTGTAAAATTGCTGTTTGGCAGTGTAAAAAAAATCTCAGGAGGTGGCTGTAGCGTTGCTGCTATACATCCTCCAAAAAACTTTTGCCGTCTTCTGCAGATCTCTTATTAAAAGGCAGTAAACTTTACTGCTTGTTTGAGAGAGCCCTTACTGTAATGTTCTGCTTTTTCTTCCTCACTTTTTTTTTTTTTAGGAATGAGCAGTGCACACTAGTTGTGGTCATGCACTGCTGCATGCACACTACAAATCCACACTACAGTTTATCCCTTTCGTGCCTAAGCCTATTTCTGACATTTGATTGCTCTGACGATCGCGTCGATACTTCACATGTGTGTTTTGAACACCGTTTACATATGCGGGCGCAACTTCCATATGTGTTTTCTTTGCTGCGCAAGCTCGCCGGAACAGGGCGATTAAAAAAAAAATTCTTATTTATTTTATTTATTTTTATATTAATAAATTTGTATTAAAAAAAAAAAAGATCACTTTTATTGCTGTCACAAGGAATGTACACTTTATGGAGGGATCGGGGGTCTAAAAGACCCCAAATCGCTCCTTTACACTTCAAGTGCATTTTTTTAAATCCGGCGCCATTGGCAGCCGAGTAAACCGGAAGCAACGTTGTGACGTCGCTTCCGTGTTCACATTCAGCAGACTGAAATGTTCAAGTCTGTGTCTAGGTGCCGGAAGTGGCACATCGTGGATCGGGTCTCCCGGTGGGACGGGAGGCCCGGTAAGAGTGGCAGAGGCAGCAGGAGGGGGTATCCCCCTCCCACTCCTCCGGGATAACAACCTAGCAGCTTTTCCTGGAAAGCCAATTAGCCTGGAGCTGCAGCCATCATCCTGGTATAACCCCCAAAGCCGAGTACACATATGTGCAAAGCATTTTCTTACTGGACAAGTTGTGATTTTGATGTCACCACCTGACCTCTTCACTTCATCCATCCAGGTAGAAAACACTTTGCATTTATTAAACAATGCAAAGTGATCTCTGATTGGAGCTTGTGCCGATTGGTGCTGTGACCTCCTGTGTTCACAATACAGCTGGGCAGCGATTTAGCACAGGATCTGGAAGCTAATGGAGATCACTGTAGTTACAGTGCCTACTACAGTGATTTGCAGGCTGGACCATTGTAGCTATATAAAAATATATATTTATTCATTTTTTAACTGCTTATACTGGCCATCTAACCCCCGAGTTGTAAAAAAAAAAAAATGCAAGCAATTAAAGGAACAGTAAGATTATGTGTAGCTAGACAAATGCAGCATGCTGTTCGGACTTGCAGTCTAGAAATGTGAGATGCATTTAAGTTGCCTGTGAGTTACTTCTGAGCTGCCTTTGCATTGACCTGGGAGGGAAAAATCCTTGTGTGGAGCAAACATTGCCTTTATACAGAAAAACTGTTGAGTACTGCTGATTGACCTGCAGCCATTTAGCGACTGGTAGCCAATTATTACTTTTACAGGGAAGAAAATAGGACAGAGCTTTTGCTGTATTTGTACATTGGTACTAGTGTTGCACAAAGCGTTCAAGGACAGACTGATGTCCTATCAACTATTTTACTTGGTGACATCTGCTTTACCTAATGGGATTAAATAATTGCATGTGCATCAGGCTAGTAAACGCTGGCTTTTCTCTGGCTGCCCGGCTAGGAAAAAAAAATTGTATTTTGTTACACAGCATGTTGTTTATTTATATGTTGCATTAACCTTGTATGCCAATTTTGAACCATTATGTTGAAGTGTATTTGTAATTTTTACTGAGCAAAAGTAAGGACGTGGCATACTAAAAATGGGAGAGCATGCGTGTGTTTGTGTCTTGGGGAAAGGAGGGTTGATGACAATATATAAAACAGGAAAAAATGGCAACATTAAAACAAATATATTTCTTCATTAATACATACATGATTTATGAGTGTCATTGGGAGCTAATATGTATATTTAATTATTTCTTTTAGCTCTGCACTCCGGACCATGTCAACTGGATCATCGAGACCTTCCAAAGTTTGTCTGGTGTGCGGAGATGAGGCATCTGGATGCCACTATGGTGTGGTCACCTGTGGAAGCTGCAAAGTCTTCTTTAAAAGAGCTGTGGAAGGTAAATGTTCAAGTGGGTGATTATATTTTTTTTTACTATTTTCTGTGTTCTTGTTGTTTCACGTGTTCTTGAAGCATGCTGAGTGTTCATTGGTCTGCAGTAAAATGCATTGTCCTAAACAACAGTGGTCCTAGCATCCATGGAAAATGTATGAGGACGGTGTGAATGCTTTTGTTGATGATTTAAATGCCTACTAGAGCTGCACAATTAATCATTAAAAAATTGCGATCTCGATTCAACCCCCCCCCCCTCACGATCTTAATCCAGCATTTCCTTGATTCATTCATGTAACAAGTGGAGAGTTGTTCTCTGCTCACTCAGCTGTCCAAAAAAAAAAAAGCCGGCAAATGTTTATCAACATTGTCAACGCTGGAGGATAACTATAAACAAAGTATAATTTGTTCCTTTTAGATCAAAGGAATGAACTTCAGTCTGTAAATCAGGTCAGTTTAACCACTTAGACTAAACATTTATATATATATATATATATATATATATATATATATTATTTGTTATATATTTATTTATATTATATATTTTAGCAGAGACCCTAGAGTATAAAATGACAGTTGTGAGTCAAACACTGTATTTGCACAGTGGTCTTTGGAAAAAAAAATACACTAAAAAAAAATTATACAGTAAAGTTTGCCCAATTTTTTTGAATAATGTGAAAGATGATGTTACACCGCGAGAATCGTGAGAGAATCGTGATCTTTATTCCAAGCAAAACATTTTTGATTCTTATTTTAGCCAGAATCGTGCAGCTCTAATGCCTACCATGACATCCATTTTCTTCAGTGATCAATTTCCACCTGACAGTTATTACAAAAATGTTTACTTATTCATTTGGCTGTTCATTCTTATTGTGGTAACTAATAAGACAAATCCAAATAATTTCCATTTTAAAGGTTTTGGCTGAACTTTAGTGTACTTCTTTTCTTTTCTTTTTTTGTATGTTTTTTAATTTGTTTAGTATGTGTTTTCTACTACATGTACATGTACATGTATACAATCACTTTTATCACTAGTAAGCATCAAATATATTGCAAACAATTCACAGGGCACTATGGATTATCTTAAGAGGCAGCAGTAGATAGAGACAGAGTTACAGCTGAGTTTTATTGATTGGGATCATGCAATGACATATTAATTTCTGTGTTCAAATTGTAGCTTGGGCTAATAAGCTGTCCCTGGATGACATATGTAAAGGATTTTCAAACTACATCTGCGTACAAATCGAAAAACACAAAAAATTATTTAAATATGCAGTATTTTTTTGTTCAGATATTTTATTAATAAAATGAACATGCAAGGAATAAAGACATAAAATGGTTGTGTAAAGATAAAGGGGAGGAATAAAATGCAAAATAACACATTAAAACAACAGGGACAAAGTGCAGATAAGTAGCAGTAGAGTTAAACATTTGACAACATGGATACAACAGGTCATAAAATAATAAGTGCAATCATTAGTGCCCGGCAAAGTCATACAAATGAAAAGGCTAGTGGCAGTCAACCCAGTTATAGGTAAATAATATGCAATATTTAATATTTACTTGAAAAAATATTTAATATTTGATTTTTCTTCCTGACCATAAAAACAAATTAGGATTAAAAATTCAAAACAACTGCCCATTTAAACATTTATGTATACAAAAAAAAAAAAAATACAAAAAAAAACACAAGACAGAAAATTAAATCATTCAGCAGTTTCACTTAAAATTAGCCTATGGGCACGTCCCTCAAATCAACCGGACAAGTTTATACTGGAGGCATTAACTGTCCTCTCAACCATCATGTGGCCCCCTGTCCAAGCATGGCATTAGGAGTGTGCAGCAGGGACTGCCATTAGTATATAATTATTGCAGGCATTTATTGTATATAGTACGCAATACTTATGCAATGCTTATGAAAACTTTGCAATCACATCAGTCCTTTCCCCCAATGGGATTACAATCTAAGATTCCTATGTTATAGTCCTATAAATATGCACACTGGGTTGGATTAATCATTCAGAAAAATAAACAAAAACAATCTGACGATCAGATTCTCCCTCCGCGTTTTGCTGATCGTCCAACAATGCTTTTGACGATCTGCACGTGCGCAGTGTTGATGTCACGACAGCTGATTGATAGGTCAGCTGGTGTGATGTCACTACTGCGCATGCGTTTGATCGTTGGAGGCATTATCCGGCAATCTTCAGTAATCAACAGAACACTTGCCCTAAAAGTCTCTACAAATTTTCACAACTTCCACTCTGTGGGGAATACTTTTTATTAAATATCATTTGCAATTTTGGTCTCATAGAGCATGCTAGAATATTGGCTTAAAAATCTCAAATCACAGCTGTTTGCACCTGGTTAAAGTTTGTTTGCACAGGTATTTGTGAACATCAGAACTGCTTTTAATCCCATACAATGGAAATACAAGAGCAGCTTACAACATGCATGCAAGCTGAATGCACCTTAAAGCATTCTTCCTATCTACGCTAACATATGGAGGTTTTGTAGGTTGAATACCAGCGCCAGTTTAGTGGCATACATTGTGAGTCTAGCCTTTCACCTACCCATTGTTTTACCTCAGTTTTGATAGCAAAACATTTAATCCTAGCAATAGTAGCAATAATTGGGGGGTAAACTCATTAACAAGTAAGGGTCCTTTCACACGGAGCAGACCGTTTTCCGGTCCGCTCCGGGTGTGTCCGTCGGCTCAGCGGGGATCCCCGCTGAGCTGTCGGCGGACAGGGCGCTCCCCGCACACTGTGCAGGGACCGACCTGTCTCTCCTCCGCTCTCCCCTATGGGGAATCGGATGAATACGGACCGTGTGACCGTATTCATCCGATCCGCCGGACGGAAGAAAAATAGGGTTTTCTTCCGTCCGGAAAACCGGATCCAAACGGACGCGGAGCTTTGCGGACGTTAGCGGATGCATCATCCGCTAACGGACGCGATCCCATAGGGGCCCATTACAAGTCCATTTACGGACTTGTTAAAACGGACGAACGGAGGCAGACGTCTGAAAGGGGCCTTAGTGAGGATGGATGTTCAGGTGCAGAAAAATCCTTGAGCATCTCTTGTGACAGATGGGCCCTCATTAGTTTTGATAAGCAGCACTTATAATATTCAGAGGCGATCATTATCTCAAGAGATTTTCTAGCATGTTGGAAAATCTTTTTGCAGTTTATAGGTCCTCTTTCTTGTGAAAATGGGAATTAATGATTACCTTGTGTGTGACACATTCATTTACCAACAATCAAAATATCATGGTGGGTGATGGAAGCATGAATTGTCTAAGGACTGTTAGTTGTCATGTTACCTATGGTTTTCAGTGAGACATGTGCCAGCCTATATCAGCAGTCAGTTATGTATAGAGTTATAAGGATAAATGACATACAGATATAAAACTGTAATTTTTTGTGAAGAATCAACAACAAGTGGGACACAATCATGAAGTGGAACAAAATGTATTGGATATTTCAAACTTTTTTAACAAATAAAAAACTGAAAAATTGGGTGTCCAAAATTATTTAGCCCCCTTATTCAGCATCTCTGATCAGTCTTCTCCTTGTATGAGCTGCAAGTTTAGAGGGACGGCCAGGTCTTCGTAGATTTGCAGTGGTCTGACCTCTTCACTTCATCCAGGTAGATACTGAAATCTTTTTGTATCCAAATCAGGCTTTAAACTTCTCCACAACCATATCTCGGACCTGCCTGGTGTGTTCCTTGTTCTTCATGATGCTCTCTGCGCTTTAAACGGCCCTCTGAGACTATCACAGTGCAGGTGCATTTATACGGAGACTTGATTACACACAGGTGGATTCTATTTATCATCATTAGTCATTTAGGTCAACATTGGATCATTCAGAGATCCTCACTGAACTTCTGCAGAGAGTTTGCTGAACTGAAAGTAAAGGGGCTGAATAATTTTGCACGCCCAATTTTTCATTTTCTTATTTGTTAAAAAGGTTTGAAATATCCAATAAATTTCGTTCCACTTCATGATTGTGTCCCACTTGTTGTTGATGCTTCACAAAAAATTTCAGTTTTTTATCTTTATGTTTGAAGCCTAAAATGTGGCAAAAGGTTGCAAAGTTCAAGGTGGCCGAATACTTTCGCAAGGCACTGTAAATACAAGCATTATATGTAAGTTGGCTACTCAGAAAGTGTACTTACCTGTTCTGTTGTCTGGCCCTTGGTCCCTTGCACTCTTGCAGAGCTATGACCCCCTAGAAGAAACTTCAGAACCTGATACTTCTGTGTGTGTCAGATACCAGTGTTCTGCCTGCTGGCTGCTATGTCCCCCTTATTATGAAATGAAGTCACTGATCTATGAGAAGCTATTAGGTGGATTACCTTTCCCAAAATTGAGACATGTGTTTTGGGTAGACTGATCCATTAAGCCATTATCCAAACATAAGTACAGCCTCAGTAAACTAAGGGCTCTAATCCAGCCAGCTCCAATGATTCTTCAGAAAGATCCTGTGAAGATACTGTTTGAAGTAGAATCCAGTGAGCCATGTTATTCTCAGGCCTCTTATATTTTTGAAGATTCTGCCAGGAAGGTTAAATGGATTTTGTTCTCCATTTGGACTTTTCTGTTGGATGCACAGAAGAAGCAAGAGCAGAAGAAGGGAAAATTCTTTATAATAATTTGTGACAGTCAGCAAGAAGCTGTAAACCCCAGTGTAAATCTTGTCACGAGAGTTCCCAGGAGATATAAGAAGTCATTGAACCAACAATTATGCCTCTTCAACAAAATTATCTTTTTTCACAGCTCTAAGGTTAAACAAATTCCCATTATATGATTGTAACTTGCATGATGCACAGAGGGTATACAGTCTTGTGATTAGTATACTGAGCGGTTATGCATAATTGAACCCTAATAAGACCTCAATATTGTTCACAGAATCTTAGAATATGGTTGAAAAAAAATCTTTTGACTTATTAAGTCAGGCAAAATAGCCTTACAGTATGTAAGTCTGTCAATTGGAAGCCAACCAAATGTCTCTTAAAAACTGAGAAGTATGTGTTCCCTAAAGGGGATATAAAGGCAGAAGGTTTTTTTATCTTAATGCTTTCTATGCATTAGGTTAAAAAGCCTTCTGTGTGCAGCAATTTTATGGACTATCCTCTCGTGCGCAGGAGAGTTTGTTTTCTGTGCCCCCTAATACGCACCTGATCCCCCAGCTGTCCACGAGTTCCTAGGCCATCCAGGACTTTCCCTCCTGGCTGCCTGAGACACAGCAGCAGCACCATTGGCTGCCACTGCTGTCAATCAACGTCAGTTAACCAATCAGGAGAGAGAGGGAGCAGGGCAAAACTGCCGTTCCGTTTTTGAATGGACACATGGAACTTCAGCTTGGCTCGCATGCCCCCATATCAAGCTGCTTACTATTGGGGCACTAGACAGGACAGAGGGACCAGAAGCAGCAAAAAGGGACCCAAGAAGAGGAGGATCAGGGCTGTCCTGTGCAAAGCCACTGCACAAAGCAGGTAAGTATAACATGTTTGTTATTAAAAAAAAAACTTTGCAATCACTTGAGTATTGCCAAGGCGACACTCTAAGGTAGGATAATGGAGTGGCAGAAGACTACAAATACATGGAGTGACTGCAGTGGCAGACAGAGGATGGAAATAGATACTGCAAAGACAATATACGCCAAGTACTTGGGAGAAACAAGACATTAAAGGGGTTGTAAACACAAAAATATTTTCCTCTTAAATTAAAGTCTGACAGTAGCTGATAAAGTAAAAAGTAATGTTTTGCATTATAACTAGTTTGATACCTGTTGAAATTGAGCTGTTTTATTCACCTCCGTCACTCCTGAATTGTTGTTGTCACTGACTTCCTGGTTTGCAGTGCACGTTCATTCTTGCTGCATCACAGCCTAATGGGAACTACAGTTCCCATTAGGCTTAGCCTCCAGTGAGGGATAAGAGAGCACCTTCACGCAGAGCTGTAGTCATAGGGAGGGGATGAACACATTCTGCTTTCCACCATGCCAAACAGCTCAGGTGCTGGTGGAAAGCGAGAAGAGGAGAGACAGGAAATGGCATTTTCAAACCTGCATTACTGTATTTTGGAGGTCAGAAGGAAAAACGAGGTAAGTGATATTGAAATGCTCTAGCTTACAGCAATCAATTGATCTAATAGAAATCTAACCTTTAGTGTTCCTTTAAGTACTTGTGCATTTGGCCAAGGTCAGCGATAGGAACAAGGTGCAGAATTAAAGGAGTCGCCTGCTTTTTGCCAGATCACCTAGCAAGGGTTGATGGGCTTTGCAGCAGGACAGCTTCTAGGTTGCAGTCCTTTGACTCCTCCACAAACAGGCAGCTATAGGACAAAAAGCCCTGGTGCTCAAGAGAGAGTCTCTAGGAGTACAGGGGTGCCAGAGTTCCAGGAACACTAATAAGAGCTTATGAAAGCACTGTGGTCATGGGACGGTTTCAATAGAGCACAGAACTATCAAACATTTAGAGTGGATGGGGTAAGGGGTGGAAATCTATTCTAAATACACAAAAGAAACCAAATACCCTGGGAGGAGGGGATAGGGCAGTTGCACATTTTAGAGAAGCATGGCCAACTTGCATTGTACAGTGTATAGTCAGCCATTGATGAGCCCCAAAACATCCCCTCTCACAATGGTGTTCATTGAGGAACCCTGATAGCATCCTCCTTTTCATTAGTGGTCAGTGACCCCCCGTGACAGCAGTTACAAGATGGTCTCACACTTCTGCAGCCACGCAGCTTTCCAACAATGCCATAGTGCAATTCTCTATCACTACTGTGGACTCACCATGCTCTTTTTCTGGCCCGGTACTAGCCCTGCACATTACAGTGCCTTCAGCCTAATCCCACCTTGAACTGTCACATTTTTCAACTACAAGCCATGTAATGTCTCTTTGCTGTTTTCAACAAAACTTTATTGGGCAAAAGTCCTTTGACATTAAGCGTATGGAAGTAAAGCTGTGTGGTGGCTTGTTATTACTATTTCCCTTTCAGCTAAGCATATGGGGGAAGGGGAGTGCTTCTGTT
The DNA here is from genome assembly GCA_029574335.1 of Rana kukunoris. Classification (NCBI taxonomy): domain Eukaryota; kingdom Metazoa; phylum Chordata; class Amphibia; order Anura; family Ranidae; genus Rana; species Rana kukunoris. The sequence continues at coordinate 561,904,603 of CM056049.1, read as the reverse complement.
GAAACTGTTTCCCCTGTTAACAAGAGGCATTTCTGTTTCTTTAAGGGCTTGTTCACACTTCACTAAATTTCTAACTCTTAACAAACACTACTATAGTATGGGCGTTAGACTTGTGTTAATGAGGTTTAATATGGGCATTAGACTGGTGTTTATAAGCATTATTGACGATTTAACTACATTCAGCCCAGCCTATAGCAGAATGACGACACCACAGGTGGTGGTTTCATTATCCTGACTGGGTGTCATATGACGTCCAGCAGTATAATCAGCTCATCTGCACTCCCAGGGCATGCAGTGCTGTGATCGGTGGTGCAATGTGTCGCTCTGACACACTGCATCTCCTTTCTAAGTAAAGAGCCTACGACGCAGGCTCTTTACCGTGTGATCAGCTGTGTCCAATCACAGCTGATCACAGCATAACCAGCAAGTGGCAGTTATGGGCAATCCTCTGTTTACTGCTAGCACAACGTGAATAGAGGAAAGCCGATAAGCTCAGTGCAGTGATTATCAGTGCAGCCCCCTCAGCAATGCCCATCAGTGCCCATCTGTGATGCCCCCAAGGGATACCCATCAGCAGTGCCAATCAGTGCCCATCATAGATGCCAATCAGTACCGATCAGTAATGCCCATCAGTGCTGCCTATTAGTGCCATCTATCAGTGCTGCCTATAAGTGCCCATCATTGCCACCTATCAGTGACCATCCATATATCCTCATCAGTGTCACATTCCGCTCCCTATCACAAAATGCTCCGGAAGTGACGTTTTGTCACTGCCATCTTGCTACACCCCACACTCCTGCACAGTAATGATATAGTGAGAAGGGGCCAAGTGGACATCTTGTTACACCCACCAGAGCTTATATGCTTAAATACAGTGGGCCAGATTCAGGTAGAGTTGCGCTGGAATAATTCGATATGCGCCGCGTAACTGTGAAGATGCGCCGTCGTTTCTATGTGCCCGTACCCACCAAACTAGATGCGCCCAATAACGGGCCATTTGCGACCGGCGGAACGTTCCGACGCCAGAGTATCGTCAGTGCTTAATTTCGCTTGGCGCATCAGTCGCGCCTATTGATTTCCCCTGCAAATATGCAAATGAGGGATTTTTCCCAATTCACGAACGGATTAGCACCATACGCTGGCTACATGCGCCGCGCGTATCTCGTCCGTCCGGCGCAAAGTTATTTCTACAAAAGGCTGCTTTATCTTTACTCCAGACGGCCACAGGTCAGCAGGAGAGCAGCTACAGCAGCGTTACCGACGATAAGAGCTAGCTGAGCACCCCCACTTGCAGGACAACACCTCTGTCCATGCTTGTCTGTCAAATTTTACAGCCATGGAGGAAGACATCATAGGTCTCCATAGCCGAGATGACGGCTGACAGCTCCTGGCCTTTAGAGTTCAGCTTTCTCCTTTGTGTTTGCGGGGAACGGGAGCAGCCATCTCAGAACAAAAGTAACTTCACTGCGGGGAGGGGGAGCAGGATATACTTTAGTGCCGGAATGGCGCTTCTACGGGCGCATTTAAACGCCCAACGGAAGGCATTGCGCTGACGTTTCCCGTGAAGTGGTGCCGACGGAAGTTGTGAGCATGCGCACAAAGGGGGCGAGTGGAGCCTCACTCACTGCGCATGCTCCGTGGTTGATGCGCTGAACGTAAGCCTCTGCGCTGGGCTCCGCCCATCATTTACATATGATCACACCCACTTCCCCTTGCGTCGGGTTACGCCAGCGCATTATCGTTACTCTGGCGCAAGTTTACGCGCAACTGCTATGTGAATAACAGTACTTGCGCTGAAAGGGTCGTCAGAGTAACGTAAATGAGAAGCATTACTCTGGAGCAAAGATGCTCTCATCTACCTGAATCTGGCCCAGTATTTGGAAATTCGACGGACTGTTTAAATGTTACATTTTAAAAGCAGCAGCAAACCTGCTGACCTTACATGGTTGCTAATGTGACAAAACACCTCTGATTTTCACATTTAACATGTAAACAGTCCGTCGGATTTCAAAATACTGTATTTAAGCATATAAGCTCCATTTTGTGTTGAAAATAACACTGAAATCTAAAACTCCGATGGGTGTAACAAGGTGTCCACTTGCCCCCTTCTCACTCAATCATTACTGTGCAGGAGTGTGTGGTGTAGCAAGATGGCGGTGACGGAACGTCACTATCGGAGCATTCTGTGATGGGGAGCAGAATGTGACAAGACACCACCTTATCAGTCCCCGTCCGTGAAGGAGAAAACTTATTTACAAACTTTTATAACAAAAACAAAGAAAAACTTTTTATTTTTTTTAATTGTCAGTATTTTTTTATTTGTTTATCAAAAAAATGAAAAAACCCAGAGGTGATCAAATACCACCAAAAGAAAGCTCTATTTGTGGGAAAAAAAAAAAAATGTCACATGGGTACAGTATTGCATGACCATGCAGTTGTCATTCAATGTGCGACAGCGCTGAAAGCTGAAAATTGGCCTAGGCAGGAAGAGGGTGAAAGCACCCTGTATTGAAGTAGTAAAAAATGTTCCTCAAATGCCCTATGGGTAGTTTTGAAGCATTTGATGAGTGTTTGATGGGAGGGGTTGAAAGGCTTCAAAGGCCTCCTGACTCGACATGAGGCTTCCATTTTGAAGTGATGCGACACTAATGCTATAGGTTTTGATACTGTGAACAGTACTGTGTGCTACCCATTGTATAATTTGTATAGGTGTTTGAGGGGCGTTTTTTATTGCCTCTCATACTCCTGCTTTTAATGCCAGTGTGAATTGAGCCTAAGGCCCCGTACACACGACCAAGAAACATCGTTTTCCTCGACGAGTTCCTATCAGGCTTGTCGAGAATCTTGTCAAATTTTTTTGAGTACACACTGTCAAGACAAAATCTCGTTCTCAAACGCGGTGACGTACAACACGTACAACGGCACTATAAAGGGGAAGTTTGATTCCACTTGCGCCACCGTTGGGGCTACTTTTACTAATCTCATGTTACTGCATGTTAAGTAAAAGTTTGGTGATAGACCATTCATGCTTTTCAGTCTGTTACAGCGTGACGAATGTGCTATCTCCATTACGAACGCTACTTTTACCAAAGGTGCGCTCCCGTCTCATACTTTATTCTGAGCATGCGCGGGTTTCTAAGCATACACACAAACGTGTTTCTTGTTGTAAACCAACATGACAAGGAAATTGAGACTCCCAACGAGAATAAAAATAACTTTTTTCTCATCGAGATCCACAACAGTTTTCTCGACAAAAAACATACACACGACCATTTTCCTCGAGAAAAAAGCTCTGCCACCAAGTTTCTTGATGGATTTTGTCGAGGAAAATGGTCGTGTGTACGAGGCCTGACAGTGCTTGCAAGTCTGACTGAAAACAAAACCATGATATGTGGCAACTCTGATATACAGCATTCTCTACCACATTTCAAGAAACATCCAAGTACTGTACTTGACTGATTCATCAGAATTAAGATTATATTCAGGAAATTAGTTATGGCTCAAACTCAGATGTTGTGCTATGATAGTTTATTGTTGCATTTCTAATGTACCATCTTGAGCTTGAATTATTTTAATCACTTTATCATTGGAATTAATATATGCTACTGAATGCTAGATGCCAACAAAGCTCAATCTATCTTTGTGTTTTCTGTCTAGTGAATTGATGACCAAAGGCAAGAGGTTGGGGTTATTTACTACATTAAACACCAAATCATTCTAGAACTCCCTGAGTTATACTTCGAATGAAGTCTAATTTATGATGTGGTACAGGATGATGAATAATTGTGTTCTTGCACTTGTTTCTTGCTTTCCAGCAAGGCATGGCTTTTTTTTACTTGATTTTAATTGACTATGTGAATGAGTGCAGAGTGCTATCATAGCATACAGTGAGTGATTCATATTGAACAGATGAAAGACTTCTCACGTCAGGGAAAATTTAATGAGAGAATGTGGTTGGAAGCATTTAATTGATTTGGTATTTCCTCTCTTTTTCCTTTTAAATGCCATGGAAACATATCCAGATTTCTATGCAAATGTTATGGCTTTCCAAGAAACACAGGGCATGCTGACAGTCTGAGGCAGCCATAGCATGTGGACTATATGCCTCTGTACACTCTCTTGTGCAAGAGGGAGCATAAAGGAAAAATTATGTGGAAAGCCTCGGTTCCAGAAAATTTAAAGCCGAGAACAATCATAACTGCATGATTTAGATAGAAAGTGCACAGAAATTCTGCCATACTCATGACCTAACATGTGACACTCGCACATCTATATTTAGATCTTGCATTTTCAGTATGAGGTGTACCATTAGTTCTGTATTAATAAAGGCAATAACTGGAGAAGTATCAGTTTTAAGATACTGTTTTTTCCTAAGAAAAACGATATATCCCTCTATCCCTCTACTTTTGTTCCACACATGGTCACTTAAAAGGGTAATTCTAACTACAGTGAATTGCACTACAAAATAAATACGTAAGGCCACCTGGAAATCCTACATTATTCCAAGTTGTCTCTTTATTCAAGTCTTCACATCCTTTAATGTGGCATATATAATTTTATTATTTGCTTGACCTGTGAAACACCATGTTGGTCCTTTTAGAAAGCAGTGCCATACTTGAAAGCTGTATTACTAATTTGTATCTGCTTATGTCATTCAGTAGATAAAACAGGACTCCTGTGTAGTGATTTAGAGTAACACACAGTACTTCCCAGCTCATTAGATAAATCGTGCTTCTGCTGCCTTGAAGTGTGTGTGTTTAGAAATGCAGCTTCTTTGTGGTTACAATAAATTACAAATGTGTCCTCCCTAGAGATTTTTCTTTGTGATAAGTGTCTATCTCTAATTATTTTGGTCAGGAATCACACTAGTTATTTTTAATTCTTTGTGTCATTAGGTAAAAAAATATTTTCAGATATTTCATTCAAAGTAATTTCACAACTGACACTTCTTGCAAACAAATATATTTGCTACAATTTAGAATTTGCTCTGTACACATATATTAAATTCCCGCTGACCAAAACCCCATTCCACCTTAAGGGTCCTTTCACACGTCCTCTCTGCTCGTCCAGTCATTACAAGTCCGTTTACGGACTTGTAATGGGCCCCTATGGGAGCGGATCTGTTAGCGGATGATGCATCCGCTAACGTCCGCTAGATCTGCATCCGTTTTTGAGGACGGAAGAATGTCCTATTTTTCTTCCGTCCGGCCAAACGGATCGGATGCAAACGGACAGACGGTCCGTTTCCATCCGACTCCCCATAGGGGAGAGCAGAGGAGAGACAGGGCGGTCCCTGCACAGTGTGCGGGGACCGCCCTGTCCGCCGACAGCTGAGCGGAGACCCCCCGCTGAGCTGACGGACACACGGAGCGGACCGAAAAACAGACCGCTCCGTGTGTAAGGAGCCTAAGACAAGAAAACTTAAGATTTTTTGCTACCTTCTAGTGACATGCAGTTCTCTTTTCTTTCCCCTCCTGACCCATTTCTCTTTATCCCCTCTCACAATCTGAAATCTACAGTATTTATTACTTTTTTTTAACCTCTTTGCATTTCACACCTATTCACCCCTAAGGACTAGAGACATATTTACATCTTTTCTTTAGACCTGTTTATTCAGCAATATATTTGTCATTACTAAAGATAATACAGACAATATGTATAAATATATTTTAAAGGACAAGCAGGGATTTATTTTCATGATATTGTCTTGCAATAATGATTTTGTTTCACAGTTCTTAAGCCCTGTACACACACAGAATTCCCGTCGGAAAAAAAACGATGTTTTTCTCGACAGGATTCTTGTCAAGCTTGACAGGATTCTTGTCAAGCTTGACAGGATTCTTGTCTAGCTTTCCTTGCATACACACTGTCAAGCCAAAATCTCGTTGTTCTAAAATGCGGTGACATACAACACGTATGACGGCAGTATAAAGGTGAAGTTCGATTCCAATGGCACCACCCCTTGGGCTGCATTTGCTAATCTTGTGTTACTGCGTGTTAGTAATAGTTTGATGAGAGACGATTTACACTTTTCAGTCTTCATGCTTTTCAGTCTGTTACAGTGTAACGAATGTGCTATCTCCATTACAAACGCTAGTTTTACCAGAAGAAGCGTTCCCGTCTCATACTTGATTCTGAGCATGCACGTTTTTTTAAGCATAAACAAGACCGGTTTTCTCATCATAAAACAGTCCGACGAGAATCACAAGGAGAAAATTGAGAATCCCAGCGAGAAAATAGAGAGCAGGTTCTCTATTTTTCTTGCAAGATTCCTGGCAGTTTTCTCGACAAAAAAACATACACACAAACAGTTTTCTTGGCAAAAAGCTCTGCCAGCAGTTTTCATGCTGTTTCTAGTCAAGAAAACCGTGTGTGTGTTCGAGGCCTAAGACAAAAAAATGCAACAAAATTAAGCAAAAGCACTTTTTTTTTTGAACCGTGATACTTTAAAAATAAATAGCACTACTGCAGATATAAAGTATACATATAATTCTGCATTAGGGGCACCCGCGTCACAACGCCAAAGCCGATTCACGTGGCCGGCAGCCATGATGTCCGCTGTGACCCGCAATTGCTCCTCAGAGATCCTCCTAGTGATCAGGAACAGCAACCTCTCACCTCCTCCAGTCAGTACACTGCCCACACAGTTAGAAACACCTCCCTAGGGAACACCTCCCCTTGATCACCCCCTAGTGTTAACCTCTTCCCTGCTAGTGACATTTATACAGTAATCAGTGGCTATTTTTAGCACTTATCGCTGTATCAATGCCACTGATCCCAAAAAAGTGTCAAAAGTGTCCAATCTGTCAACCGCAAAAATCGCAGCTCACCATCATTACTAAAAAATGAATAAATAATAAAAATGCCATAAATCTATTCCCTATTTTGTAGATGATATAACTTTTGCGCAAACTAATTAATATACACTTATTGCCTTTTTTTTACCAAAAATATATAGAAGAATACATATTGGCCAAAACTGATAAAGACTTTTTTTTTTGGAATATTTATTATAGCAAAAAGTAAAAAATATTGTTTTTGTTTTCAAAATTGTCGCTCTTTTTTGTTTATAGCACAAAACATTAAAAAAAATGCAGAAGTGATCAAATACCATAAAAATAAAGCTCCATTTGTGGGAAAAAAAGGACATACATTTTGTTTGGGTACAACGTCGCACGACCGCGCAATTGTTAGTTAAAGTGATGCAGTGCCGTATCGCAATAATGGCCTGGTCATTTAGGGGTCAAATCCTTCCGGTCCTTTAGTGGTTAAAATGACACTGAAATTATAATTCTGGTGGAAAGCACTGCAAAGTTATTTAATAATGAAATATTTTTTTTTTTAATTTTGTCTTTTTTTAATTGGAAAGGTGTAAATATTAAATGTGTAAGAATATTAACAAACAAAACAAAAGCGGAAAAAGTTTAAATATTAATAGTTAATAAAATAGAACAAAAAAAAACAGCAGGGAAATAATAATTAAATGGAGAAGAAAAAGGAGTTAATTATTATTTTTAAACTTTCTTTTTACTTATCAGGTTGCTTTAACTAACATCATCTACAAGTGAAAGGCTGACTGCAGGTCAGCCTGGATTTGTAGGAGGAGTCGGGGGGTATTTAAACCCGTCCTCCTTCCTCCTTCTGGGCGTCGGTTTTCCTGTGTGCTGCTCTGTCATTTCCTGTGCGACCTGTCTGACGTCATTTCCGGGTTCCGGCTCTGCTAGGAGGACATGCGGCTACGAGGGGGTCTCCGTTACAGGTTTGAGGTGTCAGTCGGGGGGGGGGGGGGTCTGCGATTCATGCAGAGCCAGCAGCACTCACCGGGCACATTACCATTAGCCATGGCAGCACCAGCCCTTTATCGTAGTGGAGGGTCGCGCTCCGATGACGTCACCCGCCACGGCGCCCATACTAGGCTGGAACCTCACATGGGGAGATGTTGCGCTCGAGCCCCCTCCCCATCCCCCCCCCCCCTGTCTCAGCTTCTCAGCAACACTTCAGTGTTTGTGCCAGGCTTCCCCTGAGCCCATTCTTTTTGTCACCACATGAACCGTGGTGTGGGTGGTTTTGTCCCATGGTTGCAGCGCAGCATGGTCTCACAGCTGGGTTCACTTTGACGGTTGCTAGGTTACCCAACTTCCCCAGGTGGTCTGGATGAAACTCTCGGGTCAAGGTGGACCCAGGTCCAGACGGCCGCACTATTGAGGAGTGAGCTGCTGGTTACTCTTCTGTAGTGTGTGTGTGTTGTGCAAGCCAGTGTAGTAGCATTGGACAATGTTACTCACCAGCCCCCCCTCTTCCCCATCCCCCCCTTTTCCCCATCTTGCGCTCCACGGTCACAGCACTAGGCATAGCTTGGTCGGCACGTCCTTGCTTCCCCCATAGTAGTGCTGGCAGTGATCGGACACTTGCTTCATGCTTCCACTTTCCCATCACAGTCACATTCCTCATGCGGTCATGTGTCTCATGCGATCATGTCTCTCGTTGAAGTCATGTCCTCATGCGATAAAGTTTCTCATGGTCGTTGCCCGTGCATTCACGCTTTGCATGGTAGTTGCTTTGGTTTATGTGTTTCTCATGGTAGTTGCTCATGCGTTCCCGCTTCGCATGGTATTTACTCAGGCGGTCATGTTTTTCATGGTAGTCGCTCATGTAACTGTTTCGCATGGCAGTTGCTCATGCGTTTACTTCCTCATGCTAGTTCTCATGTGATCACGCATCGCATGGTAGTTGCTCATGCGGTTGGGTTTGTTCATGTCAGTTCATTTCTCATGGTAGTTTCTCATGTTGTTCCCCATAAGATTACGTTTCTCATGGCAGGTGCCCTTTGCGATCCCGCTTCGCTCGGCAATTACCCATGCGTTTACGTTTTCTCATGCGTTTACTTACCTCAAGCGGGTTCTCATGCGTTCACGCTTCGCATGGTAGTTGCGCATGCAGTTACGTTTCTCATGATTATTGCTCATGCGTTTATGTTTCTCATGGTAGTTGCTCATGCGATCACGTTTCCCATGGTAGTGGCTCAGGTGGTTACGTTTCTCATGCTAGTTGCTCACGCTATCACGCTTCGCGTGGTAGTTGTTCATGCCATCACTTTTTCTCATAACTAGTTCTCATGTGGTCATGTTTCTCATGCGGTTACATTTCCCCTGGTATTCTCATGCGTTCTTTTATCATGCATTCACGTTTCTGCATGGCAGGTCCTCATGCGATTACATTGCTCCTCCTCATGCGGTGATGTTTATCATGCAATTTCTTTTTTTCGCATGGTAGGTTTCTCATGCATTTGCATTTCTCATGGTATTTTCCAATGCGTGATGTTCATCAGGCGTTTACGTTTTCACATGGTAGGTTCTCATGCGATCATGGTTAGCATGGTAGGTTCTCATGCGATCTCGGTTCATGGTTTCATGTTCTTGTGCTTCACGTGGCTCATGCCAGTCGTGTCCTGGTGTGGTTCGCGATTCATGTTCTCGTGCGATCAAGCATGATGTCATGTATTCACATCTTCTCGTGCACTCATGTTCCAGGGTGCTCATGTTGCTCATGCAATTCACATTTCATGCAATTCATGTTCTCATGTTTTTCCGTTTCTCATGCAATCCTACGTCTCTACTCTCCGTCACGTTACGTTTCTCACGTCATTCATGTTTACAGGTGTTAGGTTCCTCATTCAGGTTTCTGTCATGATGCCGTTACGTTTCTCACATTCTCATGCGATTTCAATCACGGTTCTCTTGGTATTTGATGTTTACGTTCTCATCGGGTGTGTACGTTTCATGAAAAAAAGGAAAAAAAAAAAAAAGTAGTTCTCATGCAATTGTTTCTCGTGATAGTTCTCATGCGATTCGTTTCTTGTGATAGTTCTCATGCGATTTGTTTCTCGTGATAGTTCTCATGCGATTACGTTGCTCATGCGATTTGTTTCTCGTGATAGTTTCTCATGCGATTTGTTTCTCCTGATAGTTCTCATGCGATTACGTTGCTCATGCGATTTGTTTCTCGTGATAGTTTCTCATGCGATTCGTTTCTCGTGATAGTTTCTCATGCGATTACGTTGCTCATGCGATTCGGTTCTCGTGATAGTTCTCATGCGATTACATTTCTCATGTGATTAAGTTTCTAATGCGATTGCGTTGCTCATGCGATTTGTTTCTCGGGATAGTTTCTCATGCGATTTGTTTCTCGGGATAGTTCTCATGCGATTTGTTGTTTGTGATAGGTTCTCATGCGATTCGTTTCTCGTGATAGTTTCTCATGCGATTCGTTTCTCGTGATAGTTTCTTATGTGATTTGTTTCTCGGTATAGTTTCTCATGCGATTACATTTCTCATGCGATTACGTTGCTCATGCGATTCGTTTCTTGTGATAAGTTCTCATGCGATTTGTTTCTCGTGATAGTTCTCATGCGATTTGTTTCTCGTGATAGGTTCTCAGGCGATTTGTTTCTCGTGATAGGTTCTCAGGCAATTTGTTTTTTCGTGATAGTTTTCATGCGATTTGTTTCTCATTATAGTTTCTCATGCGATTCGGTTATCATGGTGGCTCTCATGCGTTTACGTTGCTCATGCGATTCGTTCTCGTGATAGTTTCTCTTGCGATTGCGTTTCTCATGCGATTGCATTGCGCATGCGATTGCGTTGCGCATGCAATTACGTTGCACATGCGATGACGTTGCTCATGTGTTTTCGTTGCTCATGTGATTACGTTGCTCATGCGATTGTTTCTCGTGATAGGTTCTCATGTCGATTACGGTTTTCGTGCTTGTTCTCGTGCGATTACGTTTTTTTTTTTTTTCAGGCTAGTTCTTGGGCGATTACATTCCATGGTGTCTCTCATGCGATTACATTCTCATGCGTTACACTGTTCATGATATCTTCCCCTTCTCATGGTATTTCTCTTGCATTACGTTTCTCATGGTTTATGTTCTGATGCAATTGCATGGCTCAGGCTAGTCATGTTCTTGTGTGGTTACTGTTCATGTTCTCATACGAGCACGTTTGTCAAGTGTACACATTTCTCTTGCTATTTCATGTTCTCACGTTGCTCATGCTATTTAGGTTCTCTATGTTTTTCCATGTCTCACGCATTTCTATGTTTCTACTTTCCGTTTACGTTACGTTTCTCACGCATTCAGATTCTCAGGGTTACGGTTCTCATACAGGTTTCAGTCACGATGCTTTTACATTTCTCACGTTCTCATGTGATAAGCTTTTCATACGTTTAAGTTTCTCATGGTTTTTATGTTCTTAGGTTTTACGTTTCTCATGTTTTTGTTTCCCATGCTATTCATGTTCTCGGGTATGTACGTCTCATACAACTTACGTTCTCATGCAGGGTTTCAGTTGCGACATTTTCTAGTCGATAGCATTGGCACGTTTATTTAGGTTCATAGCGTTCACCGCTGGGGGGGGTCACCCATCACGTTTATGGGTGCTTACGGATTGAGATGAGCGTTTTATAATTGGCTTGTATGGTGGCAAGTCTCCTCATCCGTTTCTCATACGTTTCATGCATCTTGACATTTCATTTTCTCATACAATGACCTGACACGTCTTCAGGTTCATCAGGCCTGAGTGTACGTTTTTAATTTGCCTGCTACGCCTCAGGTTGCTCGGCCTTTGCAATTTTAGGGTGGTCACGTTCTCAGTCCAGCGGCAGTGGTCCTACACTCGGCTACATTTTATTTTTCATAGTCTGTGCATACATGTCACATTCATATCCTCACGTTAGTTCATGACCACCCTCCACTGCTGGGTTACCCGTCACGTTTACGGGGTACTGTCGGATTGAGATGTTCGTTTCTAATTGGCTTGTGCAGTGGCAAGTCCCCTCATCCGCTTATCACGGCTTTCATTACATACATTCATACGTCACGTGATCTCACTACTTGCATCACTTGCCTGACACGTCTTCAGGTTCATAGGCTTGAGTGTTACGTTTTTAATTGGCCTGATTTGCCTCAGGCTTGCTCAGCCTTGCTAGGTTCCTCGGACTGACACGTTTTACAGTCTTGTGCTATGTATTCTTTTCTGCTCTACGTCACTGCATGTGTTAATCACGGACACCTGCACAGGTAGTGGCGAGGGTAGGTTGGGATTTTCATTCTCCTGAGGTAAGTTGGGGCGTGTTGGTCATGTTTTGTTTTAACAATGTTCTTCTTCTTTGCAGAATTCATGTCATAGGCGGCAGATGTTGCAGATTTTGCCGCCATTCGTCCTTCTCCAGTTACGGGTTCTATACATGGTTGAACGCCCTCTTTGAACCTCCCAATTTAGCCTCCTCCTTTGTTACAGACGGAGCCTGGTCTTCAAGTCCTTTTTATTTAGCCTAGGAAGTCCCTGACTCTGGACTGGGATATCTTCCAGGCGTTTCTATCTCGGTATCCTGGGTCCTTTTCTCACAGACATTCAGTACCTACTTGCGTTTTTGTTTTCTTTTGCCACTTTCAGCTCAAACGGGTTTTCAAGCTGGTGCACAGTACAGTCCGGGCACCAGACTTTGGTGGATGTACTCAGGGGGAGGCTACTTTCCTTTCCCTAGTACTCCCTTCTCTGCTAGCATAGGGCTCAACATGTAGCCATTCCCTGCCGACTAACCAGGGTAGCACTTTAACATCCACTCTGGGCCGGCTTTCGGCACAGGTGCAGTTTCTTGGGCCAGTCATCGGGGGGGTCTGTATTCTTGTGATTGAGGAGTTAGATCGGCAATCGTCAGCATTCCTTCCGGTCATATCCTAGTTCCGCATGTCTGTCACAGGTATTCTTGCGTTGGAGGCTTTGGGTTATTTACAGTTCGTTCATTTCAATATCTTGGTCAGCTCATCCTACTGGTTTATTTTTGCCCCCTTTTAGGCATACTGACCATGTGACCCCGGCACGCCTCAGGTCACTTTCCCACCTCTAGGTCTATTTCCCTGTTTCCCCTCTGATCTTTCCCTAGCACGATTACCTGAGACTCCGAGTACAAGTGAAAGGCTGACTGCAGGTCAGCCTGGATTTGTAGGAGGAGTCGGGGGGTATTTAAACCCGTCCTCCTTCCTCCTTCTGGGCGTCGGTTTTCCTGTGTCCCACCCACCCATCCCCTTTTTTTATTGCTATTTCTTCTTTTACTTCTACTTGGGTATGCCCCCTTTTAGGCATACTGACCATGTGACCCCGGCACGCCTCAGGTCACTTTCCCACCTCTAGGTCTATTTCCCTGTTTCCCCTCTGATCTTTCCCTAGCACGATTACCTGAGACTCCGAGTACAAATAGAAGTTCATCCCTTTGATCTGCAGATGAATGAACAAAATAATACAAAAGTAACATAAGTCACATTATGTTACTTTGTTACTTTCTATGTTCCCCATCTGGAGCAGTGTTGTTTATAAACACTGATTCAGACTTTTTTGTCAGCTGAAGCTGTCGACACCTTCTCTGAGTAAACAGTGTTCCCGGGTTTGATTAATCAAAGTTGACAATTGCTCTATATTGACAGAGGGAGTTCCAACAGCAGGGCAGAGACACTGGATGTGCTGTGTACAGTGATGATGTTTTTTTGGGCGTGTCCAACATGTCTTCAACTAGTTAAAGTTTAACTCCCCTCTGGGTGATCTATGTACAATACGAGGATTTTAACACACCTTGTTTCAGATTCCTACTACCTTTTGTTATTCTGAAGAAATCCCTGTGTTTGTCTGTATCCATGTGGGAAAGTTAGTCTACTGACAGTGGTTTCATAATTATCAGCTGTGCATCTGCAAGGTGGATGACGTGATTTCCTTTTGGAAGTAGCTCACCAAAATTGACATTTTTGTTGCAGGTGATGCCTTAAATATGACTTGTATTTTAGGGCAGACTTCTGGGAAAATCAGAAAGCAAATTGCACAAGCAGGAAATTATGTTTCTGGGTGGGCGTTCTGTGTACATTCTTTGTACAGAACACCGCCAGGTAGCCATATTGCATTGCATTTTCAGAAAATTACAGAGCTGCAGATTAAAAATTAAACACATTTTTTTATAATGTGTAATTACAATATGACATGTGTCACAATTGTATACGCTTATTCTTTTTCTTTATTACCCTTTAAATACCTTTTTAGGTGACAACACATGTAATGTTTGTTGCGGTAAAGTACATGTTGTCGTCAACCAAATTTTAAAGAACTACTTCTCCCCAGAAAGGGAAAGCTGGCATGCAAATAATCTGGTTTCCTTAATCAAACAGGTTAGATTCTGTTTGTACTCTACATACTTAAATATTACTGGGAGTCAGAGCCGCTGATAGGGGGGACCACCAGTCCTCCTGTAGGGGGCCCGGGCTCACAGGTGGGCCCAAACAGCAGAGGGAATCAGTGCAGTTTATTTTAGTGAAAATGTTGTTTTGATATATTTGAGGGGGGGTTTGCCAGGTAGGTTGTACGGGGACCCGTGATTTCCAACAGCAGCCCTGCTGGGATTCAGCGAGAGTTTTTTTTTTATCTTAACTACCTCACCATTGTTTTATAAAGATTGGCACATGAATCTCATGACAAAAAGTGTCTATTATTATTATTTTTATTATTATTATACAGGATTTATATAGTGTCAACAGTTTGCGCAGCACTTTCCATCAGGGAAGACAGTACAGTCACAATACAAATCAATACAGGAGGGATCAGAGGGCCCTGCTCGTTAGAGCTTACAATCTACAAGGCTGGGTCAATTGGAACAAAGGGTAGTTAGCTGTGGGGGATGATCAGATGGACTCAAATGAAAATACAGTTGTAAGGTATGGGTAGCGTAGGCTTCTCTGAAGAGGAGGGTTTTCAGGGATCCTCTAAAATAGGTGTGTCAAACTCAATTTCATTGTGGGCCGCATCAGCAATATGAATGTCCTCAAAAGGGCCGGTTGTATCTGTAAGATTAGATGTCCAGCGCATCCCCTCCCCTTTACATTAGAAGTCAAGAGCCACCCCACCATCAGAAGTTGAGTCCCCCCACTCTCCCTTACATCACAGTGCACGCCCCTATTCTTATGCTGCTGCTGAAAAGAAGCTGGATGCATTGCTTTAAAGCAGAAAGTAAGGGTCTGGAGTAGAACCAGAGAAGGACTGGAGCTCTCCTGCAGCTGCAGGAGAGGTGCGAGGGCCACATGAAATGGCCTGAAGGGCTGTATTGGGCCCGCAGTGCTTGTGTTTGACACCTGTGCTCCAAAAGCTAATAAAGAAGGAGATAGATAGACAGATTGGGGTAAGGAGTTCCATAGGCTTGGAGAGGCTCTGAAAAAGTCCTGGAGATGAGCATGGGAGCAGGTGATGAGAGAGCTAGAGAGTAGGAGGTCTTGAGAAGAACAAAGAGAACGATTAGGGTGTTTTTTAGAGACTAGGTCATTGATGTAGCTGAGGGCAGAGTTGTGGATGGCTTTGTAGGTAATTGTTAGTAGTTTGAATTTAATTTGTTGGGTGAGTGGAAGCCAGTGAAGGGATTGACAGAGAGGAGTAGCAGAGACAGAGCGGTTGGTAAGGTGGATGAGTCTGGCAGAAGCATTCATGATGGACTGAAGGGGGGTTAGAGTATGCAGAGGTAAGCCAATGTGGAGGGAGTTGCAGTAATCGAGGCGAGAGATGACCAGGAAGTGAATTAAGAGTTTTGTGGTGTCAATGGTTAGAAAGGGGTGTATTTTGGAGATGTTGCGAAGGTTGAGGCGGCAAGATTTGGACAGGTATTGAACGTGAGTCTTAAAGGACAGTTTAGATTCCAGGACTACTCCTAGGACCTTGGCATGTGGGTATGGGCTGATAGTTGTGCCATCAATGTTGACAGAGATATCAGGGGAAGAGGCACGTGGGGGAGGGAAAATGATAAGTTCTGTTCTGGATAGATTGAGTTTGAGGAAGTGGTGCGACATCCAAACTGATATATCTAATAGTAAAATAGTGATACGTGAGGAGAATGAAGGAGTGGGTTGAGGGGTAGAGAAATAGATTTGAGTGTCATCAATGTAAAGGTGGTATTGGAAGCCGTGGGAGGCTGACCCAGGGAGGAGGTGTAGATTGAAAATAGGAGAGGTCCAAAAACAGAACCTTGGGGGACGCCAACAGAGAATGGAAGAGGAGAGGAGTACCAGCGAAGAGTACCGACACGTAGACCAAAGATGTGGAGTTTTTTTTTAAGGAGGGGGTGGTCAACCGTATCGAAGGCAGCAGAGAGGTCCAGGAGTAGGAGTACAGAATAGTGTCCCTTAGTTTTGGACATTAGTATATTGTTTGTTAGTTTTAGGAGAGCAGTTTCTGTGGAATGTTGAGGACGAAATCCAGACTGAAGGGAATCAAGAAGGTTATTATCAGCAAGGTGGACTCTCAGTCGGTTGTAGACTAGACGTTCAAGGAGTTTGGATAAAAAGGGGATCAAGGAGATGGGGCGTAGATTGTCAAGATTGGACGGGTCCAGTGAGGGCTTTTTAAGTATGGGGCTGACTAGTGCATGTTTCAAAGCGTTAGGGAAGATTCCAGAAGAGAGGGAGAGATTGAAGATGTGGGTTAGAGAGTGTAGAATAGAGCCAGAGGGTGAACGTAGCATTTGCGAGGGAACAGGATCCAAAGTGCAGGTGGTAAGATGGCTGCAAGTATTTTAGCGACCTTGTCTATATTGGTGGGGTTGAAAGAGGGAAGTAATGACTATACCTGCGAGCATGAGGTGTGAAGCGTGGAGGGTATCTGAACAGTAGAGATCTCCTCGCGAATTGCATCAATCTTCTGTTTGAAGTGATTGGCAATCTCCTCGGCAGTGAGTGAGTTACTGGGTGGAGGCAATGGAGGATGAAGGAGAGAGTTGATGGTAGAGAAGAGTTGACTGGGACGGGGTGATACGTTTTTAATGAGGGTGATGAAATAGGTCTACTTGGCAGTAAGGAGGCTGGAATTGTATGTTTGGAGGGCAGATTTATACAGAACAAAATCTATCTGGGACTTATGCCTGGTACACACGATAATTTGTCAGCATGAAAAAAAACGTTGTTTTTTAGCATGTCGAAAAAACAAAGTTTTTTTTAACTTCATCATTAAAACGATGTTGCCTACACACCATACACACACAAAAAAATGATCTAGCAAAGTGCGGTGACATACAACACGTACGACGTCAGTATAAAGGGGAAGTTCCATTCGGCTGCTTTAGCTGATTCCGTGTTAGTAAAAGATGGTTCACACTTTTTTGTCTGTTACAGCGTGATGAATGTGCTTACTCCATTATGAACGGTAGTTTTACCAGAACGAGCACTCCCATCTCATAACTTGCTTCTGAGCATGCGCGGTTTTTTACGTCGTTTTAGCCCACACACGATAATTTTTTACAACCCGAAAAACTACATTGTTTAAAACAATGTTAAAAAAATGCAACATGTTCGAATTTTTATTTATTTTTTGTCGTTTTTCAGAACCTGACAAAATGATATGTAGCCCACACACGATCATTTAAAATGACGTTTTTGAAAAACAAGGTTTTTTTCATGCCGAAAAGTTAACGTGTGTACGCGGCATTAGTATTGCGCCACTGGCGCTCGAGAGCACGGCTGTGTTTTTTCAGACTTCTAGTATCATCTGTTTGCCAGGGTTGAAGGGGACGGGCCTTATTCTGCGTGTAGTGAGGGGAGCCAGTCTGTCCAGTGATGCTAGAAGTGAAGTGTTGTAGACAGAAGTGGCTAGGTCGGTGCAGGACAGGGGTGCAATTTTGTCATAGAGGTGGTCAGTCAGTATAGAAGAGAAGGGTTGATATGGTGAAGGTTTCTACGAGTAACCGTTGGAGTGGCATTTGGAGGGAGAGGAGGCGGGGGAGAGAGTGAAATTAATAAGGTAGTTATCAGAGAGGGGGTAAGGATAGTTGGAGATGTTGCATGTAGTGCATAGGTGGGAAAAGACAAGGTCAAGGGTCTAATGGTTTTTATGATATTCTGAGCAGCAGGAGTGGCCATACACAGATCCTGTATTTATTACGCATGTTGTGTCATTTACCTTATCCACAGAAAAAAAAAGTTATTGCATTAAGTTTAGCTTTTTATGGCCTGTTCATAAAACAACCATGCAGTTCTTAACTGTGACTGTGTGTATGTTCTGAATGCAGTGCCGATCCTGACCTCCCTGGGGCCCTAGGAAAAATGACAAGTCACATTAAAGTTGAGAAGCGCGGGGGGGGGGGGGGGGGGCGCTGCCGACAGTGACATGTCACATTAAAGTTGAGAAGCAGGGGAGGGGGTGTTCTGCTGTCGGAAATGACATCTTACATTAAAATGAGAAGTGGGGGGTGCTCTGACTTCTTACCTCTTCTCCCATGCAGCCAGCGAGTTGAGAAGCGAGGTGAGGGGCTGAAAATGACTAATCACCAGACGGGGCCTCTAGTAATTTGTGGGGCCTTCCGCAGCTTTGCGGGGCCCTAAGCGGCTTGCATAGTGAGCCTGTGGGGGGATCGGCCCTGTCTAAATGCACCATTAGATAAACAATAACTCATTAGTTGGCCGTGTCATATATCAGAAGACCATTTTAAAGCACACATAATTTTGAGCACAGTCTTATCTTTTTTATTTAACTTGTTCACAAAGTCCCTAATGATATCGTCATCCCAGGATGATTAGTGAATTCACAACTTTTGCAATGGAAATTGCCTAATATCTAGAAATTCAAAGTATATGCTGTATTTTACCGACTGTACTATGATGATTGTGTGTTAAAAACCTACACATATTTGGCGATCTCTGTACTGGTGACTAATAGGAGAAAATACTTTAATAAAAATATCTTGAATTATGTTAATTATGCAACATATCTTTTCTCCTGTTTGGGCAAAAGTTTTACAAGAGCCCCAGTGTTCTTGAGGCCTTAAGAGGTGTGTTTAGGGGACAATAGAACCACTAGTTAGAAAGAGTGCTATATGCAATTGATCCCCTTAGGTGTTCAACACAATGAAGAACAAATATATATATATATATATATATATATATATATATATATATATATATATATATATATATATATATATATATATATATATATATATATATTAACCAAGTTCATAGAACAGGACCAAGTGCTATATGCAATTGATCCCCTGGGAAGTTTAACAACAACAACAACAACAAATTATAGTTATCCTTTGTTCCTAGTTTAAGTGTCTCTAGACTTGAAATATTATTTGGTATGAAATAATTCCACAAACCATTCACCCATATACTGTTATCTATCCATCAACATTAAGCATTTAAATGTTGTATTTTCACAGCATTGAAGGAGAACATTTTCTCTTGATGGCATATGAAGACTGCAGTATTCCTGACATTTGTCATTTTAGAACAGGTGTGTTCTCTCGGGAAACTGTGCGCTGGGGTCAGCAGGATTAACTGCACCTTCCATATGCTAATCCTCTCATCCTTATAGGACAGGCTCTCTTTTATGTGAAAGCTTTGACTTTGTGTGACTGTCAAATCAATTTCTTATTTCCTCACTAGAGAATTTGTGTAGACACTTATCATGTCTTCAGAATGACTAGTTCATCACTAGTTATTTAGACTGTTTAACTGTTTATTAGGCTGTAAACTGACAGATATTTTATCAATCTCAACAAAGGATCTACAGCAATGTATTGTACTGTTAGCCATTAATGAAACCATTAAACTGTGTAATCTGTAATTTACTGAATACATTGAGAGATATTAGGTGCAAGTATTTTTTTTTTCCAATTTTCAGTAAAGGACCCCATTAATCATTTTGAAATTTTCCAGCATGCTAATAAATGTTATGCTTTTTTGCTCTCATTAGCAGCATATGCTGTCTAGATATCTCAAGTGGTGCACATTTTTGTATGCCTTTCTTTACAAAGAAAACTGCTGCAGTGTTTAATTTCATATACAGTAGCTTTATCATAGATAGCAATGCATTCTGTTCAGGTACTCCTTTTCATAATCAGGAAATAATAGATAACTCCCAATCTTGATCATTTTCTATTCCTCCATAGAAAAACTACCTGTGCCCTCAAGATATGTGCATTGTATGAGTTAGTGAGAAAAGGCAGGTCTGTCCTGCAGTCTGGATGAGCATAGGTAGAGCTTTTACCACCCAGACTTCTGTGTAAGAGTTCTGTTCTTCTGCGGCAGCCCTGTAGCCAGCATATGTCTGGTATTCTCACATTAGCAAAGATTTTTTTTTTTACTTTCTTAATGGAAGGAACATTCACAGCAGTTAATTAATAGATAAGTCTGCAGACAAATAACTCCACAGTCCAATTATATCATTCTAGTTATAATTAATTTCATGGGTTTTCAACTAAATGCAGTACGATCCTCCTAATAAGCACTATTAAAAAAGTATAATATACATTTGTATTGAGACTATACCTCATATTTGTACTATGTGGTTTATATTATACTTTGGGATACATGTTATTTTATTACATCAGGCAAAATATGTTTTGATTAGAGGAGAAAACGTCAAGTTTATGAATGATTCTTTGGACTTGCATTTTGTTGTTTGCCAATGCATTTTATCATATGCTTTACTGGAGGTGCCCAGGATGGTGACATGTTTATTTATTGTTGGTACTGAAAACAGCCAAGTGACATAGCAATATTATGTCTGCAAACGTCCTCATTTGTCCAGGTCAAGACAAATCTAGCAGTAGTTAGTCATTCAACTAAACCACTTTTTCAGTTCTAATGCGTACCAAGAAAATGAATAGATAATCTAACTGAAATTACATGTTTCTTTACATGCTGATGGTATCCTGATTTATCAGGAAAACCCTAATCAATCTTCATTCCATGTATTAGCTCTATGGATAGAGTTTGCGATATTCTAGTGTTTCAAGGTCAGTTAGGGGAAATCTGTTGTTCTAGCTGGGCTCTGAAGCTGCCACCAAAATTCACCCTACTTCTCAACTTAAGGTAGTACACACATTTAAATACCTTAGCCTAATGGTACAGCATCCAATCCAGCAATACATACCTAACCATCTTATAATACTATTTATAGACATTCTCTGCACCAAGACCAAACAATGAATGGATCGATCTCCCACTGGACCTTATGGATCTTGTGAATCTGTAAAAAGCAGTTCCTCCCTAAACTTTTATATAATTTGGACAACCCACCTTGCACCATTCCCTAGAATTTATTTTTAACAAATAAACTCTAATTGTACTTTTTTGGAATTAAGGTACTCTCATATTCTCTCCTATTACCCTTCAAATGCTATCTGGCTTTCCTTAAATTTCATGTCTGCTATTTGGCAACATAATTAATCTTTCTAAAAGATCCTCACTCACCCTCATAAAAACTACACTAACACTTTTGTTATGTTGCTGTAGGGAGTCCTGGCCCACCTCTCCTAAAAACCCAATTGGGGAACTCTTATTTAACAAAGTTTCTCTCTATGCGTAGTGCACAGTCCTCTGGATTTTAAGACTCCACGGTAATGCCACGTACACACGATCGGTTCATCCGATGAAAACTGTCTGATGGATTTTTTCATTGGATATCCGATGAAGCTGACTTTCATCAGTCTTGCCTACACACCAGCAGTTAAAAATACGTTTGTGTCAGAACGTGGTGACGTAAAACACTACGACATGCTGAGAAAAATGAAGTTCAATGCTTCCGATCATGCGTCGACTTGATTCTGAGCATGCGTATATTTTTAACCGATGGACTTGCCCACAGATGATCTTTTTTTCGTTTTTTTATCGTTTTTTTAACCATCAGATAATTTTAAAACAGGTTCTAAGTTTTTTCACCGATGGGGAAAAAAAACGATGGGGCCCCCACACGATCGGTTCGTCCGATGAAAACGGTCCATCGGTCCATACAGGGCATTAGAATATGCAATCCCTCACACCAAATTTCTATATTACTAACAACTTCAACATGCAGCTTTTAGTCAATTTGGGTCTGATATGGTGGTCTTTACATTAAACCATTTAGAGAAACTGTCCCCAGATCATATAAAAATGATTTCCAGGTTTTATTCTACATTGCTTTCTGCTAAAACAGACCTCAATCTTGTCAGCCAATCTATATGACATGACTGCCTTAACTGTCAGGAGAGGACTGGGAGGATTTTGAGGAATCCTGCATGCTGTTAGTTACTGCATCTCTTTTAAATGAAAACTTATCCAATTCAAACTTTATATTCAGATATATTATACTCCTACTTTATACAATTTCAAACTCAGACACTACACTTTGTTTTTGTGCTTATGTTCAGCCAGCTGATTTATTTTGTGCACTATAGACATGCCCACATGGTTTTCCGAAATCAACCTTGGCTTTGCCCAATATACAATGTCCCAAAGAATGCTTTTTGGGATTGATGGAGTACCTCCAGCCTACTTTGCACGCTAAGAAATTATTGAAACTGAATTCCTATGCACAAAAAAAAAAGAAAACATACTATTGCCCTGGAAACAATTCTTTACTCAAGCTCCTTTAAAGTGGATTTTTTTTAATAATTCTGCTGTTGTTCTCCTATCTATACCTGCTTACATACTGTATATTAACAGGAATTCCCCCAAGTAATTTGAAAACATTTGGGGTTCTTGGACGTGTTCTATTCTAACTATTTAGGTTGCTATGATTGTGCTAGGAAACCACTTATAGTGATTGTAAAGTCTCAAGGTTTTTCTATGCATTAAGGTGAAAAACCTTCTTTGCTATAACTCCCCCCAGACCCCCTCCCTTTTTATCTAAGCCCGATCCGATCTAGCTATGTGCATGAGCCCAGGGGCTTCAGTCGCTGTCTCTCTCATTGTACAGTTTGATAGCAAGAGGAGCCATTGACTCATGCTGCTGTCAATCAAATCCAGTGACACAGGGAAGGGCCGAGTCCCCACTGTCTGTGTCAATGGATGCCCCAGCAGGACTCAGAAACGAGCCCACACAGGTGCCCCCAGGGAAAGTGGATTTCCGTAGGAGCACCAGATGAAGGGGAGGAGCCAGAATCGCTGGTGGGGCACTCTAGAAAAAGGAGGATCAGGGATTCTATGTGCAGATCCCACAGAGCAGGTAAGTATAGCATGTTTGTTATTTTACTATGCTTCTATTTATTTTGTTCTGCTGTACTGTTTTCAGCATGGCTATACATTTTGTCATCACTACTTTCAAGGACAAAAGTTTGTGAAATTGTTTTCACTGTAATGTTTTTATATCTAGAACTCAATAAATAGCATCTTAAAAAATTGCATATTGCTTGGAGAAATATCATTCAGAGATATACAAATAATATTCATGTATCCTCTTGAGAGTTTGTTTCACATCTGAAGAGTTAGGCCTCGTACACCCGAGGCAATAGATTTGTTCAAAACTGTCTGTCCGACCGATTTGAACAAATCTGTCTGTTTGGATTTTGGTTTGCTCGCGTGTACACACGAGCAAACCAAAATCCCCGCCAGCAGACGGCGCGCTGACGTGTCGGTGACGTGGCGGTGACGTTGACGCCGCCACGTCACCGCACCAGGAAGTAAAACACTTCCGCGCATGCGCCGAATCCATTCGGCGCCGGTGCGAGACGACATGTCTGCTGGTAAGTGTACTAACCAGCAGACATGTCGGGCGGACGGGTTGAAAATGCTTTGAAATCTGTCGGGTGGCCAAATCCGTCGGCTCGCCTGTACACACGATCGAATCTGTCTGCTGGGACGGTCTAGCAGACCGTTTCCAGCAGACAGATTTGATCGCGTGTACGCGGCCTAAAAGAAAAGTAAAAGAACCGTGGAAAAATATTTCATAAAGACACAATTAAACACTCAATAACTTGGAGAAGGTCCATTTCTTTGCCGTAATCATTGAGGCAATGCTTAGCCAAGTCTGTAATGTTTTAATCAATAATTCACTTTATAAAAAAACACACACACGCAGACAAAATAAGGTCAGACATTTCCACTCAATTGCCTACTGCATTTATTGTAAAAGGAGTGATGGAGGAAAAATGTGTGGATTGATATGTGTGTGGGTTTACTTTTTACTTAAAAGCATTTTTTTTCTGGGAAGGAAAGAAAACTCTTTTAGAGATCTTGCATGACTTTCTTCAATTTATTTAGAGACTAATCAAGCTTAATAAATAGTAATTATGCCAACTCCTTTCTGAATCTCCCTCTACTTTTTATATTTCTGGCATTGGTATGGTGTACAGAAAGTAGTGTAAGGTTTACTGCAACTACAGTAGCTACAGTACAACAAAGCATGTTCCTCTGAAGTTAAGCATTCCTTATTTCTACGTAGACCAGACTTGGAGAAATAATGGGCAAGATCCACAGAGCTCATACGCCGGTGTATCTCCTGATACACCGGCGTACTTTCAAATTACCCACGTCATATCATTAGTTTAAATCCTCAAACCATGATACGATGGCTTCGGGCTTCGATCCAAAAAGGCTTACATCTTCGTACGCCTTCGGATCTAAGCTGCAATATTTCTGCGCCCACTGGGTGGAGATTGCATCGTTTTCCGCGTCGGGTGTGCAAATGAGCTTTTTACGGCGATCCACAAAGTTACGAACGGTCATCGCATTCTCTTACGTCGTCGCTAGTCGGCTTTTTCCGGTGTATAGTTAAAGCTGCTATTATCCGGTCTATAGTTAGACTTGCCATGTTAAGTATGGCCGTCGTTCATTTCAATATTTTTTTTTTTTTTTTTGCGTAAGTCGTCCGTGAATAGGAATGTACGTATTTACGCTACTAAAAAAAAAACGACGTTTCGTCGTAATTTCGCGCAAGTTCGATCGCTGCAGGGACGCGCTTCATTTAAATGATTCACGCCCCCTACCCACGTAATTCAATTCCGCCGCGAGAAATGCACTACGCCACCGTACCTTACGGGCCGAAATCTTCCCGGATTCGACTTAGAGCCAGGTAAAATACGGCGGCGTAGTGTATCTCTGTTACACTACGCCGGGGCAATTGTATGTGGATCTGGCCAACAGTTTTTAAGGGTATTGGTGAGAACATAAATATGGAGCTGTCATCTTTATGACTACTTAGTGATTTGTTGACATAACACAAGCATAATCATATTAAGCCCTTTGATAATTGATATTCCCATGTTTGCTTCAGGTCAGCGGCTTGCCAAATACAGAAGCAAGATAGGTAGTACTGGAACTTGCACATTTGGCAAGTCAGCCATCACAGCTTACATATTTGGATGTTAAAAGTTTGCCTTTAATGCCTTGCTACTGATTTTTGTAACTTGCAATATTCTAAAATATCAGCACTGTCCATTGAAATATTTAGGGGTATTTTTCGTTGATATATCATATATTAATATATCTTCTATCTTATCTGTTCCTATAATTTACTATTCTGTTAGAGCTCTAATAATATTAACCACTTGATGCACAAATACGTACATGTACATCACTGTGTTCAAGCAGCTGCAGCTTTCAGCCATAAATTGTTTGTATTGTTTTTCTAAGCTGGTGATGCCCTACACAGTAAAAGCGATCCTAGCAGCTAGTTAGCCACGTGATCACTTTAACAAGCAGGGGGTTAGGTGGCACAGCACCTCTCACTACTTGTAAAAGCAATCCAGTTCTGGTACTATTCTGTGCTCTTTGTCCCACAAAGGTGATAAAAAACAAACAAATAAAGGACAGTGTAAAAATAAAAATAAATACTTAATATTTTTATTTTTTAGCGCCCCATCCCCCTGTGGTTGCGTACACAAGTGGAAGCATTTATACATCACATACACATATGTAAACAGTGTTTGTGCCACACATGAGGTATTGCAGAGAACAGTATAGGGAGAACAATAATTCTAGCTCTAGACCTTTTGTAACCCAAAAATAGTGAAAAAATCTATTGAAAGGGGAGGTTCCCCTAAAAAGAAACTCTTAACATTGCATGTCTCTTCTTAATTACATGTAGAATAGGCTGGTAGTTTAAAAAAAAAACGTCCGTACATACCATTTTCGGCATGTAGTCTCACCGTCGCTTCCGGGTCTGGCGGTCGGGGTAGGGCGTGCCTACTTGATTGACAGGCATCCGATCGACGCATACAGCGCGTCACGAGATGCCGAAAGAAGCCGAACATTGGTGCGCATGCGCCGTATAGAGCCGCACCAACGTTCGGCTTCTTTCGGCATCTCATGACGCTCTGTATGCGTCGATCGGATGCCTGTCCCCAAACATCATACCCGGAAGCGGCGGTGAGACTACATGCCGAAAATGGTATGTACGGACGTTTTTTTTTTAAACTACCAGCCGATTCTACATGTAATTAAGAGGAGACATGCAATGGTAAAAGTTTCTTTTTAGGGGAACCTCCCCTTTAAAGTGTTACCTATTCTGATTTTTAAGTACTGTATCACTATTCCACGAGCTTGTGCAATTTTAACCACTTCAACCCCCAAAGTATCTACCTAATTCCTGACCAGGCCATTTTTTTGCGATACAGCACTGCGTCACTTTAACTGACAATTGCGTGGTCGTGCGTCGCTGTACCCAAACACTGATACTAGCTATCTTGTTGACTAAAGTGACTAAAGGTGGGCCTAAAAAGGGCACTGCTGTTAAACATTAGCCAGTTAATGACAGGTATTGAGCATTTACACACCAATGTCATAGTGGGTGGTATGGGAATTGGAAGGTAATGTCTATGCACAACCATTTTACATGTATAGTGGTAGGTAACTTACTGCCATTCCCTTGTAAAATGAATCATGGAATACCTTATTCATTAATCACAGTTCATTATCCTCTCCATGCTCCAGTGCTGTCCCCAACTGTCTGGTCCTGTGCTAGTGGTCTTCTTCAGGCAGAATGACATGTCATTATGCTCATTTCCTGGCCTGTTTACAAACTTCACTAGGTGGCGTGTTATCACACAATCCAGGCTTATGATATTCCAGGACTGAATAATGCTCATAAGGCATTAGGTGGGTGCTGCCCAGTTCTGGAAGATTGCCTGTTCCCAGTCACCGCCAGGAGGAATAGAAGGAAACTACTGTGACATTTCCTGCAGGGAAAAAAATATTTGTAAATAAAATGTTAAAACAGGGAAGTGGGAAGTGAGGCTTGGCTTTGAGGGGGGTGGTGGTCGAAATGCTGGAGTTTGGCTTTAACCTTGGTGCATCTACTTATTCTCCTGTAAGTCCTGTGAGGAACTAAATTAGTAAGGCTATTGACTATGTAGAGCAAAGGGGGATTAAGGATTGTATTTTCTAATAACATATTAAAGAGCTTGCTGCGGACTAATAATCACTAGTAATCACGGTGAAACACCTACAAACATTTTCTTTGCTAGCTATAGTGTGTTTTTAGAGTGTAAGATGTAGGCCATTTTTAACAATTCTACTGTTTTCCTCCTGGGCTGTAAATGTGTCGCATGCAAATTAAATCTCAAACATTAATCATAATCACTTACCTGTCAAATTTGATTTGAAAACCAGCAGAGTACTACATCCTGCCATCTGGATTACCTGAATTTGACCTCTGCCTGAGAAAACATTAAGGATTGAACAAATGTGCCAACACATTTGTCTATTTTCCTATAGACTGTATAATGAGTAATACATTTATTTAAATTTTTATTAGAAAAAACAACTTTATTAAAAGAATGTACATGGTACAAGTATCCAGCACAGAGATATAAAGAGAGCAATATTAAGGCAATTTTTTTTGGAGCAGTACACTTCGAAGTTCATACATTATCATGTAGTAGATATACTATAGTGGAAGTTATATTCCGTTATGAAGTATAAGAGCAGGCTAAATACATAGGTGTAGCAAGGTAACAACTTTATGGGTTGTAATAAGAGGTATTTTGGTTAAGTGCAAGTTTCACCATTGGATAATCATCTGTCCAATATCTTAGTATATTTGAGTGGGCATCCTTTTTGTGTATAGATCAGTTTCTTATACGGGAGGGTATTCAATTTTTTTTCCAGCACTGGACTAAAGGAGGCAATGTTTGCATCCAGATCCGGGCCACTGTTTTTCTGGCCATGAAAATCGTTTCATGGAAGAAGGTAGCGAGGAACTTGTCAATATCCAGGCGTGGAAGCAGACATAGGCTCTAGGGCAATTGGTGAACCAATTTTGTCATACAAGAAACGAATCACCGAATAATCAAACAAACTCAGACCAAATGGTAAAAAGAGCCAGGTGCTGGGGTGCATAACAGGCACATTGGGTTATGAGTGGGTTGGAATTCGACTTTAACTCCATGAGAACCCCAGAGCCCAAAAACCCTGTCTGACCTGAAATATAAATCTCAACATTTGCACTTACCTTCTGCTTCCCACAACTACTTGTGGGGTCTTCACATTTATGGGTAGATTCAATGCTCAGTAGGGAATTGGGTGAGAGGGGGAGGCAACACTGGGTTTTGCCTAGAAGTTAACATTTTATATATGATTGGGATATTTGTTTGTGGGGTCTAGGGATGCTTTTAAAGTTTAAGGAAAGTAATATAGGCATATTAGGATGTCTGTACTACTTCATCCAGTTTTCCAATGGAATCCGTTACTTAACCGGTTTACGTCGGCAGAATGGCACGGCTGGGCAAAGTGACGTATATATACGTCACTTCGAAATTCCCGCCACGCAGGACCACGCCCCTGCCGCAAGCTCTGTGACTATGCATGTCAAAATGTGTCAAAACTTGATGTCCGTCGGTGTCCCTCGATCGAATCATAGAGCTGCAGAACAGGGAGATGCAATCTCCCGGTTCTGCCTAGTGACACTGTAACTGATTGTCTGTTCCCTGTGATCAGGAACAGCGATCAGTGATGTGTCACATGTAGCCATGCCCCCTAACAGTAACAATCACTCCCTAGGGCACACTTAACCCCTTTAGCGCCACTTACTGGTTAACCCATTCACTGCCATTCCCACTGCCAGTGTATTTTTCACAGTAATCAGTGCATATTTATAGCACTGATCGCAAAATGGTCCCAAAAATGTGTCAAAAGTGTCCAAAGTGTCCGCTATAATGTCGCAGTCATGATAAAAATCTCTGATCACCGCCATTTCTAGTAAAAAAAAAAATATTAAGAAAAATTACATAAAACTATCCCTTTTTTTTATAGACGCTATAACTTTTGTGCAAACCAATCAATAAACGCTTATTGTGATTTGTATTACCAAAAATATGTAGATGAATATGTATCGGCCTAAATTGAGCAAAAAAAAAAAAAAATAGTTTTTTTTTATATATTTTTTTGGGGATATTTATTATAGCAAAAAGTAAAACATATTGGGCCAGATTCAGAGATTATCGTAGAGTATCAGAAATACACTACGCCGCCGTTTTTTACCTGGCTCTACGTGGAATCCAGGTAGATTTTGTCCAGTAAACGACGGCGGCGTAGTGTATTTCTCCCGTCGCAATCCATCTACGCGAGTAGGGGGCGTGAAGCATTTAAAATAGGCGCGTTCCCGCGGCGATCGAACTGCGCATGCTCCGTTCGCAAATTTCCCGCCGTGCATTGCGCGAAATCACGTCGTTGCGTCGTAGTAGCGTCGTTTACGTACATTCCTATTCCCGAACGAGTTACGTTAAAAAAAAAAAACAATTTCAATTCGACGCGGGAACGACGGCCATACTTTACATGGGTTACGCACTGTTAGACCAGCAAAAAGCTCCTCTAACATTACGTAGCCAAAAAATGACGTAGGCGATTGCGAGGGACACTTGTACCTTCGTGGATCGCCGTAAAAACTAATTTGCATACCCCGACGGTGAAAACAACGCGGACTCCACCCAGCGGCCGCAAAAATATCGCAACGTAGATCCGAGGGCTTACGAGGACGTAAGCCTCTCGGATCGAAGCCCGAAGCCGCCATATCATGGTTTGAGGATTCAAACTAGTGATACGGCGCGCGAAATTTGAAATTACTCCTGTCTAACACCAGTTAGACAGGCGTAATCGCTCTATGAATCTGGGCCATTGCTTTTTTTTTTCAAAATTGTCACTCTGTTTTTGTTTATATCGCAAAAAATTAAAACCGCAGAGGTGATCAAATACCACCAAAAGAAAGCTCTATTTGTGGGAAAAAAAGGACGTACATTTTGTTTGTGAGCTACATTGCATGACAGCGCAATTTTCATTTAAAGCGACACAGTGTCGAATGGCAAAAAATGCACTGGTTTTTGGCCAGCAAAATGGTCCAGGGCTGAAGTGGTTAATGTCCGCTGTGAATATGTGCATTGAGGGGAAGGCATGATAGGACTGTGACACACCATAAAAAGACAGGAGGTTCTGATTGCTAGAATTTTACACTAAAGGAATATTGGGTTTAGTAGGATTGTGCAGTAGAATTATGGAACTATGGTTCAAAGTCAAGTTTTCTTGTAAGCAGGCCATATGTGGACAGATATTTAAACAAGAAAGGACCTTAGTTGAACACTTCTCCCCACTGTTCCTTTACTCAGGAATGCTTATGCTGAATAATTCTCTGACCAGTGCTACCAGTTTTTCTTTCAATTGCTCTTTCTTACATTTTTTCAAACAGTGTGCAGATCTGCTGTAGTGTAAATCAAATTGCATATTCCCTACAAGGACAGATCCAAGGTGTACATCTGCTACTTGGTGAATAGCTTTATTGGGATTCAGTAAACAGAGTTAATCTCCTCTTGGTTTGGTGATACGAAAAAAATGTGAATAAGCAGGATTATTTAACTGTTGTTTGTAATGGTAGAAATGAAAACTTGATTAAAATCAATAATTCTTGCTGCTTTTGAAATGAAAGTAATTAAAAAGTAATCACATTGTTACAACTTAATAAATATATTACTGTCAGTAATTAAATTTCATCTAACAAATACATTTATCATGTGTGGGTACTTTGCAATGAACATTCTTGGCAGTGTAAGCTCATTTTGACTTATAAAAATATGCATGGAAGTAAAAGTGCATCTTACTTGTTCCTTATTAGTGGTCACCACATATTCCTCACATTAGACTACTTTAATGCCAGGCACTTTCACCCCCTTCCTGCCTAAGCCAATTTTCATCTTTCACTATTGTCACACTTTGAAAGACAATTGTGCGGTCATGCACTACTGTACCCAAATAAAATTGCTATAATGTTTTTTTTCACACAAATAGAGCTTTCTTGGTATTTAATCACCCCTTTGTTTGTTTTATTTTGCTAAATAAACAAAAAAGACTGAAAATGTAAAAAAAAAGGTGTTTCTTTGTGTCTGTTATAAACAAATTCAAATAAATAATCTTTTTTCGTGAATTAGGACAACAATTATGCTGCTAAATTTGGTGAAGATATGAAGATAACCCAAATCAGTGTACAGGGTGGGCCATTTATATGGATACACCTTAATAAAATGGGAATGGTTGGTGATATTAACTTCCTGTTTGTGGCACATTAGTATATGTGAGGGGGGAAACTTTTCAAGATGGGTGGTGACCATGGCGGCCATTTTGAAGTCGACCACTGGGAAAGCATTTAAATGCAACAAGGCAGAAGCATGACTATTGGCAAGTGTTGATGAGATTTTGTTTCAGTCAGGAAGATTTTGTATTTTCACACAAGTTGTCGTAGTACAAACAGGTCAGAAGGGGCTGCAGCTAACTTAAACCTGTCAAATTCTAAAATATTCCATAAGTAAATCAAACTGATATCAAACAGATGCCATCAAAACAAGGCCAAAACTTATCGACACAGGCCCTATATGTGCTCGCAAATGTGGGACAGCATGTTTACACTGTTTCCAAATGCCTCAGAAAAGTACAAGCTCACTTTTGTTCTCGCATCACATGTTTTACTCACAACAATTAGAAGCCATAGCATAATTCATACTCACTGTGGTTCTGATAGATAGAACAGAATAGGCTGTGCACAGCACCTGTTCATTGTCTTCTCAGTTGCTTAGTACAAAACATGCTCGTGGTATGTTTGTTCTCGGCGCTGACATCTTGGTGCTGGTGTTCTTTAGCACATGATACGTTCTGGGTGATAACAATATATGTAAATCTTCCAGCTAATTTAGCTTTCATTAGCATTAAAAAGATCCCTACCTTTAACTTTCCCCTCGCCACACCTAATAACACTTTACCTAAACTTTAAAATAATTGCCCCAACCTCTAAACATTTAACCTCGAACCTGACCTAAAATGTAGCACTAACACGTAATCGTACCCCTAAAATTAGTCGTCCCCCCTTAAGCCCCATTAAAAAATAAACACTGCTTAAGTGTATGCAAATCTTAAGGCCGCATACACACCACTAAATAAATCCGATCAAATCAGTCTGACAGATCGTTTTGATTGGATTTGTCTGCTGGGATATATTGGTTTGATCGTGTACATACGATCAAACCAAAATCCCGGCCGGCAGACAGCGCGGAGACGTGGCGGTGACGTTGACGCCGCCACGTCACTGAACCAGGAAGTAAAATACTTCCATGCATGCGTCGTATCCATTCAACGCATGTGCGGACAGATATGTCCGCTGGTTAGTGTACTGGGTTCCCAGCAGACAGATTTTAAAGCATGCTTTAACCTCCTTGGCGTTTTTCCCGTGTCTGACACGGGGTAAAAATTTGCTGCTACTATTGTTGATCCCGTGTCAGACACGGGCTCGCCTCGCTGAATCCAGAGACTGTTTACTTACCTTCTCCCTGGATCCAGCGATGCATCCACGCTGTGTGAGCGAGCGGGTGCTCGCTCGATTCACACAGCGTCCCCGTGTGCCGCCGAGCTCCGTTCCCTGCGACGTTACGTCGCACGGGGACGGAGAACGGCGCCAAATTCAAAAATGTAAACAAACACTTTACATACAGTATACTGTAATCTTATAGATTACAGTACTGTATGTAAAAAATACACACCCCCCATGTCCCTAGTGGTCTGCCCAGTGCCCTGCATGTCATTTTATATAATAAAAACTTTTCTTTCTCCCTGCAAACTGTAGATTGCCCATAGCAACCAAAAGTGTCCCTTTATGGCAAAAATTGTTTTAGAGCAGCTAAAAAACAGCGATAATAAATTATAATCACTTGCAGAATTTAGCGATAGCGATCTGTGGGGAAATTCGTCATAAAAAAAAAAAATTATGACAGCAAAAATTCTGCAACTGAGCAAATTTCAGTGATTTTGATTTGATTACATTATTGAATAATTTTTACTATAATTATATTATTATTTGTTATAATTTTTTATAATTATTTATTATATTATAATTTTTAATAAAAAAAAAAAAAAAAAATCATACCCGGGATGCCTATTAGACTCTTGTTTAGATAGATTTAAGTAAGTACTTACTAAGAATTGCAGGCCTATAATACATAACACCACATTTCCTTGCAAAACAATTGCAACGCTTTTGGTACAAAATTCCAGACAGAATCATAACGCCAGGGAGGTTAAAATGTGTCTGCTGGAAAAACCTGTCTGCTCGCCCGTACACACGATCGAATTTGTCTTCTGAAACGGTCCGTCGGAATGTTTTCAGCAGATAAATTTGATCGTGTGTACGCGGCCTCACAGTAAACCTCTTATATCCGCTACAAGTATACCATTGACATTTTTTTGCTATATCGGTTCGATAAGTTAAAATAAAAAGTTGATAAGTTTGTCAGAAATTCAGAGTTGTTCTGTTTACACTTCCTGTGTTATCTTGGTCTACAGTACAAATAGTGCCTATGTTGTGGAGAAGAGGAGAGTAGGCGTGTTTGAGTAGTTTGAAGACAACTGGGCAGGGCTGTTCACAAAAATTCTGTGTTTTCAGACCACAACTGGATGAGCTAAATGTGTTTCTGACAGATCAACGTGTTTCTCTCAATACTTGCAAGGTCTTTAAGAGATAAAACACACTCTCTCTGCTCTCTGGTCATGGAGGCAACAACAGCCTGTGAGAAGACGAGAGTAGGTGGGTTTGCGTAGTTTAAAAAAGACTACTGGACAGGGTTGATACCAATCAGTTTACAAAAATGCTATGTGTTTTTAAACCACAACAGGATATCTGAGCTGAATGTGTTTCTGACAGATCAATGTGTTTCTGTTGATACTTGCAAGGTCTCTAAAGAGATAAAACACTATTTCTCTGCTCTCTGGCCATGGAGGCAATCACAGCCTGTGAGAAGAAGGGGTGGGCAGAGCTGTGCTGTGTGTGTCTATGGACACACACAGTGCGGCTCGGGATTGAGCCTGCATGCATGCATGCATGCAAGTGGCTTGCAGTGGGGGTACTTAGCAAGGGGAAGTGCCAGAAGTGCTAATGAAGAACCCCAGAAGAGAAGGATCGGTAGTTCTTTGTGCAAAACCATTGCACAGAGCAGGTGCATTAACATGTCTGTTACTTTATTATAAAATACATTTACAATCATTTTAATCCCCTAACCCCTGAAACAGATGCTATCCTATCCCATAAAATAGCCCCTCATTCTATACACTGAACTTATCCCTTGCTGTGATCCTCTAAGCCAAATCCTTACATTGAAAATGGTAGCTCTGTGTCAAGCTGGAAGCCACCAAAGCTTGCTATCTGCTTTTACTGTTTTTAAGATCCCTGATGCAAGAGTATACTTACTGTGCTCTGCAATCCTTGATGCAGAGCATACTACAGAGCTTACAGCTGTGCATCTGAGATTGTTGATGCAGAACATACTCACCATGTTTTTGAAATCATTGATGCAGGTCATACGTATTGTGCTTTTAAAATCCTTGCTGCACATTGTACTTACTATGCTTCTAAGATTCTAGATGTAGAGTATACTCACTGGGCTTCTAAAATATTCAGTGTAAAGTATACTAATTGAGATTCTGAAATCCTTGATGCAGAGCATAGTCATTGTTTATCTTAGATCTTCCTTGCAAAGCATACTCATTATTCTTCTAAAATATTTGATGCTGTGCTTTTGAGATTCTCAAAGTGCAGCATACTTACTATGCTTCTGAGTTTTTGTATGCATAGCATACTCACTGGAGCGTACTCACTGTACTTCTAAGGTACTCTATGTAGAGCCTGCTTATAGTGCTTCTCGAAATCATTAAACTTCATTTTTCTCGTCTCGTTGTAGTGTTGTACGTCACCGCGTTCTTGACGGTCAGAATTTTGTGTGACCGTGTGTATGCAACACAAGTTTGAGCCTAAATTCTGTCTGAAAAAAATCCACAGTTTTCTTGTCGGAATTTCCGATCATATGTACGCGGCATTAGAGAGCTTATGAGAGCTTCAGTGTAAAACATAATCGCTGTGCTTTTCAGATGTTCAATGCAAAGCATGTTCACAGCACTTTATCTATGATGCAGAGCATTCTCACAGTGCTTCTTAGATTGCAAAAGACTGTTCAATTTCTTTGTATATTTATAATATACAGAGTATAAGGACAATAATATGATCGATTCTCACAGACTTATATGGTATTTAATAGGCAATTAAGTCACATTTCATTTCTTTATGGCACACCGGTTGCATTTTTCCCTGTCTTGTATTTGTCTGTTTTTTCATTCCATTGCAAAGTAATTCTTAATCATTTTGACATTCAATTAGTTATGATGTCTGAATAATTAACATCGTAGCCAGAAAATGTATCGCCAAAATCTGCAGAGATAGAGAAACCTCTGGAGGAAAGATTTTTTTTTTGTTCCCAAAGTCAAAATATTTAAGTGTAGTTAAGTGTATTTTAAGCAGTTTCAGAAGTTACTAGCCATCGTTGGTACAAAAGACTGTAAAATGTGTTTTCTTAACCGAGTTTTGTTCCATTTGGCTAAAAATTGATGTTCTGCTGCTAGCAGTTTAAGCTAACTGTTCTATCTGTCAAGCACTGCCTTCTGTTGTTTTGTTTTATACGATTATTAGGTAGGTAACTTTTTGTGGTAAGCAACTATCCATTCCTAAGGAGTTGTATTTATTAAAAAACTTTAGTTTTTTATTATGGAACTGTATTAAAAACAGCAAGAAAACTGTAAAACCTACTATTGAGTTGTTTGAGACTGACAATCGTCTTGAAAGACCTTTTTTGAAACAAAGAAGAGGGGATGAATCTGCGCTACGGACAATTTAAATTGGTGATGTGTGAACGATTTAAAATTGAGGTGTATATAGCAAAAAGGAAATTAATTGATTAATATATTAAAGTGGCAGCCCCTGCATAAAGATCTGCACCTGGGTGGAGGAAGATATTAAGTGTAGATAGCAGGTGGTGGCGCCTACTTGTAGTGTTTAAATAATGTGCTAAGGGTCTTGTCACAAATAAATTAGGTGCATATAATATTAGATATAACGTGCTGTATAGTGCTGATCCTTGAAAGTAAATACTGGTAAATACAATATTAGTGATACATGAATATAGCAAAACAATGTGTATTCAAAACAAACATTTTTCCAAAAAATCCAATTTCCAATCCTGCTTCATGCAGAAAAATTAAGTTAAAACTATTTTCAATCTTGATTCATGCAAAGTAAGGTGCTAGGTGCTTCATGCAGGTACAACCGTCAGTGGATCACTCAGTGCTCTCCCCCAATGGTCCCGCACTCAACGGATCCAATCACCCCTACAGGGGTAACAGGCTCTCACAATAAGTATCCACACTGCTGTGTCTGTCAGGTTTTTTCATATGTAGTCTTTCCAACCTCTCAATCGCTCATAGAGGAGACAAATGAAAGCGCCCAATAGCGTGATACCGTTTCACAAAAATATATACTTTATTCTTACAAGAATGGGTACTCACATTTAGCATATAGTACAAAAGCCTTAAAAACGAGTGCTGTAGCTCAGAGGAACGATCGCTCTACCGGTTTCGTCGTACTGACGTCATCTGGCACGCTCCAGATGACGTCAGTACGACAAAACCGGTAGAGCGATCGTTCCTCTGAGCTACAGCACTCGTTTTTAAGGCTTTTGTACTATTTGTCTCTATTTGTCTCCTCTATGAGCGATTGAGAGGTTGGAAAGACTACATATGAAAAACCTGACAGACACAGCAGTGTGGATACTTATTGTGAGAGCCTGTTACCCCTGTAGGGGTGATTGGATCCAGTGAGTGCGGGACCATTGGGGGAGAGCACTGAGTGATCCACTGACGGTTGTACCTGCATGAAGCACCTAGCACCTTACTTTGCATGAATCAAGATTGAAAATAGTTTTAACTTAATTTTTCTGCATTAAGCAGGATTGGAAATTGGATTTTTTGGAAATGTTTGTTTTGAATACACATTGTTTTGCTATATTCATGTATCACTAATATTGTATTTACCAGTATTTACTTTCAAGGATCAGCACTATACAGCACGTTATATCTAATATTATATGCACTTTATTTATTTGTGACAAGACCCTTAGCACTTTTTTGAAACAGCCAATCTTATGATTCACAAACCCCTGCCATGCAGCTTAGGCTGCAGGGTGGTACCAGTCTTAACTTTGTATCTTCTTTTGTCACCTAGCTCCCACTGGCTTATAGAAAAAAAGAGCAGCATTGTATTGATCAGGTGCTCTCTGTGTTCTTCTCCTCTTGCTTGAACATTTTTGCCCACAACCCAAATTACTCCAAACATTCTCGATTGGCAGATTTGATCTATGCAAGAAAGTATTATAGCTTGCAGCATGTAACCTTCCACTGTGTGAGAAGCTAAATATAGATTTCATGTCATTTTTAATTTTCGTATGTCCTATTTTGTAAGCCTAGATCTTCTTCATGGGCTACTGTTTCTTTCCCTATATACCTAGCCAACTTACAAATATTGCTTATAAAAGTATTGCTTTGTATGGGTTGTTAGCATTAGGCAAATACAAAAGTGAAAATTCAGCGCTGGGATATAAACAAATACAAATGAAATACAAATAAAAATATGCAAGCCAGCACTGAGGATAAATTCATAGAAAATAGTTCTTACCTGGACAGTTTCATGTGATAAAATCACCTTTTTGGACTTGGATATTTTTAAAAACGATACCAAGTTGCAGACCAGGAATTATTTTAAAGCCACGGACCGTAATGGTTACATACCCCTGACCAGTTGCCACCACAGGCTCTGGTTATGTAATATCCCTAGGGGCCAGTTCATGAGATTACACAGGAATTGCACCATTGAAGCAGATTTTATATCACAGTCACAGGTTCTTGCTAAAAGATTTGTTCAGAAAGGCTATTCTGCCTCTGATATAGATCAAGAAATAGAAAGGGTACGCTTAATGAATAGGGATGCCATTATTACTGACAAACCATCCGACATAGCAGCCACTGATGTAAACATCAACCACAAAATCCTACTGGATTACAATATCCAACATAAAAAATTCGAACGGATAATTGTTAAACACTGGGCAGTTTTAAAAGGTGATGCTGTTCTGGGACCGGTCCTGCCAGATCGGCCTCAATTTGTCTATAGGAAAGCTCCAGGGGTCATTGACCCACCAATGATGCCCAGACCTAGGTTATTCAACTTCCTATCAGGCTTTTATGCCTGTGGAAGATGTGCCACATGTAAACACGTGAAGAATAACATAAAAAAACTGAAAACTTTTTGTTCAACTGCTACCTGTACCGAATACACTATCAAAGAGCTTGTCACTTGTGACACTGAAGGTGTTATTTACATGTTAGAGTGTGAATGTGGGCTGCAATATGTCGGTTGCACCTCGTGCTTTACTGTACATGTGCGTGTAGGCGAACACATCAGCTGTATTAAACGAGGTGTCAAAACACATTGGGGCAGATTCACAGAGAATTAGATTCTCGTAGAGTATCAGAAATACACTACGCCGCCGTTTTTTACCTGGCTCTACGTGGAATCCAGGTAGATTTTGTCCAGTAAACGACGGCGGCGTAGTGTATTTCTCCCGTCGCAATCCATCTGCGCGAGTAGGGGGCGTGAAGCATTTAAAATAGGCGCGTTCCCGCGGCGATCGAACTGCGTATGCTCCGTTCGCAAATTTCCCACCGTGCATTGCGCGAAGACACGTCGTCACGTCGTAGTAGCGTTGTTTATATACATTCCTATTCCCGAACGAGTTACGTTAAAAAAAAAATATTTTCAAATCGACGCGGGAACGACGGCCATACTTTACATGGGTTACGCACTGTTAGACCAGCAAAAAGCTCCTCTAACATTACGTAGCCAAAAAATGACGTAGGCGATTGCGAGGGACACTCGTACCTTCGTGGATCGCCGTAAAAACTCATTTGCATATCCCGACGCATGAAAACGACGCAAACTCCTCCCAGCGGCCGCAAAAATATCGCAGTGTAGATCCGAAGGCTTACGAGGACGTAAGCCTCTCGGATCGAAGCCCGAAGCCACCGTATCATGGTTTGAGGATTCAAACTAGTGATACGGCGCGCGAAATTTGAAATTACTCCTGTCTAACACCAGTTAGACAGGCGTAATTGCTCTGTGAATCTGGGCCATAGTGTGTCAAAACATTTCAGACAGCACCATGATCGTAACCCCAAAGGTCTGAAATTCTGGGGAATCGAAAAAATGTTTAAACACTGGAGGGGTGGGCATTTTATTCGCCAATTGAGCCGTCGCGAATCTTATTGGATTTTTGAGCTCAAGGTTTGCCTCCCCGAGGGGCCTTAACGTCGAGTTTGATTTAAACTGTTTTATCTCCAATCGTTAGTAATAATGGGGGTGATTTGTATATTTGTTTTAAAAACAATGTTTTTAATAATTTTTAAATATTAAAAATTATTAGGCTTTTTTAATATGGGATCTTCTATAGGTTATTTATTATTAACATGTGATTTTATTATTCAGTTAGAGATATAATTTTATTGCTGCTAATAGCTATTGTAAAGTGGTGATGATCGTGGATGACGTCCGCTTTTTTATAAATGAAAATTTATAATTTTTTCATAATTTTCTGTGGGTGAATGTGCTGGTAGTTCTTGTGATGCACCGGACCTTAATATTTTGAATTTTTTGGTTTTTATTTCCTTATTCCATTAAGTTTGATTGGGTCCCGTTTGCCTATCCATTACTGTTTTAGCCATTCACTTCCGCATCGCTGTGACTCTTTTGACCTTGCCCCGGATGTTGTTGCCTATTGTAGTTCCTTTATTGGCCGCACCCATGAGCGCTCTGATTGACCACTGAGTCACACGAATATCATATATATTCTGCCATTGGGGACGTCTGGCGTACTCCCTCCACCTGACGCTGATGAAGTCCCGCCCACGGGACGTAACGCGTACGTAAGGGGAGGAGCTACGCATGACGTCACCCCGATCATCGCCGCTGTGAATCGTGACCTACACTGTTACAGCATACACTCGGCTCATGAGTGTTTTTAAATGTGAGTGCCCATGTTTTATTCTTATACACATTAAACCGGTTTATACAGAGAGCACTAGATATCTTCTGTGTTTCCTCTTATATATGGTGGTCCGCTGATATCTGTATGGTATGGTGATTCTGCTTGGAGGTTGGATCTGATTGAGATTTTTTGCTGATATGCTTTGTGACTCTCACGGGTCGAAGCAATGAGGTGAGAGTCCATCTTGCTTGTGGTGGTGGATTTACTTTTTGGTGTCTCCTCTTCACCTTCACTCCTGCTGGATTTATTTGTGTGATTCACTTTCACATAAGGACATTATTTGTGGACACGTGGACATTTAATTTCACTGGCTTACATCTATATTCATATTTATATTATTTATTGTTTATTTTAATTTTTGCGCTGCACTTCTTCACTTTAATTGTTAGCATTAGGAACAAACTTTCATGTTTGAAAGACAGTTCACCTTTGTCAGGAGCCTGTGGGCAGATTTTCCAGTTTATTTAATTCCATTTTAGAGTGTTGTAATAAATAGCTGCCTGATTGCTATAGTTCTGAAAAAGCCTCCCTGAGCCATTACATCTGCCCTTGCATATGCAGATGATGCACTTACCAGAGGCATAAATCAGGTTTATCCCTATCATAGATCACATAAAGAGTTTATACTAGCACAAATGAGTCCACGTTTGTGTTTGGAAAACGAATATTAGAACTCTCCTGATAACTCGTATCATCACAGATAGTATTTAAATGGAAAATTAAGAAAAACAGCTCCTTATCAGAAGCCAAGATCCCTGAGGAAAAAGACAGTATACTCTTTACTGACAGCTTTGTAAAGTATTACGGCTATTGTCGGTTTAATTTACTCTACTATGTGATCTAGCACCTTGTATACAGCGACATTAAAAAGAATATAACAAAAGGAAAGAATAATTACAGGGAACTGCTTTAATGAAGGGATAGAAGAAAAGAGTATGCAGTTGATTTAAATGAATATTCCAAATGCTTTTTAGCTTTATATACATTTGCGTAAAAACTATGTTTTAAACAAATGGTGATGGTTAGCCACTGGACTTCACAAAAGTACCCAAAGATGTAACTAAATTTAAACTCTGAGAAAAAAATAATGAACATTCGCTATGCAAAAAGAATATTTCTAATGATAGGTTTCCTATGTTTGGATGCTGCCACATTAGGTAAAACTAAATTGAATTCTAACCGTACACTACTATACTACTATTTATATATATATATATATATATATATATATATATATATATATATATGTCAGTTTAGGCACTTGTGTCAGTAAGCACTGAATGATAGAACATTTTCCAACATTTCTTTGTGAGCCCCAACCCCTGTCCCCTGTCCCTGTCCCCCTCATTGAGCCCACAAACTGAATAAAACGCGGCTGGTACTTGCTGGACAGCTTTAGCTCCTTCACTGGTGCTTCAGATCTCTATACTTTTATAGAGAGAAAGCAGTTCTAATGCAAACTCCTGTGTAAGTCATTAACCAGGTAAGACCTGGACCATTATGCAGGTAAAGGACCTTGCCCCTTTTTGCGATTCGGCACTGCGTCGCTTTAACTGACAATTGCGCGGTCGTGCGACGTGGCACCCAAACAAAATTGGCGTCCTTTTTTTCCCATAAATAGAGTGTTCTTTTGGTGGTATTTGATCACCTCTGCGTTGTTTTTTTTTTGCGCTATAAACAAAAATAGAGCGAGAATGAAAAAAAATCTATATTTTTTACTTTTTGCTATAATAAATATCCCCCAAAAATATATAAAAAAACATTTTTTTTCCGCAATTTAGGCCGATACGTATTCTTCTACATATTTTTGGTAAAACAAATGTTTTACTAGTAATGGCCGCGATCATAGATTTTTTTCGTGACTGCAACATTATTGCGGACACATCGGATACTTTTGACAAATTTTTGGGACCATTGTCATTTTCACAGCGAAAAGTGCTATAAAAATGCACTGATTACTGTAAAAATGACAATGGCAGTGATATGGTTAACCACTAGGGGGCACTGTATGGGTTAAATGTGACCTCATGTGTGTTTCTTACTGTAGGGGGGTGTGGCTGTACGCGTGATGTCACTGATCGTCGTTCCTATGACAGGGAACAGACAATCACTGACACTGCCACAGAGAAGAACGGGGAAGGTTTGTTTACACTCATCTCTCCCCGTTCTTCAGCTCCTGTGACCCAATCACAGGACACCAGCGCCAATTGGGCCTGTGGGTCCCGCGGGCGCGGTCACGGAGCTTTGGAACGGGTCACGATTGCGCTGGCACGCTTGCGACCCATGGCTGGGTTTCTTAAAGGGGACGTACATGTACGCCCTTGTGCCCAACCATGCCATTCTGTCAATGTATATCGTCGTGCGGCGGTCTTTAAATGGTTAAAGATAATGTTAATTTGTTAAATTGTTTATGCCCAATCCAACCACTATGTGTGTCCATAGCCTGACTACAGTTCTACTTTAAAGGGGTTCCTTGGGTTGCAATTGTTTAAAAATATAATTTATTTCAGTAATTCAATTCAAAAAGTGAAACTTTTATGTATTGTATACATTTGTTACACACAGAGTAAAATATTTCAAGCATTTCTTTTATTTTAATTTTGATGATTATGGCTTACAGCTAGTAAAAACCCAAAATCGCAGAAAATTTGAATAATAAGACTAATGAAAAAAAATGTTTAATACAGAGATGTTGGCTTACTGAAAAGTATGTACAGTATAGTATGCATTCAATACTTGGTTGGGGCTCATTTTGCATGAATTACTGAATCAATGAGATGTGACATGAAGGTGATTAACCTGTGGCACTGCTGAGGTGTTATGGAAGCCCCAGCTCATGTGCATTCTGGGGTCTGGTGTCTCTCATCTTCCTCTTGACAATACACCACACATTCTCTATGGGGTTTAGGTCAGAAAAGTTTGGTGACCCATTAAGCACAGTGATACCATGATTACTAAACCAGGTATTGGTACTTTGGCAGTATAGGCAGGTGCCAAGCCCTGCTGGAAAACAAAATCAGCATCTCTATAAAGCTGGGCAGCAGGGAGAAGCATGAAGTACTCTAGAATTTCCTGGTAGAGGGCTGCATTGACTATGGACTATGGACCAGCAGGTGACATGGCTCCCAAAATCATCACTGACTGTGGAAACTTCACACTGGACCTCATGCAACTTGGATTCTGTGCCTTTTCACTCTTCCTCCATACTCTGGAACCCTGATTTCCAAATGAAGTGCAACAGTTACTTTCATCTGAAAAGCAGACTTTGGTCCATTGAGCAACAGTCCAGTCCTTTTTCTCCTTAGCCCAGGTAAGACACTTCTGACATTGTCCCTAGTTCAGTAGTGGCTTGACACAAGGAATGCGACAGTTGTAGTCCATGTCCTGGATATGTCTGTGTGTGGTTGCTCTTGAAGCATTGACAGCAGTCCACTTCTTGTGAATGTCCTCCAAATTCCTGTATGCCCTTTGCTTCACAATCCTCTCAAGGCTGTGGTTACAAGTATACTCTTCTGGACACCTGCCAAGTCAGCAGTCTTCCCCATGACTACTAAACCAGACTGAGAGACCATTGAAAGGCTCAGGAAACCGTTACAGGTGTTTCAAATGAATAAGCTGATTAGAGTGTGACACCTTGGCCCAGATTCACAGAGCGATTACGCCTGTCTAACTGGTGTTAGACAGGAGTCATTTCAAATTTCGCGCGCCGTATCACTAGTTTGAATCCTCAAACCATGATACGGCGGCTTCGGGCTTCGATCCGAGAGGCTTACGTCTTCGTAAGCCTTCGGATCTACGCTGCAAACTTTTTGCGGCCGCTGGGAGGATTCTGCGTCGTTTTCAGCATCGGGATATGCAAATTACTTTTTACGGCGATCCACGAAGATACGAGCGGCCTTCGCAATCGCTTACGTCATTTTTTTGCTACGTACTGTTAGACCAGCTATTTGCTGGTCTAACGGTGCGTAGCCCATGTTAAGTATGGCCGTCGTTCCCGCGTCAAATTTTATTTTATTTTTATTTTTTTACGTAACTCGTTCGGGAATAGGAATGTCCGTAAACGACGCTACTCAAAAAAAAATGACGTAACGACGTGATTTCGCGCAATGCACGGCGGGAAATTTCTGAACGGAGCATGCGCAGTTCGATCGCCGCGGGAACGCGCCTATTTTAAATGCTTCACGCCCCCTACTCGCGTAGATGGCTTGCGCCGGGAGAAATACACTACGCTGCCGTAGTTTACTGGACAAAATCTACCGGGATTCCACGTAGAGCCAGGTGAAATACGGCGGCGTAGAGTATTTCTGATACTCCACGCGAATCTAATTGTATGTGAATCTGGGCCCATGTGTCTACCATATTGAACATTTTCACAATATTCAAATTTTCTAAGATACAGTCCGTACGAACAGTGCATGCGCCGACCGTGGACGTAACCCAGTGCGCATGCTCCGACTCATGTCCGATCGAATTCCTAAGATACGTCGAAAAATGCCTCCAACGTGAACGTAACTTACGCACATCCCTATTCGCGTACGACGTACGCAAACGACGTAAAATTAGACGGCTGTTCCGAATGTCCATACTTAACATTGGCTGCGCCTCATATAGCAGGGGTAACGTTACGCTGGTCGTACGCCTTACGTAAAAAGTGTATATTGATACGCCGGGCACAAGTACATTCATGGATTGGCGTATCTAGCTCATTTACATATTCGACGTGGGAAATCTACGGAAGCGCC
This sequence comes from Rana kukunoris, assembly GCA_029574335.1. Classification (NCBI taxonomy): domain Eukaryota; kingdom Metazoa; phylum Chordata; class Amphibia; order Anura; family Ranidae; genus Rana; species Rana kukunoris. The sequence continues at coordinate 561,859,637 of CM056049.1, read as the reverse complement.
ATCTAGCGGCAAGCATATATATGCAACTAACATAAGACGGCGTAAGAGACTTATGTCAGTCTTATCTTAGCAAAATTCCGGCGTATCTTGTTTTGTGAATACAAAACAAAGATACGACGGCGCATCGTAGAACTTACGCGGCGTATCAATAGATACGCCGCCGTAAGTTCTTTGTGGATCTGGCCCATGATATTCAAATTATTTGAGATGCACCCGTATATACACTATAGTGCCAAAAGTATTGGGACACCTGCCTTTACACGCACATGGACTTTAATCACTTAAGGACCGCCTCCTGCACATATACGTCGGCAGAATGGCATGGGCCCCGGGTCCTGGTCTGAAGCTCCGGGACCGCGGAACCCGATCGCCACTGGAGTCCCGCGATTGGTCCCCGGAGCTGAAGAACGGGGAGAGCCGCGTGTAAACACGGCTTCCCCGTGCTTCACTGTGGTGGCTGCATCGATCGTGTCATCCCTGTTATAGGGGGACACAATCGATGACGTCAGACCTACAGCCACACCCCCTACAGTTGTAAACACACTTCATACGCACACATAACACCATCAGTGCCCCCTGTGGTTAACTCCCAAACTTCAACTGTCATTTCCACAGTAAACAATGCATTTTTTGCTGTGAAAAGGACAATGGTGCCAAAAATGTGTGAAAATTGTCCTAAGTGACCGCCATAATGTTGCAGTCACAAAAAAAAAACGCTGATTGCCGCCATTAGTATTAAAAAAATAAAATAATAAAAATGCAATACAACTATCCCCTATTTTGTAAACGCTATACATTTTGCGCAAACCAACCGATAAATGCTTATTGCAATTTTTTTTTACCAAAAATAGGTAGAAAAATACGTATCGGCCTAAACTGAGGAAATTTTTTTTTTTATATATATATATTTTTGAGGGATATTTATTTGAGCAAAAAGTAAAAACATTGCATTTTTTGTCGCTCTTTTTTTGTTTATAGCGCAAAAAATAAAAACCACAGAGGTGATCAAATACCACCAAAAGAAAGCTCTATTTGTGGGGGAAAAAAGATGCCAATTTTGTTTGGGAGCCACATCGCACGACCGCGCAATTGTCAGTTAAAGCAGCGCGACAGTTAAAGCGACCCTTTGCAGCTATAACAGCTTCAACTCTTCTGGGAAGGCCCTCCACAAGGTTTAGGAGTGTGTGTATTGAAATGTTTGACCATTTTTCCAGAAGCGCATTTGTTAGGTTAGGTATTGATGTGGATGAGAAGACCTGGCTCACAGTCTCTGCTCTGGTTTATCCCAAAGGTGTTCTATTAGATTGCGGTCAAGACTTTGTGCAGGCCAGTCAAGTTCCTCCACCCCAAACTCACTCATCCATGTCTTTATGGACCTTGCTTTATGCGCTGGTGCACAGTCATGTTGGAACAGGAAACGGCCATCCCCAAACTGTTCCCACAAAGTTAAGAGCATATAATTGTCCAAAATGTCTTTGTATGCTGATGCTATAAGAGTTCCCTTCACTAGAACTAAGGGGCCAAGCCCAACCCCTGAAAAACTACCAAACACCTTAACCCCCCCCCCTCCCCCACCAAATGATTTGGACCAGTGCACAAAGCTAGGTCCATAAATACATGGATGAGCAAGTTTGGGGTGGAGGAACTTGACTGGCCTGCACCCGATAGAATACCTCTGAGATTAATTAGAAAGGAGAATGCAAGCCAGGCCTTCTCGTCCAGTATCCAATAGACACACTCCTAAACCTTGTTGACGGCCTTCCCAGAAGAGTTGAAGCTGTTGTAACTGCAAAGGGTAGGCCAACTCAATATTAAACCCTGCGGACTAAGCCTGGGATACCATTAAAGTTCATGTGTGTGTAAAGGCAGGTGTCCCAATACTTTTGTTAATATAGTGTATATTTTTTCCATAACATCATTATAAAACAGTCCCTGTTTCATTGTTTGGTACAGGATCCTTCGACTAAATAATAAAAAAGCTTTAATAAAGTATGACTGTTAAATTTGGGTAAAAAATGCTTTCCTACTTTACTGTTAAAAAAAAAAAAAAATGCTTTCCTGCAACTTTACACTCTGATTTCCATGTGTGAATGTGTGAATCGTAGAGATTCATTCCTAATAATTAGAGAGTGTAATTTCAAATTTTCAATGTCACTAATGATTTCATTCAAACATTACAGTCCTGTGTGTTTGATTGTTTTTTTTTTTTTTTTAATTTATGAAAGTTAATCAGTTATTTGAGATTCAGGTTGGATGTCAAATTAAAAAGGTTAGTTTGCTCTGGTCATATTGGCTGGTCTTTAAAGGCACAATAATACATTTACTGTGCTACTAGAGGTTGTCTACAGCTACATTTATTGACAGAACCAGAAAACACTACCTAGAAACTGTAAGCACAGAAAGTACATTTAACATTGTGTAATTAGACAACTTACAAGCAATTTTATGCTTTCTTCTTGTGTACATATTTAAATCTAAATTCCTGATCTGCAACATGTAACACATGCAGTACATTAAAGGGCTACATTAAGTTATTTACTGACGTGACAGTGCCTGATATTTCAAGACAATTTGCTGCAAAGCAGAGAGAGAAAGGAAAAAAAAAATGAAAAACAAGTTTTCCGCCCACACAGACTACTCAATCAAATGTCATTTTGCTGCACATGGTGACGTCTCTACTCATTTTCTTGCCACGGTGTAAAATAACATTAGGGAAGACAATATACACAGGAAAAATGTGTTTGTACTTCGCATCGCACCTAAAGCTTTGCAATTATTCAAGGCCTGAATGTATTTAGGTTTTATGGACTGGTACTCTATTTCCCTCCAGATAATCTGATAAAGTCTTCATTTATTAAAACTGTGCAGAATAGACAGTTGTCTCAGCCATGATTAATTTGACCTGGGTGAGTGGTTTTCTGAAGAGGGGGGGGGGGGGGGGCTGGCAGTTGCTGCTTAGTGTTACAGCTTACTAATAATGTCCTGAAATTAGCTGTTGTTTTCTACATTAATGTACACTTTTTACCCTAAGTTGATTTATTATTGAAAATTACACTTCACATGAATCACCACATATTACGTTATTATTTTAATAAAAAAAGTACCACTTCCTTGCCATAAATAAAGTTCTGTTCCCCAGCTCTATCAAGGCCAAATTAATCTTCACATTTTATATGGTATAGGTCATGGGTCTTAAAACTATGGCCCTCCAGTTGTTCAGGAACTACAATTCCCATCATGCCTAGTCATGTCTGTGAATGTCAGTGTGTTACAATGCCTCATGGGATGTGTAGTTCTACAACATCTGGAGGGCCGTAGTTTGAGGATCCCTGGTTTAGGTACTGCATTTCCACAATACACGTTTAGATACTCCATAGAAACAGTATTCTATTTAAATCACATGTCTTTTATGCGGCAGTAGCACTCATGCAACAAAATGGCAGATCCTAGCCAGCTTCTGTTTGTAAACAGGCATAAGCCAACAAGATCTCTCATCTTGTGGTCAAATATTGTCATGAACATATTTGGTCAATGATATCACCCACCAACCCTACATGTTCACATACAGAAGCTGGCTAGGTATCTGCCATTTGTGAAGAGAGAAGTGGTGGGTGAACATCAGCAGCAGCGAGTCATAAAATAAATAGGGTTCACTAGAAATGTTGTTTCTTGATTTGTCCCTTTCATAAAATCAATTCACTCAAATGAATGCAATGTTTGAAGTTTGATGCTTCAAACACAAATGTAAAATGTTTAAGTACAAAAAAATAAAAAAATAAATCAGCAAAGCGTTAATAGGGGGCTAAAATGTTTATGTATTTATTTATGTATCTATCTATTTTGTTATTTACATATAGCAATAATTCATGAATGAACGTTATAATAGTCGTTTTCATTGAGATGTCAAACTGATATTTCAGTTTTGCATATTACACAGGGAAAACAGAACACAATCCTCTCTGTGTCATCATTCAAGCTCCTTGCAGTTGGGAAGTGTGTTCTGTTTACCAGGAGCACAGAAAGCTCCTGATATCGAGCAGGCAGCTGTCACGTTGACAGTAGAATAGAATGTGCTAGTTATCTAACTAGTTGCATAGTTTGAAAGCTCAGTCCTGCACAGTACAGGGCGCTGCAGAGACTGGAGAGGCCTCCTGTCAGGAGCGTGTAGTGCTCCTGATCCTTCACAGCTGCTGGTCTCATTCCAGCATCCTAGTTTTAGCTGTTATACTTTCTCTTCACCTGTACACCTGCAAGGTGATTGATGTGGTCAGTCTCTGGGTGGAGACCAAACGTGATTTAAGCCAGCCAAGTGTGCAGTCTCATACTTGTGATATTGCGTTTGTAACACGTGTTCCAAGCTTTCTCTTGTCTGCCCTTCTCTGATGTTTTAATTCCCTCATTGACCACCTTGGATTGAATATCCAAGCGCCCAGAGGCGATTCAGTTCGCATGTGCAGCGCTATATAAGTTTTCATTCAGTTTTCATTCATTCATTCATTCAATATCGACTACTCTCTAAACTCTGCTTGCCATTCATGAAGTAAATATTCCTTTGCTATAAATCTGAATTAGATGTAGAAACTCTTGAGTGCCTGTACATACCTTTTGATCTTCATGTATGTTCTAGAAGATCTACAATTCATTGTTGATTTTTCAACTTGAGGGGTAACCTGAGGCCACGTAAACACGACCGGTCCATCCAATGAGAATGGTCAGACGGACCGTTTTCATCGGTTCACTGCTGAAGCGGCCTGATGGTCTGATGTGTGTACACACCATCAGTTCAAAAAACGATCGAGTCCACAAAGACGTGCAGAGAAAAATTAAGTTCAATGCTTCCAAGCATGCGTCGACTTGATTCTGAGCATGTGCAGGATTTGAACCGATGCTTTTGCATACTAACCATTGGTTTTGACCGATCGGTAGGTGTCCATGGGTCCGATATTAAAGCAAGTTCTAAATTTTTGGACTGAAAGACAACAGACTGATGGGGCGTAAACACGGTCGGTTTGGACTGATGAAACGGAACTTCAGTCCGTTTTCATCGGTTTGGACTGATCGTGTGTACGCGGGCCTCGGTGTCAAATAGGGATTTATGGTGGTTCAGTAGGTGTGAGCAAGAACTCAACTTTATTTGCAAATGTCCTCATTTTCATAATAGTGTGTCCCCAGGTTTTGGGGGCTCCCAGGCTGCTTCTAAACATAATCTAAAGGTGAATTAGGCAACCTGTGGGTACCTAAAATTTGTTTTGTCTTGGAACAGCTAGCAAAAAAAAAATCTAAGCCTGTCAGTAGCTAAGTTCAGGTAAATGTTGAAGGAAATGTACAGTGTGTACTCATTTAAAATACGTTAGTTTCTCGGTACCATACACCATAGGTGTGTGCACCCTTTGGCATTAGGGTGTGCACCCCAAAGCTCAAAACACAAATGACTTTCCCTGCAACCTCAGCTATACAGGGCAGTGAATGAATGGGAGTGCTCTGTGCTGAGTGGCTTCCTGTTCATTCACAAACTGAAGTTCAGTAAACACAGTTAGTCAGTTATAAATGGAAACAATGAGCGAGTGTGTTCACTATGTTCATTTAAAAAAGGAACTATTTACTAGTCACTTCTCCGCTCTCTATCCTGAAACATCTTCCACAGCAGCTGGGGGAGAGGAGAGCCAGCAGGGTGGGGGGGGCTAACAAGAGGGGAAGCCCGGGCAAGTAGGGGGAATCGGCAATGCACATAGTGATAAGGGTGTGCCCAGGCACACCTGCCACACCCCCTGCGCAGGCCTATGCCATACACTGATATGGGTATTTATATGAATGGACTGCTTTTACATTTAGTAAGACATTCTTAAGTTATATTCATGGTAAATACATTATTTTAGTTATATTGAAGACTCTTATTTTAAAGGGTTATCACAAGTTAGTCATGTATTCTATAAAGGGAAGGGATATGGTCATCTGATCTGTCATGTATGCCCCAGCTGCATCACTGATGACGTCACATCCGCCATGTGTCCTGAACCTGGAAGACTCAGAATTCTTGCAGGGGGCACCTCTCCATGAGTGCACATAGTGTGTCCCCCCTTTCATTTCTGTGGGAGTCATGGTGTCTGGATTCCCAGAAAGTGAAGGATAGATGAACTGCATTTATACTGTTATCCTGTGAGTTGCTTAATAAATCTTAGTAAAGCTGTAAGCGCAATAAAATCTTGTACTTTTTATTCACCACTTCCTTAGATGGTTGTTTCCTCTTTTATTGTTTGGACTGAAGCCCTGTACACACGGGCAAGAATCTCGTCAGGAAAAAAACGTTGTTTTTCCAGACGAGATTCTTGGCAAGAATCTCTTGCCGCCCGAGTATACAAACTCTCCTTTCAAAAGAACCGTGGTTCTCTTGAAAGGAAAAAACGCGGTGACGTCATTGCGTACGACCAGCAGTTTTCTTGCTGGTTCTTGCCGAGTAAACCGAGCGTGTGTACGAGGCTTAATACTGAGCCTCTTACTTGGCAGAAACTACATTTTTTTCTCACCTTGAAGAAATACAAATGAACCAGTAGTGCAAATTAAAATAAAGTTTGACGTAGAGCTAAGATCAATTCGATCCCTGTATCTTTTTTTTCTTTGCAAGAATCCTGTATTGGTGTTGAAATGGGACTTTGAGGGTTCTAAATTATATTAAAAAAAGTTAACCTTCTGTTTCTACTCACTGTATGTAAAAAGACTCCCCCTAGTTCAACAGCAATACGTAATTTCAGCAGGTTCAGATAAAGTTACATTGTACACTACATACTGGTATTTAAAGCTTTTGTTACCATAAAAAAATGGATCCTATTCCTTTAAAGCATGTTATACAGCACAGTGCCTGCCTGCTTTTGACCTCCCCCTGTAAACTGCCCACTGTTTATCATGGCTGCTGGGTCTTGACACTGGTCAGTTTACATGACTCCGTCATGCGTAGCCCTGCTCTCTCCCCCTTCCCCTCCCTGCCTATCAGCTAGTGACAGTGCCCGCCCCTCCACTCCTGCGGCTAAAACAACATTTACATTTGCATACAGTAATCTCTATTCCCTAATGCTGTGTGCCCCTGTGTATATGCTTTATTAAAGAAATTATGTCTATATCTCTGATTTCAGAGCAACGATCAGTGCTCACGTAACTGGCCCACTCTCTCCTCCCAACTGACATCAGCAGGGGTTTCTTGGACCCCCCCCCCCCCCCGCTGCAGCTGTCAGACGGGGAGTTGATCCCAGATGGATTGGTCAACAGTCGTTTAATCGTGTAATTTAAAGATGATTTATATTGAGTTTAAATTGAAAATAGTACAAGAACACCACAACAGAGTCAATGAACACAACTGTAAAAGACATTAAGGTGGTCTATGGTATGCCATAACTATCAAAGTAGGGGTGTGCAGTAAAGACATTCTTGTACAAAATTTAGGAAGGGGGTTGAGGATGCCTCTAAGTAAAATACAGTGGTGATTTGCCTCAAAAATGGAGGAACATATTGACATTACCAGATCGTATGAAATAAATAGGCAATGTTCTGCTTGAAAGCATAAGTAAGCATAGTTTAATTCCTCATTTGTTAATATCTGCAAAGAATAATGTTTCTTTACATTGGAAGTCATCGTTAGCCCCACACATTATACTCTGCTTTAGATAGATAGATCATATAATGTGGGATTTTTTGAAGATCATCTATGAAGAGGATTATCTATAGATTACTACAGACTTGTGGTCCCTTGAGTTATTGATTTAATGACCAATCTAGGGTTGCACCGATACCACTTTTTTAAGGCCGAGTACTCATACTTTTTTCAAGTACAAGAAAGGCTGCTCCAGGTGGGTAAGTCTCTGGTTAATCCCCACACACACTAGTCAGGTGCTAGCTTAGCTCGCATGCTGTGTGTGTAACATGAAGAAATAATTCCGGACGGCTGCACTTCCAAAAATCCTTTTATTGAAGCTTCATATGACAAGTGGTTGACAGATGGAGCATTGGACAAAGTCGTAGACACGTTTTGCACAAAACGCGTCTACATCTTTGTCCCTGCTCCATCTGTCAACCACTTGTCATATGAAACTTTAATACAATGATTTTTGGAAGTGCAGCCGTCCGGAATTAGTTCTTCACTTTTTTCAAAGTTCATGGAGAGAGATCGGAGGAGCACAGAGGGGGAGCGGAGCACGGAGGGGGGCCGGAGCACGGAGGGGGACTAGAACACGGAGGGGGAACTTAGCACGGAGGGGGTTCGAGGGGGAGGATATGGGGGACAGTCAGGGGTGATTGTGCAGCGCTGGAGGGGGGTTACAATCACCGAACTCCCTAAATAGATTTCGATAAAGCAGCTGAAAGCCATGGGGGGGGGGGGGAGAAGAGGAGAAGCGCCTGTTAGCTGCTTTATTAAAAATGTATAGGATTACGCATCTGAGCATTTGCCCGAGTACTGGCTCATATCAGCACTGATACAAGTAACGGTATAGGCACCAATACTAGTATCGGTATTGATGCAGCCCTAGACCCATCATATATTTGCATGGAGATATTACTATTATCTTATAGATGTCATCTGGGTTTAGGGGGAATAGAGACACCCCCCCCACCTTCCTTTTTACCTCTATCTTTCTCTTTCTTATTAGTTTATTTTCTTTACTGTATATATTATTATGTCATACCTTGGCTGATGTTTGTGTTTGCTGTCTATTTGTAATTTTAAAGTATAACTAAAGGCACAAGTTTTGGATAGAGTGGAGAAGGATTAGAATGTGCCCCCGTTAAGGAGATTCACCCTCCCAAATTTCGGGTTGTCCCCAAAAAAGCAATAGAGGGGAAATCTTCAAATTGGGACACTAGTTCTGGTGACATATTAACTATTTAGTAGAAGCTCTCTAGCAGCAGGCACTTCAATCCTACCTTTAGGCTGCATCACATGCCAATTTCTTAATGTTTTTTTTATGGTTCTGCCACGTGTTTAGGAAACTGGTCAGTGCTAATAAAAGTTACTGTGCCAAATATATTGTGTGGGCTATTTGCCCACTACATATTACAGCTTGGTGCATTTTTATAATTGCTTACTTATTATGAGAGCTTGCGGCACTGGTTATTAGGCTCCTTCTCTCCAATTTAAAAATGTTCAGGTCTCTTTCAGAGAAAACCAAAAATGACAATAGTCTTCTTTAAAATTAAACTAAAATGACACAATTTTCCTTAGAGTTATAGATCCCATGAATTGAAAGAGTCTAACCAGAGATGTGCTTGGTAATGTTTAACCACTTAAGCCCCAGACCATTTCGCTGGCCAAAGACCAGGCCACTTTTTGCGATTCTGGACTGCGTCGCTTTAACTAACAATTGCGCGGTCGTGTGACGTGGCTCCCAAACAAAATGTGAAAGAAAAAAGAATGAATCTGCGCCACAGACAACTTAAATAGGAAATATAGTGATGGTTAAATAATTAAGTAATTAAGTAATTAGTTATAGTGGCAGCCCCTGCATAGAAAACCCACCTAGGTGGGAATGAGTATTAAGGTAGAAGATAGCAGGTAATGGCGCCTACTAATAATTATATATAAATAAAAATATTAGTGCAAGAGGTATAAGATGTATCCAAAATCAGTGATGGTACTGTAACCAGATTAGTGCTAAAAATACTAGTCCTTGTAGTGATGTCAATTCTTAAATAATATATGAAAAATGAAAAATGAAAAGATTATTGATATTCAGTGAAGGTACTGTGACCAAAATTATGTGCTAAAAGTGCTAGTCCTTGTAGTGATGCCAATTTTCCAATATTATATATAATGCACAATATATGAAAAATAAATGAATGAAAAAAATAATATATAAAAAATCCTAGTAATAATAGTCCATATAGTCCAATCAAAATCCAGTTCCTAATTAATCAAAATTAATGATGAGTGATTCAATAAATAAGTGCTCCTAAATGAAATTGATGATCATAATAATAGTCCAAGAACAATATTTTCAAGATTTGCTTCGTATAAAATAAATAAAGTGACAGGTGCTTCATGCAAGTATAGCCGTCAGTGGATCACTCAGTGCTCTCCCCAATGGTCCCGGGTTTTACCGATCTGAAAGCGAACGTTCTTATTTTAATACAAAGCCTCTAGTGTCAGGACTTCGGTCTGTAAAAATCTCCAATATGGAGGACGCTTGAAAGATGGGATCCTTTTCGACGTAAGATCGCGGGTTTTTTCCGACAGAACGTCCGTCGATTCCAACACAGGAGCCTCTAGTGTTGGGACTACGGTCTGAAAAATCTCCAACATGGAGAACGACCGGATGACAGAGTTTTTTCCCGACGTAACGTCGGAGTCGTTCTTTCGATGCAACGTCCGTATTTCCGACACAACGTCGACTGTAATATAAATAAGGAAGTGCTGAAGGCTCAGAGGCACGCTCCAGACGACGTCACAACGACGAAACCGGTAGAGCGATCGTTCTTCAGAGCCACAGCACACTTTTCTCAATGCTTTTTAACTACATGTAAATTGTGAGTACCCATTGTTTTGTCAAAATAAACTTTATTTCTTGTGAGACGGTATCACGCTATTGGGCACTTTCATTTATCCTCTCTACAGGGAGTGCAGAATTATTAGGCAAATTAGTATTTTGACCACATCATCCTCTTTATGCATGTTGTCTTACTCCAAGCTGCATAGGCTCGAAAGCCTACTACCAATTAAGCATATTAGGTGATGTGCATCTCTGTAAAGAGAAGGGGTGTGGTCTAATGACATCAACACCCTATATCAGGTGTGCATAATTATTGGGCAACTTCCTTTCCTTTGACAAAATGGGTCAAAAGAAGGACTTGACAGGCTCAGAAAAGTCAAAAATAGTGAGATATCTTGCAGAGGGATGCAGCACTCTTAAAATTGCAAAGCTTCTGAAGCGTGATCATCGAACAATCAAGTGTTTCATTCAAAATAGTCAACAGGGTCGCAAGAAGCGTGTGGAAAAACCAAGGCGCAAAATAACTGCCCATGAACTGAGAAAAGTCAAGCGTGCAGCTGCCAAGATGCCACTTGCCACCAGTTTGGCCATATTTCAGAGCTGCAACATCACTGGAGTGCCCAAAAGCACAAGGTGTGCAATACTCAGAGACCTGGCCAAGGTAAGAAAGGCTGAAAGACGACCACCACTGAACAAGACACACAAGCTGAAACGTCAAGACTGGGCCAAGAAATATCTCAAGACTGATTTTTCTAAGGTTTTATGGACTGATGAAATGAGAGTGAGTCTTGATGGGCCAGATGGATGGGCCCGTGGCTGGATTGGTAAAGGGCAGAGAGCTCCAGTCCGACTCAGACGCCAGCAAGGTGGAGGTGGAATACTGGTTTGGGCTGGTATCATCAAAGATGAGCTTGTGGGGCCTTTTCGGGTTGAGGATGGAGTCAAGCTCAACTCCCAGTCCTACTGCCAGTTTCTGGAAGACACCTTCTTCAAGCAGTGGTACAGGAAGAAGTCTGCATCCTTCAAGAAAAACATGATTTTCATGCAGGACAATGCTCCAGCACACGCGTCCAAGTACTCCACAGCGTGGCTGGCAAGAAAGGGTATAAAAGAAGAAAAACTAATGACATGGCCTCCTTGTTCACCTGATCTGAACCCCATTGAGAACCTGTGGTCCATCATCAAATTTGAGATTTACAAGGAGGGAAAACAGTACACCTCTCTGAACAGTGTCTGGGAGGCTGTGGTTGCTGCTGCACGCAATGTTGATGGTGAACAGATCGAAACACTGACAGAATCCATGGATGGCAGGCTGCATGAGTGTCCTTGCAAAGGACTGATTTGTTTTTGTTTTGTTTTTGAATGTCAGAAATGTATATTTGTGAATGTTGAGATGTTATATTGGTTTCACTGGTAAAAATAAATAAATTAAATGGGTATATATTTGTTTTTTGTTAAGTTGCCTAATAATTATGCACAGTAATAGTCACCTGCACACACAGATATCCCCCTAAAATAGCTAAAACTAAAAACAAACTAAAAACTACTTCCAAAAATATTCAGCTTTGATATTAATGAGTTTTTTGGGTTCATTGAGAACATGGTTGTTGTTCAATAATAAAATTAATCCTCAAAAATAAAACTTGCCTAATAATTCTGCACTCCCTGTATGAGCGGCTGAACGGCTGGACAGATCCCATGTGAGAAAACCAGGCAGACTTTTGAAGTTTGGATACTTATTAAAAGAGCCTGTTACCCCTGTAGGGGTGATTGGATCCGGTGAGTGCGGGACCATTGGGGAGAGCACTGAGTGATCCACTGACGGCTATACTTGCATGAAGCACCTGTCACTTTATTTATTTTATACGAAGCAAATCTTGAAAATATTGTTCTTGGACTATTATTATGATCATCAATTTCATTTAGGAGCACTTATTTATTGAATCACTCATCATTAATTTTGATTAATTAGGAACTGGATTTTGATTGGACTATATGGACTATTATTACTAGGATTTTTTATATATTATTTTTTTCATTCATTTATTTTTCATATATTGTGCATTATATATAATATTGGAAAATTGGCATCACTACAAGGACTAGCACTTTTAGCACATAATTTTGGTCACAGTACCTTCACTGAATATCAATAATCTTTTCATTTTTCATATATTATTTAAGAATTGACATCACTACAAGGACTAGTATTTTTAGCACTAATCTGGTTACAGTACCATCACTGATTTTGGATACATCTTATACCTCTTGCACTTATATTTTTATTTATATTTAATTATTAGTAGGCGCCATTACCTGCTATCTTCTACCTTAATTCCCAAACAAAATGTACATTCTTTTTTTCCCACAAATAGAGCTTTCTTTTGGTGGTATTTGATCACCGCTGCATTTTTTCTGTACTATAAACAAAAATAGAGTGACGATTTAAAAAAAAAATCAATATGTTATAAATATCCCCCAAAAATATATAATTTTTATTTATTTTTTTCCTCAGTTTAGGCCGATACGTATTCTTCCACATATATTTGGTAAACAAATCGCAATAAGCATCTATAGGGGTATAGGGCATAGTTTTATGGCATTTTTATTAATATTTTTTTTTTACTAGTAATGGCGGCGATTGGCGATTTTTATCGGGACTGAGACATCATGTCAGACACATCAGGACATTTGACACCATTTTGGGACCATTGTCATTTTTTACAGCGATTGGTACTATAAAAATGCACTGATTACTGTAAAAATGACACTGGCATTGAAGGGGTTAACCTGTAGGGGTGCTGAAGGGGGTAAGTGTTACCTAGGGAGTGCTTCTAACTGTTAAGGGCGTGGCTGTGACTGATCGCTCAAACATGTCCGACGGACCGTTTCCAGCGAACATGTCTCATCGGGTTTTGGTCCGATGGCGTGTACACACCATCGGACGAAAATCCCCTCGGGCTGAGGACGCGTGACGTGGCGGTGACGTTGACGCCGCCACGTCACCACTCCAGGAAGTAAAATACTTCCACGCATGCGTCGAATCCATTCGACGCATGCGTGGAGATTTCTGTCCGCTGGTTAGTGTACTAACCAGCGGACATATGCGACGGACATGTCTCCGGCGGACAAATTTCAAAGCATGCTTTGAAATTTGTCCGCTGGGAAAACATGTCCGCTAGCCCGTACACACGATCGGAGATGTCTGCTGAAACGGTCCGTCGGACCAGTTTTAGCCGATAAATTCAATCGTGTGTACGCGGCCTAACAATTAACTTTACTTATTTGCTTGCTTTGATCTGTTAAATATACAATTGAAAGTGTTTTGTTATATCTGTTCAATAAATGCAGAAAAATACCTGTTGATCGTTCCAAAATTCCAGGGGACTGATCATCCTGTGCACTAAAGAACACACCCCCCCCCCCATGCTATGGTGAGGAGAAGTTCTTCTGAAAATGTTTCATGTCCTCTGGTGACAATGCCTATCCTCCACAGATACAAAACTGTGAGTGAGAGTCACAGTCCATACTGGGTGTGCAGTCTATACTGGGTGTGCAGTCTATACTGGGTGTGCAGTCTATACTGGGTGTGGACGAGTGCTGCAGCCGCACCACCTTCAGTGACAGTGGGAGGAAAGAAGTCTCTGTCCCTGCTCTGCCATCACTCTCCTTCCTTGCTCCAAACTTCCCCTGATCCAGCATTTGATGTAAATGTATTTATTAATTTAGTGCTGTTATTATATTCTCCTAGTTTAATTGAGTTTTTAAAGGAACTGCAGGCAGATCTACATTTAATCTGGTTGTGTATTCATTAAATGTAATTTTAAAGAGTATTTTAGTCATTTTTAATATTAGCTTCATGTAATATACTGCATGGCAGGACTCAATCTGGGAGAGTTAGGAATATCAATTCAAACTGTAACTGAAACTTCAGTTTACATTTTTTTTATGTATTTGAAAGTTGGTTTACTAACTGAGTAAATTAAAGCTCATGCTGCTTAGTAAATGTGGTGAATATAAGTGAAAATTCACTTTGCAAAGAATATGCTATTAAGTGCAAGGTAATTGATTATTGCTTCTACCTGATTGGGTGATTGAATTCAGCGACGTTTCACCTCATTCGATAAGCTAAGTGAAAATCTACTTTGCAAAGTAAAAATTAACATGGTCACAGTGTGATTTTTCACTTAGCTCAGCGAACGAGTTGAAGCTATGCTTCACTCATCGAATAATGGCCAGGAAAAAAATCTTGTGTTTTAGGCTTCATGTACACTTGAATCCCATTTTGCTTCCGGCAGTCAAAACGTTCCTATCCTGAACACGATTCTTCCATGTTGAGGAGAAGGAGATTAGAGGAGGTTGAACCTCTTCTAACCTCAGCAGTTCCTAAACAATCCTAAATGCCTATGTCTACATTGACACAGGCTTTTATGGAGTTGAGTTTAGGAGCTTTGGCAAAAAAACGCCAAAAGCTCCTAAACTCAAGTTTGGGAGTTGCTATTGTACATGAAGCCCAAAAAGATTCTTTGAACATGTATATTCTTTGCAAAGTGAATTTTCACGTAGCTTCTCCATGTTTTCTAAGCTAGATGATAAGTAGGGAAAACCTTTGTGCTCTGACAGCATGCTACAAAGAAGGACCCCTCCCTGCTTTCTATGTGGAAGCAGTGATCTTTGTGCAGAGGTCCAACATGCTTCTCTGCTGACTCAGAGCCAAAGCTGTCCAATCAGCAGGGAGCATAAACATTGTTGATTACAGAGCTATGGATTTTATGGGGGTGTCAACCCTTTGCAGACTACTGTTTTCACACAGAGTGTATGCTGGCAGAGGACAGGCTATCTTTATCCTTCTCAGGATAGCTTTTTCAGGACTTCCTGTTATTGGATGACAATTGTCTTCTAGTTCTTTTATGTTGTCCCCCAGTCATGTGTACCTTTTGATGGACATTCCATAAGACCGTGGTGGCACAAACATCGGAAAACTATGTTTCTTCTGTTCTGCGCATGCGTGGCCATTCGATGGAACATCGAAAAACATCAGAAAATTACGTAATTGCCGTTCTGCGAATGCGGTTTCTGACTAACAAACATTTTTGACTCAAGAACAAACCTAAAGTCCCTAACTTGTTCCTAAGTTGGGGACCCCCTGTATAGGCCAACTGATAAACATTTCTGTCCTAGTGGTCCCCTTTATCGGGAACTAACTGAACCAGGGAAGGAAACCTCTCACCATACTTGCAGTTTTACTTAAAGATCCCTGGAATAGCCAGGCTAAAAGGGATCGGCCTTATTATCTATGAAAGAGAATATGTTATCTATCATTTCTATGTATAATCAGAAAGTAAAAAAAAAAACATCAGAACATCACCAGAAATTCCTATAGGAGGGAAAAAATAAAAAGAAGAGTGGAAAATTATGAGAGAAAAAGGAAAGAAGGGTAAGAAAAGGGGGGGGGGTTTCAAATTTTGGAACAGTATCAGAATACTAGCTAGCTTTTCTTGAGTCATTATCCAAGATATATATTTTTTGGCTTCCAAGAAAGAAGGTTTAGGTTTCTTCCACGCTTTGGCAATTATAAGCTTGGCTCCTGTGAGAATAAAATGGATTAGTTTTTGTGTAGTTTTTGGTATTTGAGATATGTGAGCATTTAGGAGAGCTATTGAAAGAGACCTAGAAAAACCTGGCAACCAGTGACCTTGGAAATCATAGAGAAGATTTTGCCCGGGGATTCTAGGACATTCCCACCAGATATGGGTCATTGACCAAAAAAGTTGTCATCCCCTGAAACAGGTCAGATTAGCTGTAAAGTATGTAGATGCAAGTTTAGAGGGGATTAAATACCACCTGGTTATAACCTTGATATTAGCCTCCATCAGTGAGACATTTAGAATACCCTTGAAGGACTTTGAGAAGGCTCTATGCCAGGTGTCTAGGTCCCATCTATTGTGAAGCTCATTTTCCCATGCCCCCATATACAGTGCCTTGCGAAAGTATTCGGCCCCCTTGAACTTTACGACCTTTTGCCACATTTCAGGCTTCAAAAATGTATTGGATATTTCAAACTTTGTTAACAAATAAAAAACTGAAAAATTGGGCGTGCAAAATTATTCAGCCCCTTTACTTTCAGTGCAGCAAACTCTCTCCAGAAGTTCAGTGAGGATCTCTGAATGATCCAATGTTGACCTAAATGACGAATGATGATAAATAGAATCCACTTGTGTGTAATCAAGTCTCTGTATAAATGCACCTGCATTGTGATAGTCTCAGAGGTCTGTTTAAAGCACAGAGAGCATCATGAAGAACAAGGAAACACACCAGGCATGTCCGAGATACTGTTGTAGAGAAGCCGGATTTGGATACAAAAAGATTTCCCAAGCTTTAAACATCCCAAGGAGCACTGTGCAAGCGATAATATTGAAATGGAAGGAGTATCAGACCACTGCAAATCTACGAAGACCTGGCCGTCCCTCTAAACTTTCAGCTCATACAAGGAGAAGACTGATCAGAGATGCAGCCAAGAGGCCCATGATCACTCTGGATGAACTGCAGAGATCTACAGCTGAGGTGGGAGACTCTGTCCAATGGGACAACAATCAGTCGTATACTGCACAAATCTGGCCTTTATGGAAGAGTGGCAAGAAGAAAGCCATTTCTTAAAGATATCCATAAAAAGTGTTGTTTAAGGTCTGCCCAAGCCACCTGGGAGACACACCAAACATGTGGAAGAAGGTGCTCTGGTCAGATGAAACCAAAATTGAACTTTTTGGCAACAATGCAAAACGTTATATTTGGCGTAAAAGCAACACAGCTCATCACCCTGAACACACCATCCCCACTGTCAAACATGGTGGTGGCAGCATCATGGTTTGGGCCTGCTTTTCTTCAGCAGGGACAGAGAAGGTGGTTAAAATTGATGGGAAGATGGATGGAGCCAAATACAGGACCATTCTGGAAGAAAATCTAATGGAGTCTGCAAAAGACCTGAGACTGGGACAGACATTTGTCTTCCAACAAGACAATGATCCAAAACATAAAGCAAAATCTACAATGGAATGGTTCACGGATAAACTTATCCAGGTGTTAGAATGGCCAAGTCAAAATCCAGACCTGAATTCAATCGAGAATCTGTGGAAAAAACTGAAAACTGCTGTTCACAAACGCTCTCCATCCAACCTCACTGAGCTCGATCTAATTTGCAAGAAGGAATGGGCAAAAATTTCAGTCTCTCGATGTGCAAAACTGATAGAGACATACCCCAAGCGACTTACAGCTGTAATCGCAGCAAAAGGTGGCGCTACAAAGTATTAACTTAAGGGGGCTGAATAATTTTGCACGCCCAATTTTTCAGTTTTTTATTTGTTAAAATAGTTTGAAATATCCAATAAATTTCATTCCACTTCATGATTGTGTCCCACTTGTTGTTGATTCTTCACAAAAAATTACAGTTTTATATCTTTATGTTTGAAGCCTGAAATGTGGCAAAAGTTCGCAAAGTTCAAAGGTGCCGAACACAAATACTGTATATTAGGATTTCACTGTAGGGTGAATGAGGCACGAATATATTACGGATATAACTCCCCTTTGCCCCCCGTCCTGGTCTCACTATAGCTAATATTTAGTGAATTGGGGGGGAGTGGTTTTTCCTTCCAGAATAGTTGTAAAAATTGTGAGATTTGATCAAAACAAAGTCTTTCAGAATTGGGGAGTTCCAAAGTTTAAACACAGTGGTTTAGAGACAAAGGTCTACCAGAAAAGAAGAACTGTCCTTTACGGTATAGTCCCTTGTTCACCCACCACTTAAATGCTTCTAAATCCAAACCATGGGGAAAATACGGGTTTCCCTACAGATTTCCAAGTGGACGTCCTGCAGAAACAAGTTTTGAATGATTTCCAAGGCTATCCCAGAGCGCAAAGGGTTGTGATAGAGATGTGGCCAGTATGGGAAGTCTTTTTTTGGGTAGACACCAGAAAAGATAGTTGAGAGAAAAATGCGGTGCAGCCTGTCTTTTAATGCTGAGCCAGTCTGGTTCTTCTGATTTGGAGTAGATCATAGATAACTGTGCTAGTCTACCTACAAGATAATATTTATGTAGATCAGGGAGATCTAGGCCTCCCTTATTCCTATCATTCTGTGGATTTTTATGCTATGCGGTGATTTAGGAAACTAGATGTCATCCAGAGACGGTTCTGCTTTAAACCAGTGAAACGTTGCTATTTTTTTTTTACTGTAGCACAATACTGCCAAACAGCTGGAGGTGAATAGCACTGTTAAATCGCAGGCTAGAGTGGGCTCCTGACCAGTCTGTACTGTATTAAATACAATGTAGAAAAGTGAGCTCCGTGACTAAATTTCCTCTCTGGAAGGCATGCACGGCTTATTAGATTGGCAGAGATGGTTCACATACATACTGTATATATTCGAACTGAGTATTTAGCTGTGTGCTTACAGTTTCATTTAAGAAATTTGCTAAATATATGTAGTTGTCAGTATAATGTGTTTTATTACAACTTTGTTATATGTATAATAGGGATGAGCCGAACGGGTGTTCGCTGAATAGCGAACATCATGCAATATGTTCGTGACAAATTTGAAAGCCGCGAAACACTGTTTAAAAGTCTATGGGAGAATAACCTGAAAAACCAAAAGTGCTAATTTTAAAGCTTATATGCAAGATATTGTCATAAAAAGTGTTTGGGGACACGGGTCCTGCCCCAGGGGACATGTATCAATGCAAATAGTTTTTTAAAAATTGCATTTTTTTCGGGAGCAGTGATATTATTAATGCTTAAAGTTGGCTCTATTGCTCAAACCGCTGTACACGTACATCGGTCCATGCATGTTGACACTGTGGACATGCGATCGCGGTACACAGAGGCAGAATGGGGATCTGCCGGTTCACATTCTGACAGGGGACATAATGGAAATGTGCTGTTCCCAGTGATCGGGAACCGTGATCTCTGAGGTGTTCCAGTGAGCCCAGCCCCCACACAGAACACACGCAGGGCACAGTTAACCCCTTAAACGCCCCCTAGTGTTAACCCCTTCACTGCTAGCATCAATTATACATTGATCAGTGCATTTTTTTTAGCACTGATCACTGTAATGATGTCACGGGTCCCCAAAAAGTTTCAGGGTCAGTTTTGTCTGCTCCACAATGTTGCAGTCCCGCTAAAATCGCAGATCGTCGCCATTACCAGTAAAAACATTTTAGTCCATAAATCTTTCCCATAGTTTGTAGATGCAATAACTTTTGCAAAACCATTTAATATACACTTATTGCAATTTTTTTTATAACAATATGTAGAAGAATACATATTGGCCTAAACTGATGAATACATACATAAATACATCAAAATGTTTGTTTATAGTGCAAAAAATAAAAACCGCAGAGGTAATTTAAATACCACCAAAATAAAAGCTCTATTTGTTGGGGGAAAAAGGTACATCAATTTTGTTGGTTACAACATTGCTCAACTGCGCATTTCTCAGTTAAAGTGACGTAGTGCCATATTGCAAAAAGAAAGGGCTTGGTCATTACGGGGGTAAAACCTTCCAAGGCTAAAGTGGTTAACAGCTGGAAAAACATCCCTGCTGTTGACAAAATCCCTGATTTTAATGCATTTCTATTAAAGTCTATGGACTACAAAATCACACCAAAGTAGCGCAGGTACCTTCCCCAAAGTTGCATCACAACTGTGCTGCATTGATGTAAATAGGCACCTTTGGAATTAATGTTATTTACATTGTTATGCAATTCAGTGTGACCCAAGTCGCATCTGAAATCGCATCAGTGTGAACCAGTCCTAAAGATACTAGAAGAGATAAAGTGCTTCTGTAGCAGATAAGGATCTTAACACTCAAATGCACATTTCATGTGAAAATACAAATGTACTTGTAAAAATAAACCCAATTAAATGTGTATATTCTGCTTATGTATACAGCGCATCCAGAAAGTATTTACAGCACTTCACTTTTTCTACATTTTGTTACGTCACAGTCTTTTTCCAAAGTGGATTAAATTCATTATTTTCCTAAAAATTCTACAAACAATATCCCATAATGAGAATGTGAAAAAGGTTTGCTTGAAATCTTTGCAAATTAAAAACAAAAAAAAAACACATGTACATAAGTATTCACAGCCTTTTCTCAATACTTTGTTGAAGCACCTTTGGCACCAATTATAGCCTCGTCTTTTTGAGTATGATGCTACAAGCTTGCAACACCTACTTTTGGGCAGTTTCTCCCATTCTTCTTTGCAGGACCTCTCAAGCTCTATCAGGTTGGGTGGGGGCGTCGGTGCACAGCAATTTTCAGATTTCTCCAGAGATGTTCAATCAGGTTCAAGTCTGGGTTCTGGCTGGGCATTCACATACATTCACAGAGTTGTCCCATAGCCACTCCTTTGTTATCTTGGCTGTGTGCTTAGGGTCATTGTCCTGTTGGAAGATGAACCTTTGCTCCAGTCTGAGGTCCAGACCGCTCTAGAGCAGGTTTTCATCAAAGATGTCTCTGTACATTGCTGCATTCATCCTTACCGCGATCCTGACTTGTCTCTCAGTTTCTGCTGCTGAAAAGCATCCCCACTAAATGATGCTGCCACCACCATGCTTCACTGTAAGGATGGTATTGGCCAGATGATGAGCGGTGCCTGGTTTGCTCCAGACATGTCGCTTGCTATTCAGGTCATAGATTTCAATCTTTGTTTCATCAGAGCAGAGAATTTGGTTTCTCATGGTCTGAGAGTCCTTCAGGTGCTTTTTGGCAAACTCCAGATGGGCTGTCATGTGCCTTTTACTGAGGAGTGGCTTCTGTCTGGCCACAATATCATACAGGACTGATTGGTGGATTCTTGCTCCCTCCCTGACTAAGGCCCTTCTCCCCGATCGCTCAGTTTGTCCGGGGGGCCCACTCTAGGAAGAGTCCTGGTGGTTACAAACTTCTTCCTTTTTAAGGATGATGAAGGCCACTGTGCTCATTGGGACTTTCAGTGCTGCAGACATTTTCCTGTGCCCTTCCCCAGATCTGTGTCTCGATACAATCTTGTCTCGTGGTCTACAGACAATTTCTTGGGCTTTATGTCTTGCTTTGTGCCCTGACATGCACTGTTAACTGTGGGATCTCAGGTGTGTGCCTTTCCAAATCATGTCCAATCAACTGAATTTACCACAGGTGGACTCCAATCAAGTTGTACAAACACCTCAAGGATGATCCGTGGAAACAGGATACACCTGAGCTCTGAGTGTCATGGCAAAGGCTAATTCAAAGCCTTTAATTTATTTTTATTTTTTATATATATAAATTTGCAAGATTTCAAACAAACTTCTTTCATGTTGCCATTATGAGGTATTGTTTATAGAAGTTTGAGGAAAATAATGAATTTAATCCATTTTAGAATAACCAAATGTGGAAAAAGTGGAACACTGTAAATACTTTCCGGATGCACTGTATATACTTAGTTACATAAAAAGGGGATCTAAATCCTATCCTTTTTTTATTTTTTGGGTAGAGTAAAGAATGATAAAAATCCCTGACATGTTTTTTGTCTTTTTCTATTCTGAAGATTTACTTTTACTTCTATTTTGAGAAATAAGAACTGAGAATAGATCTCTTCAAAGTAAATTATAACATCTCTTATTTGTAACCAGAATGGTGTTACTATTGGATTATTTCCCCTCTACTCCAGTTTCCAAATTTTAATTGTTGCTCCATTTCAGTTCTGGTGGTCACTAGGACAAATAAATCTCCCCAGCTAGGACATGAACAGCAATAAAAGCCTATCAGAGGTTCTAATCTATTCCTACTGTATTCAGAACTAAACAGATTTACACTTAAACTGATAGTATGCAGAAGAAAGAATTGCTGTGTTTGAAGGCCTTTTTTAACCACTTACATACAGGGCATTCTCACCCCCTTCCTGCCCAGACCAATTTTTAGTTTTCAGCGCTGTCGCACTTTGAATGACAATTGCGCGGTCGTGCGATGGGGCTCCCAAACAAAATTGGCGTCCTTTTTTTCTCACAAATAGAGCTTTCTTTTGGTGGTATTTGATCACCTCTGCGGTTTTTATTTTTTGCGCTATAAACAAAAGAAATCGACAATTTTGAAAAAAAAAAACACAATATTTTTTACTTTTTGATTTAATAAATATCATAATTTAAAAAAAAAAAATGTTTTTTTCCCCCTCAGTTTAGACCGATACGTATTCTTCTACATATTTTTGGTAAAAAAAATCGCAATAAGCGTATTTGATCGGTTTGCGCAAAAGTTCTAGCGTCTACAAAATAGGAAATAGAATTATGGATTTTTTTTTTCTTCTACTAGTAATGGCGGCGATCTGCGTTTTTTTTTATTGTGACCGTGACATTGCGGCGGACACATCAGACACGTTTACACACACAGATCCATGCTTCTGCAGTGATTGCTGGCAATCGTGGGGGCCTGGCGGTTATTGCGACTGCCGGGCACGTGCACCGGGTCCCGAGGAATGCGGCGGGGGCGCTGCGTGCAGTCGGCGGCGCGCCCGCGCCCCCTAGCGGCCGAAAAAGACAAGGACGTCATATGATGTCCAGTCTGAAGGAGGAAGGGTCCCCACCGATGTAATTTTAACTTAAGTGATTTAAAACCAGTGCATGCATGCCGCTACATTATTACATTGCTGTTAGAAATAACTGATATGTGTGGGTTTTAAATCTATTTTTTCTGTTTGCCCCTGCATGTCTGCAATTCAGATGTGCTTTATAATTGTTTATTCAGAGTTGGTAGGGAAAATCAGGGTGATAGAGAAGATCCCACAGTAAATGACATCATTATATGAAATGTAAATGATTCTTCTTTGTTAAATTACAGTCTCTCAAGCATATATATTTCACTATAAGCCGCATTGTATCCATCACTGTCTCTATTTTCCTGTACTCCGTCCAAGTTCTTGTTTCGATGTCACTACATTCCCCATTTCTCATCCGTTTTGACTGGCTCATCTTTTTTTAATCTTATTAATCTTGAAGTGAGGATTTACAAAGCAGTGCATGCACTTGAGATGTGAAACCACCGAGATAGAAAATAATTGTTGCTTATGTATTTCCAGGGCAGCACAGTTATCTATGTGCAGGAAGGAACGACTGCATTATTGACAAGATTCGGAGGAAGAACTGTCCTGCATGTAGATTACAGAAGTGTCTCCAGGCTGGCATGAATCTTGGTGGTAAGTAACACAAAATGCACATATTCAGTAGAAATAGATCCTGTGCGTTGCCAGGCGACTGATTGCTTCACTTAGTGCTGTGATGCAATCGTCATATAGGTATGTAAACATGTCTGGAAGCAAAGTACAGAAAATCACCTTTATATTAGTTCATAAAATAACGTCTGGCTTGTACAACATGTTAACATTGGAAAATAATTAATAATCAAAATGTATATTATACAAAGTCCACCCCACAGGATGCATAACCTTTCAATAAACAGTGGTGTCCATAGGGCAACAAGCAGTAAGACACAAGGGCGGATCCAGAGTCTAGTCTCGGGAGGGGCACTGCCAGAAAATAAGGTGTTGCTTACAGAACTCAATTAGGTGTAAAAATTAGTAGTAAAAATTATTTAAATATAAATGCCATAAATCTATCCCATAGTTTCTAGACGATTGTCAGGGACTGCAGACATGGTACAAGAGATGGTCAGAGACTGCAGACATAGTACAAGAGAAGGTCAGAGAATGCAGACATGGTACAAGAGATGGTCAGAGAATGCAGACATGGTACAAGAGATGGTCAGAGACTGCAGACATAGTACAAGAGATGGTCAGAGACTGCAGACATAGTACAAGAGAAGGTCAGAGAATGCAGACATGGTACAAGAGATGGTCAGAGAATGCAGACATGGTACAAGAGATGGTCAGAGACTGCAGATACAGTACAAGAGATGGTCAGAGAATGCAGACATGGTACAATAGATGGTCAGAGAATGCAGACATGGTGCAAGAGATGGTCAGAGACTGCAGACATGGTGCAAGAGAAGAGATGGTTAGAGACTGCAGACATGGTACAAGAGATGGTCAGAGACTGCAGACGTGGTACAACGGATGGTCAGAGACTGTAGACGTGGTACATGAGATGGTCAGAGATTGCAGGCATGGTACAAGGGATGGTCAGAGACTGCAGGCATGGTACAAGGGATGGTCAGAGACTGCAGGCATGGTACAAGGGATGGTCAGAGACTGAAGACATGGTACAAGAGATCAATGCAGCCTCATCAGTGCCCATCGTTGCTGCCTCACTGTGCATATAAACGCAGCCCCACCTTTGTATAAAAATTCAGTCCCACTTTTGTATATTAATGCAGTCCCACATTTGTATATGAATGCAGTTCCACCTTTGTATATGAATGCAGTCCCACCTTTGTATATGAATGCAGTCCCACCTTTGTATATAAATCCAGTCCCACGTTTGTCTATGAATCCAGTCCCACTTTTGTCTATGAATCCAGTCCCACTTTTGTCTATGAATCCAGTCCCACTTTTGTCTATGAATCCAGTCCCACTTTTGTCTATGAATCCAGCCCCACTTGTGTATATAAATGCAGCCCCACTTGTGTCTATTAATGCAGCCCCACTTGTGTCTATTAATGCAGCCCCACTTTTGTCTATTAATGCAGCCACACTGTGCATGGCACTCACCATGGCATTACCTCGATCACAAACAGCAGGTATCTCCTCTCCCGACGTGTGTCATGGAACAAACAGGAGCTGTAGGTCTGTGTTCGGCAGGCCAGTGTGCTCTAGCAAGGTCCCCCTAGACGGGCTTGTGTGATAGACAAAACACTGATTGAATCAGTGTTCCATCTCCATCTACTATCACACGAGCAGGTCTAGCACAGGCAGCACAGCCAAACACAGATCCAGCTCTCACACACAGCCAGAGATGCCCAATGTTATACACGGAGGAGAGAGGGGAGCGCTGCAGTCAGCTACAGCTCAAAGCAGCCTCAGGACAGGCAGCCTACCGGCCCTGGTGATGAGAGAGAGAGAGTGAGAGACTCGGGAGCGGCAGCTGCAGGCAGGCCCGGACTGGGACAAAAAATAGGCCTGGGCATTTTAGACTGAGCAGCCCGGGGGGGGGGGAGTAAGATAGATAAAGATAAAAAGAAAGAAGGGAAGGAAGGAAGATAGATTGATAGATAGATAGATAGATAGATAGACAGACAAGAAAGATGGATAGATAAACAAGAAAGATAGATAGATTAACAAGAAAGATAGATAGATTAACAAGAAAGATAGATAGATAAACAAGAAAGATAGATAGATAAACAAGAAAGATAGATAAAGATAGAAAGCAAGAAGGGAAGGAAGAAAGATAGATAAAGAAATAAATATAGATAAAGAAAGAAGGGAAGATAGATAGATAGATAGATAGATAGATAGATAGATAGATAGATAGATAGATAGATAGATAGATAGATAGATAGACAAGAAAGATAGATAGATAAACAAGAAAGATAGATAAACAAGAAAGATAGATAAAGATAGAAAGCAAGAAGGGAAGGAAGGAAGATAGATAAAGAAAGAAATATAGATAAAGAAAGAAGGGAAGATAGATAGATAGATAAAGAAGGGAAGGAAGGAAGATAGATAAAGAAAGAAAGATAGATAAAGAAAGAAGAGAAGGAAGGAAGATAGATACAGATAAATAGATAGATAGATAGATGGATATAGATAGACAGTGGGCACTGGAGTGCCGCCCCCTCTGGCTCAGCCGTGACAATGGGCACAGTGGCGACAATGGGCACAGTGGCGACAATGGGCACAGTGGCGACGATGGGCACAGTGGCGACGATGGGCACAGTGGCGACGATGGGCACAGTGGCGACAATGGGCACAGTGGCAACAATTAAAGGGCACAGGGGCATCAATTGGCACAGTGGCGACAATTGAAGGGCACAGTGGCTGCGTTTGATGGCATGGCACAGTGGTGACAATTGATGGCGCAGTGGCTGCGTTTGATAGCATGGTACGTGACAATTGATGGCACAGTGGCTGTGTTTGATGGCATGGCACAGAGGTGACAATTGATGGCACAGTGGTTGTGTTTGATGGCATGGCACAGTGGCTGTGTTTGATGGCATGGCACAGTGGTGACAATTGATGGCACAGTGGCTGTGTTTGATGGCATGGCACAGAGGTGACAATTGATGGCACAGTGGCTGTGTTTGATGGCATGGCACAGTGGTGACAATTGATGGCACAGTGGCTGCGTTTGATGGCACAGTGGCTGCGTTTGATGGCATTGCACAGTGGTGACAATTGATGGGCCCAGTGGCTGCGTTTGATGGGCACAGTGAGGCTGCAATTGTTTTTTTTTGTTTTCATTTGCGCCCACCAAAAATTTTGAGCACCAGCCGCCACTGTAGATAGATAGCTAGATAGATTATTATCTATCTATCTACAGTGGCAGCTGGTGGGGGGGGGGGGGGGGTGCAAACGAAAAAAAAAAGAGAGAGAAAGAAAGAAAGGTGAAGAGAGAGCAAGAGAGAAGGGAATGAAGGGCACCCCATACATCAGTGTACAGTACTCTCAGTACTCACTCAGAGGCAGGAGGGACTGACTGGATGGATGGATATCAGACTCCATCTTTCCTTTCTGATTGCTGGGCTTGAATCTTCCCGCCCACATCCCTTAGGCAGCAGAACAGTGTCCGTCGGGAGAGTGGGCGGGGCAGACACGGAAGGAGAAGAAGAGAGGAGGGGGAGGAGTAGAAGCAGCTCCTCTCCTCTAACTGGCCTTGGGGGCAGCAAGGGGAGGGGAGAAGTGTCAGAGCTGGCTATGATACCCCAGCTGATCTCTCTCTATCTGGCGCTGTGTTGGTGGTGTACACCCCTGGGGAGACGTGACATACGGCCCACTGGCCGCCGAGGGCTGTTCGGCCCGTGGGCTTCGGCCCGCGGCCCACAGGCGTTTGCTAGGTTTGCCCTATGGCCAGTCTGGGCCTGGCTGCAGGCACCGCAAAGCAGTTTTAAAAAAAAATGGTAAAAAAAATAATATATATATATATATATATTTTTAAAGCCAATGTGACATGATTGCCTCGGGGGGGGGGGGGGCAATTGCCCTGTTGCCCCCCCCTGGATCCGCCGTTGGTAAGACAGCACATTGACTTGGTGGTTGGCACAGCTCCTTTGAAGCACTGGCTAGGGACCCTTCTAGGTGGAGTGTCTGCCTCCTCACTCATGGGTGTATTTTAGACACTCCAGTTTCCTGACACAAACAGGTGACATACTTGTAGGTTAATGAACTTTTGATTAAATAATCTTTTATAATTATACAGTAAAACCTTGAATTGCGAGCATAATTTGTTCTGGGAAGCATGCTTGTAATCCAAAGCACTCGTATATCAAAGCAAATTTCCCCTTAAGAAATAATGGAAACTCAGATGATTCGTTCCACAAACATTTATTCATAGGTCTTTCAGTTTATAGTCCATATAAAAAGATTATAGCAATGTGACCAGGTTGTGTAACCATAAAATGTCCATCCACAAATGGAAACCTCCACAAGGGGATTAGAAGCAAAATCCAGCAGGAGCTACAGAGTATAAAAGAGAAGAGAGGCAATATTGTTACATTTAATGAAGGTATAACATTTAGCAACTCACATGGTTGATGATAAAAGGAGACACATTCAAGTATGGGTAAAGCTGTCCACATAGACGTCCTCTGCACCGCCGGCTCTCACCGCTGTCTGTAATCATGACCGGAAAGACTACCCTGAAAGCGAGGCTTGAAGAGTTTGTGGAGCACAGTGTGGAAGGTATGACTTTGGAGGTGTGGAGGACGGCCTATGTGCACAGCTTTACCCCGAATGTCTGCATACTTGGATGTATCTGTTTTAAACATCAACCATGCGAGTTTTGCTAAATGTTGCACCTTCATTAAATGTAACCATATTGCTACACTTAGAGGCGCCTCTCTTCTCTTTTATACTCTGTAGCTCCTGCTGTTTCCGCAATTTTTAATAGAGTTGTAGACATTTTTATTTTTTGAAGAACCCTTGTGAGTGTATACACATATATATATATATATATATATATATATATATATATATATATATATATTTATTCTGTATAAACAGTATATTGGAGATATCAAGGGTCCAACCATATAATATTAATTTATCTTTCGTAATTATTTATTTCCTGGTAATGTTGTATTCAGACACAAGGCTGTCTGCATGAACAGTAAATAATTTGATTGGCTGCACATCAGAATTAGCACCTTCTTCTACTGCATAGAGGCCCATTAAGTTGTCTCAAGGAAGACGTTCCCTGCAACCTTTCATATGTGCATATGCCCTAGGCTAGGTAACAGTTGGCTATGAGGGATTAGCAGGGAGCATGAACATCTAAAGAACATACAGTATCCCGCATTTCTTATAACAATAGAATCTTTTTTGACTGTCCGCTATCTTGAGCACATTTGTTACGTGCACTGCTGAAGGCATGTGTGGTATGTAAATGAGGATTAGGGCTGCTATATCTTTAAAAAATAACCATGTTTGTTTTTATCAGTGTTTGCACTTTTTGTTCAAGTAGATCCCTGAATATGTATGTGGCAAAATTACAAACAGTCAAAAGCATAAAGACATGATTAGGAATCTGGCACATAAAATAAAAAAAATTTGATTTATGTGTAATTTTAGGCCATTTCACACACTGACACATTCTAAAAAATTCGAGATTAAATCCAGATTAAAGTTCCCGGCAATAGAAGAACGTTTATACACACCTCTTGGATGGACAATGTTCTTGCCTCTCTTCTGTTCTATTGCTGTAGCCTCTGGAAATCTTTTCAGTATTCAACACTTCTAGGAGAGTTAGATGCATGTGTCCCCTGCGCACCTGGGCTTCATCCTCTGACCCTTACATCACTTTGAAAACCTGCAGCGGTTCTCATAGGGCATGCAAAGTAGTGAGTATACAGCTTGTATAACAGTGTAAATTTGCTGTCCCCCCAAAATAACTGAACACATAGCCATTATTGTCTAAACGGCTAGCAACAAAAGTGAGTAAACCCCTAAGTGAAAATTTCCAAATTGGGCCCAAAGTGTCAATATTTTGTGTGGCCACCATTATTTTCCAACACTGCCTTAACCCTTTTGGGCATGGAGTTCACCAGAGCTTCACAGGTTGCCACTGGAGTCCTCTTTCACTCCTCCATGACCACATCACAGAGCTGGTGGATTTTAGAGACTTTGCACTCCTCCACCTTCTGTTTGAGGATGCCCCACAGATGCTCAATAGAGTTTAGGTCTGGGGACATGCTTGGCCAGTCCATCACCTTTACCCTCAGCTTCTTTAGCAAGGCAGTGGTCGTCTTGGAGGTGTGTTTGGGGTCGTTATCTTGAAATACTGCCCCAGTCACTGAAGGGAGGGGATCATGTTCTGCTTCAGTATGTCACAGTACATGTTGGCATTCATGGTTCCCTCAATGAACTGTAGCTCCCCAGCACTCGTTTAGCCGCAGACCATGACACCCCCACCACCATGCTTAACTGTAGGCAAGACACGCTTGTCTTTGTACTCCTTACCTGGTTGCCACCACACACACACTTGAAACCATCTAAACCATATATGTATAACTTGGTCTCATCAGACCAGAGGACATGGTTCCAGTAATCCATGTCCTTTGCTTGTCTTCAGCAAACTGTTTGCAGGCTTTCTTGTACATCATCTTTAGAAGAGGCTTCCTGCTGTCGCGACAGCCATGCAGACCAATTAGATGCAGTGTGCGGTGTATAGTCTGAGTACCGACAGGCTGACCCTCTACCCCTTAACCTCTGCAGCAATCACTGGCAGCACTCATGCGTCTATTTCCCAAAGACAACCTCTGGATTTGATGCTGACCACCTGCACTCAACTTCTTTGGTCGACCATGGTGAGGCTTATTCTGAGTGGAATCTGTCCTGTTAAACCGCTGTATGGTCT
The DNA here is from genome assembly GCA_029574335.1 of Rana kukunoris. NCBI lineage: Eukaryota > Metazoa > Chordata > Amphibia > Anura > Ranidae > Rana > Rana kukunoris. Next base: position 561,829,194 of record CM056049.1, on the reverse strand, counting down.
CGGCCACCGGGCTGCAGCTTAGTTTGAGGGTTCTGGACATCTTCTTATAGCCTAGGCCATCTTTATGTAGAGCAACAGATCCTCAGAGAGTTCTTTGCCATGAGGTGCCATGTTGAACTTCCAGTAATTAGTATGAGAGAGTGAGAGAGATAACACTAAATGTAGCACACCTGCTCCCCATTTACACCTGAGACCTTGTAACACTAACGGGTCACATGACACCAGGCAGAAAAAATAGCTAATTGGGCCCAATTTGGACATTTTCATGTAGGGGTGTACTGACTTTTGTCAGTGGTTTAGACATTAATGGATACATGTTGAGTTATTTTGAATTTGTTCTTTTTTTTTCTCGTCGAGATCCACAACAGTTTTGTCGACGGAAAACAAACACACAACCGTTTTTTCCTCAGCTAAAAAGCTCTGCCACCAAGTTTCTTGATGGATTTTGTCGAGGAAAACGGTTGTGTGTACGAGGCCTTACACTAAATTCTGCTATGAATACTAACATCCAGTCAAAATCCAGAAAAGTGACCACATGACTACAGAAAAGGAGTGGGGGTGGGAATTAAAAAATAATGCCTGTCTCCAGGCTAGTGCATTAGATATGTAAATAACCTCTCACTCACAGCAAGGGGGCAGAACGGACTAAGGTTTTTCTCTGTAAGTCCATTTTATTTCACTGAACAATAAAAGAGGATTGCTTAGAGCTGGATTAACTTTGTGTGGCAAGACTGGGCACAAATGATAGGAAATCTTATACTCTACATTGTGACATAAAAAAAATAAAAATAAATGGGTTTACATTCCCCACAGTGACAGAACTGGGAACTGCCTGTGTAAACAAGGCAAATCCCTGTTCTGACAGGGAAGTCCACACAGGATCTATGTAATTCCCCAGTCACACAGTTCCCCATACAGTTAGTAAACACCTGCAGGGAACACATTTAACCCCTTGATAGCCCCTAGTGTTAACCTTTTCCCTGCCAGTGTCATTAGTGCAATAACAGTGCATTGTTTTAGCACTGATTACTGTAATAATGTCACTGGTTCCCAAAAAAAGTGTCAAAATCTGCCCACTGCAATGCCGCAGTCCTGCTAAAAATCACTATTCGCCACAATTACTAGTACAAAATAAATAAATAATTAAAAATGCCATAAATCTATCTTTCTAAATCTATCTTTTGTAAACGCTATAATATTGCGCAAACCGATTTTTTTTTTTACCAAAAATATGTAGAAGAATGATTTTGGAGATATTTATTATAGCAAAAAGTAAAAAAAAATATATATATATTTTTAAATTGTCGCTCTTTTTTTGTTTATAGCGAAAAAAAAATGCAGAGGTGATCAAATACCACCAAAAGAAAGCTCTATTTGTGGGAAAACAGTACATCAGTGTTTGTTAGGGTACACCATCGCATGACCGCGCAATTGTTAAAGCGATGCAGTGCCGTACCGCAGAAAATTGCCCGGTCATTAAGTGGTTAAAATATTGATCGAAATTTAAAGTGGTTAAAGTAAGGGACAATTTCTCTTTTTATAACATGAGGCTGCTAAGATATGTTATTTTGGCGCATAAGTTATTTATGCTGCCTTCCTAACAATTCTGTTAGAGACCCCCCTTTCTGTTTCTTATGAATTTAGGGAAAGTCCCTGTTTAACTTTAATAAACAGTTGTGTCTATTACTGTAAAAACCATACTGCTTGCTCTTTCTTGCTAATAGCTTTGGCTCTTTCATAGCTAATCTACTAGGCTCACATTCTTAAATAGGGTCATTCTTTTCAGGAACACTTTTATACTGTGCTTAGTTTAATACAGAGAGACAGCACTGGTTTATTAGCTGTGGTAAAAGACTGTTATTATTATTATTATTAATTTTGCTTGAAGAATAACTATACTTTTGGTGACTCATGCTGTGACAATGATTAAATAAAAGTCTGCTGTCATTAGATTTTTTTTTTTTGTAAAAAGTGATCTGTGTCCTTAAACGTTCCTCGGTAATTGTCTGAGTTTAATTTTACTAATGATTGGTAATAACTACTAAATGGTTTAAGCAGCAGTCCAAGGCATTAAACATATTTGCAAGGAGTTCTTTGTCTGGGTACCCAGAAATGAACAGTTTGCACATGAAATTACCAGTCAATTGTCCCTCAGTGGTAGACAAGTAAGACAGGATTTAATGATTCTGCTGTAAGATTGTTTTTACAGTTTTTACAGTTATGGGCCTATGTGGAAGTCATTCTATGGCATGACAACAAGCAGGGATAAGGCCAAATTCAGACATGATTGGGCATGAAAGAGAGAGGGAAGGTATCAAAGAGACCACTCCAACAAAACATGGGAGGGACCATCACACTTACCCTCTCCTTGGTGGAGAAAACACCACAGAATACTTACCTCAGTCACTGATTGGACTGATGATCACCTCCTCCAATTAACCCTGGAATGATGGAAACAGCAGAAAAGAAAAAATGGCATGTAGCGGGAAAACCCGTGGATTGCAACGGAGACCCAGGACACCATTGCGTCCTCCTGTCTCCATACTCTAAACCGCGTCACTCTCAAGTGCCCGACGCATGCACATACATCACATGTCCCTGACGCACCTCATGATGACACGGCGCATATAGGACGGTGGCGCCGACGTCTCGCATCACCGAATGCGATGACCCAGGCGCCCAGTGTCATCAAAAACCAACAATAACAAAGTGCGCTGCATCATTTTGGAGCGACAACAGACACCCAGTGCGGTGGGGGGAACCTCCACAAACAATGGAGATCCCCAGCCACACTGGTCAAGGACTTATAGAATATTAAAGTACAAAAAATACAAAAAAAATCAAAGTTCAAAACATAAAAAAAGGGGGCTAGTACTTAGGAGTTTAGAATATAAAAAAAAACAGGTTGAAAGGAGGTAAGGAGCCAAAAAAGGGGGGGGGGGTGATGGGTCCCAAAATCATTGTCCCTATCTCAAACGAGAGGGAACAAGAGAGGACTGTTGGAAAAAAGACCCCTGAGGGGACCAGAAATGGGCAAACAGGATGGAATATTACCCTTAAAAATATATAGAACGCTTACCACTGAACCACAGTGGAGCATTCAAAAAAGTAAGAAACAAAAAACCAACACTGCCAGGGGGTTAAAGCCCGAATAGATGTAGATTACATCACAGATGTCTGTTACCTATTTGTTTTCATTGTATGTTAGTGTTTATCAAATTTTCCTGTACTTGGTGAAATTAGCCTTTACATCAATTCTCCTTTGCAAGTGCTCAAACTTAAAGCACCCAAACATAAATAATCACTTCTCTGATAGAAAGACAAATAGTAATGTCTTTGGAAAATAATTGTGTAGAGATGCATGAACTATTTGTAGGTTCACTCTAATGGAAAATCCAATTAAAATTGATAATACTTTAAAGCAAAACTTCTGTTTTTTTATTTATATTTTTGTTTGTTTTGTTTTTTGTAATTTTCCTTGCACGTGATTGAGTATTTTTTTGTAAAGCGAAATTGCATCACATTCACAAAGCTCTAGGGAAAATTTCTTTACACAGCACAATTCCTTTGCAAAGCCTATTTGCCTTTAGTAAATAAATCATTATTAATCTTTTCAACATGTATGGTATCAGGTAATACAATGCCATGAAAAGTATTCATACCCCTTGAAATTTTCCACATTTTGTCATATTACAACCAAAAACGTAAATGTATTGTATTGGGATTTTATCTGATGGACCAACACAAAGTGGCAGTGAAAGGGAAATGATAAATGGTTTTAATTTTTATTTTATTTTTTTACAAAGGCCGGGTTCACACTGGTGCAACACGACACTAGTACTACATTGGATTCGACTTTGCCCTGCTACTTAAAGCCGACATACGCCAGACTTTCAATGAACAGGGATCCGACTTGGATCCCTGCCAATACCAGGCACTGAGTTTGATATGAATCTTGAGGGGGGAACTCCACGCCAAATTTTAAATAAAAAAACTGGCATGGGTTCCCCCTCCAAGAACATACCAGGCCCTTGGGTCTGGTATGGATTTAAAGGGGAACCCCTATGCCGAAAAAACGGTGTTGGGGTCCCCCCAAAATCCACACCATTTATATAGTCATGGGGTGTGGTGCCCGCGTGATGTCACCCAGTGCCCCCGCCCATATGACGTCACAGTCCCAGGGCATGATGGGACTGTGACGTCATACGGGCGGGTCACCAGGTGACATCACCCGGTGACCATGCCCCATGCCTATATAAATGGTTGCGCACCGCACACACGTCATTACAGCGGGAGAGAGCGTTGAGTCAAGATCAGAACAAGATAAGATAGCGGAGAAGACGGCGGAGAAGAGTAAAGAGCTGCAAAAAGATAGTGGAGGGGCCTGGCAGAAAGCCCCCTTCCCCAAAGCACTCACCCCCCTATGTTGAGGGCATGCAGCCTGGTATGATTCAGGAGGGGTGGCTCGCTTGTCCCCCACCCCCTTTCCTGACCGGCCGGGCTGCGTGCTCGGCTAAGGGTCTGGTGTGGATTTTGGGGGGACCCCCACGCCACTTTTTCAGCATAGGGGTTTCCCTTTAAATCCGTACCAGACCCAAGGGCCTGGTATGCTCCTGGAGGGGAACCGATGCCGTTTTTAATTTAATATTTGGCGTGATGTTCCCCCTCAAGTCGCATTCCAAAGTTGGATCATGCAAGACGGCGTTCCGACTTTGATCCGACTTCAATGATATTCAATCGAGTGAAGTAGGATCAAAGTCGGACCAGTTAAGATGACTCCCATAAGGAAACATTGATTTTCACACTTGAGCTCATGAGCTCCCAATGCCGGAGCGTTTGTCGGACCAGTGTGGACCCGGCCTTACTCTCATCCCTCTAACTAAAATCTAGTGGAGCCAATTGCCTTCAGAAGCCACCTAATCAGGCTGAAAAATAACAACATGTAATTATTGTCATTTATCATTTTCCTTCCACTTTACAATTATGTGCCACTTTGTGTTGGTCTATCACATAAAATCCCAATAAAACATATTTATGTTCTTGTTACAGTAGGTGACCGTGATATTGTGTCAATCTCGCTCCCTTTCTCAGCGAGATTGACCACCTACGAGCCCCATCGCGGAGCCAGCGCCGAGCTGGCTTGCCGCAATAGAGACAAAGCTGTCATAGAAGGGGCGGGGATCCAACTTGGATTCCCGCCAATTCTACACGTGGGCGGCGTTTGGTATGAATCCTGAGGGGGAACTCCCCGCCGGATTTTAAATAAAATCCGGTATGGGTTCCCCCCTCAGGAGCATACCGGGCCCTTAGGTCTGATATGGGTTGTAAGGAGACCCCCCTATGCTGAAAAAACGGCGTTGGGGTCCCCCCACAATCCATACCAGACCCGTGTCCAAAGCGTACCGCCCGGCCGGTCAGGAAAGGAGTGGGGGCGAGCGAGCGCCCCCCCTCCTGAGCCGTACCAGGCAGCATGCCCTCAACATGGGGTCTGCGGCCCCCCCACCCCAGAGCACCCTGTCCCCATGTTGATGAGGACAGGGCCCCTTCCCGACAACCCTGGCCTTTGGCTGTCGGGGTATGCGGGCGGGAGGCTTATCAGAATCTGGGAGCCCCCTTTAATAAGGGGGCCCCCAATACCGGGTGAGAGTAGGGGTACATCGTACCAGAGCATGTAAACATAAACAACACATGGGACTGCGAGCGTCACAAGATGATGGGACTGCGACGTCACAAGATAGGCCTATATAAGTCGCTGGGAGCCGCGCATCCGTCATAACAGCGGGAGGAAGCGTTGAGTCAACATCTGGAGAAGAGAAGACGACGTGACAGAAGAGCGGATGGCCGCCGCTAGTAATTGAGCTAACACGAAGATAGCGGCGGCCAGTCCTGAAGAAGAAGAAGGCCCCGGAGAGCGCCGAGTCATGAGCGGAGAGCGGGAGAAGACCCCCCGGAGAGCGGGAGAAGACCCCCCGGAGAGCGGATAAGACCCCCGGGGAGCGGAAAAGATCCTCGGAGAGCGGGAGAAGGCCCCCCCTGGTAAAAGAGCTAAAGAAGACGGGGCCGTCCGGAGCTGTCTAATAAAATACTTTAAAAACCCTGTGTTGTTTATTTTGTGTTTACACTTTGCCTCCAGGTGAATAGGTAGGGGTACGATGTACCCCATACTCATTCACTTAAAGTGGGGGGCCGGTATCTGGGGGCCCCATTATTAAAGGGGGCTCCCAGATTCCGATAAGCCTCCCGCCTGCATACCTTGACAACCAACGGCCAGGGTTGTCGGAAAGGGGCCCTGTCCTCATCAACATGGGGACAGGGTGCTCTGGGGTGGGGGGGCCACAGTGCGCCCCCCTGCCCCAGAGCACCTGACCCCCCCATGTTGAGGGCACGCTGCCTGGTACGGCTCAGGAGGGGGGGGGGCGCTCGCTCGCCACTCCTTTCCTGACCGGCCGGGCGGCGTGCTTTGTATACGGGTCTGGTATGGATTGTGGGGGGACCCCCACACCGTTTTTGTCGGCGTAGGGGGGTCTCCTTACAACCCATACCAGACCTAATGCCGCGTACACACGATCACTTTTTGTGATGAAAAAAAACGAAGTTTTCAAAAACGTCATTTAAAATGACCGTGTGTGGGCAAAATGTCGTTTTATGTCTTCAAAAAAACGACCAAAAAAAATTCGAACATGCTTGAATTTTTTGTGTCGTTTTTCAAAATGTCGTTTTTTGTGTCATAAAAAGTGATGGTGTGTGGGCAAAACGATGTTGAAAACGAAGTTTTTAAACCCGCGCATGCTCAGAAGCAAGTTATGAGATGGAGCTTCAATGGAACAGAGTGCCGTCGAACGTGGTGTACGTCACCACGCTTTGCTAGACCTTTGTTGAAAAGCGATGGTGTGTATGCAACGTCCTTTTGGAAAATGAAGTTTGAAAAACGTCGTTTTGTTTCGTGAGATAAAATTATGTTTTTTTTTTCATCACAAAAAGTGATCGTGTGTACGCAGCATAAGGGCCCGGTATGCTCCTGAGGGGGGAACCCATGCCGGATTTTTATTTAAATTCCGGCAGGGAGTTCCCCCTCAGGATTCATACCAAACGCCGCCCACGTGTAGAATTGGCGGGAATCCAAGTCGGATCCCCGCCCCTTCTATGACGCGCTCGCTGGAATGTGCTTTTACTATTCCAGCGAGAGCGAGATGTCGACACCCTGTCGCCGAGAATCAGCGCGATGCTGTCGTGCTAAAAACACATTCTCGGCGGCAGGTACTGTAGGTTAGCTAGACCGGGGGGGGGGGGTGCTTGCCAGTGTAAGATTACCTTACAGATTTTCTGTAAAGGTGAAGGTACACTTTAAAGGTGGAATTACACTTTAAGCTGGCCATACAATTTTACAATCATAGTACAAGAATACAAGAAAAAAAAAACGAATAATGTAATAATGAAATTTGTATACAGTTTTCTTAAAATGGGACACAAGCTAATAAGAAACCACCTTAAAAAAGTATTCATAGCCCTTAACATTTTCCACATTTTGTCATGTTACAACCAAAAACGTAAATGTGTTTTATTTTTTGTGATAGACCAACACAGTGGCACATTAATTGTGAAGTGGAAGGAAAAGGATAAATTATAATAATAATATTTTGTTAGTATTCAACCTGAAATGACGATGGACACTGTTTTTGCTTTATCCAACTTATAATAACCAAGTGAAAGACATAATACCAACATGTCAGAAAAAAAAACATTTAAAAAAACAGAATCACTGAGTTGGAAAAAGGATTACCCCCTCCTAAAAAGTACTTGTAATAAACTCAATCAGGTTTAGCTAATTACCTTCTCAATGGCACACAATTCCATTTGACTTTCAACTTTGATCAGCTGTGGTGATTTTGATTAGCTCAGCATGAAAACCGCTTTCCTGGAGCATTTCCCTAGTAGTGCAACTGACGCAAACAATCAACTCTGGGTGGCAAGGCACTGTCAAAGGATCTCTGGAATAAAGTTGTGGACAGGCACAAATCAGGAGATGGGTACAAAAAAATTCAAAGGCTTTATCAAAACCTAGAAGCACAGTGAAGTCTAATATTAACCACTTGCTTACTGGGCACTTATACCCCCCTCCTGCCCAGGTGATATTTCAGCTTCCGGCACTGCGTCGCTTTAACTGACAATTGCGCGGTCGTGCGACGTGGCTCCCAAACAAAATTGACGTCCTTTTTTCCCCACAAGTAGAGCTTTCTTTTGGTGGTATTTGATCACCTCTGCGGTTTTTATTTTTTGCGCTATAAACAAAAAAGAGCGACAATTTTGAAAAAAATACAATATTTTTTACTTGTTGCTATAATAAATATCCCAATTAAAAAAAAAAAAACTTTTTTTTTCTCAGTTTAGGGCGATGCGTATTCTTCTACATATTTTTGGTAAAAAAAAAAAAAAAAAAATCGCAATAAGCGTCTGGTTTGCGCAAAATTTATAGTGCCTACAAAATAGGGGACAGAATTATTATTTTTTATTATTTTATTTTTACTAGAAATGGCGGCGATCTGCGATTTTTATTGTGACTGCGACGTTATGGCGGACACATCGGACACTTTTGACACATTTTTGGCGTCATTCACATTTATACTGCGATTGGTGCTATAAATATGCACTAATTACAGTATAAATGTGACTGGCATTGAAGGGGTTAACACTAGGGGGTGAGGAAGGGGTTAAATGTATTCCCTGCATAGTGTTCTAACTGTAGGTGAAGGGGGGGTGACTGGGGAGGTGACCGATCTGTGTCTCTATGTACAAGAGACACAGATCCGTCTCCTGCTCTCCAGAGACAGAACGCTGTCTCTATGTAAAACGGCAATGAGAGATGATCTATGAGATCATCTCTCATTGGCCGCACAGATCACATCGCAAACGGCCACTCTGATTGGCCGTTCGCGGCGATCTGTGATTGGCTGTGTCCAAGGGACACGGCCAACACAGTGTTTCCCCGCAGCGCGCTCTGGAGCGCGCGTCGGGAAACAGCTAGTGACAAGCCGTCAATTGACAGCTTGTTGACAAATTAGATTCGCGCTAGAGCCGTCATTCGGCTGTAGCGCGGATCTCAAGTAGTTAAGAAGTGGAAGGTATTTGGTACAACACAGACCCTCCCTGGATCAGAACTCCAAACTGGATGAAATTGCGAGGAGGAAACTAGTCAGAGAGGCTACCAAGAGGCCTACATCAACTTTGAAGCAGCTGCAGGAATTTATGACAGAGTGGTCATTGTGTGCATGTGACAACAATATCACAAATTCTCCACAAATGTGGCTTGTATGGGAGGGTTGCAAAAAAAAAGAGACTTCTCAAGAAATGCCACATGCAGTCACGACTAAGCTTTGCCAAAACGCACCTTGAAGATTCTAAGGCCACATGGAAAATGGTGTTATGGTCAGATGAGACTAATATGTCCGATAATCCAATACAGCTCACCATCCAAATAACCCCATTCCTACAGTAAAGCATGGAGGTGGTAATATCCTGTTATGGAGGTGTTTCTCTTCAGCATTGATGGAACACTTGTCAGGATAGAAGAAAAAATGAATGGGGCAAAATACCATCGAATTCTTGAGGAAAATTTGCTGCTCAATGTGAAGAAGGTTTACCTTCCAACATGATAATGACCCAAAGCACACAGCAAAACTTGAGATAGGAAATGGTAAATATCCTTGCATGGCCTAGTCAGAGCCCAGACTTAAACAACATCACCATCAAATGTAACTGTACTTGAGCAGTTCTGCAAAGAAGAGTGAGCAAATATTACAACATCTAGATGTACAAAGTTAGTAGAGACATACAGTATCCCAACTGACTAAAGGCTGAAATTAAAACAAAAGATGGTTCAATAAAATATTGACACAAGGGGGTGATTTTCCAACTCAGTAATTTATTTGTATTTATTATTTTCACTTGGATGTTATAAGTTGCACTAGGTAAATACAGCTTAATTTCAGGTTGCAAATAAACAAAATGTGATTATTTTAAATGGGGGGGGGGGGGGGGTGATACTTTTCTTTAGCCACTGTAATTATAAATAATATTGGAAAATTGCTATTAACTTCTTTATATGCTCTTTTTTTTTTTATAAATCCTACTTTGCTATTCGTACATCTATTATTATTATTAATCATTTCGCACCCGTGACGTTTTTAAAACTTCACTCCTACATGTAAAAATCAACCTATTTTTTTAGAGAAAATGACTTGGAACCCCCAAACATTATATATTTTTTGCAGAGACCCTATAGAATGCAATGGTGGGTGTTTCAATTTTTTATGTCACACTGTATTTGCGCAGCGTTTTTTTAAACACAATTTTTTGGGGGGAAAAAACACTTTCATTAACTAAAACAAAACATTGACGTCTAATTTTTTTCTATAATGTGAAAGATGATGTTACGCCATGTAAAAAGATACCTAACATGTCATGCTTTAAAATTGCATCTGTTCATGGAATATCCTCTGGCCCCCCATGCAGCCGATCAGATGGCGATTGGTCCAATCAGGCTGCTTTCCTGGCCGCTGGTGGCTAGATAAACAAAGTGGCGGGGCTAAAAGTGATGGACTTTTTTTCCGCTCCCAGTTTTCAGGGTTACAGAGAGAGGGGGACAACGTCAGTTCCTCTCTCTTTGTACAGGGCAGCCATTGCTGCCGGATGCACTGCTTGCAGCCTCCTTGATGAGACAAGAGAGGCCGCAGGGTGGCGGGTGTTACCTACTTCCGCCACACACAGAAGTGAGCGAGTGGCTAATTAGCCTCTCAAATCACTTCTGCCTGAAAGAGAATTGTAGGTACAAGCATCATCCCGGTATAACCATTAAAACCCAAGGACGTACAGGTACATACCTTGGGTGGGAAGTGGTTAAAATGTTTTATTATTATTATTATTATTATTATTACTTGTGTATGACACTGCTTTAAAGAAACAACTAGAAAGGTAAGACATTTTTGTTTAGGTGTGCTATTAGAATAGGAATACATTAAAAGATATGGATTCTCACATTTGTCTGCAAAGGTGGACAAACTTTTTAACATTAGCAGCTGCAAAATACCATATTTTTCGGCGTATAACACACACCGGTGTATCATTTTAAGAGGGAAATTCAGGAAAAAAACTTTACACAGCCCCCTGGCATAGTACATGGACCCCCTGCATAATACATGGACCCCTTGCATAATACACCCCTGTACAACACCACAGCCAGCACCGCAGCCCCCTGTACAACACTGCAGCCCCCTATAAAACACTGCAGCCCCCTATAAAACACTGCAGCCCCCTGTACAACACTGCAGCCCTCTGTACAACAACACAGCCCTCTTTCACTATAAAGAACCCCCCCTGCACTCCCAGCGCTTGGGACAGGGACATCGCAGCCAGCACGCTCCAAAGCCGAGAAAACTTCACACGGTCAACCCCTTTCCACACAAAGCCCCCCCCCCCCCCCCCCGCGCATCACTCCCACTGCTAAGCAAAGTTCTAAAAATACCTCCATCAATCTCTCATGGATCCGGTCATGTGACTGCTCTCCTCTCCTTCATTGATGGTCACATGACCGCTCCCTCCTCCAATCAAAAGCTACACACGAGGAGAAGGCAGAGTGGGAGGAGGAGAGCAGCCACAACGAGTGGCGCCAATTAAGGTATGCAGAGGCTTAGATCCACACAGAGTTCACAGAGGAGGAGCGGCACATGACAAAGGACCGGCAGCAATGTTCTCTGAACTTCAAAGCCTACTGCCAGCGCCGTCCCATGTCCAGGAGAGGAGGGGCAGCCGGCCCGATTCCCGCCCACTGTTGGTAAAAAAAAAAAAACATATCGGCGTATAACACGCGAGCATGGTTTACCCTCTATTTTCAGGGTAAAAAAGTGTGTGTTATACGCCGATAAATACGGTAGTTATTTTTGCCCTGAGCCATGTGATCATAATCTAAAGGGTCCAGACTAGGCAGTTGGGTAGATATCACAGATAAGAACATGTCATTATACTTTTACACGCATTTAAAATTTTCGGGAGACATCTGACATGAAACACAATGGGCTAAAATTCAGAAAGGTTTACGCCGGTGTATCTCGAGATACGCCGACGTAAGTAAAAATGTGCGCCGTCGCAACTTTACGCCGATTCAGAAAGCAAGATACGCCGAAAAACATGGCTTCAGCCGTTCGACGTAACTTGCCTACGCGGGCGTATCATGGGCGCATAGTTACGCTGGACGCATTCGGCGTTCCCATGTTAAATATGCAAATTAGCAAGATACGCCGATTCACAAACGTATGTACGCCCGTCGTAGTAAGCTACGCCGTTTACGTAAGGCGTTTTTTGAGGCGTGAAGATAAACCATCAAAAAGATGGCGCAGCCAATGTTAAGCATGGACGTCGAAACAGCCGTCAAATTTCACGCCGTTTACGTTGTTTGCGTAAGCCGATTCAGAATGGGGCTGGGCGTAGGTTACGTTCACGTCGAAAGCATTGACTATTTGCGATGTGATTTTGGAGCATGCGCACTGGGATACGTCCACGGCCGGCGCATGCGCCGTTCGTTCGGCACGTCATTTACGTGGGGTCACGATTCATTAACATACAACACGCCCACTACCAGCCTACTTTGAATTACGCGCGGTTACGCCGGCACATTTACACTACGCCGCCGTAACTTAGGGTGCACGTTCTTTCTGAATACCGTACCTGGCGCTGTAAGTTACGGCGGCGTAGTGTAAATTATATACGCTACGCCGCCGTAAAGATACGAAAATGTATCTGAAAAAGGCCCATAATGTATGTAGGTCGTCAGTGTATAGTACCTTATTGATCAGCTGAACTATGAATGGGTCTGAGGGCTGCAGTCTTATGAGTGCCTTGATTGTTCATACAGTATATGGGGCTTATTATAGTCCTCTTTTTATGCATCCAAAGTGGAGATGTAAAGCTGTTATCAAAGAAAGAAAGAAAAAATCCTAACCTATATAATAGTTTGTGTTTAATCTCTTCATAATCCTTTCTTGCTGCTGCTGAAACTAATGTACTTTAAATATGTTATTTACAGCTATTATCTATAATTCTAATGCACAAAATCTAAGATGTGTGAGATTGTTCACTTTGTTTGTTTTAATCATGGTAGCCAGAATATACAAATCACATACATATTGTAAACATTAAAGCTATTGACAGAACTGTATACAACTTGATGGAGATGTAACAAATCCTTAAATAGGAAGAAATATGCATGTGTAACTAGGTGGAGTTTTACAGCCCATGAAATGTACACCCATAATAATACACTCAGAATAACCATTGCTGTTACAAGCTAACATATTTATAGCAACTAGTAATTCTAAGGCATGCCTATCATGACAAGTGCCTTTACATATGGAAGTTTAGTTTATTTTTCTAGGCCGCATGCATACATCCTCTGCGTTTTTTAAAAGGGCAATACTTAAACTGGTTTATGCATGTGTGCTTGTATATGTGTGCAACAATAAATATATCACAACATTTAAAATCAGCTTTGGGTGTAGTTCTTATATTTCTCTAGGTTCATCAACATGAAAGACAGCTTACACTGTAAGTCCAGAAAAAAACATAATAATATATATATATATATATATATATATATATATATATATATATATATATATATATATATATATATATATATATATATATATATATATATATTTTAGTCAGGGCCGTCTTTAATATGGTTTGGGCCCTGGGCAAAAAATTTTTTTGGGCCCCCCTTCAGCTTATTTTGGGCCTGGCTGGTTCACATGTATGTGTTTTGGCGGCCCTCATTTGTGCAGGCACAGCAGCCCATTGATTTGAATGGGCTGCCATGCCTTTGTTTCCTGCAGAAAAAAGGTGCATTCAGCATTTTAAAAATCAGTTGCCTTGAAATCCATTCTGCTTTTGCACCATGCTACTTACCTGCAGTTCTTGCACACACAAACGCACTGTGTTTTTAAAAGCGTGACCTAAACGTCTAAAAATGCAGCAAGTTTGACAGTGCGGGAACTGCAGATAAGTCACAGCAGACAGCTGAATGGATAGACAGTGCTGTATTTGTATTTCATTGCTTGATGGGCATAGGTGTGCCGTGTGCTCAGCCTATTACATGAGGCATCAAATGAATGGGCTGCTGTGCCTGCACAAATGTGGGCCACTAAAACACATACATGTGAACCAGTCAGGCCCAAAATAAGCCCATCAAGCAGTTAAATACAGACAGTTATGCCATGTGCTCTGAGGCCTTACTCAGCCTGGACTGCAGGTCTGGTCTGTGACTTAAAGAGTTCCTCTATTTTACACATGGCATGGCATGGCATGGGGTCCCATGGGGCTAAAGCAGAATGGACAGACGGTGCTGTGACCCCATGCCATGCCATGTGTAAAATACAGGAACTTTTAAAACACTGACCAGACCTGCAATGAATCATCAAATATTATAAAGACTTTGGGCACACTCTGCAGAAAACTTCTATTTACAATATAGCAAACAGTGACATACATTGAGGAGCAGGACATGAAGAAGTCAGCCTCGGGAAGAGCAAACTGGGGATGTTATAAAATCACATTCTAATTCACTTTTATATACAAGCAGCACCCAGTGGCAGGAAGGGAGAAGTGCACGTCTAAAGGGAAGCCAGGGGTTCTGTACATTTTAAAACACTGGGAAGGGAAGCAGTACTGTCACCTGGCTGCGTGCCGCTGATGATTTTCAGCCTGATTCGTGGGCAGCACAGGGGCTTAATGGGCGGCAGGGCCGCCATCAGGAATTATGGGGCCCCTTACACAGCTTCAGGCATGGGCCCCCTGGACCAGAGAACGGGGGGGGTGCTGCCCCCTTAAATTGAGACGCGGGGGGGCGGGGCTGCTGCGAATTTAGAAGCGGGAGGCCCTTTACAAAAAAAAAATTAATAAAGAAAAATATATATAAAAAAGGGGTGTAGCCATCCGGGGCCCTGGGGACCTCTGGGCCCTTTAATAAAAATAAAAAAATAAATAAAAAATTAAATATATATAAAAAATATATTTTTTTTTTAAAAAGGGGGTTGCCATCTGGGGACCTCTGGGCCCTTTAATAATTTGTTTTTTATATAAAAATAAATTACAAAAAAAGGGGGGTTGCCCTTTAATAAAAAAAATATATAAACAAAAATAAAAAAATAAACATTTATAAAAAAATAAAAAAGGGTGTTTGCCACATGGGGCCCTGGGGACCTCTTAGCCCTTTAATTATATATATATATATATATATATATATATATATATATATATATATATATATATATATATATATATATACATATATATATATATATAAAGAAAGAAAAAGCGAAAAAAAGAAATAAAATATAAAAAAATTATAAAAAAAGGGGGTTTTAATAATAATAACATTTATATTATATAATATGTGTGTATATATATATATATATATATATATATATATATATATATATATATATATATATATATTAAAAGAAATATATAAAAACAAGTTTTTTTTTTTTAAAAAAGGGGGGTTGTCATCCGGGGCCCTGGGGAACTACGGGCCCCTGGGAACCTCCAGACCTCTAAAAAAAAATTGGCCCTTTAATAAAAAATAAAATAAAAATATATAAAATAAATATATATTTTTATTTACAAGTAAATAAAAAAGGGGGTTGTCATATGGGGCCCTGGGGGCCTCCGGGTCCCTGGGAACCCCTAAAAAAAATGGCCCTTTAATAAAAAATAAAAATATATTTAAAAAAATTGTCCCTTTAATAAAAAATAAAATACAAATATATAAAATAAATATATTTTTTTATTTAAGAATAAATAAAAAAAGGGGGGGTTGCCATCTTGGGCCCTGGGGGCTCCGGGCCCCTGGGGGCCTCCGGACCCCTAAAAAAAAAAAAAAAGTTTTTTTTTTTTTTTTTTTTCAAAGGGGGTTGCTTTGGGCCCCCAACAGTGACAGGGCCCTGGGCAGCTGCCCCTGTTTGCCCTATGGTAGAGACGGCCCTGATTTTAGTACATCTCTGCAGTACACACACATTTTCCTGTGCTTTACCCCTTTAAAATTGATTTGCTAGAAATTCTGTGTGCTTCTAACTTTCTGTTTGAAATGACACAGTGGGGTTGATTTACTAAAAACAAATAAGCTTTATAATAGCTATTTCTCTTAACTTTAGTGAATGGGTGAGGTGAACATTCGCTGACTTTCATTATCTAATTATGTACAAGCAAAATTACTACTTAAATGTAAGGAGTATGTTTTCTTTTTTTTTTTAATTTTTCTTAGATATATACTTCAGATTTTTGACTTGCCAGTTAAATCTGTGTCTTGGAGTACAGTACGAGAACACGGGATCTTTAATCTTTACCATAATTATATGCAGCTACCTTCAGTTAATTGACATTGGCAAATAACTACAGGGAAACACCTTATATAACCCCTCCCACTCCAAGCTAACCTTGGTTTTGTGGCAAGCAATAGGGAGGTCATAAAAACAGAGGGGAGCACATGTTTCTCCCACTGTGCTCCAAGAAAAATATTTGACTGATAATTAAAAATTCTACTTTGATAGTTCTTCAGTATGGGAGATGGGTGGGAGGGGTGCATACAACACCCTGCACAAAGTTCTTAACTAAGGAATAAGAGGTGAACAGTCCCTGAAAGAGAATGAAAAGGCATAGATTTGCCCTTTGAGAGTACTTCAAGCGGATTTCCGCTCCAAAAAAAATATTAAAAGCCAGCAGCTACAAATACTGCAGCTGCTGACTTTTAATATTAGGACACTTACCTGTCCTGGAGTCCAGTGGCGTCCGCAGCAGAGGACGAGCGATCGCTCGTCACCCTGCTGCTCCCCCCTCCATCCACGGTGAGGGAACCAGGAAGTGAAGCGCTCCGGCTTCACTGCCCGGTTCCCTACGACGGCGCATGTGCGAGTTGCGCTGCGCCCGCCGATTGGCTCCCGCTGTGTGCTGGGATCCGAGTGTTCCCAGCACACAACGGGGGGGGGGGGCGACGGGATGTCAGAAAAACCCGTCTTTTGCCCGAGACGTGTGGCCTGAAGTGGGTGCAGATACCTCAAATGTGACACCGGAGGGGGGAGGGTTCCGATCAGCGGGACTTCACTTTAGGGTGGAGCTCCGCTTTAAAGCCAGATGTTGATGCAGACTGGAGGAAGGACTGGACATGTCCCACGGAGTGCTTTCTAGGTTGAAATTTCTTGCCTCGCATAAAGAAAAACAGGTGTGATTGTAGACTTTCCACGAAATTGATTTCCCAGCCTTTAAGGGGTTGTAAAGGTAAAAAAAATCCCCTAAATAGCTACCTTTACCTTGGTTGTTTCTTCTTTTCTTGTGGACTTGCTGCAGTTGTATGCTACCAATAATGAAAGCAGCCCAATGCCGGCTGGCACGGACTCCTGTGTGGGGCTAGTCCCTCTGTTGTGGCAGGTTCACTGATGTTTGCTTGTTTGTTTGTTGTTTGTATGTCATTATATTCAATAAAAAGATTAAAAAAAAAAAAAAAAGCTACCTTTACCTTGGTCCAGTCCTCCCTCACTTACCTTATCCTTCTATTTTGCTTTTAAATGTCCTTATTTCTTCTGAGAAATCCTCACTTGCTGTTCTTCTGTCTGTAACTCCACACAGTAATGCAAGGCTTTCTCCCTGGTTTGGAGTGCCGTGCTCGCCCCCTCCCTTAAGGGGGAGGGGGCGAGCAGGAGAGTCAGGACGCCCACTAACACACAGCTCCTTTCTCTATCTGCAACGTAGAGAGCGTCCCAACTCTCCTGCTCGCACCCTCCCCCCTCAAGGGAGCGAGTACGACACTCCTCCAGGGAGAAAGCCTTGCATTACTGTGTGGAGTTACAGACAGAAGTACATGAAGTGAGGATTTCTCAGAAGAAATAAGGACTTTTAAAAGCAAAATAGAAGGATGTGGTAAGTGAAGGAGGATTGCACTAAGGTAAAGGAAGCTATTTAGGGGGGAAAAAATGTACCTTTACATCCCCATTAAGGAGAGTTGGGAGGACTGAATTTCAAAGGCCCCTGTCTCTTAGGACCTGAGCTTCCAGAACTATGCTGTCAAAGCTAAAGTTGAGAAGCAATATGGTGTACTGGCCCTTGGGACAGGTGTTCCGAATGATCCTGGAGGGCCCACAAACTATGCAGGGAGTTTAAATATGCCCAAGTGCCATGTTCTGCTGGGCCATGTTGGAGCAGATGAGGGAAAACCTTAAGGACTGGAAAAGAGTAGATCAGTTTGAATTAATCCCACAGCTTCTCCAGGGCATCCACCGTGTAGTCCAAAGTTTGTTGTTGAACCCAGACACCAGGAGATACACATCCATGAACCCTTACTTATTTCAAATAGCTTGAAACATCTCCAGATGGAGAATGTTGCTCCAGATGTAATCCAGTTGCTGGTGATTTAAAAAGTCCAAGCACCATTTTCCACACCTAGAATGTAGTCAGTGGACAGGGTCAGAACATGTAAATCTGTTCAAGAGAGTATTACATCTGCTTCTTTTTGCGGGGAGTGACTTGTGGTGGCTCTTTAATGGCTGATGAAGGTTATGGCCTGTTGATGCTGGATTAATACTGGGTTCCCTTACAGTTGAGGACTGCTTCCCAGCCTGATAGGCTGGCATCTGTTGTGATACCCTTCCATGCCTTTTGTAGAAAGGGCTTCCTTAACTGGTGGAAACCCACCATGCCAGGGGGAATCTGACTCTGTAAGTGAGACGCATGGGGCAGTCCAGGGACTGAGTCTGTTTATCCCATGCTGCCAGAATGTTGTGTTACAATGGTCTGAAGTAAAACTGAATGTCAAGTACAGCCTCAAAAGAAGGCAACCATTAGACCCAAGACCCTCATGCAGGCTTGACGCAAAGGTCTCCATTGAGCCCTGAGTGCCCAGGTAAGAGAGCTGGGCTTGTCCTAGGGCTGGAAGACACTGGACAGAGATGATTCTAACATCAGGCCCAGGTATGGCAGCAATAAGATCTGCACATATTAGTGGGCAGATATTTTGGAAGCATAAAGAAGGTGTGGAGTTCAAAACTCGAGCCCCGGAAATTATACTCTAGACTCTGAGAATTCCTGGAACCAGAAGGCCAACAAACACCCCTCCCCCCCACTCTAGCAGCTTGGGTTACTCCATCACTGGGAAGATGGCTTGGAGCAAGACTTGGCTAGTTGGGAGGGCCACATATTTTTACAAAAGAATGTTCATGGCTTAGATTTGGAACTGGAGGTCAATAGACACACACAGAGGCTCGGGATTGATCCCACATATATGGCATCATAGGAAGTGACTTCCTATGTTGGCACACAGAGAAGAGGAGGAGACCAGAGTACCAGTAAGGGACTGTAGAAGAGAAGAATCAGAGCTGCTCTGTTCAAAACCATTGCACAGAGCAGGTTAGTATGACATGTATTTATTAACAAAAAAAATAAAATTGCATTCATGTCTGTACTTGTATGTGAATAAATTACTAAAAATAAATTTAAAGTGTTATGTCAGAGAGACTTTAAACTGTTCATGAAATCATGTTGGAGATGCTGGGTGACTCAGGCCAACAAATAACTGGTTTACATTTTCACATTCTTGACTGTATGGAATACTTCTCCTGTCCATGGTAAAATTTCACAACTATTTGTAGTGGGATGTTTGTAACAGGCTATTGACAATCATTACAGGACCAACAGTTCTTGGGATGTGTCCAATCTGATATATCTAACTATTATATTAGTCTATGATAATTGTTGTGTTGTATGCTTTAATAATGCTTTGAGGAACTTTGACATGAATTTGAAGTCAGTAGAAGGTTGTATCTACCCATCAACCTTGGGCAGGATCTGCAGTCAGCTCCATTTCTGGAATACACCCTAGTACTACCACTTTCATGACCGATAGCTTCTGTTATCAGGACCAAAGAAATGGTTCAATGTGGTGCTGAAAAGGAGTTTCTATGGTTCTGGTGAATATACAATAGGGAAAAAATTAAATTACACAGAGTAACAAAATAAATCTATTTTCCGATATTCAGCTTTAACAAGCCAGATTACTTGTTTATTTCATTGGAGTAACGTGACGAAGAAGAAAAGCAATACAAGAGATGCAGTGCAGAAGATAAACTGCTAATTTTAAAGATGCTTGATTTAAGATTTTTTTTATAAACTTTTGTATGACAACAGGACTGATAATGCTGGCATGTCTAAAACGATTCCTGCACAATTACTACATAGAAGGGATTCAGTGATTCAGCCACAATCATGAAACTGTCTATTTTATTAATGAGGCAGAAACCTGAAATACGTGTTCCTCATTCCTGCTTTAATATAATATCCCTTATTATCTTCTAGGAGTTCACCTCAAATGCCCTTTCCAAGGAGGGCTGAGTAAGATGAATACTTGGGCATTACTATGAAAGAAGACTTTCTTAAAGTATTTCACAAGTTCTTATATTCTTCCTGCCTTTCACACAATTAGTGGCTTTGAATAATTTTAGACCCTTTAAATAGGAATCCCTATACATTATTTTACAGTTTATAAATAAATAAGGCAATGCGAAGATTAATACCTTGGTGGATCTAATTAAATGAGTGTAATTTATTTTGTACTGTATTTTGCTATGATCTGCACATTCACGGTTTGGAAAGTTTAATATGAGTGTTTCAGCAAAAGTTCATAAAATTGAACCTTGGCAAAGAAAAAAGGATCTGTGATACAGTAGTTTTAAAAATATTTTTGGAAAGAGCATTTAAAGTTTTTACATTAGAAAGTTGAGGTAAAATCCTAATCGCTGGAATCACCTTCTTCCAATATATCAGGGATGGACCTATTCTTTGTATACATCAGCAGGGGTGCGTCCATAAAGGTTGCAGGAGCGCCCCCCTCCTGTCACTCTCTAATTACCATAGATAGATTCATGCATTGCATGAATCTATCTATGGTCGCTGCTGACACCCCCTATTCAAGTGTCCGGCCCCTTTTTGGGCATTGGACGCCTGAATTACAGCGGTGGGGGTGTTTTTTGGATGCATCTGATTAGAGCCATAGCCTCTAGTAGGTGCCCAAAAATGTAAGAAGGGGGCGCAACGCTGTGTGTATGTAAGGAAAGCAAAGGAATTTGCTTTCCGAACATTGAACCGCCTCTCAGCCAATCAGGTGCACCGGGTCTGTGTTACCTGTCACCTGATTGGCTGAAGTGACAGGCACTGTGATTGGACCCTATGAGGTGTCCAATCACAGCAGAGGACAAGAGGAGGGCCGTGTGGGAGAAAACTTTGGGGTGGGGAAGATAGAGGACACCGTTTGCCACCTGCCACCATCACCCGCTGTCCACCCGAGACAAGGTAAATGACGGGGCACACAGTGGCAGAACTTGGGGCACAGTGGCAGTACATGGGGCACAGTAGCAATATTTGGGGCACAGTGGCAGCACTTGGGGCACAGTGGCAACATTTGGGGCACAATGGCAGCACTTGGGGCTCAGTGGCAGCACTTGGGGCACAGTGGCAAAATTTGAGGCACAGTGGCAGCACTTGGGGCACAATGGCAGCACTTGGGGCACAGTGGCATCAATTGGGGCACAGTGGCAATATTTAGGGCACAGTGGCAGCACATGAGGCACAGTGACAGCACACGGGGCACAGTGGCAGAACATGGGGCACAGTGGGAGCACTTGGGGCACAGTGGCAATGTTTGAGGCACAGTGGCAACATTTGGGGCACAGTGGCAATATTTAGGGCACAGTGACAGCACATGGCGCACATTGACAGCACATGGGGCACAGTAGCAATATTTGGGGCATAGTGGCAACGTTTGAGGCACAGTATCAACATTTGGGGTACAGTGGCAGCACGTGGGGCACAGTGGCAATATTTAGGGCACAGTGGCAGTACTTGCGGCACAGTGACAGCACATGGGGCACAGTGACAGCACATGGGGCACAGTGACAGCACATGGGGCACAGTGGGGCACAGTGGCAACATTTGGGGCACAATGGCAACATTTGGGGCACATTGGCAGCACTTGGGGCACAGTGGGAGCGTTTAATGGGTACAGTGGCTGCGTTTGATGGGCAAAGTGGCTGTGTTTGATGGGCACAATGTCTGCGTTTGATGGGCACAGTGGCTACATTTTATGGGAACAGTGGTTGCGTTTGATGGCACAGTGGCTGCGTTTGGTACAGTGGCTGCAATTGATGTTTTACATTATTATAGTATACAATGTTAACAGTATACAATACAAAGGTAACAGTGACTTATATTTGAGTAGTCACCAGACATTATGGTAAAATTCACCTATGTGCAGGGACATCTATAGATCTTTTTGGCTTAGTTAGAAATCATTTTAACAATTGCAAGCTTTAGGGCTTTGTACAGCATCTGATAGAATGGTTATTAGGTTTCCTTTGGCAAAAATGTCTGTCACTTCCAGTTTGGAAAGAAAGTGGTGGGAATGGAAATACAGTGGAACCTTGTATTGCGAGTAACACAGTTAAAAAGTGGGGGTTAAAAGCGCCCCACTAGCGGCCGAAAAAAAACTTTGCAAAAACGATGGTAAACAACGGTAAATTTGACGATGCCCGGGCGCTTTTCAGTGTGAAAGCAGCCTTACTGTTTACAGATCTCTATCTTTGACTCAGAGCAGAAATATAAATAGATACCCAATGAATTGAGAATGCCAATCAGCCTAATCAGTGCTGGGACAAGGTCATCCAGCGCCCAGGGCAAAGATGCCAAAATACGCCCCCCCCCTTTCCCTTAGGGTTAAGGTCAGGGTCAACCGTCCCTCCTGCCCACCCCTCGTCACGGCCCTGAGCCTAATCAAGAAGTGGAAAATGAGGGGTTCTGTTGAAACCAAACCACAGTCAGGTAGACCAACTAAAATTTCAGCCATAACTGCCAGGAAAATTGTTCAGGATGCAAAGAAAAAGCCTCAAATAACTTCAGGTGGAATACAGGACTCTCTGAAAACATGTGGCGTGGCTGTTTCAAGATGCACAATAAGGATGCACTTGAAGAAAGATGGGCTGCATTGGTCGAGTCACCAGAAGAAAGCCATTACTACGCAAATGCCACAAAGTATCCTGCTTACAATACGTCAAACAGCACATAAACAAGCCTCAAACCTTCTGGCACAAACTCATTTGGAGTGATGAGACCAAAATTTTGGTTTTTGGCCACAACCATAAACGCTACAATTGGAGAGGAGTCAGCAAGGTCTACAATGAAAGGTACACCATTCCTACTGTGAGTAAAACATGGAGGTGGGTCGCTGTTGTTTTGGGTATGTGTAAGCTTCAAAAACAGAGGAAACTTGGTCAAAATTGATGGCAAGATGAATGCAGTATGTTTTCAAAAAAATACTGGAGGAACATTTGCATTCATCAGCCAGGAAGCTGCACATGGGACGTACTTGGACATTCCAACATGACAATGATCCAAAACACAAGGCCAAGTCGACCTGTCATTGGCTACAGCAGAATAAAACAAAGGTTCTGGAGTGGCCATCTCAGTCTCCTGACCTCAATACCATTGGGCCACTCTAGGGAGATCTCAAACGTGCAGTTCATGCAAGACAGCCCAAGAATTTACAGGAACTGGAGGCTTTTTACCAGAGGAATGGACAGCTTTACCATCTAAGAAGATAAAGAGCCTCATCCACAAATACCACAAAAGACTCAATCTGTCATTAATGTTAAAGCGGGCGTTGATTTTGGGGGGCGTTGTACAAATTCTGTTTACAGAACACCTCCAGGTAGCCATGTTACATTGCATTTTGCAGAAAACAACAGAGCTGCAGATTGAAAAGGAAATATCATTTTTAACCTCTTTAACCGGCTACAGCATGGATCTACATTGTCAGAAGGCCGTTAATAGACATCCTCCCCTTTGCACACTCTGTGATCACTGAGTCAATTGGACTGGGATGATCACAGATCGGAGTAAGGGGCCGATCCTGGCCTCTTACCACGTGATTAGCTGTCAGCCAATGACAGCTAATCATGTGATGTAAACAGAAGATCGTAATCGGTTTTTTTCTCCTCACGTTGACAGCGCGAAGAGAAAAAAACTATCACTGGCTTCTGTGTAAGGGACATCAATCTCAAAGAGGAAGAAGCTTAACCACCTCATCTGTGCCCACCAGTGCCGCCTGCCAATGCCATCTGCCAGTGCTCACAGTGCATATCAGTGCCCACCAATCAGTGCCCACCATGCCACCTATCAATGACCACCAGTGGTGCCAATCAATGCCTCATCAGTGCTGCCTATCAGTGCTCATCACTGCCACCTATCAGTGCCACCTATTAGTGCCCTTCAGTGCTACCTATCAATGCCCTTCAGTGCAACCTTTCAGTGCCGCCTTAACGGTGCCTATAAATGCAGCTCATCGGTGGCCATCAGTGCAGCTTCATCAGCGTACATCAATGAAGGAGAAAAATTACCTGTTTGCAAAATGTTATAACTAAATATAAATATATTTTTTCAAAATGTTCTGTCTTTTTTCATTTTTTTAACAAAAAAAAAAAAACAAGAGGTGATCAAATACCACCAAAAGAAAGCTCTATTTGTGGGGAAAAAAATTGGTCTGGGCAGGAGGGGGGTTTAAGTGCCCAGTGGTTAATAACAAGTGGTTAATAACATGCAATTACAATATGAGTTGCAATTGTATATGCTATGCTATTTATTTTCCTCAATTGTTGAGTACTAATGAGTACTAATGCAAAGGAATAGCTTACCATAGAAGACATTGGGCCAGATTCACATACAATTAGATTCGCGTAGAGTATCAGAAATACTCTACGTCGCCGTATTTTACCTGGCTCCACGTGGAATCCCGGTAGATTTTGTCCAGTAAACTACGGCGGCGTAGTGTATTTCTCCCGGCGCAAGCCATCTACGCGAGAAGGGGGCGTGAAGCATTTAAAATAGGCGCGTTCCCGCGGCGATCGAACTGCGCATGCTCCGTTCAGAAATTTCCCGCCGTGCATTGCGTGAAATCACGTTGTTACGTCATTTTTTTTTTAGTAGCGTCGTTTACGGACATTCCTATTCCCGAACGAGTTACGTAAAAAAAAAAAAATATTAAATTTGACGCGGGAACGACGGCCATACTTAACATGGGCTACGCACCATTAGACCAGCAAATAGCTGGTCTAACAGTACGTAGCAAAAAAATGACGTAAGCGATTGCGAAGGCCGCTCGTATCTTCGTGGATCGCCGTAAAAAGTCATTTGCATATCCCGACGCTGAAAACGACGCAGACTCCTCCCAGCGGCCGCAAAAAGTTTGCAGCGTAGATCCGAAGGCTTACGAAGACTTAAGCCTCTCGGATCGAAGCCCGAAGCCGCCGTATCATGGTTTAGGGATTCAAACTAGTGATATGGCACGCGAAATTTGAAATTACTCCTGTCTAACACCAGTTAGACAGGCGTAATCGCTCTGTGAATCTGTGCCATTGATTCTGGAATTGGGAGCAAAAAAAAAAAAAGGGCAACAAAGATTCATTTGGATAAACAGCAATAATATATCAACTGGTGCTGTTGGTTACTTCCATGCAATATTATTTCTTATGTTTATTTTTCCATATGTGTATATATACATACAGGCATTTAAAGGATCACCTTTAAAATAAAAAATGCTAATTTATTTGCAGGTAAACTTTTTTTTGATTAAAATGCATGAAGGCTAAAAACATTGGGCCAGATTCAGAAAGAATTAGATTCCCGCAGAGTATCAGAGATACTCTACGCCGCCGTACTTTACCTGGCTCTAGGAGGAATTCAGAGAGATTTTGGCCCGGCAGAATCAAACTACGCGATTAGGGGGCGTGAGGCATTTAAATTAAGCGCGTCCCCGCGGCGATCGAACTGCGCATGCTCCGTTCAGAAATTTCCCGCCGTGCATTGCACGAAATCACGTCGTTACGTCAT
This sequence comes from Rana kukunoris, assembly GCA_029574335.1. NCBI lineage: Eukaryota > Metazoa > Chordata > Amphibia > Anura > Ranidae > Rana > Rana kukunoris. The sequence goes on along the minus strand of CM056049.1, from coordinate 561,803,226 downwards.
TTTTTTTGAGTAGCGTCGTTTACGGACATTCCTATTCCCGGACGACTTACGCAAAAAATAAAAAATAAATTGAAAGTCGACGCGGGAACGACGGCCATACTTAACATGGGCCGTTAGCTGGTTTAACTTTACGTAGCAAAAAAATGACGTACGCGATTGCGAAAGACGCTCGTAACTTCGTGGATCGCCGGAAAAAGCTCATTTGCATACCCCGACGCTGAAAACGACGTGAACTCCACCCAGCGACCGCAAAAAGATCGCAGCGTAGATCCGAAGGCGTACGAAGACGTAAGCCTGTCAGATCGAAGCCCAACGCCGCCGTATCATGGTTTGAGGATTCAAACTAGTGATACGGCGCGCAAAATTTGAAATTACTCCTGTCTAACACTAGTTAGACAGGCGTAATGGCTCTCTGAATCTGGCCCATTGAGCCTTTGGAACAGGGATCTCAAACTGGCAGACCTCCAGCTATTGCGGAACTACAAGTCCCATCATGCCTCTGCCTGTGGGAGTCATGCTTGAAACTGTCAGCCTTGCAATGCCTCATGGAACTTGTAGTTCTGCAACAGCTGAAGGGCTGCCGGTTTAAGATCCCTGCGTTAGAACAACTTTAACCACCTTCAGCCCCGGAGGATTTGGCTGCCCAATGAGCGGGCCCTTTTTTGTGATTCGGCACTGAGTCGCTTTAACTGACAAGTGCGACATTGCACCCAAAAAAAAGTGCTTTTTTCCCCACAAATAGAGCTTTCTTTTGGAGGTATTTGATCACCTTTGTGGTTTAAATTTTTGCGCTATAAACAAAAAAAGAGCGACAATTTTGAAAAAAAAGTAATATTTTTTACTTTTTGCTATAATAAATATCCCCCAAAGATATATTTTAAAAAAAAACTTTTTTTTGTTCCTCAGTTTAGGCCGATACGTATTCTTCTACATATTTTTGGTAAACAATTGCAATAAGCGTATATTGATCGATTTGCGCAAAAGTTATAGCGTCTACAAAATGGGGATAGATTTATGGCATTTTTTTATTACGTTTTTGTTACTAGTGATGGCGGTGATCTGTGATTTTTATCTTGTCTGCGACATTATGGAGGACACATCGTACACTTTTGACACTATTTTGGGACCATTGTCGTTCATACAGCAATCAGTGCTATAAAAATGCACTGATTACTGTGTAAATGACACTGGCAGTGAATGGGTTAACCACTAGGGGGCATAGAAGGGGTTAAGTGTGTCCTAGTGAGTGATTCTAACTGTGGGGGGGGCTGGGATACTACGAGTGACATGAGAGTGATCGCTGCTCCCGATGACGGGGCAGTATATTACTGTCCTTTCACAAGGCAGAACAGGGAAATACCTTGTTCACACAACCATCCCCCTGTTTTGCCACTCCGTGACACGTTCACGGGCACCTGGCAGACATCGAGTCCACAGGACCCATGGTCACACTCAGAGCTTGGAACTGGCCCACAATGTCATGTTTTAAAGGGAACATACAGGTATGTCTATATGCACAGCTGTGCCATTCTGCCACCGTAAATAGTCGTGCAGCGGTCGTCAAGCGGTTAAACAAAATTGTGTTATGGTCATTGTTACCCGATTGTTCCTTTATATGAATATTAGTAATTAGCTCCACATGATTTGAGATTTCCAGGTCGAGCAGAGCATCATTTCTATTTGGGACTTCTAACTGCACCATTATTCCATTCAATTTCAGGGTAGGTAAAAGATCCCATTATTACCACTGCCCCAGCTCTTGGAGCCCTCTATCATGTCATGGCTGATCGTTTTCCTTTTGCCCATGTATTCATTTATCTAGCTTGTCCCTGTGTTGCATCACAAATGTGGGAGTGCTAATGAGAAAATACAACTTTTCCAGCATGGTGATCTTTCAGTGAATGTTCTACTTTTTTGTGGCTGTGTCTAATTGCTGCACCTCCACAAATGCTAGACTAAGAGACTCAGGGATGATATGTAATTTCTTAGCAGCAAGTGTCAGTTCCTTGACTTCAGACATTTTTCATGCAATATCTTGTGCAGTGCCATACCACATGCCTCATGTTTGAACACAAACAGAAACTTGTGACACCAGAATATGAGGTTTTACTATACTATAGGCTGTGCATACAGGCCAAAAATTTACAACATGAAACTTCATGATCAAGGTACATTTTATGCAGTTGAAAGCACAAGGTGCAGGTAGGTGGAGGTCAATAATGCCCTTCAGATCAAGTAATCCACCTTCTGTCAGTCATGTTACCAGTGTTCTATACAGGCACAAGAGACACATGTTGTGAGCTGTGAGCTGAACCTTAAGGCCGCGTACACACGAGGTGACATGTCTGCTGAAACTGGTCCGCAGACCAGTTTCAGCGGACATGTCCGATCGTGTGTACGGTCTAGCGGATAGGTTTCCAGCGGACAAAAGTTTCTAAGCATGCTTAGAAACTTGTCCGCTGGAAACCTGTCTGTCGGACATGTCCGATGGTTAGTACGCCTAACCATCGGACCAAAATCACGCGCATGCGTCAAATTGATTTGACGCATGCGTGGAAGCATTGAACTACCTGGTTTGCGCACGTCGCCGCGTCACCGCCATGTCACCGTCACGCCACCGCGTTCTCTGTCCGCTGGGATTTTGATCTGATGGTGTGTACACACATCAGACCAAAAATATCCCAGGAGACATGTCCGATGAAAACGGTCCGCGGACCGTTTTCATCAGACATGTCTCCTCGTGTGTACAGGGCCTAAGGCAGCTTGCCATGTTTCAGGAATTTGTCCCTCATAAGTATGTCATAATTTAAAAAAAAAAAGACATAGTTGATCATTATACAAGTACTTTTGTATCTTATGTATTTTTATGCATTATGGCTCAGGTCATAAAACTGATGTTTTACTGTATTTATTATTTACATCATATTTCCATTTAACTACTGGTACTTTGCTAGCTATAGTAATAGTAAATTAAATTTGAAGAAAACAATCTAGTAATAATAAACTGTGATAATAATGCTTTCTAATATTGCTCCTTATCTGAGGTCTAGAGAAAATCAGGAAATGATATCGAATTGAGAAAGCTGTAGATAGCTGGTTCTTTAAACTCCTATCACTGCCTCCCAAATGCCTGGCTCAGTGCACAAGACTGAGGGATAGACACCATATGGTCTGTCCTGTGCAATCAACCAGGCGCAGCCCAAGAAGATAATTCCGTCTGTCACAAAAAGTATTTGCTGACTCACAACGGAAACAGGTCTTTTTTTTTTACATTTGTGTTAGCTGCAAGTCTCTGATTATAAAATGTTGCATGTTGTTTTTATATATTAAACATGCCATTTTGTTTTAAAGTAACTACTTTATGGGAATGTTCAAATATAAATCAACGTGCAGCATTTTCATTGCTTGTATGTTATGTATTAAACTACAGGTATTATATATATATATGGTACCAAGGCTCTTCAGTTCTGAAAACTGCTTCATGATATGTTCACAACTCATTGTAATAGTAACAAGGACACTGAAAATAGAGCATTTAAAAATTAAAAAAAAAACTTTATTATGATGGACAATAAAACAAGTGACTGCATTTAAAACATTTCCATTTATCAGTTTTTATAGAAAGTGGCACTTAACAAAATCTATTCAGATTCTAAACATTCACTGGTGGATAATCGATGTGAGCACCATTTTTTCTCCAGGCTCCCAAGAAGACTATTCTATTCCTCTGCTGAACTTTGCTATCTTGCCACTCACACAGCGTAGAGATGATGAAGCCAGGCTGTCAATCTATGGCTGCATGTCAAAGATGCTTTGACCCTTGCTTTGATGATTATATGTTACTGCTCTCTGCATACATCGGGGGCAGTGATTAAAGATGGAGAAGAAGGCTTAGATGCTTACGTTTACAAAGAGTTGAATTTTGCATATCAGGCCTTGGGAACACAGCACTTATACAAGGTTTGGACCCAAATCTCTGCATTGAATTATTTGTAGGTTTTCTCAGTGCTTGTGTGAGTTGTCTGAAGGTTGTCCACAACAATCCTCTGTTTTCTTTCCTCGGATGTACCCCTACTGTATGTATAAGTGGTATGGGGTCATGACTAAAGGCTTCTGTCAGAGACAGAGACTGATGAATGAGGTGTGTTTCCTTATGATCCCAGTAGTTTAATATAATAAAGGATAAATGAATGTCACATCTAATAAGATTAAGTTTAGGATAGTAGTCTGTCAAGAAATCAAAACATTCCAAGTACAATGGCTTACTGTAAATATATATATATATGTTCACAGAAACTGTACTGTGGACTGTAGGTCTGGATTAATGTTTGGAAGCACCATACAATGACTTTTTTAATGTTATATCCCCATCATATCAGAAATATTTACAGTGACTTACAGTGGACTTGCAGAAATGTTGGTGTCCAGGAGCCCATGTCCCTGTGGCTATATGCCAGTCTGATTTTCTGTCAATTTTTCTTTACTATAAGGAGAAACAGCACTGCATTTAAAAAAAGAATGTCTGTTTCTTAGTGTTTTTTTTTTTAACATATTAGTGTGAATGTGATATAATTTTATATGTACTGAGGGGGCAGTCATATTTGCTGATTACAATTGCAGGCAATGATTTTTACTTAGTAATGCTTCACAGTGTGCATATTTATGGCTGTGTGAGTGAGAGCACATCCAGTACGGATTTACTGTGGGAAGGTACAGTGGTGGGGAACAGTACCTATTAGCTAGAATTATCCAGAAAATTATCACTACTTTCTCCACAATTATTTGGAGCAGTCGTTATTTTTAGTCATGTGACTGAACACTCTCCTTGGATTTTTGAGTCCCATGCGCAGCTTTCTGGCTGATGAATGCAAATGTTCCTCCAGTATTTTTTTGATAACATACTGCATTCATCTTGCCATCAATTTTGACCAAATTTCCTGTGCCTTTGTAGCTCACACATCCCCAAAACATCAGCGATCCACTTCCTTACCTTTCATCATAGGCCTTTATGGTTGTGGCCAAAATGTTGGTCTCCTGACTCCAAATGACTTTGTGCTAGAAGGTTTGAGGCTTGTCTCTATGCTGTTTGGCGTATTGTAAGCGGGATACTTTGCGGCATTTGCGTAGTAATGGCTTTCTTCTGGAAACTCGACCATGCAGCCCATCTTTCTTCAAGTGCCTCCTGTTTATCTTGAAAAAGGCAAACCACATGTTTTCAGAGAGTCCTGGTAGTTGTGGCTGAAAATTTAGTTGGTCTACCTGACCGTGGTTTGGTTTCAACAGAACCTCTAATTTTCCACTTCTTGATTAGAGTTTGAACACTGCTGATTGGCTTTCTCAATTCCTTGGATATCTTTTTATATCCCTTTCCTGTTTTATACAGTTCAACTACCTTTTCCCACAGTGTGCATGTTATCAGGCCAAAATCACCAGGGTATATAAACTTTTGATCAGGATCATTTGGGTAGTTTCTGTTGCCATTATGATTTAAAAAGAGTAAACACAGTTGATTGATAATAAATGGCTTCAGCCAAACACTAACCATGAGTGAAATAAATGTTTTTATGTTATTCATACTCTCTACATATTCTCTACATATTCTAAAACAATTGCCTCTCACCAGAAAAGAATACAAATGTTTTTTTGGTTACTCCTTTAGATTGTAAGTGCTCACTGCCAAGGCTCTCCTACATTGAATTGTATTGTAACTGTAATGCCCCCTTACTTTGTATAGCACTGTACAAACTGTTGACTCTTTATACACTAATCAGCCATAACATTATGCCCACCCACCAAAACCCATCGAGGCATGGACTCTATTAGACTGCTAAAGGTAAGCTGTGTTATCAAGCAACAAGTCGTTAGTAGCAAATCCTTTAAGTTGCAAGGTGGGGCCTTCATGGATCAGACTTGTTTTACCAAAACATCCCACAGATGCTTGACATTCCAAAAGCGTTGTTGTGTCCTTTAAACCCATTCTTGAATTAATTAAACCAGGCCACCTTTTTCCATTGCTCCATGGTCCAGTTCTGATGCTCACATGCCCATTGTTTGACTATGAACACAGGTCAGCATGGACACCCTGATCAGTCTGCAGCTTCAGCAATTTGAGCTACAGTAGCTCTTCTAATGGATTGGACTACAAGGGCCAGCCTTCACTTCCCATATGTAGGCAGGTGCACACTTTTCTGTGTACAGGCTGCACAGGGAATTAGGCGTTCATGGTCCTTCCCCTTGACACGTGGCTACCCTTTTAGGGTAGTCGAGCCAGAACCAGAACATGGGCCTTAGACAAGTACTCTCTCTTGATTTGGCTGATTTAGTTAGAATGAACTGGAACTGTGTCAGCAATGAACTATGAAAGACTGTGATATGTGCGTGCAAAAAACTCCAGTAAATGTTCTCAAGTATGCAAAAGTCCTGGTCTGAAGTTCTCATCAATGGGATTTGTGTAAGGCAGGTGTATTAAAAGAACAGGGCTTGCATCAGGAGATGTGTGCTACCAAGATCTACAAGTGGAGAATGCTGCCAAAGAAGATCTGATTGCTGTAGCCGTTAGTAGCTGGTAGTGTGTTGGTGCTTAAGATGACAGCCAACATGTGTTCAGTGTGACTGGCGTGGAAGACGGAGTGCTACCTGAGACCACCCCTCCCTATTGGCCAGTGCCCCTATGTACCCAGATCCAGACTTGCGTCACGGAGCCCCTATGTATCTAGCTGTACGCAACAGAGGGGAACAAAGTGTGAAGAAGATCCTCAAGAGTTGGCTTAGTTCACATAGCATGTTACTGGGACTGAGTTGGCATCAATGCCATGCTAGAGAGCGGGATACAGGCTTCACGGTATCCCCTCCAGAAGTGTTGCACCATGTAAGGAGGTCTGTTTTTGTTGCTGTGAAGTAAATGAGACATGAATCGTTAATTGTGCCGCGAGCTGTGCACATCTTTACGTTAGAGGTGCCCCCTCATGACCGCATTATCCACCTGCACTGAAGAGCATTAGTGAGCGAAGAATCTGGAGTTCCCATTTTTGGGTAATAAGCCCCTCCCATACGCATGCATCAATGAGCCTTGGCAGCCCATGAACCTGTCGCTGGTTTGCCAGTTTTCATTTCTTGGTCGACTTTTGGTAGGCCCTGCCATTGAAAAGAACCCATAAGAGCTTCAGTTTTGGAAATACTCTGACCCAGTCATCTAGCTGTTACATAGGTCCTCGCTCAGGTTTGCCCAATTGTTTTTCAACACAACTTCTTCCCCTTTGCCATAATGTTATGGCTGGTGGGTGTAAATACTATGGGCCAGATTCTCATACAAATTCGCCGGCGTAGCGTAAGCTTTTTACACTACGCCGCCGCAACGTAACAGAGCAAGTGCCGTATTCACCATGCACTTGCTCCGTAGTTTGCGGAGGCGTAGAGTAAATCGCCCAGCGTAAGCCCGCGTAATTCAAAGGGGGCGGCTTGTATTTAAATTAAGCGCGCCCCCGCATCGAACGAACTGCGCATGCGCCGGCCGGGGAAAAAGCCCAGTGCGCATGCTCCAGCTCACGTCGGAAAGCGTCGTGGAAACGACGTCAAAACGACTTGATCGACACTACGCAATGCCCTATTCGCGAACAAGTTAGTAAAACGATGTAAGCGACGGAAAAAGCTGACGCTGACCCGACGCCATACTTAACATGGCATCCGACGGTACTGCGTAAAGGTTAACCCTCATATTAGCAGGGGTAACCTTACGCAGACGAAAACGACGTACGCGACGTCGGGGCGGCGTAAAAGCGATCGGGAATCGGCGTAGTAGCCTCATTTGCATAGGCAAATGAGAAAACAACGTAAAGGCCACCTAGTGGCCGGAGTTGTCATTACAACTATGATCCGCAAGTGTAATGGTATTCTAGGAATCACTCGCATAGATACGAGGCAAAAAAAACGGCGATACGACGGGGTATCTGAGATACTCCGTCGTAGCGCCACTGAGAATCTGGCCCTATATATATTAATAATATATGATTTTACATGCCAGATGTCCTTCGTAAAACACCCTAGAAACTGTCTGAAACGAAAATACTAACTTGGCAAACTACCATTATTACCCTATATTGTTTTGGTTCAGACAGACTCTTTAGAGCTGTTCTCAGATCAGAGAGACATGTGGGAATCTGTGCTGAGAGAAAAACAATTGTAGACATCCTGACAAAATATCATTCACCTGCCAGATATGTCTAATTCTCTGACTTTAATACTTTCTAAAATGTGAGAGACAACCAGCATTTTCAGATGGAGAAGCTTGCGACGATCTCTATCCACTTCACAGCCATCATATAGCACGTTTACTCATACAGTGCACTTCCAGGTAGTGGGCATGCCGCTTCTGCTGTGATTAGTCACGACAGAAGCCATTTGGCGGGTGCTAGCCAATAGATATCCGCTGGCAGCCGCTGATCAGCAGGAAGAGAGGATGGATGAAGCTCTGCCTATGTATACAAAGCAGAGCTTCTCCCTTAAGGGTAAAGTCATAGATTTTCTTTCCCTGCAAAGGGAATAAAATCCATCACATCTCTTAGTAAAAGCACCACACGCAAAGTACACAAAAACACTGGCTAGGCACACATTTAACCCATAGATCGCCCTAGATGTTTAACCCCTTCCCAGCCAGTGTCATTAGTACAGTGACAATGCATATTTTGGGCACTGATTACTGTATTAGTGTCACTGGTTCCCAAAGTTTTAAAAGTGTCAGAATCTCCACTGCATTATCGTGTCCCACTATAAGTCGCTGATCACCGTCACTAGTTACTAGTATAAAACAAAATTCCAGTATTATATCCCTAATGTACACACGATCGGTTCATCCGATGAAAACTGTCTGATGGATTTTTTCATCAGATATCCGATGAAGCTGACTTTCATCAGTCTTGCCTACACACCATTGGTTAAAAATCTGATCGTGTCCAAAGCGGTGACGTAAAACACAACGACATCCTGAGAAAAATGAAGTTCAATGCTTCCGAGCATGCGTCGACTTGATTCTGATCATTTGTTGATTTTTAACTAATAGATTTCCCCACAGACGATCGTTTTTTTTAACCATCAGATAAATTTAAAACAGGTTCTGTTTTCATCAGCCGAACCAATCGTGTGTACGTGGCGAATAACTTTTGTGGAAACCAATCATTATACGGTTATGTCGATTTTTTTTACCATACTAAATGTATATAAAATTTGATTAAAAAAAAAAATTATGGATATGTTTTATAGCAGAATGTAAGAAATATTGTTTTTATTTTCAAAATTGTCAGTCTTTTTTTTGTTTATAACACAAAAAATAAAAAGTGCAGAGGTGATCAAATACCAGCAAAAGAGAGCTCTACTTGTGGGCAAAAAAATTGCCTGGTCATGAAGGATGGTGGGTAAATCATCCGGAGGTCAAGTGGTTACATTTCTCTCAGCAAAGATTTCTATAAATACATTTTGTTTTCAATCTCTTTTTATTAAATTTATACACATTTTACATATACATATACATATATATTACATCATACATATACCTAAATATTCATAAATCTTGTCCTGTATCTTTACATTTATATCCTGTTTTCCTAACTTGGGATCTTAGGGCCAGATTCAGAGAGCCGTAACTCCTGTCTAACTGGTGTTAGACTGGAGTACTTTCGACTTACGGGCGATTTTTAGCTAGTCGAAATCCTCAAACCATGAAAAGACACCTGCGGGCTTCAATTCGACTGGATTACGTGTTAGTACGCCTTCAGATCTACGCTGCAAGAAAATTGCGGCCACTGGGCGGACTTCCTGTTGTTTTTCGCCGTCAGGGTATGCTAATGAGCTTTTGCCTGCAATCCAAGAAATTTCGCACTTCAAACGCAATCTCTTACGGCACCTTTAGTCATCTTTTTTTTGCGTATCACTATACCAGCCTTTTACCTCCTCTAATATTAGACAGCCCATGTTAAGTATGGCCGTCGTTCCCGCGTTGAATATCAACGTCTTCCGACGTCTTTTATTATTTTTAAACGTAAGTCGTCCGGGAATAGGAATGTTCGTAAACGCCGCTACTCAAACAATGAATGACGTCACGACGTGATTTCGCGCAATGCACGGCGGGAAATTCCTGAACAGAGCATGCGCAGTTCGATCGCCGCGGGGATGCGCTTAATTTAAATGCTTCACGCCCCCTAATCACGTATTTCGATTGCGCGGCGAGAAATAGACTACGACACCGTAGCGTACGCGCAAAAAACTATCTGAATTCGGCGTAGAGCCTGGTGAAATACGGCAGCGTAGCGTATTTCGATTACGCAGCGGAATATTACGTCTATGTGAATCTGGCCCTTAGTTTATAAGCATGGGGTCTAATTCCCTTTATTCTTTTCCCTTGTTATTTTCCCAGGATTTCGTTGTTATTTCCTATCTCCTATTCATTCATTCTACACATATTCCGAAAAAAAGGGGGGGGATAGAGCCCTTCCTTTTTTCTCCCTCCAATTCCTCCCTCCTCATTCCCTGGTGTGAGGTTTTCCCATTAATAAATATTTTATTAACCTCCCTGGCGGTATCCCCGAGCGTGACTCGGGGTGTTTTTTTTTGCAGAGATCGGTATCCCCGAGTCACGAGCCATGCAGAGCCTGCAGCGCGCGCTGGATCCAGCGATGCATCCCCGCTGTGTGAGCGAGCGGGTGCTCGCTCGATTCACAGCGTCCCCGTGTGCCGCCGATCTCCGTTCCCTGCGACGTTACGACGCACGGGAGCGGAGAACGGCGCCAAATTTAAAAAGGTAAACAAACACTTTACATACAGTACAATGTAATCTTATAGATTACAGTACTGTATGTAAAAAATACACCCCCCCCTTGTCCCTAGTGGTCTGTCCTGTGCCCTACATGTCCTTTTATTAAAAACTGTTGCCTGGAAACTGTAGAATAACAACCAAAAGTGTCCCTTTATGTCAAAAATGGTTTTAGATCAGCTAGAAAACAGCGATAATAAATTATAATTACTTTCAGGTAGCGATTTGTGGGGAAATTTGTCATAAAAAAAATAAATAATGTTCTGCAACTGAGCAAATTTCAGTGTTTTTGAGTTGATTACATTATTGAATATTTTTTATTATAATTTGTTATAATTATTTATAGTTTTTTATTATATAAAAAATTATGATTTTGTTTTTCAACTTTATCATACCCGGGATGTCTTGTTTGGATTTAAGCAAGTTATTCCTAAGTTGTACAGTATAAAACGCCAAACTTCCATGCAAATAATTGTACACGTTTTTCATACCGCCAGGGAGGTTAAACCCCTTGATGAGAGACAAAATTCATTCCATTGTTGCCATACTTTAGGTATTTGATTCTTTGTAAACTCCTCCTCCCTAATCTGTTTTTCCACATGGTGTATTTTGTTCATTTTACACACCCATTGTGTTATTGTGGGACTTTTTGTTTTCCACCATTAACGGGCTATTATTAATCTGGCTGCTGTTATCATGTGGTGAAAAATATCTGTCTTAATTATTTTTACTGATCCTGATGTTATAGATAATAGTACGCTATTTATGTTTGGTTGTATCTGAGATCTAGACACCTTCTGATATATCTCCAGTATCTTACTCCAGAAATCTCTCAGCACTGTAAATACATTTTAACCCGTATAAAAGCCAACTATGACTTAAGATATGACTATACTTCAAATTAGACTATGGGTAAGCAAATTTCAAGATCGGTCATTGAAAAAAAAAAAAAAAAAGGTTTTGTTTGTGTAATGTTGTCTGGTCTGATATTTATAATACATTTTGTGTTCTGCTTCTAAATTTGCATATATAAAAGTATAAAAGTAGATAAATAAAAATATTACAAATAAATCAGCTTAAATGAAGACTGACTTTCAGGTACTTGTAATCCATTTCCATTTAAGGATGGATGTGTACAGGCATAAGTGCTAACTAAGTAAATGTATGCGCTTCTGCTTTTATATTAATTGTCATGCTTTCCATAGTAATAGAAATGTTTTCATTTGGTTGTGGGGCTTTATGTTATTTTACCCATTCTGAGCATTAGTGGATAAACAAAGCAGCAGTCTGACGTATTTGCTTTGTCTATATAGTTAAGCGGTTTCCTGGCAACATTGTAGACCTCCGTTTACAAACAATATTAATGAGAAATCATTGCAGGGCCCTATCAGACATCTTTGACATGGCGGTAGTTCTCTGTGGCACAGAGTCTTTTCATAAAACAGCACTAGTACCATCTTATTTGACCTTCAGCATGGAATTCTAACTTCTTTTGTAACACACGTATCGGTCACCTTGGTAACTGATTCAAGATCACAGCCATTTCACTTTTTCTGTATTTAAGTCACTTTCTATATGTTTGACAAAATCTGACAAATAGCCAGAGAAAGGGTTTTTTTGTTGTAAAGAAAAAAAAAAAATTTTTTAGGGTGGACTTTAAGAAGGAAAAGCAATGCATGTAATTATTATATTGTACTGAAAGTTAGATAGATAAATACATAGGTAGAGGGATCTGGAGAGAAAAAGGAAGTGGTGTAGCACATTACAACTATATCATACAAGCAATGTACAATTTGCTTCCAACTTCTATATAGACATTCGTACTACATAGATGTTGGTTGAGATTGCATAATTCAGATTGTAATGTTTGGCCAGTTTTACAGAGATCATAGAGAAGAATGATGCAGACTTGAATGACTATGGCCTTAGATTTGCAGAGAGAAACACCACTCCAGTTATGTAGCACTCTTCATTCACATCTGTAAAAAAAAATATCGGGGAATAATGCTTAACTGATTTGCACTTTTGGTTTTAACCATTTCGGACTTATTAAATATTCTAACAGATAATAGGATGGTTCTTCTGTTTTATTTGTTTTGTCCCCCTTACAGAGATTGCCGCTTATTGTCAGTCCTGGTGATTTCAACAAATGCAAAGGCAATATGCCTGGTGGCACACAGTTGTCAACTACCTGACAGCCATTCTAACCCTCCCCTGTTCTACCCAATATGAAAAAAAATCTTTGTAGCTGGTGGGCATGAAGACATAAATGTCCAGACTTTGATTGTTCATATTTATATTGCTTTGATCGCTGCAGAAAATCTGTATATTTTCCTACTATATCTATTGTAAAACAGTGGTTGGTGAATGATACCTTACCAGACATGACTGTTTTACTAGATTTTCTTTTTTAATTCAATAGAACATTTATGGTTAAAGTATAATGTGTCATATAGTCAATTCATTTCTGCAAATTTCTGTCTGGCCATGTTGTAAAAGTCTAGAGGACCTTAAGGCTGGGTTCACACTAGCTGCGGCCATGGTCACGGCTTACAGCAGGGGTCCGGTGCGTCCCTGTTCACCGTTTTCAGTGCAAATCCGGTTAAAAAATGTGTCTGAATTTTCACCCTAAACAGAGCCAAAGATGCACAGGACCCTTTTCCAGCGCTCTCTGCGGCCACCCTGGAACTGTGTGAACCAGCTCCATTTAGAGCTAGTCACAGTCTCCTGTAATATGAATTGGACGTGAGGAAACCTGCATTCAATTTGTATAAGTGTGAATTCAGTCTAAAGGTTGTTGGTCCACTACCAAAATATTTTATACAGAGATCTACAGCCCATGAGCTGTGGACAGTGTCTCAAATAAAAAAAAAACATTTGTTCACTGAAAAATCCACTGTCCAGGAAAAAAGTAGTAAGCAGCTGCTATCAACGAAGCTGTAACATCAGAGATAGCTATAAGTCAAATGTGATTGTCAACCATTGTTGGAAGATAACTGTTCATTTATAATATGTAAAGAGGAAAGGATCACAGCCCCCATATGAATTAACGATAAGGTGCGGCCTCAGCTTACATGTCATCACCAAACCACACACCCCACTCTGTTTAGTTACAATATAATATGAAAAAGTCAATAAGCTACTTTTTTTTAAAATAACAATCATGTCAGACTTACCTCCACAGTAAAGTACAATTAACACAAAGTGGCCCCGATCCCCTTATTCTAGGGTTCCTCAACAGCACTACTGGCTCCTCACCGCATTGAAAAACAACCTAGAAGAAGCACTCTCCTTGGGGTTAACCGTGCAGGCGTGCTCCCGGGTCCAGCTTTTGCGTCCATAGACACAATATGCCAAACTCAGCCACACCCCCGGCGCCCACATCATTGGATTTGATTGGCAGCAGTGGGAGCCAATGGCTGCACTGCCATCAATATATCCAATCAAGAGCCAAGACACCAGTCAGAGAGGGTGAGCGCGTCTCTGGCATGGGAACAGGCTCAGGTGAGTAAAAAGAGGGGGGGGCTGCTCAGTGACAGAAGTAATGCATAGGATGCATTAAAGGGAAAAAAACACAAAGAGTTTACAACCCCTTTCACACTGAGGCGGTGCAGTCATTTGCAGTAAAGCACTGCTAGTTTTAGCAGCGCTTTACTGCTGTTATAGCGCTTTTAATCCCCACCAATGGCCGAAGAAAGGGTTAGTGGCGCCTATGTTGTGGCGCTGCCAAAGCGCTTTGCAGGCGCCTCAGCAGCGCTGCCCATTCATTTCAATGTTCAGGGCATTTTGGGAGCAGTGTATACACCGTTCCCGCACCGCCCCAAAGATGCTGCTTGCAGGACTTTTTTTCCTGTCCTGCAAGTGCACTACCCCAGTGTGAAAGCGCTCGGGTTTTCACACTGAGGTGGCTTGAGAGGCACTTTTTAGGCGTGAAAATTCTAGAAAAATCCCTACTGACCTAGAAAGTTAATGATTTTATTGAGAACTTAACTATCAGTATTATTACTGACCACTGTTATAGATTTTCAGTTAGACAGAGCATTTAATGTATCTTAATGTAGAAAACACCAGCATCTCTTACCATACACCTGCCCTACTATTAATTTTGTGACCAGTGAAAATTACATTTTCTAAACGATTATCAGTGTTTTGTCTTGGTGAAGTTTTCAAGAAGACTCATTTGAATTCATTAGGATCACAATCTATGAAAGAAATGCAGACATAGTGTTTCACAGAGGAGGAATGAGAATGTGCCACTAAGCTGTTTTATGTAATTGTCTGTGATTGCCTACCAGGTAGACGTCTTATATAATTTCTATAAAAAAAGCAAATCAATTAAAGCAGCCCTAAGGTCTGTTCAGCTGTTTCATTGTAGAATAAGGGGATACATTCCCTAAGCAGTAGCACTATGTTGCTTTCTATGGTGTAATCATGAATGGACCTATTGTAATGAAAAAAAAATGTTTTATACATTTCACATGGTTACCACTCCAGGGTTAATTTTTATTACATTGCATATTTATTTATTTTACCCTTGCTACAATGTAGACATCATGATCATGTATTCCACAATAAAACAACACTATACAGTAAAAAAATTCAATATGTGCATTATTTAAAGCGGATGTCCGCTCAAAAAAAAGAATTAAAAGCCAGCAGCTACAAATACTGCAGCTGCTGACTTTTAATATTAGGAAACTTACGTGTCCTGGAGTCCAGCGCCGTCTGCAGCAGAGGACGAGCGTTCGCTTGTCACTCTGCTGCTCCCCCCTCCATCCACGGTAAGGGAACCAGGAAGTGAAGTGCTCCGGCTTCACTGCCCGGTTCCCTACGGCGCATGCGCGAGTCACTTTAGGGTGGAGCTCCTCTATTGGGCATAGAAGAAAGTTATTTTTATTTATATTGTATATTTTGAACATGGTTATGGGATTTCTGTACATATTTTTTTTTACTTTGGTTGAATCCTAAGTTTGTGGGACCCTGTGAACTTTAGCAAACCAGGCCTCTCTGTCAACAACCGTAAGGTCTTCAAGGTCCCTATTTATTTCTATTTTATCATTTAACCCCCCTGGCCCCCTTTTTCCTTTTGCTTTCAGTCTGTGCCAGAGCCTTCCCACTGAGTTTTTGAGTTTTGCCTTTGCATAAAGTGGCCAGAATATGTATGATTAGTGTCAGTCATTCCACTGTATTTGTTTCTGTCAGTCCAAAGGATTATGACAACTTTTCAATGTACGAAATTGTAACGTGTACATTATGAAAATTTTTAACCCAAAAAATATTGAGTGGCTATACACCTCTGGAGGAAAGGGGGGGGGGGTAATGACACAAGGGCTAAATAAAGCCAATCAGAGGCCACTGATATAAGGAACAATGAATTCAAAGTTGTCACAAGCAATATTATAGGATGCGGCCAGGGTTGGATGACAACAACAGCATTGCTTAACCTATTTATACCATTGATGCCTAAATGATCAAACCAAACTTAGCAGTTTCAGCATGTATCAGATAACTTGTCAGTGACAGCCAGGATTGAGAGCCAGCAGCTGTGCTAAGGGTTGGCTGATGGTTGTCCAGAGGAAAAAGGGTACATTTATATACACTATATTCCAAAAAGTAGTGGGGCGCTTGCCTTTACACGCACAATAACTTTAACGGCATCCCAGTCTTAGTCTGTAGTGTTCAATATTGAGTTGGCCCACCCTTTGCAGCTATAACAGCTTCAACTCTTCTGGGAAGGCTGTCCCCAAGGTTTAGAAGTGTGTTTATGGGAATATTTGACCATTCTTCCAGAAGCGCATTTGTGAGGTCAGGCACTGATGTTGGACAAGAAGGCTCGGCTCGCAGTCCCCACTCAAATTCATTCCAATGGTGTTTTATTGGGTTGAAGTCAGGACTTTGTGCAGGCCAGTCAAGTTCCTCCACCCCAAACTCGCTCATCCATGTCTTTATGGGCCTTGATTTGTGCACTGGTGCACAGTCATGTTGGAACAGGAAAGGGCCATCCCCAAACTGTTCCCACAAAGTTGGGAGCATGAAATTGTCCAAAATGTCTTGGTATGCTGACACCTTAACCACTCCCCACCCAGCCTATAGCAGAATGACAGCTGGGAAGTGGTTCAGTCATCCTGACTGGGCATCATATGATGTCTAGAAGGATAAGCTGCATTCGTGGCGATCGGTGGTGTGGTGTGTCAGTCTGGCACGCCGGAAGCTCTTTACCATGTAATTAGCAATGTCCAATCACAGCTCTCCTGATGGGGGGTCTGCACTGATTGATTATCAGTGCAGTCGCCCCAAGTATGCCCACCCGGACCACCAGGATTGCCCACCCATGACTGCCAGGCAAGCCCACTATAGCCCACTAGGGATGGCAATCATTTCTGTAACGACACCCCAAGTATTAAAGGGGTCATTTAGGACATTCCATTCCCAAACACAAAGGCAGCTACCGAACACTCCAATCCGCCGAACAAGAAATCAATACAAATAATTCTCACCCAAGTACGAGACAAAGCTCTGCATTGAGGGTCAAGCAGGAATCAGACTCTTTATTAGAACCAGAATACAAGTATTGTATACAGTAGAAGAGGAGGTGCATACCTCCTGCTCATATTACTCTGAAAATACGCCTGTGAACAGAAACCTAATTAACATGAGCTAATTAACTAATCCCTTTAACCACTTCAGCCCCGGACCATATTGCTGTCCAAAGACCAGAGCAGTTTTTGCGATTCGGCACTGCGTCGCTTTAACTGACAATTGCGCGGTCATGCGACGTGGCTCCCAAACAAAATTGGCATCCTTTTTTTCCCACAAATAGAGCTTTCTTTTGGTGGTATTTGATCATCTCTGCGGTTTTTATTTTTTGCGCTATAAACAAAAACAGAGCGACTATTTTGAAAAAAATGCTATATTTTTTACTTTTTTCTGTAATAAATGTCCCCCAAAAATACATAAGAAAAAAATTTTTTTCCTCAGTTTAGGCCGATACGTATTTTTCTACATATTTTTCGGAAAAAAAAATCACAATTAGCGTTTATTGATTGGTTTGCGCAAAAGTTATAGCGTTTACAAAATAGTGGGTCGTTTTATGGCATTTTTATTATTATTATATTTTTTACTAGTAATGGCGGCGATCAGTGTTTTTTTTCAGTACTGCGACCTTAAGGTGGACACTTCGGACACTTTTGACACATTTTTGGGACCATTGGCATTTTTTTAGCGATCAATGCTATAAAAATGCATTGGATTACTATAAAAATGCCATTGGCAGTGAAGGGGTTAACACTATGGGGCGGGGAAGGGGTTAAGTGTGTTCCTATTTGTGTTCTAACTGTATGGGGGGTGGACTTACTAGGGGGAATCACTGATCTTCCATTCATACATTGTATGAACAGAAAATCAGCGTTTCCCCCGCTGACAGGAACGAGCGCTGTGTGTTTACACACACAGCTCCCGTTCCCCGCTCTGTAACGAGCGATCGCGTGTGCCCGGCGGCGATCGTGCCCGCCGGGCACACGCACGGGACTCGGGGGCGAGCGGGGGGTGCGCGCGCGGGCCGCCGGCGGCGCGCACGCGCCCCCTAGTGGCCATCAAAGGTGGCGACGTAGAGCTACGGGCTCTCGCGCACCAGTGCCGACCTGCCGCCGTATTACTGCGGCGGCTGGTCGGCAAGCGGTTAAGCAGCCTGGTCATTGTTATGATAAATCAGGATTTCACTACAGGTCAGACTTGTTGTCACCGATCTTCACACAGTAGATGATACATTATCATACATTTAAACACAGGACATCTTCTCACAATAGCAGGAGCTCCAGCAGGAGTCGGCCCGTCTCCTACATTGTACAAAGGCCAATGTGATCAGCTCTCTCAACTAACAAGTTGAGTTCAGAATCAAACAAACCAAGCATAGTCTTTACATATATGCAAAAATAGGGAACAATACTGCGCTGTCTCTTAAAATGAAAAAGTGCAGCAGCTAACACAGCAAAATAGATCAAAATTTGCAACAAAAAAAACATAGAAAAAATTGCAGAAGAGCATTTATTAAAAAGGAAACAACACTCACATTTGCAGTGATGTAAAAAGTGCTTATAAAATCAAAGTAACAATGGCATCAGTGATCCTTTCCGATGCATTTCATTCTAAGGAACATCAACTGGGGTTTACATATATCCTGTGAGATATTGTAGATAAATATTACTGTCCCATTTTAAGTAATCCAATACATATTCTCAGTGTTCATTATTTTCTTGGTTACCATGCGCCCAAAAGTGACTCCCGTCACGATTGCCCGTTAGAGATGGCACCCTGTACCCATCAGTGATGCCTGCCAGCACCTCTGATCAGTTCCCTCTATCAGTTTCGCCAATCAGTGCCCATCAGAGCCACATATAGGTGCCCTTCAGTGTCACCTATGAGTGCCACTTATCAGTGCCCATCAGTACTGAATATCAGTGCTGCATATAAGTGTCACCTTATCAGTGCCAATCAGTACTTCCTCATCAGTGCCCATCAGTGCAGCCTCATCGGTGGCAATCAGTGAAGGAGAAAACATATTTACAGTTTTGTAACAAACAAAAAAAAAACGTTTTTAAAAAAAATTCATTTTGTATTTGTAGCCCAAAAACGCTGAAAGCTGAAAATTGGTCTGGGCAGGAAGGTGTATAAGTGCCTTGTGTTGAAGTGGTTAAGAGTTCCCTTCACTGGAACTAAGGGGCCAAGCTCAACCCCTGAAAAAACAACCCCACACCATTATCCACCCTCCATCAAATGATTTGGGGTAGAGGGACTTGGCTGGCCTGCACCTGATAAAACATCTTTAGGATGACCTTTGGGATGACCTTTGGGATGAATTAGAGCAGAGATTGGGAGCCAGGTCTTCTCATCCAACATCAGTTCCTGACCTTACAAATGCACTTCTGGAAGAATAGTCAAACATTCCCATAGACACACTCCTAAACCTTGTGGACAGTCTTCCAAGAAGAGCTGAGGCTGTTGTAGCTGCACTACACTTGTTGTAGTGTTGTATGTCACCGCGTTCTTGACAGTCGGAATTTTGTGTGACCGTGTGTATGCATCCAAGGTTTTCTTGTCGGAATTTCCAATTGTGTACGCAGCAAAACACTTTTGTAGAGAGGAGGTATCTACAATTCCTCCTAACTAATGTGATCAGCTGGTACAGGAGATGTTTGGTTGAGAGCTTGAACCAGTTGTTCAGTACATGGGTTGGCATCATATTTTTCCTCAATATTTTAAATGTATAAATAATGTGTTCAGTAAAGAAAGGAAATAATAAAATTATCTCTGTGTTAATAGTTTAAAGCAATATTAAACCAAAAAACAAATGTATAATAAATGCAGCTTACTAATAATTTAGGCTTCATTCACACTACAGTGTTTTGAGTCAGGGACAGATCTGCCACGGATCTGCCAGAGATTTAACAGCGCTGATGTGCAAATGACAAAACGTGGCCCTCACGTATTTGGGATGGCATTTATTTGAATGACACCTCAAATTGCGGTGCGGGTCTGCCGCACGATAAACCATGCTGCAATCGCGGCAATACGCATCGTGGGACGCATGTCACCCCAAAGTAGCTCCTTAACTATTTTTGGGCTACATGTGTCCCACTATACGGTTTGCTGCGATTGCGGCACGTTTGATCGTGCAGGAATCATGGCAGACCTGCACCGCGATTTTGAGATTTAATTCAAATGAATGGCATATCAAATGCGAGTTCCGCGTTTTGTCATTCACACATCAGTGCTGTCAAATCTCAGGCAGATCCACAATCTGCACTAATGCCGCATACACACGATCACTTTTTGTGATGTAAAAAAACGACGTTTCATCTCATGAAAAAAAAACAACGTTTTTCAAACTTCATTTTCCAAAACGACGTTACATACACACCATCGTTTTT
This sequence comes from Rana kukunoris, assembly GCA_029574335.1. NCBI lineage: Eukaryota > Metazoa > Chordata > Amphibia > Anura > Ranidae > Rana > Rana kukunoris. Next base: position 561,782,499 of record CM056049.1, on the reverse strand, counting down.
CCAAAATGCTCTAGCAAAGCGTGGTGACGTACACCACGTTCGACGGCATTCTGTTCCATTGAAGCTCCATCTCATAACTTGCTTCTGAGCATGCGCGGCTTTAAAAACGTTGTTTTCAACATCGTTTTGCCCACTCACCATCACTTTTTATGACACAAAAAACGACGTTTTGAAAAACGACACAAAAAATTCAAGCATGTTCTAATTTTTTTTGTCGTTTTTTTGAAGACATAAAACAACGTTTTGCCCACACACAGTGATTTTAAATGACGTTTTTGAAAACTTTGTTTTTTTTCATCACAAAAAGTGATCGTGTGTATGCGGCATAATGCTATGTACTTTATGCACTGTTTATTCTAACAATTATTTCACATCTGTTTTAGCTCATAAGTCTAAAAAGCTAGGAAAGTTAAAAGGGATGAAGAACACCAGCAACCACCAGATCTGCCTGCGATTTTAAATGCTGTAGCGTGAATGCAGCCTTAGATGTGGTGGCTGCATTCATTTTCTCTTTAAGGCTGGTGATCCAGCCAGTAACACCTTTCCTGTGTAAAGGAGACACCTTGTCAATATGGGGAGAGGGTGGTGTTATGCCGCGTACACGCGATCAGAAATTCCGACAAGAAAAGTCAGATGTGAGCTTTTGGTCGGAAATTCTGACCGTGTGTAGGCTCCATCGGAATTTCACAAATTTGAGAGATGGTTCTCAAATTTTCTGACAGGAAAAGTTCTTGCCAAAATTCCATCGGTTTTCTTGTCTGATTTTCCGATCGTGTAGACTAGCGTAGACTAGCAGTTTTAGATGGACTTGACTGACAAATCGTAGTTAAAGTCCAGCTAACACTTTATGAGCAGTTACAACAAACTGTTATTTTTTTTCTTTTGGGATAAAGGTTTACATAAATGAATAAAACCTAAACAAAAATCCTTGTGATTCCAATATGTTCACATACTTTTTATTGAAACAATATTGTACAATGTTTGTACTATTAAGTGGATCTTAAGACCCTTCACACTGGCCTCTGCTAAGCACCTGAAAGCCGCCTGCCATTCAAGTGTGACTTTCACACTCGGGCAGTGCACTTGCGGGACTTGACAAAAAGTCCCGAAAGCAGCATCTTTGGGGCGTTTTGGGAGTGCTGTATTTAGCACCCCCAAAATGCCCTGCCCATTGGAATAAATGGACAGCATTTTGAAAGCGCCTGAAAAGCGTTTTAAAAGCGCCGCAAAATGGGAGTTTTTAACCCCTTCTTTGGGGTTATAAGTGCCCCGCTAGCACCCCGACCCCAGTGTTTAAGGAGTCTTATACAACAAAATGTTTCTTATTATTTTTTTGGAATGTAGTACATTATTAAATAAAAGCTGTATAAAAAATAAAGTATACAACTAGAAATAAAGAGTAACTTTAAAGTCCTGGAGGAACATGTGAGCACAATCTGCACTGATGCTATGTATTTTATGCACCGTTAATTCTAACAATTATTTTGCATCTGTTTTAGCTCGGAAGTCTAAAAAGCTAGGAAAGTTAAAAGGGGTCCATGAAGAACACCAGCAACCTCCTTCACTTCAACAGCCACCTGTACAGAGTCCAAAGGATGAAACCACATTCACATCCCTACCAAAAGACACCTCTGTTTCCACAAACACAACTATTGTTCCAATCATATCTGCTGTATCCCCTGGACTTACACTGTCGGCAACTGTGATACTTGAAAACATAGAACCAGAAATTGTGTTTGCTGGATATGACAGTTCACAGCCAGACACAGCAGAACACCTTCTATCCAGCCTCAACCGATTAGCTGGGAAACAAATGATCCAAGTGGTCAAATGGGCAAAAGTGATTCCAGGTATGTAATGAAGTTTCTAGGATTGTGTTGGAACATATTTATTCTTTATTTTGAATGTGTACTTTTGCAATATTATAGATACTGTACATAAGTGATATCAAAACAGTTATAGTAACTTAAACTGTTAAATACAGACAGTTCTTAGTGTTAGGCCCCTTTCACACAGTCGGACCGTTCAGGTCTGCCTGTCAGTTTTGACGACAGACCTGAACGGCCCTTCCATGCATGCCTAGGGAGCGTCAAATGTAAGCGGAGACATGTCCGCTGACATCTGACCCGATCCACCAAAATCAGACGGATGGCGATACATCCCCATCCGTCCATGGCGGATCAGATCAGGTGAGATCTGCTAAAAACGGACATGCTGTCCGTTTTCAGCAGATATCTCCATAGGAGACAAGAGCTGCACAAGCCTCTCCCCGCTCAGTGAGCAGAGAGGAACTTGTCATCCACCGACTCAGCAGAGAAATCTCCCGCTGAGCCGGCGGACTCTGTAGCGACAGAGTCCGCCTCATGTGGAAGAGGCCTTAGTGTTACTTAGTGTTGTAAAGCAGGTGAAACAATGTGTAAATCTGTTTTCTTTTTAAGTTCTTTTAAAGAAGTGTGGGATTTGAAAACATACTCATTTCTATGAATGTGTTGATGCAGCTGTCCCACATCAGTTTAAAGCCTTGGATCACACTACTGCAGGTGATTGCAGGTGCGGGAATCTTTAGAAACACACAGGGCTGCTCTTTAAAAACACACAGGGCTGCTCTTTTAAAACACACAGGGCTGCCATTTATTCCTAATGGCACCTCCGCGCATCTCAAACCGCAGCGCATTTGAGGGAACCACCAGGAAATCGCATGGTGCAAAAACACCATGTGATTTTCCTGCCACTGCATTTAAAAAAAAGGTGCAGGAACCTTTTTCCTGCATGAAATGCAGGCACAGCAGCCCATTCAAATTAATAGGCTGCTGTGCCTGCTGAGAGGCTTAGCCAGCTGCTGGTCAGGCATCTGGGTGGATTTCAGCATTATTGTTGGGATTCCAGCAGAGCAGGGCTCTGTGATGTCATCTGATAGTGGATTTTTAGCCCGCTGTCAGCTGAATCTGGGTCATAGTAGTGCAGTACTAAGTGCACTCCTGTGACATACAGAAGAAGTATGGCCAAAAGAGCTGTAGTGAGGTAGACTATTTAAGTGGTCAAATGATCTTTGTACCCGGTGGAGCTTTTGTTTTGCCCTATCTTAATCTTCTCCGCTAACAAATGAACATATGCAGATAATCTGTATTATGTGTGTTACAGAAGTGCTGTCTGCTGCAGTACTTACTATGCAGTGGCATTCAGTGCTAGAAGAAACAATGTAATGGTATTAAGACCGGGTGGGGCATGTTCAGCATTGGGAGGTTCTGAAGTTGCAAGATCCAACACTAAGGCCCCTTTCAAATGGGGCTGTCTGGGAGCATTTTAGTATGCCGTGGAAAAACAGGTGCTATCTCCAGCATTTCTGCAGGCAGCCTGTCAAAGTCTCTGGCAGGCTGTGGCTGGACAGGGCTGAGTGCTATTCTGATAGCTACAGTGCCTGCCGCCGAGAATGTGTTTTCAGCACGCCAGCATCGCGCTGAATCTCGGCGACAGGCTGCCGATATCTCGCACTCGCTGGAATAGTAAAAGCACATTCCAGCGAGCGCGTCATAGAAGCGACGGGGATCCGACGCGGATTCCCGCCAATTCTACACGTGGGCGGAGTTTGTTATGAATCCTGAACGAGAAATCCCCGCCGGATTTTTAAAGAAAAATCCGGCATGGGTTCCCCCCTCAGGAGCATAACGGGCCCTTAGGTCGGTTATGGGTTGTAAGGAGACCCCCTACGCCGAAAAAACTGCGTGGGGGTCCCCCACAATCCATAACAGACCCGTATCCAAAGCACGCCGGCCGGCCGGTCAGGAAGGGAGTGGGGGCGAGCGAGCGCCCCCCCCCCCCCTCCTGAGCCGTACCGGGCAGCATGCCCTCAACATGGGGGGGTCAGGTGCTCTGGGGCAGGGGGCGCACTGCGACGTCACAAGACAGGCCTATATATTTCGCTGCGAGCCGCGCGCCCGGCATAACAGTGGAAGGATGCGTCGCGTCAACATCTGGACAGCAGAAGAAGACGCCGACGTCGCAGAAGAGTGGGCCGCCGCCGCTAGTAATTGAGCTAACACACGAAGATAGCGGCGGCGAGTCCTGAAGAAGAAGAAGACCCCCGGAGAGTGGGAGAAGACCCCCGGAGAGCGGGAGAAGACCCCGGAGAGTGGGAGAAGACCCCCCCGCCGCCGAAGACGTCGAAAGAAGCCCGCCGGGTGGTGGGCGCTTTTATCAAAGCGCCCCCCGGCGGCGGAAGAGAACCAGACGGCGGCACCCACCCCCCACAGAAGCCCGCCGGAGGGGGGCGCTTTTATAAAAGCGATCATACACACCCCCCCCCCCCGGCGGCCAACTAATAAAATATTTCAATACCCTGTGTGTTTTATTTGTGTTTACACTTTGTATTTGCAGGTGAATGGGTAGGGGTACAATGTACCCCATACTCATTCACTTAGGGTGGGGGGCCGGTATCTGGGGGCCCCCTTATTAAAGGGGGCTTCCAGATTCCGATAAGCCTCCCGCCCGCATACCCCAACAACCAACGGCCAGGGTTGTCGGGAAGGGGCCCTGTCCTCATCAACATGGGGACAGGGTGCTCTAGGGTGGGGGGCCGCAGTGCGCCCCCTGCCCCAGAGCACCTGACCCCCCCATGTTGAGGGCATGCTGCCCGGTACGGCTCAGGAGGGGGGGGGGCGCTCGCTCGCCCCCACTCCCTTCCTGACCGGCCGGCCGGCGTGCTTTGGATACGGGTCTGTTATGGATTGTGGGGGGACCCCCACGCCGTTTTTTCGGCGTAGGGGGTCTCCTTACAACCCATAACCGACCTAAGGGCCCGTTATGCTCTTGAGGGGGGAACCCATGCCGGATTTTTCTTTAAAAATCCGGCGGGGATTTCTCGTTCAGGATTCATAACAAACTCCGCCCACGTGTAGAATTGGCGGGAATCCGCGTCAGATTCCCGTCGCTTCTATGACGGCTTTGTCTCCATCGCGGCAAGCCAGCTCGGCGCTGGCTCCCGCGATGGGGCTCGTAGGTGGTCAATTTTGCCGAGAAAGGGAGCGAGATTGACACAATATCCCAGTCACCTACTGTACCTGCATTTAGGGCCCTTTGCATTTAGGGACAGAGGTCTGGAATGCAAAGAATAACTAAACACTTGCATTCCAGACCTTCATGGCTGAACACACAGGGCCCTAAATACCAGTAGCACTTCATACAGGGTTAGACACAGACTTTGACAGGTTTAATGTAGCAGAGCTGAAAACTGAACCTGTTCCTTCCTGGGTGCAAAAAACAAAACAAAAAAACACCAGGAGGGACACACTGCTCCCATACAGCTATCTGTGCAAGGGGCATTATGGTTTCATGTATGCATTTATCATGCATCAAAAAGATTTGCCTCTTAGGCTGCGTACACACAGTCAGTCCATCCGATGAGAACGGTCCGAAGGAAGCTGACTGATGGTCTGATGTGCCTACACACCATCTGTTAAAAAAACAATCGTGTTAGAACGCGGTGACGTTTACGTGTTTTAACACAACAACGTGCTGAAAAAAACTAAGTTCAATGCTTCCAAGCATGCGTCAACTTGATTCTGAGCATGCGTGGCCTTTTAACCGATGCTTTTGCATACGAACGATCGGTTTTGACCCATCGGTCAGGCGCCCATCGGTCAAATTTTAAAGCAAGTTCTTTTTTTTTTGACCGAAGGATAACTGACCGATGGACCGATGAAACGGTCCTTCAGTCCGTTTTCATCGGTTTTGACCGATCGTGTGTACGCAGCCTAAAATACACCATACAGGAATGAAAGAAATTGTGGATGTTGAACTAAGACATGTGGAATGGATCTGTAGATATGGTTACCTTTTAGATACAATTCTCTTTATGTTGCTGCCATAATTGGCAATGAAAAAGTCCCTGGTCAGTGATCTGCTGTTGGCGTTTCTGTTGCCCCATCCACAAGATAATAACATCTCAGATGTCCAAATCGATTCAGGTTACGACCACACTTCATCTGTGTGTCTCTAATTTAGGAGGTGGACAAATAAGTTCTATTTTGTCAACTATTTCTTTAAAGTACTTAAAGTATAATTAAAGAAAACACTTTTTTTTTCGTTTTGGATAGATTAGAGATGGATTAGAACACTTGTGCCCCCATTAAAGAGATTCATCCTCTCTATTTGTCCGGTTTACTATTATCATTTAAAATGAAAGTAAAAAAATATATTTTGGGTTGACCCTAGAAAAGTATTAGAGGGGAAATCTTCCAATAAGGACACTAGTTCTGGTAATCTGGGGGTCCCCAGTGAAGTCCCTTAATTTTCAGGGATTTCCTCTCACTTCCTGTTTGGCTATAGGACAGGAAGTAAAGGGAAATCTCCGCAATGGGATACAGATGGTGAAAAAAAATGACAGGGGTTATAACCCTCCCTTACACTATCCAAAATAAAAAAAAAGTTTTGCATTTAGTTCTACTTTAATAATCTTTGTAATTCTCAAGAGCAGACATTAAGATCATAACAAAAAGAAATAGATGTGTATAAAATATATACCTCCATTAAATTATGTAAAAGAAAGGTTAGATACAGCAGATGATGTTACCTGTTTTCTGTGTGCATGGTATGCAGAGAGGTACTTGTATATATCATGTAAAATGATATTTTACCTAACATTTGTTTCTGATGCCCAGTACTACAGGATTTCTTTAGTCTCAGTTTATTTAAGTTAAAACATGATCACTGTTTGTTCCTTTTCTAGGAGAGACCCTAGCAGTGAAGAGCTGAATTAAATTGCTGGAGTCATCTCCATTTTACTCTTATTAACAGCAGTAGAATTGAGAAGACGTTACATAAACATTCATTTGTTTCTCCCTGCACCACATGAACCATTGCAGCATCACTGTAAAGGATTGCTGAGAACTGGAAAATCAACTGCATGTGGTGTTTTAGGCTCTATGTTAATAAAACTGATTTGCCCCACAAGGCACTTTCAGGCATTTAAAATAAATCCTTGGTTTTGGAATATACACCATATACCGTGCGGTTTAATTTTTACTTTTAGCGATTGCAGTGTTTATACACAGATATCACAGTTATCATTGTTTAGGTGTGGGTTTAATGAAGAACTCTTCAACTCTGAGGCTGATCCCAAAACATGTTTTTTGTCCCATCTTTTCATTATTAGAAGTCCCATCTTTTCATTATTATGTCAGTTTACTTTGCAGGTTACACCAAACATAGTAAAAGATGCCCTTCCATCAGTTAACTAGTCTGTGTATATTTTAATGAATGACCTGATATTTTCATTAGCCATCTTCATACAATGTCTTAGTTTAAAGGTTAAAGGAGTTGTAAAGGAAAAAAAAAATGCCTAAAATTAATGTCTGCAAGGTAGACAGACAGAATAGTGTAATGATTCTGTGTTTTATGACACAGCATTATGTGTTTTTGAAATTTTCTATATCCCTTATTTATACTTATTTGTTTCAGGATTTAGAAACCTGCCTCTTGAGGACCAAATTACTTTAATCCAGTACTCCTGGATGTGCCTGTCGTCATTTGCCTTGAGCTGGAGATCCTATAAACATGCAAACAGCCAATACTTGTATTTTGCACCAGACTTGATATTTAATGAGTAAGTATTCATTAGTAATTATTCTAAAAATGGTATTTACTTACATAGACATTAATTCAGTTTCCGATCACATTGCTTGTATAAATGTGGCAGGCAGATAACTTTTGCTAGATGTTAACTACATATTCATTGTCCATTTCTTCACTTTGCTATATGTGATATATGCATTAAAGCTAAAAAAAAAAAAAAAAAAAAAATAGGAAATTAAATGGCAGTTACAGTTTAGTTAAGCAAAGTTTATCATTCAATATGATAGTGTGACGCTTACAGAATGGCGTAGCCCGGTGTGTAAGAAAACACATTTATGAATGTGCATGTGTTATTGGGCATCCAGACACAGACTTGAAAATTAACATTATATGAATCTTGCTCTATATGTGCAAGCAAAATCAAGATTTAGATTCACAGATCTGTGGCTTCCTTTAAAAAAGTGCAGTTGGGCATTTCATATGTTTATAATATATTTGAGAATATGATTCCACATTTTACAGCCTTCATTTTAACAATAAGCGTGTTACATACTAAATAGCAGAATAAATTGACTACATTAGATGTACTTTTTTATGTGTACATGTTTACTTTTGTGTCTGCTACGTGTATAGGAGAATAAACTGACACTTCTGTCTGGTGATTGTGATTTTCTCCAGTGCGGAAGATCATATTCATCCTTTTCATGAGGAGTCCAGGAAAAAAAAAAAAAATCAGTCATTCTGAAAATTTACATACCACTACTACTTTCAGGTCTTATTTTATAAGTGCTTTGTTTCAACGCAGCTTTTTAAAGCACCTAGCCTTCCCAAAATCCTCACACTTGAAAAGGTGTCCTTAAAGAACATTATTTTCCATTTCTTTGAGTTCCCTAGAAGAGTGGATAGGCATTTATCTTTTTAAGTCAATATAGTCAAGTTAATTTTTCTCTTTTCTGTATGAAGTAATCTTGCTGAGCTAAAATATTCCTTCAGTGCCGATTTTTATTTTTCCATTTATGTGAGCGGCAAAGACATTTTATTGCTTATTCACTATTTTCATTTCTTCTTCCCCTGAGTGGGATGCTCTTTAGTACAAATATTTAACGTGTAAGAAAGAGTGAGGAGAAATGTCTCTAGTGATTGAAATTGGTTTTCCCACGAGTTAACGTGTATGTATTAAATCCCAATTCATTTACTGGAAATGTGAAAAGCCTATTGCTGTAGGCTGCTCAGAGTGTCAGTGCATTTGGGTTTGTTAGCTGTATTTTAAATGTTATTATTATTATCATTATTGTTCATTTTTTATATATTTTTTGCTGTGTAGCCTTTGTGACAAACCCCCTAATTCTTCAAATCAAAAAATGTACTTTGGGCAAATAGCTGGAAAAGCAGATACAATACATATATGAGAGCTGTTTTACCTGTCAGCGCATTTATATTTCTGTCCATTTACAACCATGCCACATAGCCAGCCTTGAGACCTGATCTTTCTCTACTGCAGTTAAAAAATACAACTATGTCTTGTTCCTCCCCCAGCCTGTGACTGACCAGTAATGGAGAAACTAGCAAACTGATGCGCTATCCCCTCCGTCACTCCATTTTCACCTTCTCATCAACATGTTCCTTGTTAGTATATGTGCACTGCAGCACACCCGATTGGCTCTTAGGGCTGTTTCTCTCTCTACCACTCCAAGTGCTGCTTTATAAGGGCAGACATCAAGTATTTACACTATTTCCATTTAAATACTTATTGATAATGAGCATTTAGCGGTATACAACTTGTAATTGCTTGTAGTACCTGTGATATTTTTCAAAGCAACTCCTGTGTCCCTGTGTTTTCTGGGATTTCGGACACAGGGTTTTGACTTCCTCCTAATCAGATCTAAGACTCCACTCCTTTTGGTGCATAGCTCTCTAATTTGCCATTCAGCTGGCAAATACCAGAGCCTTTACCACTCATGGTGACTTTTGCATTTCACAGCTGAATATTAATGACTATCATTTTTTACAGGTCTGATTCTAATACTGTAAACATTACCTATATTCTGTTGATTTATACATGATTAAGCCTTTACAGAAAAGATAGGACAGCCATATCATAACTTTTTTTTTTTTTTTTGGATATGCATGGACTGGTCTTTTGCTTGTGTCCCTTGGCTGCTTTTTGGATTTAAAGTACAGCTAAAGGCTCCCATATGAAAGAACAAACACAAGACCCCTAAAGTACATAAAAACTTTCTTTGTCTTCCCTGACCAAGCCAAATCATTACATGCTCCTACACTTTCTTCCCAGTCACTGAAGCTCAGAGTTGAGGGATTTCAGAAACAGATGTAATTCTGCCAATCCAGAACTCGTCGTAAATGAAACATCGTTTTCCTCGACGACTTCCTTGTTAGGCTTGTGGAGAATCTTGACAAGCTTTCTTTGCGTACACACTGTCAAGACAAAATCTCGTCGCTCTCAAACGCGTACAACGGCACTATAAAGGGGAAGTTTGATTCCACTGGCGCCACCATTGGGGCTGCTTTTGCTAATCTCATATTACTGTGTGTTAAGTAAAAGTTTGGTGAGAGACAATTTGCGCTTTTCAGTCTGTTACAGCGTGACGAATGTGCTATCTCCATTACAAACCCTACTTTTACCGAAGGCACTCTCCCATCTCATACTTTATTCTGAGCATGCGCGGGTTTCTAAGCATACACACGAACGTGTTTCTCGTCGTAAACCAGCCCGACGAGAAAGACGATGAGGAAATTGAGACTCCCGATGAGGAAAAAGAGAACTTGTTCTCTTTTTTTCTCGTTGAGTTCCACGACAGTTTTCTCGATGAAAAACATACACACGACCGTTTTCCTCAGCAAAAAAGCTCTCCCACCAAGTTTCTTGATGGATTCTGTCGAGGAAAACGGTTGTGTGTACGAGGCCTCACAGTCTACATGAGAGTGTCAACTCTTCTCTGAATTTAGGAGCAGTGCAGCATAGTTGCTACACTTACACAGGAAGTTGTATTAGATGGTATTCACTGGTGGGATTTTGCAAGGAAACTAAGTGAAAACTGTGAGCGCAGATGCATTATTAAGTCCTGCAGAACATGTATGTATGTGTCTATATATATATATATATATATATATATATATCAGTGCCTTGCAAAAGTATTTGGCCCCCTTGAACTTTGCAACCTTTTGCCACATTTCAGGCTTCAAACATAAAGATATAAAACTGTAATTTTTTGTGAAGAATCAACAAGTCAGACACAATCATGAAATGGAATGAAATTTATTGGATATTTCAAACTTTTTTAACAAATAAAAAACTGAAAAATTGGGCGTGCAAAATTATTCAGCCCCTTTACTTTCAGTGCAGCAAACTCTCTCCAGAGTCTCCCCAAGTTCAGTGAGGATCTCTGAATGATCCAATGTTGACCTAAATGACTAATGATGATTAATATAATCCACCTGTGTGTAATCAAGTCTCCATATAAATGCACCTGCACTGTGATAGTTTCAAAGGTCCGTTTAAAGCGCAGAGAGCATCATAAAGAACAAGGAACACACCAGGCAGGTCCGAGATACTGTTGTGGAGAAGTTTAAAGCCGGATTTGGATACAAAAAGATTTCCCAAGCTTTAAACATCCCAAGGAGCACTGTCGAAGCGATAATATTGAATTGGAAGGAGTATCAGACCACTGCAAATCTACGAAGACCTGGCCGTCCCTCTGAACTTTCAGCTCATACACGGAGAAGACTGATCAGAGATGCAGCCAAGAGGCCCATGATCACTCTGGATGAACTGCAGAGATCTACAGCTGAGGTGGGAGACTCTGTCCATAGGACAACAATCAGTCGTATACTGCACAAATCTGGCCTTTATGGAAGAGTGGCAAGAAGAAAGCCATTTCTTAAAGATATCCATAAAAAGTGTCATTTAAAGTTTGCCACAAGCCACCTGGGAGACACACCAAACATGTGGAAGAAGGTGCTCTGGTCAGATGAAACCAAAATCAAACTTTTTGGCAATAATGCAAAACGTTATGTTTGGCGTAAAAGCTACAAGCTCCTCACCCTGAACACACCATCCCCACTGTGAAACATGGTGATGGCAGCATAATGGTTTGGGCCTGCTTTTCTTCAGCAGGGACAGGGAAGATGGTTAAAATTGATGGGAAGATGGATGGAGCCAAATACAGGACCATTCTGGAAGAAAACCTGATGGAGTCTGCAAAAGACCTGAGACTGGGACGGAGATTTGTCCTCCAACAAGACAATGATCCAAAACATAAAGCAAAATCTACTATGGAATGGTTCACAAATAAACATATCCAGGTGTTAGAATGCCCAAGTCAAAGTCCAGACCTGAATCCAATTGAGAATCTGTGGAAAGAACTGAAAACTGCTGTTCACAAATGCTCTCCATCCAACCTCACTGAGCTCGAGCTGTTTTGCAAGGTGGAACGGGCAAAAATTTCAGTCTCTTGATGTGCAAAACTGATAGAGACATACCTCAAGCGACTTACAGCTGTAATCGCAGCAAAAGGTGGCGCTACAAAGTATTAACTTAAGGGGGCTGAATAATTTTGCATGCCCAATTTTTCAGTTTTTTATTTGTTAAAAAAGTTTGAAATATCCAATACATTTCGTTCCACTTCATGATTGTGTCCCACTTGTTGTTGATTCTTCACAAAAAAATGCAGTTTTATATCTTCATGTTTGAAGCCTAAAATGTGGCAAAAGGTCGCAAAGTTCAAGGGGGCCGAATACTTTCGCAAGGCACTGTGTATATATATATATATATATATATATATTTTTATATATATATATATACACACACATATATAGTATAGTTCTACTTTAAATTGAACGTGGCTCCAGCTTTTCAGCTTTTCTCCAGTTGATAAGGGCTATATGTTATTATGTCCATTATAATGAGTGCTAGAATATCTTTGTGGAAATATGTAGGTGTGGCCCTCAGACATAATGTGGCCCCTTGAAGATTAATTTCACTCAGTGTAACCTGTTGCTTCATTTGACTTCAATATACCTAGGTTATAAAATGATAAATACATTTTCAGAATTTGCTACACAGACTCAAAAGTAACATATCAAGATTGGTTGTATTGCTTTCTAATGGACATATTTACATTTATTGAAATATAAATCATAGTTTACACACTCCAGCTCCAGTTGTTTTTCAGGGGTTGGGTTTGGCCCCTTAGTTCCAGTGAAGGGGACTCTTATTTTGGATAATTTCATGCTCCTAACTTTTGGCAACAGTTTGTGGATGGCCCCTTCCTGTTCCAACATGACTGCACCAGTGCACAAACAAGGTCCATAAAGACATGGATGAGTGAGTTTAGGGTTGAGGAAATTGACTGGCCTGCACAGAGTCCTGACCTCAACCCGATGGAACCCCTTTTGGGATGAATTAGTGGAGCCTGTGAGCCAGATTTTCTCGTCCAACATCAATGCCTGATCTTGCAAATGCACTTCTAGAAGAATAGTCAAACATTCCCATATATACACTCCTAAACCTTGTGGACAGCTTTCCCAGCAGAGTTGAAGCTGCTATCGCTGCAAACGGTGGGCCAACTCAATATTGAACCTTATAGACTAAGACTTTCATGTGCGGGTAAAGGCGGGCATTCTATTATTTTTTGTAATATAACGTATCTGGACCCAATTCTTTTTCAGGTATAGCTTCTACTTTTCTAGTGGATTGAACGCCAGTGATTCTCAATATGCAAACTCCATATATAGTAAGAATCAGATAAAGAAAGAGCTAGCATAGAAACTGTATACAGGACTGGAATTTATAGGCCATAGGTTATATGTTGCTACCTTTAGGTAATTGTCTTCATTACTGTGGTCCTCTTCTACAGAGACACAACCATAGGAAGTCACTCAGTACCTGGGTGAACATGGCGGCTCCTTCTGCAGACATGCAGATCCCAGTCATTTCTTCATATCTTAACTGTGAGTACCCCACTAGGCATCTTCTCATCAGCAACAGCGGATCACAGATGCAAGAGGGCTGGGACAAAAGGACCTAAAAGCATGTGTCCTGCAGACAGTCTACAGGAAACAAAGAACACCAAGCTGATAGCTGTTCCCTTGTCCCCAAAATGTTTTCTTATTTCCACTCTCATCCGATTCTTGGTCCCTCTGTGGCCTGACAGAAGTAGATTTCTCTGCCATTATGTCAGAATTCTTTGAGACATTTTCAGCACCTCTAGAATCATTAAAGCGCTGGTTCACCCTAAATCTACTCTGTCCCATCCGATCCAGCATCCAGTATGCTGTTTCTTTTTTTTTAAAGCCTAGAGATGGTTGTGCGTGAAAATCCCAGTAGATCATCAGTTTTTGAAATGAGACCAGCCCGTCTGGCACCAACAACCACGCCATATTCAAAGTCACTTAAATCCTCTTTCTTCCACATTCTGATCCTCGGTTTGAACTTCAGCAATTCGTCTTCACCACATCTAGATTCCTAAATGCATTGAGTTGCTGCCATGTGATTGGCTGATTAGCAATTTGTGTTACCAAGCAATTGAACAGGTGTACCTAATACAGTAACCGGTGAGTGTATATTTGTGCTGTGTGGCGCATTGAGAACAATAGGCTGCCAACACACCAAAACAAAAAATCTATTGTGCTACAAATTTTTGAATCCAATGCACCACAACTTACTATGGTGTGCTACAGTGCATGTGTGTTGGCTTAGTGCTACAGGGTGCCATTCAAAATAAATAGCACCACAATGCATGTAATGTGCATTGCCATGCATTGCGTTCCTGTAATGTAATGGTCCCTAAACCACCACCCACATTTGTTAAGTGTTTACAAGTACTATGGATCATAGCGTATGATTTAAAAAGCAATCCAAACAGTCCATGCTTGCAGTAAAGGCAATCAACATATAGTGTAGTTTAAATAATTATTTATGAACAAAAAGAATTTCTTATGACAGTTATTTCTTCCAGCCTCCAAACAAAATGTAATGCAGCGTTTCATTTCCCATTGTGAACTGATTACAGTGATTGTACTTTTCCCCTTTTTTTCATACTGCAGTACATGTGTTATTTAGCATTGATGGGAAAATTAATCTTTTCTTCCCCTTACAGCATCACATTTTGCTCTGTTGGATTGTGACTAACAATAGCCATTGCCTCTTACATTTACTTTAGATTGCACATGGCATTTTCACCACAGACATATGGATGCATAGAAAGGTTCTGACAACTGCGTGGTTGAATGTGGTTTGTGTCTTCCTAAAATAACTTCCTAATATTCAAAGCAATTGACTGTACTAGATTGAGTCATAGGGTCTATGGAGAATGAGCGGAAATAAAACATGGTATAATCATTACAGAGATGAACTTGTATGAACCTTTCTGTCCCTATGAGGGAAAGAACAATTGTTTTAGTTTGGGTTATCTGTCTTCATAGTTTAGTAGTTCAAGATCTATTAAAAAAAATCACTATTTGTGAATAAAATCTTATTTGATTTTCATAAAATAATTTCAGATTAGTTAGTGCCACTTTCTGGTCCACTCTTCGTCTGCATTGGTGTTCTGGAGCCACTAAAGTTAAATATCTACACACTGTAAGAAGTCGCTTCCTAGTTTCCCTTTGCCCTAATTGTCTTGTGGGCAGGGCCATCTTACCGAGCGGGCACACCTGGGCAGTGCCCAGGGGCCACAAGTGTTGATGGGGCCCCATCAGGACTGGCTCCGATCTAGGGGGATGCAGTGCGTACTGCGCATGTGCAGTTCCCGGCCGGAGCCGGCAGAGACCGAGAGTCTCCGATGATCTGACTGAGTGAATATACTTGTGCCCTCCCCCTTTCTCTCAGCGAGCCTTATTCAAGTTCCTGCAGTGGAGGACAGAGTTCAGCCTAGCCTAAGGTAAGCTAGCCGACCAACATGCAGTCAGTCCTGTCGGTGCCTTATCTTAGTGGGCAGGAGGGGGAGAGAGGGGAGAGGAGGATGGGCTCTGTGTAGCAGGCTTCTGTCTCATGCTGTTACAGTAGATCGTTTTTATGTGTGGTTGTGTAATGCTCTGCTTCTAAAGGGAGCATGTTTTCTGAGATATCCCTTACACCTCTCTATCCCTACCCATTATCTGCTCACCAGTCACAGCCTCCTCTCCTGTATGACCACCTCATGTGTCAGGCTGTGGCACTACAAATCCCAGCATGCCAGGAGAGGTGAGGCAGCAGCAATATCACAGACTAGGCTGGTTTTGTAGATGAAAAGTGCTGGTGTTGTATAGTGTGTTTTATAAAATGTATGATAATTCTATATTTGATTAATACGCTTGATGGTCTTAAGGTGTTTATTATTCATATATTTTTTTGTAAGTAGTGAGCAAATTTGGTGTGGAAGCGTATTGGAGTATTTTTTGTTTGTTTATAATGGAAAGACATAGTAGTGGAGTAATGGGGGTGGGGGATGGACAGAGGGATAGAAGGAATGAGTTAACGTTATTTTCACACATGCTCGATCAGGTCTGTCTGTCAGTTTTTCAGGCGGACCTGATCAGACACTCCATTCACCTCTATGGAGTGATGGATGTCAGCGGTGACATGTCCGCTGGCATCCAATCCGCGAATCCAGGTGGATGGAAACCCTATTTTCCATCCCTCTGGCAGATAGAATGAAAACGGACAGGCGGATCTGTTTTCATCCAATCCCCCATAGAGGAGAGCAGAGCTCTAAAAGGTCCATCTCGGCTTTGACCGACGGGCTTGGGGTCTGCTCAGCCTGGGGGATGTGCTCCCTTCCCTTACCCAGCTGGGTGGGGGGGGGCCCTTGTGTCGGGGGGGCCCCCTGCGGGAACAGCGCTTGTCCTGGTGATGTCTGACCCCAGAGGACACAAATTTGAACGTGCTAGGTTTGTTCATTGCTGAACCTGGCCCTGAGGTTGTGCTCTATACTGCTACTTGGACCATAATCTACCGTTCCTGCAGGGTTAATGTTATATTGTTAAACAAATTATTGTGAATGTACCGCATAATTTTTGTATACTTGAAAATTCATTAATAAACACCATTGAAACTAAAAGGTCCATCTCTCCACTGTGAGCAGAAACGGACCTGTCATCTGTAGGCTCCGTGGGGCATTATGGCAAGAAAGAAGGAGAGACAGAATACTAGAGGAATTAAAGTGATGGCTGATAGAAAAGGTGGAGGGATATAAGGCACAAGGATTGTTGGATGGGCAGTATGATGGAGGGAGGAATGGAGTAAAACATAAAAGGATGGAGTTATGGAAAGATGAAAGAAAGGAGGGATAGAGTAACAGAGGGATGGAAGTGATGGAGGGTGAAGAGGCTGGCAGGACCTGCAACAGAGGAATGGATGGAGACAGGAGGTCTTTAGAATTGGTATTATTGGTTTGAAATTCTCATATTCCATAGAAACATACATTGGATAGGAATGGGGTCTTTATGCCAAAACATAACATGGGTAATGATTTTACACATTATACCTACTTAATTGGTGGGAAACGTAGACTGTTAAAGCAGTACATTTTTAGAGGTCAGTTTTAATTACATTCCATGTATTGCCAGCTGACAACTTATGATTTGAAGTGTCATGTATATTTTTACTCACACAACTGAAGCACTGCATCTTATGCATATATTACATAAATACTTTTTTTTGTATAAAGGTAATCATTAACCACTTAAGGACCGCCTCCTGCACATATACGTTGGCAGAATGGCACGGCTGGGCACAAGCACATACAGGTACGTCCTCTTTAAATGCCCAGCCGTGGGTCCGAAAGCTCCTTGACCCACGGACCGGATCGCCGCTGGAGTCCCGCGATCGGTCCCCGGAGCTGAAGAACGGGGAGAGCTGTGTGTAAACACAGCTTCCCCGTTCTTCACTGTGACGCCGTGATTCATCATGTGTTCCCTTTTATAGGTTATTGCGCTTATTGCGATTTCTTTTACCAAAAATAGGCAGAAGAATATGTTTCGGACTAAACTGAGGAAAAAAAATAGTTTTTATATATTTTTGGGGGATATTTATTTTAGCAAAAAGTAAAAAATATTGAATTTTTTTAAAAATTGTCACTATATTTTTGTTTATAGCGCAAAAAATAAAAACCACAGAGGTGATCAAATACCACCAAAATAAAGCTATATATGTGGGAAAAAAAAGTACGCCAATTTTGTTTGGGAGCCATGTTGCACGACCGCGCAATTGTCAGTTAAAGCGACGCAGTGCCGAATCGCAAAAAACTGGCCAGGTCCTTTAGCTGCCTATAGGTCCGGGTCTTAAGTGGTTAAGGTGTGACATAAAATTGAATATGTTACTTACACTGTTGCTTACACTGTTGCTTTATCAATTACCTATTATAATTGAATTTCTCCATTCTGCCTCTTATTAAAAAAAAAGTATTATTATTATTTCTGCAGCAGGAATGATTTACTAAAGAAAAATACTTTGCAAGGGAATTTTCTCTTAGCTTAGTGAATTGGGAAAAGCTCTGGTGACTACCATCATTCAATCAAGCAAGTAAAAATATTTTTTTTTCATTTTACTTGCATGTGTTTTGGAATTATTTTCAAACATAATTTTTGCCATGTTCACTAAGCTAAGGTGAAATTCTTGTGAACAAACTATTTGCCTTAAGTAAACCCAGTGAATAGATGATGGCACAACTTTCAAATTGTACAGGGAAATGCATGTCTGAAAGATCTCTCCTCTCAAAGCATTTATGTTTCTTGAATTTTGACTAACAGTTTAAAGGAGTGTTCCGCCTAAAAAAAAAAAAAAAAGTCAGCAGTTACAAACACTGCAGCTGCTGACTTTTAATAATCGGACACTCACCTGTCCCAGGCTCCAGCTATACGGGGGAATGAAACTTTGCTGGTCTCCCCCTTCTCTTCGCCGCGCCGGCATTGTCACTGTGGGGTAAAAATAAAATGCAGCGCCCAAACCAATAGGGCCTCACTAGAGGGAGAACCCTATATAATAATAGTGACGTGAAAAAGTGTAATCTTGGAAAACACTATACTAGATCATTGAATCACCAAAATCCAGTGATGATTCCAGAAATAAGTAAAAATACTTATCAAACTGAGCCAAGAAAAGGAACACTGTAGGGAAGGGAACTTACGAGTCAGATTCCAATCCTGGCCTTAGTTAACATAATGAATTAGCATGTGTCTACAATGAGTATTGCGTGTAACATGATAAGCTATACCTCCCGTACAAGGGTCTAGTGCACAGCACAAAATATGTATATATAGGTGCAATAAGTCAATAGATAGTACTGCTCAACATGCATATAGACAGTCCATGCACCAATAGGTATAAAAACACGAAAATTCCTCTTGAGTGAAGATACAAATATCAACAGTGGAATCCTCAATGATAATATGGTAAGAATGGACACCCTTACCGGACAAGATGGACTCGCACTACACCTTACGGTGGGGGAGTCTTTCAGGCCTGTATGGACCGATTGTCCTCTCTGGTCACCTCCAGTTGTTGGCTTTGCGGTATGTTGTGTCCAAGGGTTCACTGAGGTTTTCCACTGAGGTTTTCCGGTGAAAAAAGTGAGTTCCGTGATAGTACTCAATTAAAGTTGTATTGAGGAATAAAAAAGAAAAAAACTCCTCATAGTGTAAAAAATTTAATACACTTCACAGTAATAACACATGAGTGAAAAAAATTGATAAAATGAAGTAAAATTCACAGCAATATCCCATGAGTGAAGAAATAAAATAAAAACAAAAGTCCAAGAAATCCAAACTGTAAGTCGCACTTAGTTAAAAAACAGCAACAAAAACACACAATGACTCTACCACCTAAAATGGAGAGTGTAATCCCAATGGTGTGCAGTAAGTGATGATAAGGTCAGCGTACCCCGGGCACGCACTGTGCATGCACGAGCCACGCTGTGCACTGTGATTGGCGGAGCAATCATCAGGTGACTTTCTTACGGTCGCCGTGGTGACCTAGGGAGGAAGTGGGAGCTGGATCTAAAAAGAGGGTCCCCCCCCCCCCCCCAAAAAAAAAACGATATGCCAAATGACCTTTCTTTAAAGTGGAAGTTCAATTTTTGGGAGGAACTCCACTTTAGTATGCATGCACAGTGCCAGTTATTGGTTAGCACGGCGTATAGGTTTTCTAAAGCGGAGTTCCACCCAAAAATGAAACTCCCGCTTTAAGGGAAGGTGACCCCCCCCTGACATGCCACATTTGGCATGTAATTTTTTGGGGGTGGCGGAAACCCTCTTTTTAGAGGGTTTCAGCTCCCACTTCCTCCCGGGGCACAGCAGCACCGAAAAGGAAGTTCCCCTCCCTCTCGGCAATCATCTGGGACATGTCCCGGATGTTTGTACCAACCAGTCACGCTGCGCAGAGCGGCTCGTGCATGCTCAGTGTGTGTCTGGCTGTAAAGCCACAGCCAAGGGCCCCCAGTAGTGGGGGAAAGCCACAGCCAGGCGCCTACAGTAGTGATGCTGGTGCCACGGAGAGGAGGGGTAGACGAACTGGACTTTGTTCCCCCGCATCGTTGGACCCTGGGAGAGGTGAGTGTCCAATTATTAAAAGTCAGCAGCTGCAGTATTTGTCGGAACTCCGCTTTAAGTCATATTTTAATATGGAGTTGGTCACATACTGTATGATGGACCCAAATATTGGCTGATCTATATGTTTTTCAGTGTATCAGTATTTTACTTCATTTGATCAATACTTTTATCACATGGACCACTATAATGCTTGCTGAGCCAGCTGCCTAATCATTTGCATTAAGAATGACAGCTAATTAGCTAAGGCTTTCCAACTTTGTTACTAACTCTGTTACAATAATTTGTATTCTTCAACCAATGAGGTTGTGGCACGGTTGTGCTAAAATCATTCTTATCATATAATGCAGACTCCATTCTAAGGCCAACTTTAAGGTAACCATGGGTTGCCAGATTTTTGCTTGCAGCAAAGTTAACCTGGTCTATTCTAGTGCTAAAGATGCAATATAGGGTTTGCCATGCAGGCACCAATCAGCATAAACTGAAGACAATAGCACTTGGCCTAAGCTTTTCTGTATGTTGTAAATCTCTGTTATCCTTTTCTGCACAAAAGAGGTGGATGTACTGCCAATGTGTTTTTGAAAGTTGCCATGAACTGGGGAAAAACATTTCAGGTTCCAGTGTGTAGATATGTAGGCGAGGAATGGCAGCTACCTCTCATTTACATGATCTTCCTACCTGTGCCTAGTCATAAAGGGGTTGTAAACCCTCTGTGTCGCTTTAACAGACAATTGCGCGGTCGTGCGACGTGACTCCCAAACAAAATTGGCGTCCTTTTTTTCCCCACAAATAGAGCTTTCTTTTGGTGGTATTTGATCATCTCTGCGGTTTTTATTTTTTGCTCTATAAACAAAAATAGAGCGACAATTTTGAAAAAAATTCAATATTTTTTACATTTTGCTACAATAAATATCCCCCAAAAATATATAAAAAAAACATTTTTTTCCTCAGTTTAGGCCGATACGTATTCTTCTACCTATTTTTGGTAAAAAAATAAATCGCAACAAGCGTTTATCGGTTGCTTTGCGCAAAATTTATAGCGTTTACAAAATAGGGGATAGTTTTATTGCATTTTTATAAAAAAATAAATTACTACTAATGGCGGCGATCAGCGATTTTTTTCGTGACTGCGATTTTATGGCGGACACTTCGGACAATTTTGACACATTTTTGGGACCATTGTCATTTTCACAGCAAAAAATGCATTTAAATTGCATTGTTTACTGCGGAAATGACAATTGCAGTTTGGGAGTTAACCACAAGGGGGCGCTGAAGGGGTTATGTGTGACCTAATGTGTATTTACAACTGTAGGGGTGTGTGGCTGTAGGTGTGACGTCATCGATTGTGTATCCCTATAAAAGGGATCACACGATCGATTACGCCGCCACAGTGAAGAACTGGTAAGCCTGTGTTTACACACAGCTCTCCCCATTCTTCAGCTCCGGGAACCGATCGTGGGACTCCAGCGGCGATCGGGTCAGCGAGTCCCACAGTCCCAGTCTTGAAGCTTCGGACCGGGTCGCGGGCGCGCGACGTGGGCGCGCGCCCACGACCCACGGCTGGGCACTAGCACAGGACGTACCTGTACAAGGAGAATCAGGGCCATGTTTTTTTTTTTTTAACCACTTAAGACCCGGACACTTATGCTGCTAAATGACCCAAGGTGTTTTTACAATTCGGCGCTGCGTCGCTTTAACAGACAATTGCGCGGTCGTGCGACGTGGCTCCCAAACAAAATTTGCGTCCTTTTCTTCCCACAAATAGAGCTTTCTTTCGGTGGTATTTGATCGCCTCTGCGATTTTTATTTTTTGCGCTATAAACTAAAATAGAGCGACAATTTTGAAAAAAATCACTATTTTTTTACTATTTGTTATAAAAAAAATCAAATAAACTAAATTTTAGTAAAACATTTAGGCCAAAATTTATTTAGCCACATGTCTTTAGTAAAAAAAAAAAATCGTAATAAAAAAAATAGCTACCTAGCGGGAACAGCGACACTAATACAGCGATCAGAAAAATGATCGCTTAGTGACGCTGGCAATAGGGAGTGAAAGGGTTAACTAGGGCGGTGATCAGGGGGTTAAAACTTTATTAGGGGGGGTGGGGGGGCTATCCTGAACCTAACACTAACTGTTTTTTACAGTGCCTGTCACACTGACACTAAATGCAGTGATTAAATCACTGCATTCAGTAACACTGTGACAAGGGGTTAATATGCCTATGTGAGTGTGTGTCAGTGTTGTGTTGGTGCACACTTACTTGGCATGTCTTCTCTCATCAGCAGCGCTGGGAAACAGCGCTGCGATGAGAGATTACATCATTTCCTCCTTCCTGTGTAAACACAGGAGGAGGAAGTGACAGGCTGGGAGCGCGCTCCCATTGGCTGGGAGCGATCGCGGGGGGGGGCCGAAAACACGGACATCCGCCCGCTCGTCGGCGATCGCTCCCAGAGCCAGGGGGACCGCCGCACGCCGCGGAGGGGGTCCCGATGGGACCCCCGAACCGCACTAAGGCGAGGACGTAAATTTACGCCCTTGTGCCTGTACGAGCCATGTTGTGGACGTACATAGGCGTGCGGGGGTCCTTAACTGGTTAAAGGAACCTTTACAACCTTTAGGGTCCTTTCACACGGAGCGGACCGTTTTTTGGTCCGCTCCGTGTGTCCGTCAGCTCAGCGGGGGGGTCTCCGCTCAGCTGTCGGCGGACAGGGCGGTCCCCGCACACTGTGCAGGGACCGCCCTGTCTCTCCTCCGCTCTCCCCTATGGGGAGTCGGATGGAAACGGACCGTCTGTCCGTTTGCATCCGATCCGTTTGGCCGGACGGAAGAAAAATAGGACATTCTTCCGTCCGCAAAAACGGATGCGGATCTGGCGGACGTTAGCGGATGCATCATCCGCTAATGGATCCGCTCCCATAGGGGCCCATTACAAGTCCGTAAATGGACTTGTAATGAGCGGACGAACGGTCCGCTAATGTGAAAGGGACCTAAATCTGAATGCAATCGAACACAGACAGAAGTGATTTTAGATGACCACAAGGAGATGAGATCGAAATTGCCTCGATCAAACCTGAAGGAAATATTCCATCACTTTCATCATAATTTTCTTATTTTTTTCTGGTTTTAATTTTTTTGTTTAATAACCTCTGTTGCTGCTGCCAATTTATAGCCTAATGCCTAATTCAATCAGTTGCATCCAGTTAGACTATCAGAGTTGTGGGTGGTAGATAGTTTGGTTTTAAGCAAGGACTTTTGATTGTATGTTCAAATAACAGTTTATCAAAAGTGGTTAAAATTACCTGAAAATGTACACGTGTATAGCAATATACTGTATATTAGATGTAAATAACATAATTCCCTTTGTTATTTGCTTCTAAAGCCTATTTGGGCAGGTGAACAGACACAGCATAATTTTACAAATTTCTACAAAGGAAACGATTGAGATACACAAGTGTCAGTCAGAAACTACATGGCAGCATAAACAGGCAGCAAACATAAACAAAGTGCAAAGCAAGATGAACCAGCTATGTTAGCTCTGCAAGGTGAAATTCAAGCACAGTAAATACGATATTCACCATTTACTTGTCTATGTTTTCAGATGCTAATTTGTTTGCAGCTTGAGAAATTCAGGATTAGCATTGCATAATGTTCCGTAAGACTACAGCCACCTCTTGCTGACCTTTTGCTTATAAAGCCTGTAATTCTTCTTGGTATTCTGATTTCTATAGTAACGGTAAGCAGGATACATTCGCACAAGCTGCATGGCAGCTAAATGACTTTTTTCATCAGCTTCAAGTGTGCTTACCTGTTTAGGTCTAATATCTCATTGACTAAGTTATTGACTTTTAAATTAGTTTGTGCATCAATTTTGTGCATTCGGATATCACACATTGACAGGTCTTCTTTTCTACATTGATTTTTTTAGAAAGGTTACAGTGTTTTTCCTTAGGGGAAGCAATTTACTACGGTTAATATAATTATAGTCTATTATGATGTGCTTACCTACATTTAGGAAAATTATCATAATAATGGTTCACTGTGTAATTTTTGCCAGAATTTTTAACCAAGCAATCAGTTAGAGGCAAATATGAAAAAAAAAAAAATGTTTTTTACATCTCACATATGGGATTCAGACAGGTTTTGCACTACATAATTGTATGTAAATCTATGGGAGTTTTTACAGACATTGCAGACGTACATGGCTACCTTTAGGCAATAATTTCACTTTTAAATGTATAAAGTGAAGAATCTACTTTAAAGAAGCACAGACAGCAAATCAATATTTAGAACCCATCCCCTTTGCTCAGTGTTAAGGTGTTTGTAAAAAATAACAATCATGCCTGTTCTTACCTGCTCTGTGCCAGGGTTTTGTACAGAGCAAACCCAATCCTCTTTATCTGTGGTGCCCCACTGGCGCTCCTGGCTTCTCCCCTTCCTCAGGTGCCTCAGCGGAAAGCCGCTTTCCACAGGGGCACCCATGTGTCACAGGATTTGATTGACATCAGCAAAAGCCAATGGCTCCTTCTGCTATCAATCTGTCCAATGAGTAGAGAGACAGCGGCTGGATCCACTGGGCACGTGCACATGGCTGGATTGGATTGGGCTCAAGTAAGAAAAAGGGTGGTCTGGGGGGGAGCTGCAGCACAGAGAGTTTTTCACCTTAATGCATAGAGACTTCACAACCACTTTAATCACAACAGGTTACTGCCTAGACCAGGGATTTGCAATTAGTGGACTTCCAGCTGTTGCAGCACTACAAGTCCCATGAGGCATAGCAAGACTCTGACAGCCACAAGTATGACTTCCAGAGGCAAAGGCATGATGGGACTTGTAGTTTTGCAACAGCTGGAGGTCCGCTAATTGCATATTCCTGGCCTAGACCATATCTAGCCACTCAGTGACTCCTGTTGCTCCACCTCTAAGGCCTCGTACACACGTCCGAGAATCTCGTCGTAAAAGAAACGTTGTTTTGCTCGACGAGGTTCTTGTCAAGCTTTCCTTGCATACACACCGTCAAGACAAAATCTCGTCCTCCTCAAAGGCGGTGACGTACAACACGTACAACGGCACTATAAAGGGGAAGTTCGATTCCACTGGCACAACCCTTGGGCTGCTTTGCTAATTTCATGTTACTGCGTGCTAAGTAAAAGTTTGGTAAGAGACGATTCACGCTTTTCAGTCTGTTACAGTGTGACGAATGTGCTATCTCCATTACGAACCCTACTTTTACCGAAGGTGCGCTCCCGTCTCATACTTTATTCTGAGCATGCACATGTTTCTAAGCATACGCACGAATGTGTTTCTCATCGTAAACCAGCCCGACGAGAAACACGACAAGAAAATTGAGACTCCGACAAGAAAAAAGAGAGCATGTCATGATCCTCGACGAAAAACATACACACAAACGTTTTTCTCGGCAAAAAATGGTCGTGTGTACGAGCCATTAGCCAGCCATTTTGCTTCCCTGGTGGTATGATTTTGTCCGATTTTTGAATCTCAAAGCGGTACATTGTTTTGCATAGAAATTTTGCGTTTTATATTGTAGGCCTGTAGTTCTTAGCAATAACACACTTAAAACCAATAATATAATAATAAAATGAATTTCCCTACGATTCACTATCGCTGAATTCTGCAAGTGTTCTAATTTACTATGGCTGTTTTCTAGCTGGTCTAAAACCACTTTTGATGTAAAGGGATACTTTTTGGTTGCCATGGACAAATCTCAAGTTTCCAGGCAGAAAGAACAGTATATATAATATAAAACTGCATGCAGGGCACTTGACAAAGCATTAGGGACAAAGGGGATGTGAAATGATTTGATACAGTAATGTAATCTGTACAATTACAATGTACTGTATGTGTTAGGTTTTTTTAATTTGCTTGCGGGCTCTGCCCCTGTGTGTGGTGACGCTCGCAGAGAACGGAGCCTGGCACACAGAGCATTGGGTGGAAGACACAGCCTCCAGACACCAAGTAACCTGGACCAAGATTCTGCAATTCTGAGTGTGGCTCGGGGTTACTGCTAATGGTACTTAAATGTAACCCCTGAGTCACACTCAGGAATCTGGTACAGTCCTTCCAGAAGTGATATGATATAGATGATTCTTCATGGGCTGGGGGTTCCCCTGGCTTTATTTCTATATCTTAGAAGCTCCAACACCAAGTTCTCCTTGTCATAATCCCATACTGTTTTCATGTTCAAATTAGAGTTGTAGATGTTCCTAACAAATTGTTTTTTCTTTTTAGCTCATTGTCTTGCATTCTGCATAACAAATATAATAAGAAGATAAAATAAGAGAATATGATTTACTGAAATATAGGATTTACTGAAACAATACTTTTTTTGGATGGAGTGACTTATTCAAAAATAATGCATTTATAGAGTAACACTAAAGCCCTGTACACACGATCGGTTTGTCTGATGAAAACATTGGTTTGTTTTCCATCGGTGAAAATAAATAGAACATGTTTTACATTTTCCTATGGATAAAAAAACGATAGAAAAAAAATGATTGTCTGTGTGGAAGTCCATCGTTCAAAAATCCATGCATGCTCAGAATCAAGTCAACGCATGCTCAGAAGCATTGAACTTAATTTTTCTCAGCACGTCTTAGTGTTTTACGTCACCGCGTTGGACACGGTCGGATTTTTCACCGATGGTGTGTAGGCAAGACTGAAAAAATCCATTGGATTAGATTCCATCAGATTTCCGATCGTGTGTAGAGGGCTTAAGGCCTCATGTACACTGCTGCTACTAAACAGACGTTCAGAGGCAGTTGAATGCTTTTTTCCACTACCCCTGAACTCATTTAATGTTATATTATATGTACATAGGTTCATTTACTGTAGTTTTTAGGCAGTTGCGTTTATAGGCCTTCTTCGAAGGAAAAAATATTTCTTCAGATGCCAAATGCTTCTAAATGTGGCTTAACGCGGTAACGCGTGTTTAGCAGTGTTTTGTTTGTAGTCTTTTTTCGTTTTTGCCCATTTAAAATATATATATATATATATTTGTTTTGTTTTTCAAATGCAAATGTGGCATGTAAACGCGGCAAAACTGTCATTTTAAACGTGGGTTACTATCTGTCAAGTTAAATCGTTCAGGGAGCAGTTGTAAAAATGTCCTGTG
This sequence comes from Rana kukunoris, assembly GCA_029574335.1. Classification (NCBI taxonomy): domain Eukaryota; kingdom Metazoa; phylum Chordata; class Amphibia; order Anura; family Ranidae; genus Rana; species Rana kukunoris. The sequence continues at coordinate 561,755,257 of CM056049.1, read as the reverse complement.
TACATGAAGCCTTAGGTAATATGTACATTGAAGCTCAGCTTCTAGCTCCCCCATATTTTAACCCTGAAGACTAAAGGACATCTAGTGATAAAAAGGAATTACTGCGGGGGACAGTGCTACAGAGGTTACTGTATTGCACCAAGAACTACTTCATTTTGTTCTGTTTAGCAGCAGTTTATTGCAAGGCAAAAGGTATATTTGTGGTTCTTTTGATCTACAGGCTTAAATTCAATGTCAAGGCAAAAAAAAAAATATATATATATATATATATATATATATATATATTAAGTACAGCTCTTTTGCTATGCATACATGCACATTTCTGCATGTTTTGTTATAGACTTTGCAGGTAGTGAAAAATATCTGTTGATCTGCAAGATAGGCATTCAGCCCCTGTTTTGGGCTGACAACACTCTACATTTGTGCCTGCAGTTTGACCCATTTCATTTTCTCCAGATGCCAGATTGCATTTGTCTTCTGGGAATGCCTATTGGGGTATTAGGCAATAAAAAAAAAAAATTGATCCTAATAAACATTTATATATTACATATCCCGTTTTAAGCAGGACAGAACCCTTTTTCCTTCATGTAATATCTCACAGATGTCAATATAAGCATCCTTAGGCATAAGAAGTGTCCACAGATCAATGTGCCATGGTATCCATCAGTTTAGAAATGACCGTCGGTTGACATATGCGGAATCAGTGGCTGCTGTGAAACCTTGTGACAGAAGGGGATACTACACAGGGATTTAGTAAGAGTGTAGACTGCATGTACTTCAGGGAAGTTTTCTGCTAGTAGATGTGAAAGTCCTGTGCATAGTTTATCCAGCCTCTGTCTTTGACAGAAGTGCCAGTTAAGGGTGCAATGACCCAATAAAGCTTATGAACAAAAGTGTTATGTTGTGTTGTGTGTTATGGCAAATTTCATCACAAGTCCTTAGTGGAGTGTAATTGTTTGTTTCCATCTGGAATTGTAAATAGGATTTGTAGCAAACACCTGTTTCATCTGCCTGGCATTGTTGTTTGGCCACATAAAACCTTACCCCCAGGTCTCCATGTGTCTGTAGATCCAATAATGTGAGAGAGCATCTGCACTTTATTTCCAGTAATACAATACAGAATGGATTCTATAAATGTAGGTAAACATGCACAGAAACTCAGACTTTCTGTACATATTGGGGAGACTGAAGTAAACATGGTGACGCTTTAATGCTGATGTGACGAGTTGCTTCCTGATATTCTTTTACCAGAGTTCTGTTTAATTGAAGAGTTTTCATGTGGTTTGCGGTGATATCTGTTTGTCTCTTGCAGTTGGAAGCCTTTTTTTTTTGCCCTCTGTTGCTTTAGAAACCAGACAAGTTTAATTCACTGAACTTTCAGCAGGTCAATATAGATTTTATGACTGTAGTTCTTCATAATAAAAATATGAGAGCAGTGTACCAAGAGTAAACACAGCTTTGTTTTATAGTCTGCAGTACAGTCGCCCTGTCAGGGCAACCTATATTATCAACTCTTTGGCAAAATGAGGGCCAATATCATTTTTTTTACACTATTCCCCTCTGTTTTTATTTGGTGATCTGGCTGGTAACACACCTCCTGTATTGCAGTGCTTCCACTCTGGATAAAGAGCACATAAACACATTTGGACAGCAGCATTGTTAGTCTGGGGGAAGGGGAGTGTTAGATGCACTAACATATTTAGATACACTAACACATTGAAGCCAAACTCCAGCTCACACCTTTTTACCCTGTTTTACAGCATTTTTATTTTAGGACTAAAGAACAGTGTGTTTGATAATAAAGTTGGCAGTGCCTCTGCCCATGGAAGGACCTCTGTGAAGAGGAATTTCTTTTACTAGGAAATGTATCAATAAAGATTAACAATAGTACATGTATCCAATGAACAAACAGGTATTATTAGTAGGTGCCCAATAGGAGTCCTGGTAGAATTGTGAACCTATGCCCATGCATTGATAGTTATTTATAGAGATACCTCCAGCCAGGGCTGGTTCAAGGATTTTTGACACCCTAGGCAAATTTTGCCGCCCCCTTGGCTCCACCCTTGACCCCGCCCCCCTTTTCCCTGCCCATGCAAACCCCCACCTTTTTAATTAAGTGCCCATCAAATGCTGCCCCACCAGTGCGCATGAAATGTTATCTCACCAGCACCCATCAAATACACCCTCACCAGCGCTCATCAAATGCCATCTTACCAGCGCCCATCAAATACACCCTCACCCACGCTCATCAAATGCCATCTCACCAGCGCCCATCAAATGCTGCCTCACCGGCGCCCATCAAATGCCATCTCACCAGCGCCCATCAAATGCCGCCTCACCATCGGCCATCAAATGCCACCTCACCATCGCCCATCAAATGCCGCCTCACCATCGCCCATCAAATGCCGCCTCACCAGCGCCCATCAAATGCCACCTCACCATCGCCCATCAAATGCCATCTCACCAGCGCCCATCAAATGCCACCTCACCAGCTACCATCAAATGCCGCCTCACCAGCGCCCATCAAATGCCATCTCACCAGCGCCCATCAAATGCCATCTCACCAGCGCCCATCAAATGTCGCCTCACCAGCAGCCATCAAATGCCGCCTCACCATCGCCCATCAAATGCCGCCTCACCAGCGCCCATCAAATGCCATCTCACCAGCGCCCATAAAATGCCGCCTCACCAGCGCCCAACAAATGCCGCCTCACCAGCGCCCCTCATATGCCATCTCACCAGCGCCCATCAAATGCCATCTCACCAGCGCCCATCAAATGCCGCCTCACCAGCGCCCATTAAATGCCGCCTCATTAGCGCCCATCAAATGCCATCTCACCAGCGCCCATCAAATACCGCCTCACCAGCACCCATCAAATGCCGCCTCACCAGAACCCATCAAATGCCGCCTCACCAGCGCCCATCAAATGCCGCCTCACCAGCGCCTATCAAATGCAGCCTCACCAGCGCCCATCAAATGCAGCCTCACCAGCGCCCATCAAATGCCACCTCACCATCACCCATCAAATGCTGCCTCACCAGCGCCTATTAAATGCAGCCTCACCAACGCCCATCAAATGCCATCTCACCATCGCCCATCAAATGCCGCCTCACCAGCGCCCATCAAATGCCATCTCACCAGCGCCCATAAAATGCCGCCTCACCAGCGCCCAACAAATGCCGCCTCACCAGCGCCCATCAAATGCCATCTCACCAGCGCCCATCAAATGCCATCTCACCAGCGCCCATCAAATGCCGCCTCACCAGCGCCCATCAAATGCCGCCTCATTAGCGCCCATCAAATGCCATCTCACCAGCGCCCATCAAATGCCGCCTCACCAGCACCCATCAAATGCCGCCTCACCAGCACCCATCAAATGCCGCCTCACCAGCGCCCATCAAATGCAGCCTCACCAGCGCCCATCAAATGCCACCTCACCATCACCCATCAAATGCTGCCTCACCAGCGCCTATCAAATGCAGCCTCACCAACGCCAATCAATGTAATCAATCCCTGGGGCGGGGGCATTTGGCAGATATGTCATTGTCATCACATATACAGTACACAACAGTTTTTGCTCACCAGTGTCAGCAGGTGACCGTCTTGGGCTGAGCAAACTTCCGACAACGTGATCGATGACCCTGTGATTGCTGCCTGTTTGCTCTCATCAACTCTGCTGCCTCTGTGGCGCCAAGCACGCTATAATTTCCCATGATGCATCCATGTCCGTTCGCTCCAGTGACACGGCTAGGAGAGGGGGGAGCGGCACGCTGTGCTGCTCGACACAGAGGGAGAGCGGAGATTGGTTGGCCTCAGTAAAAACTATGGACACATGTCACACACAGACAGTGTAACAAAGAGCAATCCGCGCTAACCCTGTGAATAGATAATGCTAATGGTATAGGAACCACCTGTGAATATTTAAATGTGAACAAATACAATTTGATGATAAATCATTAATGGTGCTGCACATAGGAAAAAAAGCCTGAATATGAGGCTCAACAAACATAAAACAACATTTACCAATTTGTGCGGAACACCAATCGGTTGGAAACTCCTATGGGACTTTGGGTTCCTTCACCCATACATGCATCAATTTTATGGTTGATTGCTTATCGGACTTTTGTCACTTATATCACTCTTTTTTATACAGGTTACACACAGACAGTGTCAGAGTGCGGAGAGGGAGGGGCTTCTGCCTGACTCTAAAAAACTCAGAGCGGAGAGCGTACAGGGAGATGCTGGACACAGACAGTGACACATCAGAGAGCGGAGAGCGCCCTGGGGGGTTGCAGCCAGACACATGTTGTGACACTGAGCTGGAGCCACGCTCGCGCTTTGGGGGGGGGGGGGTGTCGGCGGCGCTGCTTGTGAGGACAGAGGACAGTGGGGACAGAGGACAGTGGGGACAGAGGACAGTGGGGACAGAGGACAGTGAAGGAGTGGAGTAACCAGCGGCCGTGCGCCCTTAGCGGCAGTGCGCTCTAGGCGGTCGCCTAATCCGCCTAGTGGCAGCGCTGGCCCTTCCTCCAGCTTAATGTTGCAGCAAGGTCCAGTTGCAGATGCCCCTGTCTCTGTGTGGGAGAACTGAAGACAAGATCAGCCGTCATGGGTGGATTCCTAGAATCGAACTTCTCACCACCAGGAACTGTGGTGTAGCACTGGAACTCAGAGTCAGCCTATCTACTCTGCAAGCTTTAGTCCCTCCCTAGTAGTGCCTGCATATAAGTCTCTTCTGGTATGGAGCATGGACAGGACATGTGACTGAGGCTTCCTTTCTCCCCACTTCTTCCTTACAGGGTTTCCAAGCCAAAAATCTGGGGTAGGAAATGCATAAGTAATAACATTTCATTAGTATTGTTCCCTTTCTTGTGAAACCCTGGTGCAACCACTTTCCTTCAGACAACACATACATAGTTAGTGTGATCAATGGTAACTGTTGCATGTAACTGGACAACAATACTCAGCAGCATGAAAACATCATTCCCGCTGTTACACATAGTGGTGGTGGTGAAAGGCAGGGGGTCATGAGAAAATTGTCATGATCGGGGGCAAGATGTATGGTGCTAAATACAGTCAAACTATAGCGGAAAACCTGTTTCAGAAGAGACTTGACATTGGGGCATTGGTTAATCTTCTTACAAACACATTTCCAAAGCTTCACTGAATCAATGTAACTGAAATGGCAAAACATCCAAATTCCATGATTTAAGACTATACAATGCAGTAAAGGGAATGAATACTTATTCATAACTCTGGTATTTAATATCCCTTTTGCATTACACTGTGGATTTGTTTATTTACATGGTTTGTTTTGCTTTACAGAGAAAGGATGCGCCATTCTGCAATGTACGAGCTTTGCCAAAGTATGCAGCAGATAAGTTTCGAGTTTAACCGTTTGCAGATAACCTTTGAGGAATACACAGTAATGAAAGTTTTGCTGCTGCTAAGCACAGGTAAATTTAAACTAATTGCTGTCCTATGCATGGTTATGTTTTTGTACCTGTTTTATTACACCCATATGGGCCATAATAGCACTATCTGAAAGCCATTTCAGCTGTTTATGAGGACTTGGAAATTAGAGTACAGAAGCACCCAGCAAGGATTGGGCACATTTTCTGCATACTACCCATTGTAATATTCAGAACTGTTTTTATCGTTTTTACACTGCTGTATACTAAAAACACAATAATATTCATATTTTCAGGGTATTTAAATTAGTACTAAGCATTCACTCACAAGAAAAAGCACATATTTTTTTTAAACAAATATATTAACTAGGTAAATCTTTACTGGTGCAATATTTAGTTCATATATGTGCTCAGACACTTTTTCCATTCTTTACTAATGTTGGCTACAGATCCTTAAGCTTGGTGTTCCCAAGTTTCCTGTTAGGGAGTCTACTTACTGAGTACCAGGTCACAAGGAACTGTAGCTGTCTATCAACTGCCTTTGTGGGTGGAAAAGGTCATAGTAGCTTGCAAGTGACATTTTGGCTTTAGTCTTTACTGAGACTGCATATGCAAGGTTGGCTCCATAGAACTCTGCTAGGGAAGGGAACACCTTAAACTGGAAATCTGGGCTAGCGCTGAAGGGACAGCTGAATTAGGCCGGCCATACACAGTTCAAATCTTGGCCGGTTCAACAGAAACTAGCCGAGATGTGAACCATTAAAGGGGTTCTAAAGTCTCCAGGTTTTTTTACCTTGATGCATTCTATTTTTATTGAGTCAAACAATTAAGACGGTATTTAAGCAGCAAAACAATCTTGTGTTGTTTCAAATGAGAAAACTAATGAGTGGTTTCTTTGTGAGGTATGTGGGAGAGATAAAAAGGGCAAAGTTAAAGCGGAGCTCTGCTGTAAAAAAAATATTAAAAGCCAGCAGCTACAAACTGCAGCTGCTGACTTTTAATAAATGGACACTTAACTGTCCTGGAGTCCAGCGATGTCGGTAGCAGAAGACGAGCAATTGCTCGTCTCTCAGCTGCTCCCACCGCCATCAACGATGAGGGAACCAGGAAGTGAAGCGTTCTGCGGGAAAAGATAGTTGAACTGTATAAAACAGGAAAGGGATATAAAAAGATATCCAAGGAATTAGGAATGCCAATCAGCAGTGTTCAAACTCTAATCAGGAGGTGGAAAATTAGGCATTCTGTTGAAATTAAACCGCATTCAGGTAGACCAACTAAAATTTAGGCCACAACTGCCAGAAAATTTGTTTGGGATGCAAAGAAAAACAGATAACTTCAGGTGAAATACAGGACTCTCTGAAAACGTGGTGTGGCTGTTTCAAGATGCACAATAAGGAGGCACTTATTGAAAGATGGGCTGCATGGTCGAGTCACCAGAAGAAAGCCATTACTACGCAAATGCCACAAAGTATCCTGGTTACAATACGCCAAACAGTACAGAGACAACTCTCAAACCTTCTGGCACAAAGTCATTTGGAGTGATGAGACCAAAATGTAGCTTTTTGGCCACAACCATAAACACTACATTTGGAGGGGACTCAACAAGGCACATGATGAAAGCTGCACCATTCCTACTGTGAGTAAAACACGGAGGTGGATCGCTGATGTTTTGGGGATGTGTGAGCTTCAAAGGCACGGGAAATTTGGTCAAAATTGATGGCAAGATAAATGCATTATGTCATCAAAAAAATACTGGAGGGACATTTGCATTTATCAGCCAGGAAGCTGCACATGGGATATACTTGGACATTCCAACATGACAATGATCCAAAACACAAGGCCAAGTCGACCTGTCATTGGCTACCGCAGAATAAAGTGAAGGTTCTGGAGTGGCCTTCTCAGGCCCCGTACACACGGCAGAGAACCTCGACGGGCGGAACACATCGTTCCGCCCGTCGAGGTTCTCGGCCGGCCGTCAGCTTCGGCGACCAGCCCGTCGGGAAAGGCGACCAGCCATTCATCCCGACGGGCCGTCGACTATTTCGGCTCGACCGCATTCCCGACGGGATGCTCGCCGAATCCGTACACACGGCCGAGGTTCTCAGCAGAATCAGGATGCCAGCGAGGTTCTCGCTGGTTTCTGCCGAGAACCTCGGCCGTTTGTACGGGGCTTCAGTCTCCTGACCTCAATATTATTGAGCCAATCTTGGGAGATCTCAAAACGTGCAGTTTATGCAAGACAGCCCAAAAATGTACAGGAACTGGAGGCTTTTTGCCAAGAGGAATGGGCAGCTTTGCCATCTGAGAAGATAAAAAGCCTCATCCACAAATACCACAAAAAACTTCAAGCTGTCATTGATGTTAAATAGTACAATACACGGTATTAAGACCTAGGGCATGTAAACTTTTGATTAGGCTCATTTGGGTAGTTTCTGTTAAACACAGTTGATTGATAATAAATTAGTGAGTGAAAGAAAAGTTTTTGTGTTATCATATTTTCAAAAAAAATACCAAGAAATCATAAATTCTGCCAGGGTATGTAAACTTATGAGCACAACTGTATGTAATGGTAATTTGTATTAGTAACAGGAACTGACTGTTCTTCTGTGTTGAATAAGGCAATTTGCATTAAATGGATGATCACTTGTTCTGCTGGCAATTGCACACATGAAGTTGCATGAAGTAGTGATCAATTGCACACTTTGGGAGCACTATATATTTTTATCAACAAATCACTTTTACATGCAGCACTCCATGGATCCCTGCGTGTTTTGGTAGACTGCTAATTGCTTTGGCAAAAATTGCTGTGTATGTGTACTCTGACAGTTAGGTCTGTGGTTGCAGGAAATACATTTGCTACATTTATGGCTGGCCTTAGGCACATTGCATAAAGTCCCCCTTTGTGCAGGCCCCGCCTTTTCTCAAGATTAGTTTAGTATCTGTATGTGCCACTGTACACTGCCTGATTTGCAGATCCCAAGAACTGTCTGTCATTTTCTATGAATTATCTATGAATGTGTAGATAATATATTTGTTACCTAAGCTGTAGAGAGTCATGTGAATCCCACCATCAGCCCGTTCACACTCTTCCACTTCAGTTGTAATTATGAATTAACCTACAAATATCAGAAGTTTCAAGAGTAAAAATAAAAACTATTAAAGGAAAGAATGAACACTTATTACCCGAGGCATTGGTCCACCTGTGCCATTTGGTAAATATAGCACTGCAAAGGTGACAAAGCCTCACATCTTCTGTTATAATTGTCTACTATATTTCATATACTTTCTGTAGGGAATTGGAAAATATCCAGGCTGAGAGTACGGCTGTGTTTAGGAAACCCAGTCTGAGAATCTGGGCAGTACTCCAGAATTTAGTATGTTCAGTATTTTCATTTTGTTTATTTCTGTTTTACTTTTACTTTTTATCTAATATTTGTAAAATATTACAGCAACATTTGATTCTGAGGGTTTTTCCTATTAGCATTGTGTCTATTAACCATCATTGGCATCCTACTCTATAATCCTTATACAATCCACAATTCTTAATGTATACTATTCATTGATTTTTGTATTTCTTTCCCTTATTCTGTGTATAGTCAGTCCAAAATGTGAGCTGCTGCAGTGTATTTGTTGTATATAGTAGACTCCTTTAAAGGAAAAGAGAAGGGGATTCTGCACACTTCAATAAGTGTCTCATTAGAAGAAGTCTCTTCATAATTGACAATTTATCCAGTAGTCATTTCTTCTTTTGGACAGAATTATTCATATGTAATTACCAGGAAAGTATTGCAAGTATTGCTTAACGTTTCCATACCTGTTATGACTGTCATTAGTTAGGGTCAATATAAGGTTCATAACATTTTGCAAAACTGTACTTTTTTTTTTGCAATTAGGGTCAAATTAGCACAATGCTTCTTGCACCTATAGTGATCACCACATTTTGAGAACAGCAGTTAAAATCATTACGTATTTGCAAATAAGGACGGCGTGGCTTATATTTGTTGGCTTGGAAGCACACCTGCATGGGTGTTCCCATAGCACAAGGCTTGCTATGGAGGCACTCATAGGAAAAATACTTGGGGAACCGAACAGGAAGTAAGGGACTGCTCTGTGCAGTACCATTGCACAGGACAGGTTAGCATAACATATTTTTTATTGTAATTTAAAAAAAAGTAGGCTTTAATATGACCTTAAGTGATCATTGTTCAATCTAACTGGTATTTGTAATGTTTTGGGGCAGTGGCAGACATTCCCCCTCATTTCAAAGATAACATTTTTTCACAGATTACAATTAGCTTGAACCATTTTTGGTCAATTACAGCTGCTTCTCCAAAGATAAGGCCAGAACTGGGACTGCTTACCTTTATAGAATGCAGTATGTTAGCATGGACATCATCACTAATGTAACTGCTGTCAAGCTATCTGACTACTATCTAATATCTATATTAGTAAGAACATATATGCAGTATACATTTAGAAAGCTTGCACTCTTTTTAAACAATTCCTATCACCTTCTATGCTTCTCAAATATAGTTTGTTGAGTAATGTTTATGCAGGTTTATATGCCTAAAAGGATACATCAACAGGGATCCTTTAATTACACACCTATCCGTGTTCATGGGCTTTTATACCTAGAATATTGTACCATGTAATATGGCTTAAAACAAAAGTTGTTTGTCTTTTACATCTGTGACTTAAGAACTTTCAAATGCCATTGCCCTGTCCACCAAGAATGCCTCTATGAACCACTGGGACATTCTCATTTGATATAGGAATGGCAGTTGGCAGGACTGAGACTGAAAGTCTGTGAAACTGGTTTTGCAGAGTCACATATATGAGGATTTGGTAGAAGTAGGCATCCTATGGTATCTGTTCTTAGAAATACATTTACTTTTAAATGAATAACAGCCCTACTGTGTTTTTCACCGTACTGCTAAATTATAACCAATAACAGGACCATTCTGTATTTGGAAATAGAAGATATTTAATATAACAGTAATAACTATATAGCAAGGTAATCTTTTCATTAGCTTTGGTATGGCATCTGTTCTGAATACTTATTACATCATCAGGTGCATAATTCTTTTGCTCAGAAATCCATTCTTTTATTTTTTTTATCCTAGTTCCTAAAGATGGACTTAAATGCCAAGCTGCTTTTGAAGAAATGAGAGTGAATTACATTAAAGAACTGAGGAAAATATTAATGAAGAGTCCACACAGTGCTGGACAGAGCTGGCAGCGATATTTCCATTTAACAAAACTTCTAGACTCCGTTCATGATGTAAGTACTAGTCTACTGGTCTGACTTAGTTTAACATAATCTACAATCCTATATTGAAAATGGAGAGTATCCCTTAATAGTTTATATTTATATAACAGATATGTGAAAGGTAGTTCTGTGTTTCCCACTAGTTATTACATGTAAAAAATATTGTAATATGATAAATTCTGTATACCAATATTGTATAAAAACTGCTTAGCAAGTGACATGGAAGGAAAGGAGTGCCATGAAGGAGTTCTGGGTGATCGTTTTTACAAGGTTTTAGGGAGACACTGCCCCTACTGTTTCTCATCAGTTCTCCTCCAACTTATAGGACCACTGGAGGAGGCAGGTGATGATTGTGTCCTCATTCATTGCCTCACACAATTATGCTCCTCCTGCACTCCTAGAATACACAGATTGCAAGAAGCAGACAGATAAACGGTGACTCTTCTTTTTGGTGGTGGTATCAATTGCTTTATTATTATTTTGGGAGATGCATTTAGAAAATAGTTCTACTACACTATAGTTCTACTCGGTTAGCATATTATGCTTAATTTGATGTTGCACAATGAGCTGTCTTTTTGGGAAAACTGAAAATTAAACTCTACCAACCCTGATCCCATATAGGCATTATATATACTTTTGGATTGGATTGGATTGGAATAAATACTTATAGGGCGCCGAATGCGAGTTGAGAAACTCGCGTCTAAGCGCTTACCAACAAGCTGGGGGTACTTTTAGTTGACTATCTCATTTATCCTGTTTTACAAGTATATTTTGTTTCTTAAGCACAGATTGTTTTGTAAATATGTGAAAGATTTTTTAGGTTTAGAACCTATATAGAGATAGTTTAACAGGTCATGCTGGTGCAAAATCTGTAGGAAAAAAAATTAAAAACCATTTTAGCTGGAGCAGCTCAATAGCATAAGTTATGGGTTTCTAAAATAGAAGTCAAAGATGATTTTTCTGAGTGTTTTTCAGTATCATATGATCACATCTTCAATGTGAGCCTACCCCTTGCTAGCTACTTTGAAATAGGAGTAAACAATCAGGATCATGTAAACTTGATTTTAGAGAACAATTTCTGTTGCTTTCACCAATTTTAATACATGCATTATATTAATTTTCTGCATAAAAAAAGTACAGTGGCTAGCTATTTCCTCTCGTTATGAATACAAATGAAGCATGTCATATTTCTTGTAGTAGTTTACCTAATCATGCAGTATTTTAACATTGATTACCATATACGTTATTAAACTGGTTAAATATCACTAGCATCTGCCTGGCCATAAGTGTGAGATGACTTGAGAGATTTGTGTTGGGAGATCAAAAAGAAACAGTTGAGATATAAAAACACACCAATTGAACACCTATACAGTATTTATGTTTGTGAATGTTTTAATTTGTTTTGTATTGAATTTTTAAAGACACACATATAATTTACATTACATTTCATTTTCCATAAGTGTATAAATATAAATCACATTTAAAATACATTCAACATTACATAACATAAATAACAAAAATACCAACAACAATAATAACAATCACAACATTAATAACAATAACAACATTAACATGGGTCTATCCTACTTCCTCCTGGTTTTACATTTTCCTTCTTCCTTTCCTCTCCCCCTCCCCTCCCCCCATCCCTCCCAGGAGAGAAAAAAAATGAGAATAAGAAAATATTCATGTAAAGCCCTGCGCAAACTGTTGACACTGTATACTGTATTTATTGGCATATAACACTCATTTTTTTTACCCTGAAAATAGAGGGTAAACTGTGCCTGCGTGTTATACGCAGGGGGCTGTGGAAAGTTTTTTTCCTGAAACTTCCCTCCTAAAGTTAGGGTGCGTGTTATACGCCTGTACGTCTTATACGCCGATAAATATGGTACATCCTGTATAATAATAATAAACTAATGAATGCATGCATCTTACTGAACTGATCCCTGTACTTTAGCAGAAGAGACAGTTGGCCTCCAAGTGTGTGGTGTAATGTCTGTGGCAACTTAACAGTATGTGGCAATATATACAAACCCCACAAACTTCATAAAGTTTTAGGGCTCAGGAGCAGATGGAATGTATTTTGCATGATTTCCACGCTATCATATGCTTTGCATAGTTATTTCCTCCCTTGCCTTTGAGAAGAGCGTACTGCACTGGTCAATCACAAACTTTTAATAATAATAATAACATGTACATCATAACACGTACATTTTATCTTACCAGTTCAAACTCCCGACTTGGAATTAAAAAGTGTAATATTATACAGACCTCGATAAAATATTATAACTAAATGAAACCCAAGTGCCAGAACATGAATTTATTAAGCAAAAAAAAAAACACCAACTTCTTAATGCCTTTTGGGGCTTCTCAAACTTTATGCAGATGACATAAGCATGCCTAACTGGTGACATAAAGCATGTAACTTCACTACACCCACTTTCATTGGCTAGGAAAGTGTTCTGTAAAGAAGTGTTTGTGACAGTCACAGATACAGTCATTAACATTTAAGATATTATTCATATTAGGTAGTGTACTGCTTCTGTGGTCATCCCCTTCTTTAAGATAATTCTAGTTTTCTGGGGCATTTAGGCTGTTAAATCTACTTTTGATTGTTTTGTTAACCATGAGTTATACTGTACATGTAATGTGACAGATGTCAATGGGATTGGTGTGCATACATGATTGTGTATACATGGTTGCCACTTCTATCCCAGTACCAGTGTAAAAGCTAAATACAGAATATATGTAGCTATAGTAAATAGTATCGGAAGCAATCAGTCTGACAAATGTCACAATTTCAAGTGTGGCAGTCTGGGCTGACTTCTTGCAACTTATTGCAGCACTACATTTCTTTCAGCCTATGCAACATGTTAACTCCAATATATGTCCCAAAACAGCGGTAACTATGTCTTCAGGCCAGAAAACTTAAAATTATGATATTTGAAAAATGTAACTACAAGAAGAAAGGAACAAGTATCCTTGAATCAAAAGGCTCAGATTTGGGCCCATAGGACCTTTGACATAGTAGCAGTCTCTTTTCCAAATGTCAGGCCGCGTACACACGATCGAATCTATCTGCTGGAAATGGTTCGACGGACCGTTTCAGCAGGCAAATTCGATCGTGTGTACGGGCGGACAGACAGGTTTTTCCAGCAGACAGGTTTTAAAGCATGCTTTAAAATCTGTCTGCTGGGAACCCCTCCGTATGACATGTCTGCTGGTTAGTACGCTAACCAGCAGACATATCTGCCCGCGCATGCGTCGAATGGATTCGACGCATGCGCGGAAGTGTTTTACTTCCTAGTGACGGTGACGTGGCGGCATCAACATCACCGCCACGTCACCGCGCTGTTTGCCGGCGGGGATTTTGGTTTGATCGTGTGTACAGGATCAAAGCAATATACCCCAGCAGACAAATCTGATTAAAACGTTCTGTCAGACCGATTTGATCTGATTTTTTTGGTCGTGTGTACGCGGCCTCATTGTTATTAACAAGAAGAATAAATATAATTTAGTAATGTTGGATGCACAATCATTACAGCAGTCATGTAAAATTGTGCTCAAGCAGTTCATGTGTCATTTATCTAGTATCATCATACCTCCCAAAGTTTCTATAACCTGAAAGCAAACCAAGTTTACTGTTGCAAATCAATACAAGCTACATCAGATTAATTGCATATGAGATAGGTGTTTGACTGTGAATTATTCTTAAGTCTTTTATTTGGCTATATTTCAAATTACTCTGCTGAATATTAAAAAAAGGGAAAGTAGCTAAATTTAGAATGTGGTGGATTATAATGTTTTGACTGTGCTACCTTAACTGCTTGCTTTTCCTAGCAGCTGCCAAGTAAAATGCATGTGCTAAGACCTTTTATTTCCTTGTACATGTTTCTAAACCTTTTCATACTTCAGTGTAGTTTTACTTTTATGAGGTTTAAAAAAGGCTTAGTAATCTATATCTTGGAAGAGACAGAAGTGATCTGTGTCCATCTTGTTGAAGCAATATGTGGTCACTTTATTTGATGTCAAGCTCAACTTTGGACTGTACTGAGGTTTGTTATATTGCCGCTGGCATGCGAGAATACCTCTGTCTCCAGCGTGCATTCATTATTTATGTTTCATACGCGATCATAGGGTGAAATGAGTGCATCTAAGGACAGGCCATAACATAACAGCTTGGTGCTGTTTAAAGAATGTACATATGGAATTATTTTTCTGGAGTATTTTCTGCTCCCTTCCCCAAGAAGCACAGTGGGAGGCCGAAAACACGATTCCCTTGGCAGTCATAGAACTTGCTTAAAGCACATCTTATTTGCCTGATGCCAATGTCAAAGCTAGGAATCTACATATTGCACATGTGAATGTTATGGTTGTTAGAACTATTGATCCATAGAAATTCCTGGCCTTTATTTTTCTTCTCTAAGGCTAGTATCATTCAATAGCTTTTCTTTCCATGCCCGCTGTCAAATGAGAAGTCTGCCAGACAATATTGCATGTGTGACCAGAGCCAGATTTATAATTTCTGCCACCTTCGCCCCCTTGATAGGCTTAGTATAAATAACACTGGCAAAATCAGACATCAAGGCTACAAAACACATGGCAATGCTGGAAGTGATAGAGAATGATGATGTGGGAGTCCTGATAATTTAGCAACCAACAAAAATTATACTGACCAACAGATTATACAAACATTGGCCAAACTGTAAATACTGTGTTTTTGGAAAAAATATTCTAGAGTATATAGTACCTATGCTTAGCCAGATATTGGAGTAACCATACTTTGGCATATTTCAGCCTGATTTGTCCATTGCTGTGAATTAGATCAAGTAGCGCTTCACTTAATAATATAACCATAAAAGCGGATATTAATTTGCTTTTCTAACACACCTGGGTGGGCTCCGAGCCCAATGCTCTGCGCTATGAGTCCACCCTATTTTGAAGCCTATTAGAGTATTGCTAGAGAGGTTTTTTTTCTTTTCTTGGGGGGATGCATGTGAGCAGCACAGGGCCAATCATCACTGCCCAGATATATTGTCTGGGGTCCTTCAGCCTCATAGGATAGTCAGAAAACTCCTCCTGATAGTTTGACAGTTTGAATTTACTAAAATAATTGCATTTCTATGTTCTGTTTACTGTGGGAGACCAGATATAGTGAATACAGGATCCTGGGTTTAGTAACACTTTAAAAGAGTCCTGTATTCAAAAAAGGCCAAAAACAGAACTCATCAAGATATAAATTTGGCAACTACCAATGCTAACTTAATTTAAGGAGCATGCTCCAGGACTGTAATTGTCACCCTTCCATTATTGCCTGGTGATTCCTGGGTAGGATTCCCATTACAAGAGACTAAAACTATCAAAAGGCATTACACACAATAGGTAGAGCAAACATGATTCAATTGACAATAAGGTCATACGAGAGCCAACTTTTTGGAGAAGTAAAGGCATGCCAACGCTTTTTTTTAATAAAATAAATCTACTTGGTTAATGTGGTTTCTAAAAAGTAGCGATGCCTTCAGATGGAAAATATGATACATTCTAAATGAGAGAGGCGCGGATGTCTATGATGAAATTTGTTCAATATGCAGTGAATATTGTTATTCTCTTGCAAAGTTTGCACATACCAGTAAAAAGCTCTTTAGGTTGGTGTTATGCCCTTTTATTTACTGACTGTCCATTCTCTTCACTCCTCCACACATCTGTATTATTACCTATTATACCTTTTTACAACTGTTGCAAAGTAGTTTTGAGTGTTTTTAATAATTGTCAAAATATTGAAATAACAATTAACACATCAGATGTAAAAGTGGTTTTCATAATGATCCCCCTATGAGTGCTAACAAGATTTTTCACATAAGTGATAATGATAAGAATCACACTTTAAGTGTATTAAGACACCCTGCAGATATTTACTATGTCCCCTATATCAGCTCCAATATACAGCTACAAAACAATTACTTAAACTTAGTTACTGTGCTTATCAAGTGCTTCCATAGTTAATTCTTTGCCTTCTATGTCTCTGGATAACAATATTAACTGAGCAAGGAAAACCCAACTAATATTGACATTTTCATGCAATAATAATATGCGTAGTGACCTAACCATGGCTACCATTTACTCAAATCTGATTGGCATAATATGAGTTCTAGTTGGTTGCTATAAATTACTG
Source organism: Rana kukunoris (assembly GCA_029574335.1). Lineage (NCBI taxonomy): Eukaryota > Metazoa > Chordata > Amphibia > Anura > Ranidae > Rana > Rana kukunoris. Next base: position 561,738,404 of record CM056049.1, on the reverse strand, counting down.
TACTGTAGACATTGCTCAATGCCATCGAAAAAGCCTGCTTTCTTTTGCCATGTTCCAAGCTAGTAATCTGGAACTCCACTAAAAGTTCATGAGTGTAGCCAGAAGAAAATCAAAAGTATACAGAGAGCAGTAAAACTCTTTCTTAAAAAGCAGAAATGTACAAGTTGACAAACATGTTAACATTGGCAGATGTCTTATCAAAAACAATGGCCAGCTAGATATATGAGTGTCTTTGGGATCCTCTATATAACTTGGCACCGGCCACACAGAGATGAACATTATTATTCTATCTATTCACAGCATCTAATTGTCTATTGCTGTGAAACAATTTTGGTGGCGCTCAGGGCAGCATCAGTTTGTAATTTCTTGGCTTTCTGTTTTAAAACACAGTGACACGCAGGCCATGGAGTACTCCTATTCATGTGTTCTAAACAGCACATTGTTGAAAGAGCAGCATTTTATAGAGTGGAATTATTTTTCAAATAATGCACTGGGGTCCATGTAGCTGAGTAATTATATTAAGTAGTTCATACGTGCTTTAAAGAAGAATAACCACAGATACTATTTTAAAATAGGCAAAATATCAGAGAGGAAACCACATAACAGACAATATCAGCGATGGAGGCATGGACACAATATTATTGCTAAACCCACATTTGTTTAGTTGATATAAGTTGCAATCTGATTTTCTTGCATGATTTGTTTTTCATATTTTATTGCACAATTACTGTCAAACACATTTTAGATTTATGCTATATTATAGATTATAGATTATAATACAACCCCAATTCTAAAAAAAGTTATGACACTCTAAAATCTACAAAAAAACTTAATTTAATGATTTGCAAATCTCATAATCCCATATTTTATTCACAATAGAAAATGGAAAATATAACAAATGTTTAAACTGAGAAAATGTACCATTTTAAGAAAACAATCAGGTATTTTGAAATGTATGGCAGCAACATGTCTCAAAAAACTTGGGAGAGGGCCATGTTTACTTTGGTGTAGCACAACCTCTTTTTTTCACAACACTACAAATGTCTGAGAATTGAGAAGACCAGTTGCTGGAGTTTTGGGAGAGAAATGTTGTCCTATTCTTACCTAATATAGAATTCTAACTGCTCAACAGTCTTGTATCTTCTTTGTCATGTTTTTGAAGCCATGCTGTTGTCATAGACGTAGTATGCTATTTAGCATTGTTCTGCTGAAATATGCAAGGTCTTTCCTAAAAAAGACATCATCTGGATGGGAGCATTGCTGCTTTAAATTGATTATGCCTTTCCAGATGTGCTGCCCTTTCCATACACACCAATGCCCTTTATACCATCAGAGATGCAGGCTTTTAAACTGAGCACTGATAACAATCCATAAGGTCCCTCTCCTCTTTAGTCTAGAGATCTTGGCACCCATGGTTGCCCAAAAAAAATGTAAAGTTTCACTTTGTCTGACCACAGAACAGTTTTCCACTTTGCAATAGACCATTTTAAATGAGCTTTGGCCCAGAGAAGACAGCAACATTTCTGGATCATGTTCAATTATGGCTTCTTCTTTGTATGATAGAGCATTAACTTGCATTTTTGGATGGCACAGCAAACTTCATTTTTTAGGACATATTCCTTAGCCCATGTAGTGTTGTCAGCATAACAGAATTATGCTTGTTTTTAATGCAGTGCTGTCTGAGGACCCAGAGAACATGGGCATCCAATATTGTGTTTCGGCCTTAACCCTTGCGCACAGATATTTCTCTAGCATCTCAGAATCATTTGATGATGTTATGTACTGTAGATGATATATTTAATGTCTTTGCAATTTTACATTTAGGAAAATAATTCTGAAATAATTCAACAATTTTTAGATGCACCTTTATAGAGATTGGTGGACCTCTTCCCATCTTTACTTCTGAGATGCTCCAAATCTCTAAGATGCTCTTTTCTTACCCAATCATGTTATTGAACTGCTACTAATTAGCCTACTTCATTGAAAAATGTTCTTCCAGCTCTTCCTTGTTAGTACCATCAATTACACAATTACCTTCTTTTTTTCTTAAAATGTTGTCATCTTAAATGAATTGATATGTTTTCTTTTTTCTATTGAGAATTAAAAATGGGTTTATGAGAGTTGCAATTTATCCCATTGTTTTATGTAGATTTTACACAGAGTCCCATTTCTTTGGTTGAAGAAAGGTTACCACTCTAAACAGGTGTGTTGTAGGTAATACTCTCCTCAGGGTGGAAGCAACAGGTGCAGGCTCAGCGTGTTTTCAATTTCTATGGTTTCCAGACCAATTGGGGTCCATATCCATCAGCTATCACACCTCCCAGCTGACGTGTTTCCATCTGCCTGTTCTCCCTGAGGCTGCATTCACACCTAATCGTGGCGTTTTGTCCCGCGAATTGCGGCGACAAATTGCGGCGTTTTGTACCGCGATTTGCGGCGACAAAACGCCGCAATTTTAACCCCCAGGTCCACATCTCCTATGCCGAACGCCGAAGCCGCCTGAAAAAAAGTGTCCGGGACTTGTTTTGAGCTTCAGGCGTTCGGCGTTTCAGTGTTCGGCGTGGAGATGTGAACCATCTCCATAGAGGGCAATGGTATTTCTCCCCTCCAGCGTATTGAGCGTCGGGCGTAAATACGCCTAGATGTGAATGGAGCCTGAGAATGCACACAGTATGTTGCTGCATTCCTCCAGCCATCTTCTACAGAGACACATCCACAGGAACACATTCAACGCCTTGGTTATAGCAGATCCTTCTTTGGGCACACAAAACCAGATCCATTTTGCAATCCTGAACTGTGAGTATTCCACTGTGATCCCCTCACTAGCAAATGGTGGATCATAGGCACAGGGGAGTTATGACTAAAGACCAGAATAACATGCATTTTGCTAAAGGTCTACAGGAAACCCCAAATGACACTCAATGTGAGAGTTGTTTCCTTGTCTTAGTAATGTTCTATAATGACAACACTCCCCATATCTCACTATAGCTCTTTCTCAAGCACACACCATGTGACCTGTTTGACAAAAGTGGAATTCTCTGGCACTGTGTCTGAATCCTTTGGAAAGCTCTGAGCACTTGTAGAACCTTATGTAACCAGAGGCCAAAACTGCTACTCATCCTCCTTTTCTCCTCACTCTATTCAAAAATTTAAAAGCAGAACCTTCCGTATTTGAAGAAATGGAAGAAAGTATTAAGAACATTTATTGTGTAGTAGAGGCAGCTGAGGATTTTCCTCCACCTGTATCTTTATGAGGTGCAAGCTATGGCTTCATGCCAAAAGCTTTCCACTGTTAATAAGCAAATTGTTGTGGTGCAAACTGGTCTTTGTCTAATGGCACCCGATTCGCCAGAGCTAAAAAAAATACCACTATGGGTACAAAGAAAATGACTAATGCCCCATACACACGATCCAAATTTCCGATGGAAAAAGTCCATCAGATTTTACGATCGTGTGTAGCCCCATCTGAGTTTTTTCATCAGAAATTCAGATGAATTCCATCAGAGTTTAGATATAGAACATGTTCTATTTTTTAACAATGTAATTCCATCGGAATTCTGATGTGATTTGGCCGGGCAAAAGCCTGATTGTGTGTACGCGGCATAAGACTGTAAAAATACTTTTTCCATACACACAGATTGATGGGTGGTTCCAAAGGTGAACTTATACTTACATTTTTTCCCAGAAGCTACAGCTAGAATGTGACTACAGGATATGACTGTATGCAGGAATATGCCAGCACTTGTGCAAACACGCATACATAGTACACCTGGTTACAGTCTGTCTGTGTCCAGGGTGGTGTGTTTGCGCAAGTGTTTATGAAAGTATGGGCATATACCCACGTACAATTGCATCCTAATATTGCTTTTTATGGGCTGCTGTATCCAGCAGCTGTGGCTCCTGGGGAAGATTTTACACAGGTTTCGTACGCTCCTACAAGCTTTACAGTCCCTTTGTGACCATGTGCATGAGCCCTTAGGGTGCCCACATCCAAATGTGTTTTTATCACTTTTAAAAGATTGACGAGAGAGGTTGTAAGAATTTTGTTGTCAATCCTAATTAGCATTTTAAAGTACAACTAAAGGCAGCACAAGTCTGCTGTTTATGTAAGTGGCTGAAATTTTCTTAAACAGTCATTGTTTGCTAAAAGTTTACATGAAAATAGTTTTTCTACTTCATTATAGATTATAACATTATTGGTTTATTAGCCTTGCATGTTCTTGTTCCCCATTTCTGAAACTGATGCTAGGCAGGCTTAGGCAGCACTATGCCTAAGTGCACTGCTAGCTCTGCTAGTCTTCTGCATGTACTATGTATTCCAGTAATCATATGGAAAGGTGTAGCTAGGTATGATTTACTGTTGAAAAACAAGGGGCAGCATTGACTGCAATGAAAGCTCACCCCAAGATGTTGGCATAGTGATGTGCTGTCGTTCTAGTGAATGCAGCTGATACAAGTGTGGCGACATTTGTCTGACTGAGCTGTAGCAACATCACTGGGCAATGCACCCATCTAAGGTATCTTTTTGATGTTAGAGAGAAAACTTGTTAAAATGAACAACACTCTCTTGAGTACATGTTGCATTACATATTTATGTTTAGTTTTAGACCCTAGTTTGTTTTATAAATAGGTAAAAATGTGCATTTCATTTGGGGAAAAAAATACTTTTAATATAAAACTTGATATTTTTCAAGAAATTGCATTCCATGTAATGGTAATATATTCAGTTAACCATTGCAAATTGTTTGTTGTGTAGCATAATGATGGTTCCAACCACCAAATGCCACATACAATCACCTACCGTAGCCTATAAGTCAGAATGTTAGGCCTGCTTGGGAGGTAATGTGGAAATATGACAACATGTCTGCCGCCAAATGACCTTGAGAAAATGCAGTATTTTTCACGTATTATTTCTGAAATGCTGCAGAACAGTTAGGAAACAGACTGAATTGAAGCTAGACTTAAAGAAATTACTGCCTTCACCCTTGGCTGAGTTTTGTGAAAAGGCACCTTTTGTACTGTTGTCATATAAATACAAGGAGAAGATATCAAAATAATAAGTAATATTTCAAACAAATCAATAAAGAAAAAAACCTTGCCTGGCATATTGTGTGTTTACATCAAGCGGGGGTGACTCACATTTCCTGTTCGTGAGAGGTGTAGATTTGTGATGAGATAATAATTAGTTATGAGTGACTGATGTGGTGAGGGAGGGTAGTGCTTTTCCTGTGCATGGTTTCCAGATACTCTTTGAGAGAATGAAGAATTTTTGTAAGAATGACAAAAGTGCTGTAAAGTGATACCTTTATCAGATAACAATACAGGAAATCATTGCAAGAGTGAAAGGCAGCCCACTGTTATTATTTCATTTTACAAAAGTGCTATGACTCTTGCATCTCTTTTACTGCTGATGTGCAAATATGTTTTAATATTACACTTTATTAATATAGTGTATCATCAGCCTTTTATGTGCAATTAGAAAATTTGATAAATGTGTTGTCTGATCATATGACACCTTTCTTTTTGTAACTTTCATAAGAATGACTATTGGTGACTGTGAGAAACACCATTTGTTTCCAAATTAGTGTGTGATTTCATCCTGTATAATTAAAAATTAGACAACACATCTGGTTTCCCATATTTCATAAAGAGGGGATCGTGCCCAAGCTGTGTTTCGGCATTGGTGTGGAGTAAGTGGTGACGCTATCCTTTGTCCTGAAATTCTTACTACTGTCCTACACCCCTGGAGTGCCCCAATGTTGCAGCTTTTCAAGCAGTGTTGGGACTTGAGCAGTTTTCACTTTTAGGAAATTGGTTATTTATGGCCTGCAGTTTCCTAGGATGTTGCTGGAAGAAAAGGAAGCAGTGCTATACAGTAGTTATATGGTTGTACAACTTGTCTGAGTAGAACTTTTTCTAACTTTATTTTTATCTCTAATGTATTTAAATTTTTCCACTCTCCTTCTGTGCACTCATTAAAACCCCTTTTGTCTCCATTTAGCCTAGCAGCCATAGTCTTTAACCCCGCTCTCTGCTTTAGCATGTCTATGTATGTGGTTTTTGGAAGCCACACAATTTGCTTTCATCCATTAAGTGACAATTTTTGCCATTTCTTCTCTTTTCTATTTGGAAATGTCTTATCCTTTCCTGTGACAGTAGGGTATCTGTCGTAGGTATCTCCAACACATGTGCTCTGCTTCTATGGTATCTGCATGTGACACACCCTGTTTTCCCTGTCACACAGGTCGACCTGTAAAGAGACTCAGATGAATGTATTATAGCCACCTATCGGGTTCCTACAGAATTTGTGTCCGCAAAAACTGGCCCCCCTACTGAAGTGACAACAGTATCTGATAAAAGTTTAATGTTTGGGAGCAATGTGATCTCTTCTCTGGTAAATCATGTAATTATGTCAGATGCCCATGCATTGCCTGCCTAATGGGGTTTTCTCATTCTGTCACTTCACTTATATAAATATAAAAAGTATTTGGTAACAAGTGATTCAAGACAGTTAGAATACACTAAGGCTGGACACAGGAAGACCTATAATTACTATGTATAAATATGGAATCCAGAATAGCATACAAATGAAACCATAGTTGCTAGGCTAATAATATTTATATACACACTATGACAACAAAGTACCTTACACTGGGAATAATGCATTTTTTATGAAGCATCAATGAATGCCTGCTCAATGGTACATAGGAGTTGCACACATATTAAATGATAGTTTGGGTTTTGAAATCTATAGCCCCTCGGTGGTTAAAACATGAGTGACTCACATGGGGAACACGCTCCTCTTGGAAAGGTACATATATCAACATAGGGATTGACTTACTAAATATGAGAACCTCTGGTCTCCGTGGCTTAGTGTCCCTAGGCTATCCCCAAGTGAGCTTGTTCTGATTAGTGTACTGCAGTGTGCCACAGGTTGAGTATAAACTGGAGCTCCCAGAGAAAGTAGGAGAGATGTGGGCGAGCCAAATGGCTTGCTGTAAGACCCACAAACCCATCACTCAGACCCCATACCTTTGGAAAGGCGGATAGGGATGGTTAAAGGGGAGATGACACAGGTAACTTTACAGGACAGAAATGCAGCTTACCAATGTACCAAATTTGCATAGAATGTGAGTTGTTTTCAGCTGTGTTTACTAGTATAATGGAATGGGAAAAAGCTTATGTCCTTGTTCATTCTTCTTTTCTTTGTTTTACTTGGTATTGTCTTAAAAAATAAAAACCTTTTTGATTAAAAAAAATAAAAGATAAATTTGCCACAGAAAAAAAAACATACTTTGGAAGCCATATAGGAAAGCATACACATTGTCAGAATGTTTATACTGAAATAATAAAACAGTATTGTATTTATGAAATTATGCAATTTTGTTTTGGGAGATTTTACATTTTAAATTTTTCCACAAATACAAACAAGAAATTCAAGTTTGTTTAACCATGCTATTTTGAAGACAAGTGACACAAACGATATGCTTAATATATATATATATATGTATTAACTAAAAATACAGTGTTAAATTAATCAGGTTTATTTTGTGATAATACAAAAAAAATGGATATACTTTTAAATATCAAAGATAAATGATGATACAGATGATATTCACATTTCTACGCAAATTCTTATTGCAAAATACCACAAATTTAATACTAGAATGATAACGGTAAATTTTAGACTTGGTAAATTTAGTGAATAGCTTTCTGTGACTTCACAGACTTGTGTAAACAACTGGTGTAGCGCTGTTATTCCTTCTCAAAACAAACAGATCTTAAAGCCAAAAACACTTTTTTAATATATGGACCTTTTGTTAACCATATACAAACTTGGTCATTTTAACCAAGATTCACTTTATAATTTAGAATAAATCAATGGTTCAACACATACTATAACCAATACAATTCTTATGCCGCGTACACACGATCATTTTTCAGCATGAAAAAAAACGTTGTTTTTCAGCATGTCCAAAAAACAAAGGCCCAGATTCATAAAGCAATTACGCCTGTCTAACTGGTGTTAGACAGGAGTAATTTCAAATTTTGCGCGCCGTATCACTAGTTTGAATCCTCAAACCATGATACGGCGGCTTCGGGCTTCGATCCGAGAGGCTTACGTCTTCGTAAGCCTTCGGATCTACGCTGCGATATTTTTGCGGCCGCTGGGAGGAGTTTGCGTCGTTTTCATGCGTCGGGATATGCAAATGTGTTTTTACGGCGATCCACGAAGATACGAGCGGTCTTCGCAATCGCTTACGTCTGTTTTTTTTTACGTACTGTTAGACCAGCTTTTTGCTGGTCTAACGGTGCGTAGCCCATGTTAAGTATGGCCGTCGTTCCCACGTCGAATTAAATTTATTTTTATTTTTTTGCGTAACTCGTTCGGGAATAGAAATGTCCGTAAACGACGGCTACTCAAACAACGAATGACGTAACGGCGTGATTTCGCGCAATGCACGGCAGGAAATTTGCGAACGGAGCATGCGCAGTTCGATCGCCGCGGGAACGCGCCTATTTTAAATCCTTCACGCCCCCTACTCGTGTAGATGGATTGCGACGGGAGAAATACACTACGCCGCCGTCGTTTACTGGACAAAATCTACCTGGATTCCACGTAGAGCCAGGTAAAAAACGGCGGCGTAGTGTATTTCTGATACGCTACGAGAATCCAATTCTCTCTGAATCTGGGCCAAAGTTTTTACAACTTCATCATTAAAAACTATGTTGCCCACACACCATCGTTTTTGAAAAATGATGAACAAAGCACAGTGATGTACAACACGAACGACTGTACTCTAAAGGGGAAGTTCTATTTGCCTTTGGGTTGCTTTTAGCTGATTCCTTGTTAGTAAATGACGATTTGCGCTTTTCTGTCTGTTACAGCGTGATGAATGTGCTTACTCCATTATGAATGGTAGTTTTACCAGAACAAGTGCTCCCATCTCATAACTTGCTTCTGAGCATGCGCGGGTTTAAAACGCCATTTTAGCCCACACACAATCATTTTTTACAACCCGAAAAACAACATTTTTTAAAACGAATGTGAAAAAATGCAGCATGTTCGAATTTTTTTTGTCGTTTTTCAGAACATGAAAAACGATGTGAAGCCCACACACGATCATTTTAAATGACGGTTTTAAAGCGGAGCTCCACCCTGATTTTTTTTTTTTTTTTTCAAAAATCTAAAAAAAAAAAAAAAAAAATTAAATGAAAAAAAAAAAAAAAAATACTCACCCTAAATAGGCTGTTGCTATGCGGAAGTCCCGAATCTGCCCTCATGATCCGCGGTGTGGTTTTCTTCCTCCTCCTCTTCTCAGTGTCTTCTTGTGAATGGGCCGTGCTGCATTCTGGGAACTGTGTGTATCCCAGAAAGCAGCCGAACCATTCACAAAGCGCCGCGCTGCTCGCACATGCGCAGTAGGAAACGGGCAGTGAAGCCGCACGGCTTTACTGCCTGTTTCCCTGACTGTGGACGGCGGTGCCGGGATCGAGGATCGGCATCAGCGGGGGACGTCAGCGCGGGCTTCTAGGACAGGTAAGTGTCCTTATTCAAAGTCAGCAGCTACACTGTTAGTAGCTGCCGACTTTGAAAAAAAAAATGCGGGTGGAGCTCCGCTTTAAAAACGTTTTTTTTCATGCCGAAAAGACTTTGAAGTCAGTTTTGTGAGATATGACAATATATGTATCTCCCTTGTTTTAAAAGTGAAAACTAAAATGGAAAAGGTATGTTTAGAGTCTCTTTCACCTGTAGGTGTAGCTATATAACTCATTGTTCTGATTGGTGAAAGTGAAACTAACTCATACTGCAGTTGGAATTCACTCCACTCCAAAACTCAACATAGTTAAGCATATGCTCAACCAAATTTCAATTCCCTAAAAGGTAAAATAACATGACTTTATAAAGAATATAGCAAGCTGAAGACAGCAGATATACATGTAAACTTATGTAGGGAGATTTGTTTCATCTCTATGTATCATCTGAGGCTGTTCACTTGGGTATATGTGATGGTTTACATCCACGTTAACTACTTGCCTACTGGGCACTTAAACCCCCTTCCTGCCCAGGCCAATTTTCAGCTTTCGGCGACCTCACATTTTGAATGACAATTGCAAGGTCATGCAACACAGTACCCAATTTTCCCCCCACAATTAGAGCTTTCTTTTGGTGATATTTTATCACTAATGGGGTTTTCATTTATTTTTTGCTAAAAAAAAGACCAAATGTTTGGAAAAAAAAGTTTCCTAGTCTGTTACACAATTTTGAAAACAGGTAATTTTTCTCATGCGTTGATGTGCGCTGACGAGGCAGCACTGATAGACACTGATAGGCTGAACTTTTGGGCACTGATAGGTGGCACAGATAGGCACTGATAAGGTGGCACTGATGGCACTAATGAGGCAGTACTGGTGGACACTGAGAGCTGGCACTGATGGGTGGCACTGATAGGTGACGCTGATAGGTGCCACTGATGAGGTACTGATAGGCACTGGTTGGCAGCACTGAAGGACATTGATAGGTGGCACTAGTGGGAATTGATAGGTGGCACTGGTGGGCACTAGTAGGTGGCACTGGTATGCACCTGTAGGTGGCACTGGAGGGAACAGCAAAGCATGCAGTGCCTCTCCCTGTTCGGGAATGATGTCCCTCTGTCAGAATCCGGTGATCTGCTTTTTCCCCCCTCACACTGAGCGTGAGGGGAAAAAAATAGGTTACCAATCTTCTGTTTACACACATGATCATTTGTCATTGGCTAACAGTTGACCAGGTGGTAAGGGGAAAGGATCGGCCCCTTACTCCAATCTGTGATCAGCCAAGTCTCATTAACTCAGTGATCACAGAGCATGGCGCAAACGCCCTGTAAGGAGGGGCGCTCAGGCAGCTCATGCATTTAAGGCAATTAAGGCTTGCACTGTAGTCGTCATTTGGTGTATATAAGCACAGGTTCACCTTAAAGTAAAATCTGTAATGAGATTGATATGGAACCACCAACTCTAGTATTGTTTAAGTCACTGACCCACAATGAGCAAATCTGAAAAATCTGAGACAAGTTAGAAGGCCAGGTCTGCAGACTTTTTCCAGTGACTCAAATACTACGTAAGAGGATCAGCGTGACAGACAGGCAACTAGTGTTTTCTAAAGGAGAAATCAGACGTGGCATTCTCCATGTTTTTTTTCGAGATGGAATTCAATGAAAAAAAAAAAATCTGTTTTACAGCATTACCTTAGGTTACTCTTCGAAGGAAAATAAAGATTTGCTCAAGAAAATAGTCTGTGTGTGCTTACAGTACATTGAATTTTGTTTCTGTCCCTTTAATGACACCTATAGGACAATAACAGTATTGTATTGAATGGAGCTGTATGGCTATGACTAGCTGTATAGTTCAGAACTGTGTGTAGCAGAACAAAAGCTTGTGCAGAGAGTTTATCCAATCTTTCATCAAAGTATTACTCTTAGGACGAGAGTCGGAAATGTGTATACATACAATTGTATGCATTAAATGTGTTTAGTGTAAAATTGAAGTTAGCCGCTGATTGGCCAATTGATTTTTAATGTAAACTGTCACTCATTTCTATGTTTTTTAAAGTGTCCTTGAAGACTCGGGTTTTTAAAAAAAGGGGGTGTAGTCTTGTGAATATACATAAAGGGCCTTCAAATGTATTTTTGTTAGTTTATTTATATTTTTATTTTTAGACTGAAAGAGATTTATCCTTTGAATCACAGAAGACATACAGTGCGGAAAATAAGTATTTGAACACCCTGCTATTTTGCAAGTTCTCCCACTTGGGAATCATGGAGGGGTCTGAATTGTCTCGTAGGTGCATGTCCACTTGAGAGACTAATCAAAAAAAAAAATTCCAAAATCCAATTTATGAATTTTTAACTTTTATTTGTATGATACAGCTGCAAAGAAGTTTTGAACACCTTCTATCAGCTAGAATTCTGACCCTCAAAGACCTGTTATTCCTTTAAAATGTCCACCTCCACTCCAATTATAATGGACCTGTTTGAGGTCTAGTGCATAAAGACACCTGTCCACCCCATACAATCAGTAAGAATCTACTAACATGGCCAAGACCAAAGAGCTGTCCAAAGACACTGGAGACAAAATGTACACCTCCACAAGGCTGGAAAGGGCTCGGGGAAATTGCCAAGCTCTTGGTGAAAAAAGCCTGTTGGAGCATATTAGAAAATGGAAGAAGCATGTTCCCGGGGGCCACAAAATCTCACCTCGTGGGGTCCTCCTAAAAAGTGAGAAATAGCCCAGGACTACACGGGAGGAGCCTCAAAAGAGCTACACACGACCGTTTTTAAATCATGGGCACGGAAGGTTCCCCTGTAAAAAATTAAGGCCCGTCTTAAGTTTGCCAAATTTAATGAGGAGTCATGGGAGAAAGTATGTGGTCAAAACCAAAATAGATTTTTGGTCATAATTCCTCTAACCGTGTGGGGAAGAAGAATGATGAGTACCATCCAGAACACCATCCCTACTGTGAAGCATGGGGGTTAGCATTCTTTGGGGGTGTTTTTCTGCACATGGGACAGGGCGACTGTAAAAAGGATGGGCATTATTGCGAATTTTGGGCAACAACCTTTCCCTCAGAACTTTGAAGATGGGTCGAGGCTGGGTCTTCCATCTACCCGAAGCACACAGCCAGGATAACCAAGGAGTGGCTTTAAGAAGCATATCAAGTCGTGGCCTAGCCAGTTCCAGACCTAAACCCAATGAGAATTGGAGGGAGCTCAAACTCCGTTTTCTCAGCGACGCCCAGAAACCTGACATAAAAATCTGTGTGGAGGAGTGGGCCAAAATCCCTCCTCCAGTGTGTGCAAACCTGGTGAAAAACTACAAGAAACGTTTGACCTCTGTATGACAAAGTACTGTACCAAATATTAACATTGATTTTCTCAGGTGTTCAAAACTTCTTTGCATGTATCATACAAATAAATAGTTAAAAAAATCATATATTGTGATTTCTGGATTTTTTTTTTTGATTATGTCTCTCAGTGGAAGCACCTAGTGACAATTTCAGACCCCTCCATGATTTCCAAGTGGGAGAACTTGCAAAATAGCAGGGTGTTCAAATACTTATTTTCCGCACTGTATTTCCTCTATATTAGTGTAATTCTATACTTCTCATAACCCTTCCTGTTCATTGATTGGGATTCAGAAAATAATGGAACTAGTATATAGCTAGTAAAGTTGGATCCTCTAGCCTGCATACATGTTCCCGGCCACAGCCTCCTAAAGTTATGCCTCATACACACGACCGTTTTTAGGGTTGTAAAAAATTAAAAAAATTTAATGTCATTAAAAACGATCATGTGTGGGCTCCAGAGCATTTTTCACCATGTAAAAAATGGGCATTAAAAATTTAGAACATAATCTAATTTTTCACGTCGTTTTTAATGTTGTCAATTTTAACGTCATAAAAAATGGTCGTGTGTGGGCTTTAATGACGTGGAAAAAAATGTGCATGCTCAGAAGCAAGTTATGAGACAGGAGCGCTCGTTCTGGTAAAACTAGCGTTCGTAATGGAGTAAGCACATTCATCACGCTGTAACAGACAGAAAAACGCGAATCGTCTTTTACTAACACAAAATTAGCAAAAGCAGCCCAAAGGGTTCCGTCGTACGTGTTGTATGTCACCACGCTTTGCTAGAGCATTTTTTTTCACGATCGTGTGTAGGCAATGCCGTTGTAACGATCGGGTTGAAAAAAAACGTTGTTTTTTCTAGACCATTAAAAGTGTAATTTTTTACAACCCAAAAAACGTTGTGTGTATGCGGCATTATAAGTGAGAAGTGTTTACAGCAGTTTTGTTCTGCTATGTTCTGAATATCTCTTCCTTTGGGAACTGTTAAAATGGTATTTACTTGAGGCACACTGGTGACAGAAAATATCTTGAAGCTTGAAGGATATATGACAAAGCATAAGGTGAATGAACTGCTAGAGGAACCCTGCAAGTCAGCAGGAGCTCAGTGTTACATAGGACTAAAATAACAATCACATTATGTGAAGGTATTTTGCTTGTATGTGTGTGTGTAGCATAAATATTATTTATACTTTTCTGTAAACCCACTTAAAAAAAAAAACCTGCATGACAAAGGCATAATGAGCTTGTGTGCATAGCATACAAGCTCATTATGTTATACTCACCTGGGATCGAAGCCCCCGCTGCGGTGCCGACACAACACTGGCTGGCGACATGTCACACCGGATTTACTTACGGGTATCGTGGCTTTGGCGCAGTGATCGGCCGGAGCCGCCAGTCACGGCATTACCTCCTTTAGAAACGGCAAACAATCGTCGTTTCTAAAGTGTGCCTGCGTCGCTGTCTACGGTGCATGCGCCATAGACATTGGCGAGAGTGTCTATTGTAGATATCTCCTTGTAGATATCTCCTAAACCGAAGATATTTCAAGCACCTACAGGTAAGCCTCAATCTAGGCTTACCTGTAGGTAAAAGTAGTTGTACAGGGAGTACAACCACTTTAACACAGTATTAAAGACATGTTTGGTAGAGTTAAACTGTTCAGTGTAAATTCTGTTAAAGCTTTTATAGTTTGTGAATATACACTGAGGTTGATTTATTGAAAGGAATAGAAGCTGCGCTCAATTTAAAAACAATCATGTTCTAGATGAAAATGTATATATTTTTAATTTCTCTTGTATATGATTTGCTATTCAGAGTGAACACAGATTTATCTAATTTTCTACTATTCTCTTTGCTAAATAAACAGCTTTTACTCCTTTAGTAGATGAAACCTAGTGTGTAAAAGGAGTATTGAACCATTTAAGGTACTTGAGGAATAGATGGTAGGAATGCAACATTAATAAATGCAAGTGTAAGCTGACCTTGTGAAGATGGCTTGTGGCTTGGAGGCCAGTCCTACCACAGGCAGTCTAAATCTGACTTCATGCTGGTCTCCTGTAATTCTCTGCATAGCAATGCTTAAAGTGGGAGAGGGAGAAACAGGTCAAGGTAAATCGGGACAATTGTTTACACAGAACATGCTAACAAGAGGGGGGGCATGGGGATAACTACAGAAAGGTTTCGAACCTGTAATTGCTCTCTAGTAAGAGAGTCTGATGCTGCATATACACGATTGGAATTTCCGACAAGAAAAGTTTGATATGAGCTTTTGACCCAAAATTCCAACCGTGTGTAGGCACCATCGGACATTTTCTGTCGGCATTTCCGAGCTGGTTCTCAAAATATCCGACGGGAAAAGTTCATGTCGGAAATTCTGATCGTCTGTATGCAATTCCGACACACAAAAATCTGCACGCATGCTTAGAATCATTGAACTTAATTTTTCTCGGCTCATCGTAGTGTTGTACGCAACCGCGTTCTTGACGTTTGTGTGACCGTGTGTATGCAACACAAGTTTGGGCCAACATTACGTTTTCTTGTCAGAAATTCCGATCGCGGCATAAGTCACAAGGCTGCATTACCTCAATTACATTCTCTTTGGCACATAAAAGAGGTGACATATTTTGTCTGGTTGCTTGGAGCCCTTGAGAACCTAACCTCGTCTGGTTTGTTTGCAAGGTTACTGGGCTCACTGCCCATAGTAAGCCAACAGGTTATCAATGTTCGAGACAGTATTGTTAGCATACTGTATTCTGTTCTTTTTAGACAAATGCCCTATGTAAGGATTTCAGCCGGCGTGTTCCAGGAATAGTCAGTCAAGAGAGCAGCCCCTTGGAATTTCAGAAAACTAGAGCACATATATCTAAAAATTGGGTTAGGAACACTTTGTAATCTCAGTCTGCTGCCCTCCAACTCTTGGGGTTGGGATGGAATATATGCACACTTAATTTATTTTTGTGATACATACAATCATTGTAAATGACAGATACACAGTTGGCACTAAATGGTTTATTCTGACCCACTTCATAATATAACATTTTCTTTGTTTTGCAGATGGTTGGAGACTTGTTGGAGTTCTGCTTCTATACCTTTAGGGAATCTCAGGCATTGAAAGTGGAGTTTCCTGCTATGCTTGTGGAAATAATAAGTGATCAGCTACCAAAGGTAGAGGCGGGGAATGCCAAGCCCTTGTACTTTCATAGAAAGTAACTGGAAGAGTCTTGCAGGAAAACTTTGCCTTAAGTTTCCTCTGATGTTCCATTACAAGCTGGATATAAGAAACTACTTTTTTTATTCTTTTAAAGACAAGGAAGATCAACTCTTTTAAGCTGAATAATAACAAATCACACTGTTTGGGGACTGAAGAAAACATGCCTGGAATCATTGAAAATGCAGCCAGCATCATCCCCAAACACTTGATAATTACTCCTATTCCTATGGATAAAAAGCCATATCTAGTCGACTGATTCATTTTGATATTTTATCATTGAAATTAGAAAAAAATGCCATGGAGTTTCTTTCTTTGTTTCATTTGGGTTCATGGACACAAGAAGACATTTAAATGGCTACCCTCGGTTTGCACACAACGTGTACGATCATTATGGGGCATTACATATTCTTTTCTTGTACAAAACAAAGAGAAAGCTGATAAGAAAACAATAAAAAGCTGTTGTATAAAATAACAAGGAACTTTTGATGTTGGATAATCACTTACCGTTTGTGGCATTTGTTGTCCCATGTTATCAGTCATACTGCAAGATGAAGGCAATGCCCTCTATTATTTTTTGCTTTGTTTTCTGCAGAGATGGTATTTGGCACCAGTGCTGTGCCATTGGAGGCATAGTCCTCACTCCCTTTGCCATGTAAGCATGCAGCAAGTTTCACATGAACCCCTGACGTGTAAAGCAGGCATTTATTTCATTCAAATGAAATGTGATAAGATGTTAAAACAAATGCCCCATCTCGATTTTATATTAGATATATTGTGCTGGCTTTACAAATAATTTTAAGCAGTCTATGCTGTATTGTATATTGCTGTATATGTATAAATTGTGAAGGACCTGAATCAACAAAACTGTATGGTAATTTTTGTAAATTAGACTGAAAAAATCTTTAATGACTAAGGATGAATGGAAAGTATAGGAAAGTATTTTTGAAAGAATTCTATTTTGATGGAGAATATTTAAGTACTCTTTTTTTTTTTTTTTTTGTCTAAATAAGGTAATTTTTTTTTTTGTAAAGTGAACATGTTTTGCATGGATTCTGAACTGTTTACAGTGTATTTAAGGAAGGGAAAGCTGTGCCTTTTTAGCATCATATCTAATTTACCATTTTGCAATATCTGTTTGTAAATAGACTCACTTAAACCTTTTTCAGTTATATTTAAGCTTTTCTACTTTTCTGTAAAACAGAAAAAAAGGTTCTACTTTTTTGTGTACTGCTTGCAAGTAATACTGGAGCACACTTTCTAGGAATCCTTCCTGTTTTCTTGTGAATTACACTATTTTATGTTTCAAGGTGAACATATTGTAAGTATGTTCCAAATAAATAACAGGGTGGGAAAGGTTATCCTGAGAAACATGCCGAAAAGACAAAGCCTTCATCCAGGGTCACTGACTCCCTTCCACATTGTGGGTCTTGTGTGTGTGCGTGTGTGTATATATACATATACACACACACCCACACAGTGTCCTTTTGTCCAATAGCAACCAATCAGATTTTTCTTACATTTTTAAATGTGCAATGGAAAAATTACAGTTGGAATCTATTGCTTTGGACAACATAAAACACTTTTGTACACAAGCTCCCATCCACCAATTTTTTCACGCGGGAAATTTCTCCAAACAAGAGCACTTCAGTTTTTAGGGTTATGGCGGTTAGGTGTGAAGAGGCATGCCAAAAAAGATATCTTTATAGAATGCACTTTACTTTCTGTATTAAGAGATCCTAGATCCCCAATATTCTATTTTTAGTACTTGGGGCTCAATTGATAGTACCTGTTGCCATGCTAGATCTATGCGGGTGTTGACTCAAGCAGTGTGAAAGTTTGAGTAAGATATGAATTTTATACAGGGGAAAATCTATTTGAAGATAACATTTATTTTATTTTTTAAATGTATGACCTCACCGAATAGTATGACCAAAATGTCACCAAATATTATTAAAATGGCCCAGAAAAATATTTTTTTAACTCTTCCAGAAGATGATACTTTTGATCAGCAATGAGTCTAAGTTTGTAGAGTGATAAAGACAAACCTGGAATGTTTGGCATAAAAATAAAATTATGGTATAATATGATTCTGCACTGACCAGAAATATAATAGCATGTCCATATAAAAGGTTTGACCAGAGCTGTCATAATGATTGGGAAGATTTATTTATCCTGTTACTATATTCCATAATTTATTTACAGATAAATGCATAACTGCAGTCTTGCCTTAGGCCACTGAAGTTTAAGAGTGGTATCCTGATAGCCATGGAGTAGTACTGTTGTGTGTTAAGCCGCGTACACACGATCAGTTTTCTCATCAGGAAAACTGTCATGTTTTCTCATGGAGGAGAAAAACGCCTGTGTGTAGGCTTTCCAGCAGTTTTCCCAACAAGAAAACTTCCGAGAATCATGACGGGAAAATTTAGAACATGTTCAAAATGTTCTCGTTGCGAATCGCAGTGTTTTTTCTCAGCAGGTTTCCCATAGGGAAACACTGTTAGGGAGCTTGCACGCGACCGGTTTTCTCGGTGGTGTTTTCACTGCCGAGAAACCCGATCGTGTGTACGCAGCATAAGAATGACAACAGCGATGCGGGTAATACCTAAAATAACCAGCCAAAGTGAAAACCCTTATCAATTAGGTTAACAGTCTGACATTGAGGCCTTGCAAGTTTGCTATGATTTCAACTACACCTAAAGGTACTAGCCATATTTTATTTGCCGTTTCGATCCACTAAAATGCTACAGATAATCTTTTGCCCTCCCTTTTATTAACAATGCACTAATATACCAGATTACATATAAGATTCGCAGCAGAAACTTAGAGAGGCCTGAGAACTGAAAGAAAGAAAACTTGTTTAAAGATTGTTGTGCTTTGCCTTGTTGGTGGGAGGCCTAACAGGGCTATTCTGTCTGATTACATCAGTGATGGCAATCATGATATTAGGATTTGGTGAGTTCCTGTAACTGCTTCTGCAAATATTTTAGTGGACTCATGTTTCCTCAATAACGAACACAAAGAAATTTTCCAGCCTGAAAAACACAACCCAAAAACATAATACTGATGCTTAAAGTGGAATACGCTCAGTATTTATGGTCAATTATAGCCAAGTATGAACTTAATTTGTCAGATTTTTCAGCTCATACTATAACCACCATACAGTAACAGCCCATGCAATTGTTTTCCCATTGAGTGCAATTATCTAACTTTCTGCAACAAGCCATGAAACAGAATATACCAAGACATAAAGCCATTATGACTATGATGACTACAGCATTGGGCTTGTTTAGTAAAGCAGCACAATAAGTAGTAATGACATCCAAATTGCTGTAATGCTCGCAACAAGACTTTGGCTTACTGTAGTCAGACCAGTTACTTGCTGATTACTTATTGGTTGTTATGGTTCACTACAATTGTCACATTATAATTGCTTTTTGCACTACCTTATAGGAAATATGAGGTCTGTTACACTAGCTCATACCTAGCACACCAAGAATTGTTGTGTGTACATGGCCTATAGTAGCAAAATTCTGCTACTACCTAGTAATGTTCATATAAGTGAGCAAAAACAGCCACTGAGGATAGTTTATCATTTGTAAATATCCATCTATACACTGGAACAATGCTGTAAGAGGAATTTACTTAAGACAGGTTTTATGCATAGAGATATCACAGTAATTTATCTAATTTTAAAATTTCTAGACAGATTGATTACCTTGAAAAGCATAAGAGGGCCCCAGGAGAGTAATATAACAAGCTAGAATACTGCTTGGGACTATTGTTATCCCTCCTGTAAATCCTTCTGTAAAGCCAGCAAAACGTGTACAAAGCACTACATACCAAATAAATTTCATTCTTTGCACACAAAGATATTAGGCATCAAGCACTACAGTAATGTGGATTTTCGTAAGATCATCTCTTTGCATATATGAAGATTCTTAGACACTGGCATAAGACTTTTCATCACTGTAATGATCCCAGCATGAATACTTTTGGTATGCCAGAACCTTTAGGGGAGCAGTGCCGTTTATATTCTGCAACCTACCAATAAGTAGTGTATAGGGTAAAGTTTATTGCCAACATGTTTATAGCTTTTTCCAAAGCAGGGTATGGTCTAGTATTCTTAAACCTTTAGTCGATTTTACAAAAAATTTGATATTATAAACCTGTTTGTCACACTGTTTTTTAACACAGTTTCTAGATTCTCCTTCCATCACCTCCGATTCACATTGTACAAGTTCTGTTAAACATTATTTCACATTACTAACATTGATTGATCTTCAATGTTATAGGATTTCATATGGAGAACGGTAGTGTCTGCAGCGTACACTAAAAGTGAAATGTTGGATATGAGACCAGAAAGCAGTTGGGTATTTTATGAAGCCTCGGTACCTGCCTTCTGTCCAGGTCCAGGTTAGGTATTGGCAGCTTTCTGAATCATCCCTAAAAGCTGCACAGTGGAGAGCAGACATGGGGAGTCAATAAACCAATGCTATTTAATGCCATATTTGTGTCTCAATATCATTTTACTTAAGGGCAACATTAAAAAAAAAAAAAAATAATAAAAACTTGTGTGAATTGTTTTTGTTGAAAGCCAAACTCCATTTTTATTTTGACATTTTCTACTAATAAAAAAAAACCTTGCATTAGTTTTCTGTGGTTTCCTGTTAATTGCTGCCAACCTAACAATTTTCTGAAGCACCTAATGCCAACTTTTATGATTTAGACTGCACCATTTAAAGCCATGGCATTGTCTCTTTTCACAAAAGGTGGCTAGCTTATGTGCTAAATTGTCATCAGTATATAAATACTGTAAATTACCAAAAGTTTTGGGACGCCTGCCTTTACGCACACATGAGCTTTAATGGCACCTCAGTCTTAGTCCATAGGGTTCAATATTGAGTTGTCCCACCCTTTGCAGCTATAACAGCCTTCAACTCTTCTGGGAAGGATTTCCACAAGGTTTAATGCCGCGTACACACGATCATTTTTCAGCATCTCGAAAAAACATCGTTTTTTCCAACTTCATCATTAAAACGACATTGCCCACACACAATCGTTTTAAAAAAAATTCTCTAGCAAAGCGCGGTGATGTACAACACGTACAATGGCACTATAAAGGGAAAGTTCCCTTGGGGCTGCTTTAGCTGATTTTGTGTTAGTAAAAGACGATTTGCGCCTTTTTGTATGTTATAGCGTGATGAATGTGCTTACTCCATTACAAATGGTAGTTTTACTAGAATGAGCGCTCCCGTCTCATAACTTGCTTCTGAGCATGCACCGGTTTTTAACGTCATTTTAGCCCACACACAATCATTTTTTACAACCCAAAAAACAACATCATTTAAAACGTTTTTAAAAAATGCAGCATGTTCGATTTTTTTTTTTTACGTTTTTCAGAACCCGAAAAATGATATGAATCCCACACACGATCCTTTTAAATGATATTTTTTTAAAACATTGTTTTTTTCATGGCGAAAAATGATTGTGTGTACGCGGCATAAGAGTGTGTATATGGGAATTTTTGACCATTCTTCTAGAATGTGAGGTTAGGCATTGATGTTGGATGAGAAGTCTCCTCTCTAATTCATCCCAAAGGTGTTCTATTGGGTTGAGGTCAGGACTCCGTGTAGACCAGTCAAGTTCCTCCACCCTAAACTCTCTCATACCTGTCTTTATGGATCTTGCTTTGTGCAATGGTGCGGTCATGTTGGAACAGGAAGGGGCCATCCCCAAACTGTTCAAACAAAGTTGGAAGCATGAAATTGTCCAAAATGTCACTGGAAATCAATCCCACACCATAATCCCCCCTTCAACAAATGATTTGGACCAGTGCAAGGTCCATAAAGACATGGATGAGCGAGTTTGGGGTGGAGGAACAGTGAGCCAGGCCTTCTAGTCCAACATCAGTGCCTGACCTTACAAATGCACTTCTCAAAGAATGGGCAAACCTTTCCATAGACACACTCCTAAACCTTGTGGACTGCCTTCCCAGAAGAGTCAAAGCTGTTACAGATGCAAAGAGTGGGCCAACTCAACATTGACCCCTACAGACTAAGACTGGGAACCTATGAAAGTTCATGTGCATGTAAAGGCAGGTGTCCCGATATTTTTGCCAATATAGTGTATGGTGCATTAATAAGACTATTTACTATCAAAAGGCTCACAATGCCTCAGTATTTTATAGGGAATTAGATTACAAATGTCAATATTAACATTATACCACAGTGTCCCTAGGCTTTGTTTATATATATATTAAAAATAGCTGCCTAGGTGTACCCTTTTATATATTAAAATAACCTTAAGACCCCTTTCACAATAAAGGCGTTTTTCAGGCATTTTAGAGCTAAAAATAGTGCCTGTAAAGTGCCTGAAAACCGCCTCCCATGCCACCCCAGTGCTTTCACACTGGAACAGGACATTACTTGAAAGTCCTGCAAGCAGCATCTTTGGGGTGGTTTGGGAGAGCTGTATACAGCGCTCCTAAACCGCCCCTGCCCAGTGGAATGCATCACTTTGCCACTAACGTGGCGCAGATGAAAGTGCCCTAAATTTAGCAACTTAGTAAGGAATTCCCAGGAGTAGAATCTGAAGAGGACTGGCTTGCAGTTATCTCTGTCTTAATAGAGAGGTATTTGGGACCCAGAATTTCGGAGGCTCTGAAGTGATATTCGGATGGGAAAGAGCCTCTGCCCCTGACTACAGGGATTCAGCACACATGGGGTTAAAGCACTCCAGGAAGCAGCTCACAAAAGACAGGAAGTAGTGCTAGAGGTGATGGTGAGGAGGAGTAGGTGAATACACCTGTCTTGATGAGCTGTGAATCTGATGGAGGCTGCTAAAAGATTCTACAAGGACTCTTAAAACCCTGGGGTAAAGACCCATCCACGAACTGTATGTGTTTATTCTTTGATTTTCTTTGTGCTGAAGATAAGCGGACTTTATTTTATATTTTTGTACTGTGTGCTGAAGGAAGCCTTATTTTTGATTTACTTGCAAATAAAAGCCTTTTTGTTTAACGGTTTATGCACTTGGTCCCGTGGAGCTATAATCCCCCAAACTTTACAATATATATCAGACAATGTCCATTAATCCAGTGATATTTTCTGTGAACCAATCCTGTCCACACACAATCCAACGATGAATGATAACAAGTGAGTGACTTAACACCATGTGGACCCTTCACCAGTCACACTTAGGGCTCTCCTCCCAGAGCGGCCCCCAATTGGACCAAGTAGCATCTTCCCTTTTTCGGGTCTCAATCCAGGATCTTTAAAGGGTCACTAAATTAAAAAAAAAATTGGGCTGAAATGACTGTTTATAGGGTATAGAGACATAAAAGTTAACTGATTAATTTTAAAAATGATTAAAAATAGATACAAATCAATAATATATTCAACCTACAGTTCTAGTTTTGTTTTTGCTGTTATTTCCTGTCTCTCTGATGTACAGAGCCAGAGAGCCAATAGAGGGCAGAGATGGTTTGTCTAAAACCCCTCAGCACCAATCAAGTTACAGTTTACACACAGTAATCACACCTTCTTGATTAGTGACCACAGTGAGAAAGCTCCCAGCACTGTGGTTATAAGGAAACAGACAACCAGGAAAAGTGGAGATCAGAGCAGAATTACAGCAACATCAAAGCAAAAACGAACAATGAGGACATGAAAACAGCACTGCAGTAAGGTAAAGGAAGCTATTTAGCTAAAAAAAAATCCTTTAGTGACCCTTTAAGCTCCCAACAGTGAACTCCTGCAAGTGTGATCTCTCATATAGGATGGCAATATAAGGGTAAAAAGGAACTAGCATAGTTTAATACTGTAAAACAAAATGTATTTGAAACACAAGCAACTATTCCACTCACATTTAGGAATGCACTGCCCCTGGTGCATACAGATGATGAACTTAAAAATATACAGATCCGTCTCTTGGGTCAGAAAATCGTCTGCAAGTCCTGCTGCCCACATGTGTGATTGTGTACTTCCTGCAAACAATGCAGTTACTTCTCACAAGCCCCACCTTTTGCCGCGTTTCTTCACTCACATACAACTTTATAAAAGGCTATACTTAAAGCTGCATTCACATCTAAGCAGTTCCCATCAGTGCATACAACAAGCATAGAAATGTCATACAGAACAATCAGACCCATTCACACCTTTTTAAGTGCAATGCATGATAGAAAATGCAGCCTGCATGAATTTCAGTGCTTTAAAGGGTGTTTTGAACATAGATAACATACATTTTGACTTGCCTGTAAATTTCATATCTTGAAGTACAGTACAGGACACAGGCAACTTATTCACACACCTTGGGTTATAGGTTTGTATCTTCTGCTGAATGGGCATTGGCGTGCTTTTGAGGACACTCCCTTCTTGGAAGCCTCCCCTATAAACCAACCCCACTCAATGAGTTCTCAGTTTTGCAGCAAGCGATGAAGAGTAACAGGGAGAATTTAGGGAGGGTGTCCTGTACTGTGCAATTTACAGGTAAGTCAACATACCTCTTATCTTAATCTTGCAATACAGGAAACAGGCAACTTATTCATACACCATGGGATATTGCCAGACACAGGTGGGCAACAACTCAGCAATGGAACAGTGCCGACAGGACCAACAACAACAGAGATGAAAAAGGACCCATGGTTCAGAGTGGTGCAGCAAGTATCTTACAGCTGAAGACCAACCAGTCCAATGGAATGAATGCACTACTCCAGGTTGGACCACCTAATTCTTGGCCCCTTAAATCGACATGAAGACTTGCACGTCTGGTTCGCAACCACAAGATACTGGAAGCATGAAAGTGAGCCATTGCACTTCAGTAGGTAGAAACTTGCAGTAGTTTATTCAAAATGATTGATCAGGGTACACACAAACAGCACTTTCGGGAATGGAACAGCTTAGACGTGTTTCACACTACACGCACTTAGTCGTAAAAAAGCACACCTGAGAGCCCATTCCCTTAATTAC
Organism: Rana kukunoris; assembly: GCA_029574335.1. Classification (NCBI taxonomy): domain Eukaryota; kingdom Metazoa; phylum Chordata; class Amphibia; order Anura; family Ranidae; genus Rana; species Rana kukunoris. Next base: position 561,713,344 of record CM056049.1, on the reverse strand, counting down.
TGAATGTTACCAAAGTTTACACAGTGGGACCTGATCAGTGGCTGACGGTCATTATGCTAAGAGATTGCAATAAATATAGGACATACAAAACAGATCAACATAGCCATAAAAGTGTATATATCCAACAAAACTGTAGGCAAATCTTAAAAAACATATCACAACATTATATCACCAAAAAAATCTATGCTTCTACACAATCGGCACTTATATATCAACTAGATGTATAGATCTATATACCAAAAATACCCGCGCTCCTGATCTCTGTAGTAAAAGCTGCTCTGTAAAACACAATCAATGTTCTTATAATCATTAAACGTCAGTACACAGCACTCAATTGTGTTATTCTGGTGCCATTATCTATTAATAATCAACTGTGTTAAACAAATAAATTCATCATTTACATAAAGTGCTCTTGTGCATGAATAATACAAATAAAAAAAATACCAGAATCACTTTTCCTATCTCATCAGTGAACTCTAACATAATAGTCCATATACAAAGTGTCCAATTGCTTTCCAATACTGTTCCTCTGTAAATCAATCAGTGATGTTGTATTTCAAAGTGCTCAGTGCTCAAAGTGCCAAAAAATTGTATACATATATTCTCTTCTGTGTTTCTTATCCTCCACAGTGCATCACCACCACACTTGCACACTCACCAGATGACCATGACCTCTATGGAAAGAGTATGGTCAAAATGCACTTTCCCCCCCCCCCCCAAAGGGGTTAATAATCCTAGGCAGAAGCTCTTCACTCCAGGGTAATTATTGCCATAAAATGGAAGAGAGAGAACTTGAATAGTGTAAAACCTTTTTTATTTAAATGTAAAACATTAATGTATGCGCTTACATTATAATGTGCATTCCCCTTGCACCCACGTACCTTTAGGGGTCTAAGGGATGGGGATCCAGGAAGCTACCTGTGCTGAATGAGAGCCTGACACCGGAGAGTCTGTGCTCGCATTGAGGGATAGTGGAGCCAGCCGGTTATACAAAAGCGATTCAACCCGGGTGCAAGGGGAATGTTAAAATAGGAAAAGAATGTATATGGACAGCCGTACTCCAAAAAAAACTGTATGGTTGCCTTTATCGGTAAAAAGATAAAAGCACTACAAATCACAGCAGACAGTGGGATATACAGCTCACGCATTTCGCACTAGCTCACACATTTCGCACTTAATGTCCAGTGCTTAGTCATAGCTGCCCTTTATAATGTAAGCGCATATATTGTTTTTTGTTATAGATTATATCTAAAAAAAATTTTTTTTTTTACACTATTAGAGTTCTCTCTCTTCCATTTTATGGTGATAATTAATCTGGAAAAGCTGCTGCCTAGGATTGTGTATAATCACTGATGTTGCGCTGTTGTTGAACTGAAGTGTAACCAATGTGTCACAAAATAATAAATGTACTTCAAATGAAAAGTCAATAAAAAGGTGTGCACAAGGTGGCAGTATGAATCAAATGTGCAAATATTTGCAACAAACCAGATGACATATATAACTGGGAAAATATGACAAGTAACAAACCTGAGGCTGTCTTTTTAAAAAGAAGGTGAAAAACAGTGAAGTGTAGTGCTACAGTCTTAACTGTGCAAACTGATAAATATAAATGGGTGTCTCTTCATTCCATGCAATGACGCCTCTGTGTAAAGTGGCCTCTCACCTTACTGCTGTAAGATAACAGCATAAGAAAACCAATGGTTGTAATATCTTCTGGGGGTCTTTATAAAAATGGCTGATGGAGAAAATCTTGATTACCTTTCAGGGTCTTCCTCTCGCTGTCCCAAGAATCAATGCTGGGTAGTGGACGGTGATTCTTCTATAATGTAATCTCACTCTCACCCAAAGGGGGAGAGGGAAGAAGGGGAATGCCCATATAGTGTAGTATATAATAAAATATTTATTTGATAAAAACAAACACTAAAACACTTACGTCAAGCAAGATGGAACACAATACATACATGCTCGTTCCTACATCACTTCCGATGTGCCTGTGGGCCAATCCCAATGCATATCGTCACAGTCACGTGACTTCCTCAGGAGATGTTTTTCACCTTAATTTAAAAAAAAGTCTGCCTCAGAGATTTTCACTTGTCGATCAGCTTTATGAGCATCGATTGACTAACCACCCACATTTGTTATATATGTAAGCTGGTTTGTTGTGCAAATCATTTGTTCTGTGTTTGATTTCAAGGACTCTGTTATGTAAAGAGTTTATTTTCACGTTTGGTTTACACTGCCACCTTGTGCACACCTTTATTATTGCCTTTTCATTTGAAGTATGTTTATTATTTTTTGACACATTCCTTTGCTAGTGCTGCCTAGGATTTTTAACCCCTTTGGGGGGAAAAGTGCATTTTGACCAAACTCTTTCCAGAGAGGTCATGGTCATCTGGTGAGTTTGCAAGTGTTGTGGTGATGCACTATGGAGGGTAAGAAATACAGAAGAGAATATATGTAGCCAAATGTTTTGGCACTTTGAGCACAGAGCACTTAAAAAAGCAACTCACTGATGATTTACAGAGGAACAGTATTGAAAAGCAATTGGGCACCTTGCACTATTATGTTCACTATTGAGATAGGAACGACGATTTTTGTATTTTTTTGGTTGAAATTATTATTATTAAATGACAAGAAAATATTGCTTTAAGAAGCATGGACAAAGTAACTTTTTGACGTCGCTTCCGCCCTGCTATGCTATGGAGACGGGTGGGGGCCATCACTCGTATCCCAGCCGAGCAGGAGACAGGACCTGATCGCCTACACCGATGCCGACGGCTTTGGTAAGCGGCGGAGGGCGCAGGAGAGCGCCGGCCCGATAACGGTGATCTCGCAGCGAATCCGCCGCGGAGACCACCGTTATCGTTTAAAGGACCGCCCACGGGAAAGATGGATATCTCGGTTGTGGCAGCGACTGCTGCCGTTATCTACTTATTCATCTTTAAAAAAATTACATATATACGTCAGTGGGCCCTTAAGTGGTTAATGAATAAACAAATAGTAGAATGTCCACCTAAATGGATATATTAAATATATACAGGGCTCAAAATTTCAAGTCCTGAGCTACTAGCCAGGCCTCAAGAGTTACTCGACACCAGTTGCCCCACCTAATTCATACATTGCCCTGCGCCTAATTGCACCTGTAAACACGCCCTCGTAGATTATCTCATGGAATGACAATGTTTTTGCAGAATCATGTTACAAAATTAAATATTACAAACAACAACTTTAACAAAATGGGACAGGGCACTGGGGGCAGACCAGAGGCACAGGGCACTGGGGGCAGACCAGAGGGACAGGGCCAGAGGGACAGGGCACTGGAGGCAGACCGAAGCACTAGAACACTCTCTCTCTCGGAGAAGAAAACTGCACAAACTGGAAGGCTGCTGCTCTCATGTCAGGGCAACTTTCAGTGAGCACTGCACCGGACGCTCCGTGCACCCCTATGGAACCACGGATGTCAGCGGTGACCCGCTGACATCCGACCCGCTCTGATCCGCCAAAGTGTTACGGAGGAAACATGTACTTTTCCATCCGTCTGGCGGTTCGGATGAACACGGACATACGGTCCGTGTTCATCCGCTCCCCCCATAGGAGAGAGCGGAGGAAAGACATGGCGGTCCCTGCACAGTGTGCGGGGACCGCCCTGTCATCCGCCGGCTCAGTGGGGATCAACAGATCGATCCCCGCTGAGCAAACGGAGGTGCACGGGGCGGATCATTACTGATCCACCCCATGTGAAAGAGCCCTAGGGCTTGATGTTTTTTTTATTTCTGGTGAGTGTGATGCACGGTTTGAGGATCTTGGTGTGAGCTGCACTTCTACAAATCAACATTAAGATCAACCACCTGTGTCTTTTGGACTGGCTATCACCATCTGTCATTCAATTTTCTCATATACTAAATTGTATGAAAGCTAGTCATATTAATAACAGTAGCACTGCTATAGTATATATTGGTACCCATTTAGTTGGACATTCTACTATTTGTTTACACAGTTTTATATTTTATGCAACATCGCGGCTGCTAACTATTTGAATTATTGAAGTGTTTGGTGTTTTAAATTGTTATATTTTATGAGCTACATAGCACTGAGATAGTGGAAGTAGGCCTGTTTTTCACCGCTGGCAACAAAAGTGAGTACACTCCTAAGTGAAAATGTCCAAATTGTGTCCAATTAGCAATTTTCCCTCCCATGTGACGTGTTTGTGTTGCAAGGTCTCAGGTGTGAATGGGGAGCAGGAGAGTTAAATTTGGTGTTATCACTCTCTCATACTGGTCACTGGAAGTTCAACATGGCACCTTATGGCAAATAATTCTTCTGCAAAAAGGATCTGCAAAAAAAAAGAATTGTTGAACTCCCCTCCCATCAGAGACTGGGCCACAGGGCAGTATTACAAAATGATAACGGTCCCAAACACACCTCCAAGACAATCACTGCCTTTCTACAGAAGCATGTCTTCAGACCTAAATCCTATTGAGCATCTGTGGGGGATCCTCAAATAGAAGTTGGAAGAGTGCAAGGTCTACAACATCCACCAGCTCCGAGATGTCGTCATGGAGGAGTAGAAGAGGACTCCAGTGGCAACCTGTGAAGCTCTGCTGAACTCCATGCCCAAGATTAAGGCAGTGCTGGGAAATAATGGTGACCACACAAAATATTGACACTTTTGGGCCTAATTTAGACATTTTCACTTAGGAGTGTACTCACTTTTGTTGCCAGCGGTCTAGACATTAATGGCTGTTTGTTGAGTTATTTTGAGGGGACAGAAAATGTACACTGTTATACAAGCTGTATACGCACTACTTTACATTGTAGCACAGTGTCACTTCCTCAGTGTTGTGATACGAACATACATACCGTATTTATCGGCGTATAACACGCACCCTAACTTCAAGAGGGAAGTTTCAGGAAAAAAATGTTCCACAATCCCCTGCGTATAACACGCAGGCACAGTTTACCCTCTATTTTCAGGGTAAAAAAGTGAGTGTTATATGCCAATAAATACAGTAATAAAATATTTACAAAAATGTGAGCGGTGTACTTACTTTTTTGAGACACTGTATGTGAATGATGAATTTATTTGTTTCATATAGCTCATTAATAGTAGATAATAGACCTGGATAACACAATTGAGTGCTGTGTTATTGGATGCATAGGTCGATGCAATTATAGCAATGTTTCCTCTACAGGATAATATAGATAAACAAACACCAGTGATATGAAGTCCCCAACTAAATATTACATCCCATATGAATGAATTCATACCTGTTAACAGAAGGAAACCCAATAGTGGGGAGAATTAGAGAGAGAGAGAGAGAGAGAGAGAGAGAGAGAGAGAGAGAGAGAGAGAGAGAGGCAAGTGTGCAATGGATACCACACAGGAGAGGGACAAAGAAGAGATGTCACTTATAAAAATGAATGATGTCCTACTGGAAATTGAAACTACCCGGAATACAGGTTTGGAGATGGAAAATCCAGAAAACTTTATCCTGCAAGGAGTCAGAACACATCCCCACCCTGCTTGGAAATTCTAACTCTCTTGACAATCTGTGTAACAGCAGCGGAGGTACCCCCAGCATGACAATTGTTGAAATGTTGGGTGACATTAGTCGACGGATCCTTTTCAATATCATAAATATCGTCATACAAGCAATCTATCTTGTTTCACATACTGAAATACCACAAATACATACATGAAATTTTTCATGTTCCAATGTTTTTTTTATCTTATCTTCTATCTATCTTAATGCAACCATGTTGTAGACTGTACAGAAACAGAAAAACCTGGGAGAAAAGTGTGACTTTCTAGAAACATAATTATAAATATTAATGCCTGAAAATGTCCACACAAGTTTGATCAATAAATAGAATGGGTAGATAGCTAGTAAACGTTGGCTTGCTTCTCCTCTATAATTGTTTATCCCTATGACCATGTAAGTGTTCTTCCCTGTTCTTAGATTTGGCAATATTGTATGAAAGAGGTTATCTGAAATGGACCCTGGATAGAGCATCCAGGGTCCATTTCGGATAACCTCTTTCTAAAAATTGACTCCCACAGGAGTGGACAGACTGGCTCTCACTCCACTGTCAGTGGATTAGTGTGTGAGCGTGACCGGGGGGGGGGGTGCAGGGCCGCGGGTGACAGAGCGGCCCCCGCTACATAAGTGATTGGCACTGGAGCCTCACCTCTGCCACAACATGACTTCCTCCGGGGAAAAAAGTGAGCGGACGCTGGTCGTTATGCATATAGGTTACAGCAGGCTAGGAGGAGATTTCCACCCTGCCTCCCGGCCTAGCCCGCCCCTGCCACCACCCCGCCCCTGCCACCACCCCATAATGAAGTTGGCGAATGAGAACAAAAACTTTGCCCACACCTCCTGAAGGCAGGTCGTCCTATCAAACATAAAGTAGTTGTGAGTTAAATAATGATTCAAGTAAAATTATATTGCCTCAATTGAATCAAAGAGTAAAGACGTAACATTGCAAGTAAGTCAAACAAAATGAATTCATTCATTTATATGGGATGTTATATTTAGTTGAGGACTTCATATCACTGGTGTTTGTTTATCTATATTACCCCATATAGGAAACAGTGCTATAATTGCATAGATCTATACATCCAATTGATATATACAGTATCTCACAAAAGTGAGTATACCCCTCACATTTTTGTAAATATTTTATTATATCTTTTATATATATTTTCATGTGACTAAACTGAAGAAATTACACTTTGCTACAATGCAAAGTAGCGAGTGCACAGCTTGTATAACAGTGTAAATTTGCTGTCCCCTCAAAGTAACTCAGCACACAGCCATTATTGTCTAAAACGCTGGCAACAAAAGTGAGTAAATGGAAATGTCCAAATTGGGCCCAATTAGCCATTATTTTTTCTCTCGTTGTCATGCCACTCTTTAGTGTTACAAGGTCTCAGGTGTAAATAGGGAGCAGGTGTGTTAAATTAGGTGTTATCACTCTCTCATAATGGTCACTGGAAGTTCAACATGGCAAAGAACTCTCTGAGGATCTGAAAACAATTATTGTTGCTCTACATAAAGATGGCCTAGGCCAGTGATGGCGAACTTTGGCACCCCAGATGTTTTGGAACAACATTTCCCATGATGCTCATCTACACTGAAAAATGCAAGAGCATCTTGGAAAATGTAGTTCTAAAACATCTGGGGTGCCAAGGTTTGCCATCACTGGCCTAGGCTATAAGAAGATTGCCAAGACCCTGAAACTAAGCTGCAGCAAGGTGGCCAAGACCATACAGCCATTTAACCACTTAAGGACCCCCACACGCACATATACGGCCACAGAATGGCACGTACAGGCACAAGGGCGTAAATTTACGTACCCGCCTAAGTGCGGTTCGGGGGTCCCATCGGGACCCCCTCCGCAGCGTGCGGGGGTCCCCCTGGCTCCGGGAGCGATCCGGGATCTGGGGGCGGATGTCGGCGAATACCCGCCCCCCCGCGATCGCTCCCAGCCAATGGGAGCGCGCTCCCAACCTGTCACTTCCTCCTCCTGTGTTTACACAGGAAGGAGGAAATGATGTATTCTCTCATCGCAGCGCTGTTTCCCAGCGCTGCTGATGAGAGAAGACATCACAAGTAAGTGTGCACCAACACAACACTGACACACACTCACATAGGCATATTAACCCCTTGTGATCGCCCCCCCCACCCCCCTGTCACAGTGTCACTGAATGCAGTGATCTAATCACTGCATTTAGTGTCAGTGTGACAGACAGTGTAAAAAACAGTTAGTGTTAGGTTCAGGATAGCCCCCCCACCCCCCCTAATAAAGTTTTAACCCCCTGATCACCGCCCTAGTTAACCCTTTCACTCCCTATTGCCAGCGTCACTAAGCGATCATTTTTCTGATCGCTGTATTAGTGTCGCTGTTCCCGCTAGGTAGCTATTTTTTTTTATTGCGATTTTTTTTTTTACTAAAGACATGTGGCTAAATAAATTTTGGCCTAAATGTTTGACTAAAATTTAGTTTATTTGATTTTTTTTTTAACAAAAAGTAAAAAATAGTGTTTTTTTTTCAAAAATGTCGCTCTATTTTTGTATATAGCGCAAAAAATAAAAATCGCAGAGGTGATCAAATACCACCAAAAGAAAGCTCTATTTGTGGGAAGAAAAGGACGCAAATTTTGTTTGGGAGCCACGTCGCACGACCGCGCAATTGTCTGTTAAAGCGACGCAGTGCCGAATCGCAAAAACACCTTGGGTCATTTACCAGCGTATTGGTCCGGTTCTTAAGTGGTTAACAGGACAGGTTCCACTCACAACAGGCCTCACCATGGTCGACCAAAGAAGCACATGCTCAGCGTCATATGCATAGGTTGTCTTTGGGAAATAGACGTATGAACTGCTGCCAGCATTGCTGCAGAGGTTGAAGGGGTGGGAGGGTCAGCCTGTAAATGCTCAGATCATACACAGCACACTTCATAAAATTGGTCTGCGTGGCTGTAGTCTCAGATAGATGCCTCCTCCAAAGATGATGCACAAGAAAACCTGCAAACAGTTTGATGAATACAAGAAGACTAAGGGCATGGGTTACTGGAACCACGTGCTGTGGTCTGATGCGATCAAGATAAACGTATTTGGTTCAGATAGTGTCAAGCGTGTGTGGCGGCAAACAGGTGAGGAGTACAAAGACAAGTGTGTCTTGCCTACAGTCCAGCATGGTGGGGGGGAGTGTCATGGTCTGGGGCTGCATGAGTGCTGCCAGCACTGAGGAGCTACAGTTCATTGAGGGAACCATGAATGCCAACATGTACTGTGACATACTGAAGCAGAGCATGATCCCCTCCCTTCGGAAACTGGGCTACAGAGCAGTATTCTAACATAACGACCCCAAAATCACCTCCAAGATGACCAGTGCCTTGCTAAAGACTTCAGTCCGCTCTCTGCTGAAAATTGAATGCAAATTGTATTGCACTCCTGTGACCCAGAGGAGAAGCCCAGCCTAAAAAGACTAGGCAGGACTTCTCCTTTAACCACTTGCTGCCCGCCAATGACAGATTGACGGCGGCAAAGTGGTTGCTAAATCCTCACTGGATGTCATATGACGTCCTCAGGATATTGAGCCGCCGCGCGCCCCCGGGGGCCCGCATCGCGGTGATCGTTGTTACAGGGTGTCAGTCTGACACCCCGCAACACCGATCTGGGTAAAGTGTCTCTCACGGAGATACTTTACCACATGATCAGCTGTGTCCAATCACGGCTGATCACGATGTAAACAGGAAAACCCGGTAATCGGCTTTTCCTCACTCGCGTCTGTCAGACGCGAATAGAGGAGAGCCGATCAGCTGCTCCTCTGACAGGGGGAGTTTGTGCTGATCGATTATAAGCACAGCCCCCCCTGAGGATGCCCACTGGACCACCAGGGATGCCCACTGGACCACTAGGGATTCCACTAGATCACCAGGGATTTAAAACAAAGGTATGCCATCCTAGACCACCAGGGATGACACATAATGGATGCCAATCAGTGCCACAATGGATGCCAATCAGTGCCCATCCGTGCCGCATATTGGTGCCCATCATCAATGCCACCTCACCGGTGCCCATCAGTGCCACCTTATCAGTGCCAGTCAGTGCAGTACCATCAGTGCCCATTAGTGAAGGAGAAAACGTACTTATTTACAATGTTTTATAACGGAAACAAAAAAAAGTTTTTTTTTTCAAATTTTTTGGTAATTTTTTTAAAAAAATTGCAGAAAATAAAAATCCCAGAGGTGACCAAATACCACCAAAAGAAAGCTCTATTTGTGGGTACAAAATGATAGAAATTTAGTTTGGGTACAGGGTAGCATGACCGCGCAATTGTCATTCAAATTGCAACAGCACTGAAAGCTAAAAATTGGTCTGGGCAGGAAGGTGTAAAAGTGCCCATAGTTTTTCTGACAAAACAAAAGGCATTCATTTTTTCCTGCAGGAGCCTTCAAAAGCATTGTACCTGTGATCAGTAGATCGTAGGTGAAATGTGTGCTCTTGCAGAGATTCGCTGTGGCTTTCTGCCCTTACCTCTGTACGGTCTTTCTGTTTGAAAGCCAGGGGACATGTCAGTGACAGCAGGTAAAGAGAAAAAACCCCACACCTGCTGTCACATGGAGGGGGAAGAGGGGGCAGGAGTTGGACAATGTTATACATTTCACCCTAAAAAAGGGTTAAACATGTAACATATTCTAGTGTGCGCGTAATTGCACAAAAGGAGGTGTCTGTGTCAACCAAAATCTTGAAACAACTTATCCATCAAGCCTGATGGGACTGGAAGCAGAGAACCATTTCTCAGTGCTAAAGGAAAAAACAGAGGAGAACTCAAAAGAGATATCTTTTAGGAAGAAGAGATATCTTTTAGGTACAGAAAGCTCTAATAGTTCTGACAATATTCAGAGAATGTAGAGGGATGTCCTTAGGATGTTTAGGCGCAGGGCATAAAGATGTTATAACTATGTCATAATTTGTTGTCCCCTAAAAATAACTCAACACACAGGCAATAATTGTCTAAACTGCTGGCAACAAAAGGGAGTACACCCCTAAGTGAAAATGTCCAAATCTGCCAAGGGGGTTAGCTTGCGGGCACGCTCCCGTGATACAACCGGCAGCTATAGCCCCCAGCACGCCACGTCATTGATTTGATTGACAGCAGCGGGAGCCAATGGCTGCGCTGCTATCAATCATCCAATGAATGAGCTGAACGTGTTCACGGCGCTGGACTTTTGAGGGGTCAGGTAAGTAAACAGGGGGGGGGGGCGCTAATCCTCTGATGTTTTTTCATCTTAATGGATAGAATGCATTGCGTTGAAAAAAAAATTACCTTTACAACCCCTTTAAACCTCTTGAACATGGAGTTCATTAGAGCTTCACAGGTTGCCACTGGAGTCCTCTTCCACTCCTCCATGACGACATCTCGGAGCTGGTGGATGTTAGAGACCCTGCACGTCTCCACATTTGGTTTGAGGATGCCCTCAGATGCTCAATAGGGTTTAGGTATGGAGACATGCTTGGCCAGTCTATCACCTTTACCCTCAGCTTCTTTAGCAAGGCAGTGGTTGTCTTGCAGGTGTGTTTGAGGTCATTATCATGTTGGAATACTGCACTTCGGCCCAGTCTCGGAAGGGAGGGGATCATGCTCTGCTTCAGTATGTCACAGTACAGTTGGTACTCATGGTTCCCTCAATGAACTGTAGCTCCCTAGTTCCAACAGCACTCATGCAGCCCCAGACCATGACACACTCAACACCATGCTTGACTGTAGGCAAGACACACTTGTATTTGTACTCCTCACCTGGTTGCCGCCACACACGCTTGACACCATCTGAACCAAATACGTTTAATCTTGGTCTCATCAGACCACAGGACATGGTTCCAGTAATCCATGTCCTTAGTCTGCTTGTCTTCAGCAAACTGTTGGAGGGCTTTCTTCTGCATCATCTTTAGAAGAGGCTTTCTTCTGGGATGACAACCATGCAGACCAATTTTATGCGGTGTGCAGCATATAGTCTGAGCACTGACAGGCTGCCCCCCATCCCTTCAACCCCTGCAGCAATGCTGGCAGCACTCATTTGTCTATTTCCCAAAGACAAACTCTGGATATGACGTGCACTCAACTTCCTTGGTCGACCATGGTGAGGCCTGTTCTAAGTGTAACCTGTCCTGTTAAACCGCTGTATGGTCTTGGCCACTGCACTGTGGCTCAGTTTCAGGATCTTGGCAGTCTTCTTATAGCATATGCCACGTAGAGCAACAATTCTTTTTTTTCAGATCCCCAGAGAGTTCTTTGCCATGAGGTGCCATGTTGAACTTCCAGTGACCAGTGTGTGAGAGTGAGTTTGTTGCCAGCGGTTTAGACATTAATGGCTGTGTGTTGAGTTATTTTGAGGGGACAGCAAATTTACACTGTTATACAAGCTGAAAACTCACTACTTTACATTGTAGCAAGGTGTAAATGTTTCTGTTTTGTCACATGAAAAGATATAATAAAATATTTACAAAAATGTGAGGGATGTACTCACTTTTGTGAGATACTGTATATGCCCCGCAGTTCTTACCATGTCCAATGTGGTCTGGATGTTTTTGGGCACCCCCATTGTGGGTTGGACAATGTCGCTCCGCCCTTTACTCCATCTGTTGTGTGGGTAACCGACAGCGTCTACCCACAGTTTAGCCCCTGCTGGACATGCACAGTGACACGGAACGCACGCACTGCAATGATGTCACTTCCCGCTGCCATTTTGGCACTAGGTGGGACGAAATGGCAGCATGGAGACATATATAGGGTTCTGAGTCCCCTGTTTTTCTGGCAGATTTTGGCAGCAGGATGGTGGTGTATTCCCAATAGTCAGGTATTGCCCTTTAGGTGGTACTTCAGTTTTGGACTTTGTCCCCCTATCATAGTATAATGAATTCTATGTACTAGATTTGTTTTTTGAAGATATAGCGCCTATTGTGGATGTGCTTCTTAAGCACCTATTTTTTGGCTTTAATTCTTGTAACCTTAGGCCAGATATCTTACCCTTGAATGTCATGGGGCTAGTGTTGGTGAATACCATTATGGTGTTTACAACTTGATATACAAGATAAGTACTACAACTAGTTCATGGGTAGGTGCTCTACTTTTTATTTATTTTTCCATTCAGATATTTTGAATACCTAACTACCTGTCATTGGTGGCTCATCTGCTATGATCTTTGTAATTCATATATTTGGATACCACCACCATTCTATCTATAGTCAGCTCACATGGGATTTTTATAATCCAACAGTAATTGTATTTGGTGCGAGTATCTTATTGAGTTCATAAATGTGGACTTGGTGGTCAAATGGAGGTAGTTGATTATCATATTTATAATGACATCCCGTTCTATTTAAATTTTCTTTAAAGGTCTACAGTATATACTCACACACTTTCAAATTAAACACACCAGTGGAGGTGATGATATTATTATATCTTACTTATGCAATTTTGTTTATACTTTTAGCTCTGATCTACATACCCTCTTTGTCCTGATGAAGCAATCTGACTGCAAAACACCTTGACAGCCATCTGGATTTGGAGAAGCCGGTCTGTTCCAGGGTTTCATTTATCTTGCAAAAATGCTTTAAATCAGTCAATGGCTTGGTATTTTGGACTGCCATTTTATCCAAGGCCTCGTACACACGATCGGACATATCCGATGAAAACGGTCCGCGAACCATTTCCATCGGATATGTCCGATCGGGAGTTTGATCCGATGGCGTGTACACACCATCGGATCAAATTCCCCGCCGCCGGACGGCGCGGTGACGTGGCAGTGACGCGGCGGTGACGTTGACGCCGCCACGTCACCGCCACGTCACCGCACCAGGAAGTTAAACACTTCCGCGCATGTGCCGAATCCATTCAGCGGCGGCGCGGCGGCGGTGGGGGACGACATGTCTGCTGGTAAGTGTACTAACCAGCAGACATGTCGGGCGGACAGATTCCCACCGGATAGATTTCAAAGCATGCTTTGAAATCTGTCGGGTGGAGAAATCTGTCCGCTAGCCCATACACACGAGCGGACCGTTTTCAGCGGACATATCCCCTCGTGTATTCCCAAAATATGGCCTGTTAGTATGCAATCAGGCAGGCCCTACTACATGTTTTGGTAAACTGAAAAGAAAAACAAGAAAAACAGGGTTGAGAACCACTGCTGTAGGAAGACCCAAGCAAGCTGTAAAAGGTATTTACTGGCAGAGAAAAAAAAAAGTTTTACTATCCAACGTTAAACTGCAAAGGCAGAAGATTTAAGGAGAAAGTAAACCCCGCTGGGATTTACTTCCTCTTTTGCTCCGTACAAAGCCGGCAAATTAAAAGCATAATGGGCTAGTTTGCATCACTTGCCTGTATGTAACACTTACCTGCAAACAAAGCCTGCAATGTCCTCTGTGCAGGAAGCGTCCATCTTTGCCCCTCTTCCTTCCGAGGCCACGGACTCCGGCTCTGTGACTGGCCAGAGCCACGTGACCTCAGTCACGGCACACGCTAGGGAAGAAACAGGACGGAGGTCCATTTCATCACAGATCACGACATCGGCACACGACAAGTGAAATAGCTCCTGAACGGCGCAAGTTTAAGAGACATTTCCACCATCTATAGGTAATCCTTAGAGCCCTTTCACACTGGGGCGTTTTTCACGCGGTACAGCGCTAAAAATAGCGCTGCTATACCGCGTGAAAAAACCTGCCCTGCAGGCTTCAATATGAAAGCCCGAAGGCTTTCACACTGAATCGGTGCGCTAGCAGGACCGCTCCAAAAGTCCTGCTAGCCGCATCTTTACAGCGGTATGTTCACCGCTCCGATACCGCTCCTTCCCATTGAAATCAATGGAAAACCGTTAGAGGTGCACTGCGGGCGGTATTAACCCTTTTTCAGCCGCTAGCGGGGGTTAAACCCGCACCGCTAGCGGCCGAATACCGCGGTAAATACGATGGTATAGCAGCGCTAAAAATCGCGCTGCTATACCGCCACCGCGGGTAACGCTGCAATGTGAAAGCAGCCTTAGTCTAGGCTTCCCTACAGATAAAAGACAAACAAAATTGTTTACAACCACTTTAACCACTTGACCACTGGGCACTTAAACCCCCTTCCTAACCAGACCAATTTTCAGCTTTCGGTGCTCTCACAATTTGAATGACAATTACTCAGTCATACAACATTCTACCCATTTGAAATTTTTGTCCTTTTTTTCACACAAATAGAGCTTTCTTTTGGTGGTATTTGATCACCTCTGGTTTTTTTTTATTTTTTGCGCTATAAAAGAAAAACGGATGAAAAATCTGTAAAAAAAAAAAAAAAAAAACATGTTTCTGTCAAATTAGCAGGTTATTTCTCACACACAGCATATGCATACCACAAATTACACCCCAAAACACATTCTGCTATTCCTCCCGAGTATGGCGATACCCCATGTGTGGGACTTTTACACAGCGTGGCCACATACAGAGGCCCAACATGCAGGGAACGCCATCAGGCGTTCTGGAACACCCAGACCAATTCTGACATTTCTCTCCTACATGGAAAAATCATCATTTATTTGCTAGAAAATTACATAGTACCCCAAAACATTATATATGCTTTTTTAGCAAAGACCCGAGAGAATACAATGGCGGCCGTTACAACTTTTTATCTCGTACGGTATTTTCGCAGAAATTTATTGAACGCGTGTTTTTTTAAAAACTGTTTTGTGCTTAAAACAAAACAAAACAGTAAAGTTAGCCCAATTTTTTTTCATAATGTGAAAGATGAAGTTACGCCGAGTAAATAGATACCCAACATGTCACACTTCAAAATCGCGCACACTCGTGGAATGGCGCCAAATTTCGCTACTTAAAAATCCCCATAGGCGGTATTGCAGAGTATCGCGCAGGGTATTGGGGTATTGTCGAGTATTGGGGTATTGCCGAGTACTGGGGTATTGCCGAGTACTGGGGTATTGCCGAGTATTGGGGTATTGCCGAGTATTGGGGTATTGTTGAGTACTGGGGTATTGTTGAGTACTGGGGTATTGTTGAGTACTGGGGTATTGCTGAGTATTGGGGTATTGTTGGGTACTGGGGTATTGTTGGGTACTGGGGTATTGCTGAGTACTGGGGTATTGCTGAGTACTGGGGTATTGCTGAGTATTGGGGTATTGTTGGGTACTGGGGGATTGTTGGGTACTGGGGGATTGTTGGGTACTGGGGGGATTGCTGGGTACTGGGGGGATTGCTGGGTACTGGGGGGATTGCAGAGCTGGGATGGATTGAGGGATGGCTGGATCTGTGATTGCATTTGTCACAGATCCAGCCACAGCTCAGCTGCTGACACCCCGCTCCCCCCCCTCTCCTCGCACACTGTACATTCGACGGCGCGATCACGTGGTAAACGGCCGCGATCAGCGGCAATTTACCGTGATCCGTGATGCGCCGGGTCTTTTAGACCCGGCAAGCACGGACACTTTCGCAAGCGCGTCCCAGGGGACGCGCAATCGCGAAAGTGAAGGACGACGTCCCAGGGATGTCGTCCCAAGATAACCCCGCCGCGCCGTAGCAGTAAAATGCTTATGGCGCGGTGGGAAAGTGGTTAATAGATGAACAAATGACTAAAGGTCTGCTTTAAGATTAATGTTTGTTTTTGTTTTGTGACAGGACAGAACCACAAATTATCCTTGCTCATAGACATCTCTTGGTGGTTGGCCCTTATGCTCCAAAACTGGATTGGTGCTAGAGATAGTATGTACTGTAAGATATTTATTTCTTTTTAAAACCACAAAAAAAAATGTAACCTCCATTTTCATTAAATATACAATATACAGTGCCTTGCGAATGTATTCGCCCCCCTTGAACTTTGCGACCTTTTGCCACATTTCAGGCTTCAATCATAAAGATATAAAACTGTAATTTTTCGTGAAGAATCAACATCAATTGGGACACAATCATGAAGTGGAACAAAATGTATTGTATATTTCAAACTTTAACAAATAAAAAACTGAAAAATTGGGTGTGCAAAATTATTCAGCCCCCTTAAGTTAATACATTGTAGCGCCACCTTTTGCTGCGATTACAGCTGTAAGTCACTTGGGGTATGTCTCTATCAGTTTTGCACATCGAGAGACTGACATTTTTGCCCATTCCTCCTTGCAAAACAGCTCGAGCTCAGTGAGGTTGGATGGAGAGTGTTTGTAAACAGCAGTTTTCAGTTCTTTCCACAGATTCTCGATTGGATTCAGGTCTGGACTTTGACTTGGCCATTCTAACACCTGGATATGTTTATTTGTGAACCATTCCATTGTAGATTTTGCTTTATGTTTTGAATCATTGTCTTGTTGGAAGATAAATCTCCGTCCCAGTCTCAGGTCTTTTGCAGACTTCATCAGGTTTTCTTCCAGAATGGTCCTGTATTTGGCTCCATCCATCTTCCCATCAATTTTAACCATCTTCTCTGTCCCTGCTGAAGAAAAGCAGGCCCAAACCATGATGCTGCCACCACCATATTTGACAGTGGGTATGGTGTGTTCAGGGTGATGAGCTGTGTTGCTTTTACACCAAACATAACGTTTTGCATTGTTGCCAAAAAGTTGGATTTTGGTTTCATCTGACCAGAGCACCTTCTTCCACATGTTTGGTGTGTCTCCCAGGTGGCTTGTGGCAAACTTTAAACACTTTTTATTAGGGCTGTGCAAATTAACTTTAAATTAATCGATTAATCTTGAATTTTTTTGATCGATCAAAATCTTTTTGATCGATTTAAAATTCTTTTGATTTGTACTCACCTCTCCACCGGCTTCTGGGCCTTCAGGGAGTTCCGTCGGAGATCCGGTAACGTCACAGACACCGGCGGGGCTTGCCGTGTCCATCTGAAGGGCTCCTTTGCTGTGCCTTCATATCTGCATGCTGACGGGACCTTACTATCTGCCACACGCAAGGGCTGTTACACTTCCCTCTATCAACCTGGGATTCTACAGCCATCCACTGGGAGTTGTGATAGTTCCCTTAATGGGACATCTACATGCCGACGGACTGATGTTAACATCTCCTCATCTGGATTCAGCAGTGGTATCGTACACATTTTTATACCAGTATCATACTTAGCTACATGTTTTTATGACTGCTTTTGCTGCTGTTTGGTATTACTCGCACCATTTTTACAGTTTATGTAGCTACATCGATTTTATCTCCAGTGCAATATTTATTTGGTTACCTACTTGAAGACTATAAAAGTTTTAATGCTATTCCCATTGAGTGATGCCTTTGTGTGTTTTTTGTATCCTGCTATCCATTTTTCCAGTGGTTAGTAGCTGCACTAGGAATCAGCCTGCAAGGAAATCAGCTAAAAGTAGTTGGATCTGTATGTGCGTTATAATTAATCGAAATTAGTCGATTAATCGATAAAAAAAAAAAAAACACAAAAATTTTGATCAGTAACAGCCCTACTTTTTATAGATATCTTTAAGAAATGGCTTTCTTCTTGCCACTCTTCCATAAAGGCCAGATTTGTGCAGTATACGACTGATTGTTGTCCTATGGACAGAGTCTCCCACCTCAGCTGTAGATCTTTTATACAGAGACTTGATTACACACAGGTGGATTCTATTTATCATCATTAGTCATTTAGGTCAACATTGGATCATTCAGAGATCCTCACTGAACTTCTGGAGAGAGTTTGCTGCACTGAAAGTAAAGGGACTGAATAATTTTGCACACCCAATTTTTCAGTTTTTTATCTGTTAAAAAAGTTTGAAATATCCAATAAATTTCGTTCCACTTCATGATTGTGTCCCACTTGTTGTTGATTCTTCACAAACAATTACAGCTTTATATCTTTATGTTTGAAGCCTGAAATGTGGCAAAAGGTCGCAAAGTTCAATGGGGGCCAAATACTTTCGCAAGGCACTGTATAGACCTTTTGGGAACCAACAGTACTGGGAACTTCGGGGGTGGGGGTTGGACATTTTAGCTGGACTAGAAAACAATGGACTACAGCTGTAAAAACCTGTGTGTCACAGCCACGTATACAGCTCTGCCAGAAACCTCAGTGCCCATGTTGGAAGCGTGCGAGTTCACCTCATGCTACCCTTTGCAGACATTTCCATTATTATTGCTTTATGCTGAAGGAAAAAACAAGGGTCTTATCAATGCACTTACAGAGCCTTCTATATAATGAAAGCTTTTCATTGCTAATTTAACAAGACAAGTTTTACAACCAAATAAAAAAAAAAAAACTTTGGGCTAAAATGGATTACTCCAGTGGCACAGAATGTTTTCAGGAAAATTTCAGGACCCAGACATTAGAGATAAGAGAACCTATAGATAGAAAGGACCTAGTTAAGTATATATGAACTGTCCACAAACTCATGAAAAACCTTTCAAAAAACCTTTCATTCCAACCATACACAAAACAGGATTTTTAGAATCTCAGTTACATAGCAGGTATTGAAAAGCAAGATCAACTAGTAAACTGAAGCCACCGGGGGCACCATTTTACCATTTCATTTCACTTTTTCTGTAAAAAAAAAATGATTTTTGGACTTAACATAAAATCCTTTTCTTAGCCTACATTACGTAACACAGGAAGAATATTCAGGAACATTGGGTTAAGCCACTGCCAACATGCCCCAGTTTTTTCAAGCAAATAATAGTGAGAGTGGATCACAAGAACAATAGGAAGAAACCTGTGTCCAACTGTATCCATTTCTTTTTTTTACAAAGCAAATCAAAACCCCTATATTTTAAATAATACATTTGGAGCCACAGAAAGAGTACATAGGAACATTGGAACATTCTACGTTTATTGCAAACAAAAGACCTGGTGGCAGCCTTGCACTTACTGACCTAATGGAGTGCATCTTTACTGGGAAAGGGGGTACCTTGGTCTTTAGGTCATAAGCTTGAAAGAGTACATTCACCATTACAGAAAAATCTGTAAAGTGAAATTACACAGGACCCCCTCCTGACCTGGACTGTGGCATCTCCTGTTCTTAGCCCCGGTATATCCGCACCAGGAATCTGGGGCTTATAAATATCCTGAGCTGAATGTTCAAAATGTACCTCGTCAGGAAGGACGTTTTGGAGCATTCTAATTGGTCAGCGCCATCACATGGGCAGCACCGACCAATCAGCAGCCGCATAGCCTGTCCTGTACGCTATTGAGAAGGCACATGGATACTGACGGGATTTCTAAGCCCCGTACTCCTGCTGTGGAAATACCGGGGCTCAGAACGGGAGATTGCTGCTGTCCAGATCAGCAGGGGGTGGGGGGGATCCTGTGTAAGGTTACCTTACAGATATTTCTATAAAAGATGAACTTACACTTGAATGACGTGTCGAGTCCACCTAGAGAAACGGGCTGGATCCTACATAGGCAGAGTTTTGTCCTTGTGTAGCATAAGAATGTGTTCTTTATAGGATAAGCCTGCCAACTCAAACTCTCCTCATAGAATGACAACAACCTTGCTGGAAAAGATAGACAGAGGAATATCCCAGATAGGTTTAAAGGGTAGTCTTTGAAGAACAAACAGAACCAGGCTATGATCCTACAGAGCCAATGAGGAGCAATGTGAGCGATGCCCTGCACAAAGTCCTTCACGTAAAGTGTTACTAAACCCAGGACCCTGCATTTACTATATCTGGTCTCCCGCAGTACACAGAACATGGAAATGCAATAGTCTTAGTAAATATAAACTGCTTAATACCTTTTTGTAGGAGTTGTCCTATCAGGATTCAGGACCCCTGACCCCCTGTCTATATAGTGTTGATTGGCCCTGTGCTGATCACCCGCACCCTCACAAGGAAAAAAACCTCTCTAGCAATACACACCGAACTGCGCATGTGCAGCCTGACTCCAGTAACTGTCTTATCTGGAGTCAGTGTAAGAAGGAGGATCTGTGCATACAAGATCAAACAATGCAGAAGATTAACCCCTTAGGTTCCACCGTGAGAAGAACAAGCATGCTTTACTGCACATACAAACTGATTTTACATTTGTGGGTTTAGTAGCACTTTAATGAGTTGAAGTTAAATTGGTCTCTGAGAAATCTGCTAAAGCTGAGATTTGACCCTGGATAGTACTTGAGGTTAAAGGCTGATCCAGACCAGACTGAAGAAAACACAGGATTTAGTCCCTGCCATCCAATGCAAATTGAGTGTGCTGCTCAGGCTTTATTGGAACGGGGTGTATATAGATCTTTGAGCAACCACTGCTGGGAGTGCTGGCATGGGATGGAGCTCATCCCAGCTCCTACTGTAGCTTGTACAAAAAGGTGAGAAGTGGCCAGGCTGAGTTTGCCACTTTCACACCGATTCTAGGGACTACATAGATGTGCGACTACAGGGATGCTTCTCTCCTTTTGTACAGGGTTTGTCCCACTGGAAACAAAATTACATTTACAATGGTAGACTTTGTGAGAAATCTATTCACTAGCTTTTAGGAGCATAGACACTGTCAAATCCAATAGACCTCTGTCTTTCAGCACCTAGGCTTGAACAGACAACCCATCAAAACCAGTGACCAAGAAGCAGAGTGTTGAACTGAATCATCTTGGAGAACCCACAAATTGTCTGCCAGGAGAACAGCAGGATAGATCGAGGATCCCGGGACATAGCATCGAACAAGATAACTAAGGTCTGGAAGATGGACACAGTCACAATGGCAGGCTGCAGGGCAGAACCAGTGAGGTTGAAGGGAGCCTTAGAAAAATCTTCTAGCTTGTTATCCACCCTGTCTTTAAGCACAGGGATGTCATCAACAGGAACAATCAGATTCTTGTTAAGGAAATGGCTGGGTCCAAAACAAAAAAAACCCCAGAAGAAACAGAAAAAAAGGATTTTTAACCACTTAAGACCCGGACCAATACGCTGGTAAATGACCCAAGGTGTTTTTGCGATTCGGCACTGCGTCGCTTTAACAGACAATTGCGCGGTCGTGCGACGTGGCTCCCAAACAAAATTTGCGTCCTTTTCTTCCCACAAATAGAGCTTTCTTTTGGTGGTATTTGATCACCTCTGCGATTTTTATTTTTTGCGCTATATACAAAAATAGAGCGACATTTTTGAAAAAAAAACACTATTTTTTACTTTTTGTTAAAAAAAAATCAAATAAACTAAATTTTAGTCAAACATTTAGGCCAAAATTTATTTAGCCACATGTCTTTAGTAAAAAAAAAAATCGCAATAAAAAAAAATAGCTACCTAGCGGGAACAGCGACACTAATACAGCGATCAGAAAAATGATCGCTTAGTGACGCTGGCAATAGGGAGTGAAAGGGTTAACTAGGGCGGTGATCAGGGGGTTAAAACTTTATTAGGGGGGGTGGGGGGGCTATCCTG
The DNA here is from genome assembly GCA_029574335.1 of Rana kukunoris. Classification (NCBI taxonomy): domain Eukaryota; kingdom Metazoa; phylum Chordata; class Amphibia; order Anura; family Ranidae; genus Rana; species Rana kukunoris. The sequence continues at coordinate 561,691,499 of CM056049.1, read as the reverse complement.
AACCTAACACTAACTGTTTTTTACAGTGCCTGTCACACTGACACTAAATGCAGTGATTAAATCACTGCATTCAGTAACACTGTGACAGGGGGGTGGGGGGGGGGCGATCACAAGGGGTTAATATGCCTATGTGAGTGTGTGTCAGTGTTGTGTTGGTGCACACTTACTTGTCATGTCTTCTCTCATCAGAAGCGCTGGGAAACAGCGCTGCGATGAGAGATTACATCATTTCCTCCTTCCTGTGTAAACACAGGAGGAGGAAGTGACAGGCTGGGAGCGCGCTCCCATTGGCTGGGAGCGATCGCGGGGGGGGCGGAAAACACGGACATCCGCCCGCAGATCCCGGATCGCTCCCAGAGGTAGGGAGACCCCCGCACGCCGCGGAGGGGGTCCCGATGGGACCCCCGAACCGCACTCAGGCGGGGACGTAAATTTACGCCCTTGTGCCTGTACGAGCCATGTTGTGGCCGTATATGTGCGTGCGGGGGTCTTTAAGTGGTTAATAAACAGCTTACCTGTAAAATCCTTTTCTTGAAGTACATCACGGGACACAGAGCGCATAGCCATTACACTTGGGTTATATGGGTACCTTCAGGTGTGGACACTGGTGTAATCAATTTCACAGGATTTTTCCTTTCTATATAACCCCCTCCCACTGGGAGTGCTTCAGTTTTGTAGCAAGCAATTCCTCTGAGGTTACACAATGTTCCCCAAAAGAGGGGAGGGAGCTCTGTGCCCCGTGATGTACTTCAAGAAAAGGATTTTACAGGTAAGCTGTTTATTAAAAATCCTTTTTTCTTTATCGTACATCACGGGACACAGAGCGCATAGCCATTACACTTGGGATGTCCTAAAGCAATGCTCTATGAAGGGAGGGAGACCGTAAGGCCAAGAATAGCCAAACAAAAAATTATCAGGAAGTAAAGTAACTCCACCAACAGAAAAAAAGGGGGCGTGACCCGGACCAGAGGATTCTATACTGCTGCCCGTAGGACCGCCTGCCCAAATGCTGCGTCCGTACCCTTTGCAACGTCCAACTTATAAAATTTAGTAAACGTATGTACGGAAGACCAGGTTGCCGCCTTGCAAACCTGTGCCATAGAGATCTGATGGTGTGCCGCCCAGGAGGCACTCATGGCCCTCGTAGAATGGGCTTTAACTGATAAGGGAGGTGGAACGCGCTTCAGACCATAGGCCTGAAAAATCAGCTGCTTAATCCACCTAGCCAAGGAAGACTTGGCAGCCGGCTGACCCTTCTTGGGGCCATCCGGAAGAACAAAAAGCACATCTGTTTTCCGAATCTTCTCTGTAGCCTTGAGATAGACCCTCATGGCTCGAACCACGTCCAAAGTATGAAGCAGTCTTTCCTCTCTGGACTGGGGAGTAGGAAAGAAGGATGGTAGGACTAGGTCCTGATTCAAGTGAAAACTGGATATGACCTTAGGAAGGAAAGAAGGTTGAGGCCGCAGAACCACTCTGTCCTTATGCAGAATAAGGTATGGCTCCCTGCATGACAAGGCTGCCAGCTCGGAAACCCTTCTGGCCGAAGCCATAGCCACCAAGAAAATCAACTTTCGGGTTAGTAGCACAAGAGGGATTTCTGTCAGAGGTTCAAACGGCTGCCTTTGTAAAGCTGACAAGACCAGATTTAAATTCCAGGGGCAGAGGGGAGCTCTAATAGGGGGATTCACATGCAAGACCCCCTGCAAGAAGGTTTTCATAAGCGAATGGGTGGCCAAGGGTCTTTGAAACCATATCGATAAAGCCGACACCTGCCCCTTTAGAGTACTAAGAGCCAACCCTTTGTCAACGCCAACCTGGAGGAATCGCAAGATCCTGTCAATAAAAAACTTTCGAGGATGCCATTTTTGAGACTCGCACCACTCCACATAGGTTCTCCAGACTCTGTAATAAATATTTCTAGAGACCGGTTTCCTAGCCTGAATCAACGTAGATATGACCTGAGCTGAGAGGCCTCTGCCCTTAAGAATTAGGGATTCAGCCGCCAAGCCGTCAAATTTAGCTGCTGTGAAGCAGGGTGGCAGATTGGGCCCTGAGACAGCAGATCTGGGCACAGGGGGAGCGGCCCCGGCGCCCGACTGACATCTTCACGATGAGTGCGTACCAAGCCCTCCTGGGCCAGGCTGGGGCCACCAGGATCACAGGCCTGCGCTCCACCCTGATCCTCCGTAGAAGGCGTGGAATCATCTGCAGTGGAGGGAACGCATACAGGAGAGAAAACTGGTGCCAGGGGCAAACCAACGCATCGGTCCCGTAGGCCGAGGGATCCCTGGCTCGGGATATGAATTTGTCCAACTTTTTGTTGGATCTCGTTGCCATAATGTCCACATCTGGGACTCCGAATCTTTGGCAAATCTCTTGGAATACCTGGGGGTGAAGAGACCACTCCCCTGGGAGCAACTGTTGACGACTCAAAAAATCTGCTTGAGAATTGTCTATCCCTGGGATGAACACCGCCGAGATGCAGGGTACATGGGCTTCGGCCCATGAGAAAATCAGGTTTACCTCCCTTTGGGCCGCTAGGCCCCCGTGCCCCCCTGGTGGTTTATGTATGCCACCGCAGTGGCATTGTCGGACTGTATCCTTACTGGCAGACCCTGAAGGGGGAGAGTCCAGGTGATCAGGGCCAGCCGAGCAGCTCTGATCTCTAGGATATTGATGGGAAGCAGTTTTTCTGCCTCCGACCACTGCCCTTGCTGGGTCTGTCCTTCTAGAACTGCCCCCCAACCTGACAGGCTGGCATCCGTGGCTACTATCTTCCACGTGATGAGGCAAAAGGATTTCCACTTTGACAAATTTTGAGGGACCAGCCACCAAAACAAGCTGCGCCGGACTCCTGGGGAGAGCACTAACGGACGATCTAACGCCTGAATGGACTTGTTCCAAGCAGAGAGAATGGCTGCCTGGAGATATCTGGTATGGATCTGGGCGTAGGGCACTGCCTCGAAGGCGGCCACCATCTTCCCCAGCAGTCGCATACATAGGCGAATAGTCGCCTCTTCTTGCCTAAGATCACTTGAACTGCTTGAGTTATTGATCTGACCTTTGCTTGAGGTAAAAATATCCTCTGGCAGTCTGTATCTAGCCGAAGGCCTAGATATTCCAACTGCTTTGTGGGTTTCAATATCGATTTTTCTTGGTTCACAATCCACCCGAATTCTTCTAGATGCTGAACTGTGCGAACTACTGCATGATTGAGGCTGGAAGCTGAGCTGTCGATAACCAGAAGATCGTCCAGGTATGCCAGGACCAAAATGCCTTCTGTCCTTAGGACGGCTAGCACCGGGGCTAACACCTTTGTGAATACCCGCGGAGCTGTTGCCAACACGAAAGGGAGGGCTACGAACTGGTAATGACGGTGATCTATCATAAAACGAAGAAACTTGTGATGTGCCGGGTAGATCGGCACGTGCAGATACGCATCCTTTATGTCTATAGATGCTAGAAAGTCGTCTTGATGTAGGCTGGCTGCCACCGAACGTATGGCCTCTATACGAAAGGTCTGAATCTTTAGAAAGCGATTTAGGCGTTTGAGGTCTAAGATAGGCCTGACGTCGCCATTGGGCTTTGGTATTATGAAAAGGTTGGAGTAGAATCCCAGACCCCATTCCTGGGTTGGTACTTCTACAATTACTCCTTGGAGCAAGAGACGATCCAATGCTTTTACAAGAGAAGCCCTCTTTAATGGGTCGCTTGGAAGACTTGACCCCTGAAAATGAGGAGGGGGGACTTCCCGAAACTCTAGCTTGTAGCCCGTGGCTACCACGGACAGTACCCAAGAGTCGGGAATTCTGGCCTCCCACACTTCGGAGAAAAACCGAAGCCTTCCCCCCACCCAAGAGAGTGGGGGCGCCCCTTCATGAATCTGACTTGATGACTGGTTTAACCGGCTTGCGAGACCATGGCCTCTTGCCTGCCGTGGCTTGTCCTTGTGGGCGGCTATTAAATGCTGAACGCCCAGGAGGCCGTCGATACTGACGGGAAGTTGAAGGGGCCGAGCCTGCGAAGGACTGTCGCTTAAACGCGGGCCCACGTGATCTTTTCTTGACGGGCAAGAAAGAACTTTTACCACTTGATATGGTCTGGATATATTTATCTAGGTCTTCACCGAATAGTCTCCCACCATGAAAGGGAAATCCTGCTAAAAGCCTTTTGCAGGGTGCCTCTGCTGACCAGTTTTTCAGCCACAAAAGGCGACGCATATGAACCAACAGCAGAGATAAACGGGACGCCTGTTGAATGGAGTCCTTAATAGCATCTACTGCAAAGCAGAGAGCCCTTGGGAGGTCAGCCAATTCACGAGCTTGCTGAGCCGGTATGTCCCTTAATATCGGTTTAGTCTGATCCTTTAACCACTTAAAGACCCCCGCACGCACATATACGGCCACAACATGGCTCGTACAGGCACAAGGGCGTAAATTTACGTCCCCGCCTGAGTGCGGTTCGGGGGTCCCATCGGGACCCCCTCCGCGGCGTGCGGGGGTCTCCCTACCTCTGGGAGCGATCCGGGATCTGCGGGCGGATGTCCGTGATATCCGCCCCCCCCCGCGATCGCTCCCAGCCAATGGGAGCGCGCTCCCAGCCTGTCACTTCCTCCTCCTGTGTTTACACAGGAAGGAGGAAATGATGTATTCTCTCATCGCAGCGCTGTTTCCCAGCGCTGCTGATGAGAGAAGACATCACAAGTAAGTGTGCACCAACACAACACTGACACACACTCACATAGGCATATTAACCCCTTGTGATCGCCCCCCCCACCCCCCTGTCACAGTGTTACTGAATGCAGTGATTTAATCACTGCATTTAGTGTCAGTGTGACAGGCACTGTAAAAAACAGTTAGTGTTAGGTTCAGGATAGCCCCCCCACCCCCCCTAATAAAGTTTTAACCCCCTGATCACCGCCCTAGTTAACCCTTTCACTCCCTATTGCCAGCGTCACTAAGCGATCATTTTTCTGATCGCTGTATTAGTGTCGCTGTTCCCGCTAGGTAGCTATTTTTTTTTATTGCGATTTTTTTTTTTTACTAAAGACATGTGGCTAAATAAATTTTGGCCTAAATGTTTGACTAAAATTTAGTTTATTTGATTTTTTTTTAACAAAAAGTAAAAAATAGTGTTTTTTTTTCAAAAATGTCGCTCTATTTTTGTATATAGCGCAAAAAATAAAAATCGCAGAGGTGATCAAATACCACCAAAAGAAAGCTCTATTTGTGGGAAGAAAAGGACGCAAATTTTGTTTGGGAGCCACGTCGCACGACCGCGCAATTGTCTGTTAAAGCGACGCAGTGCCGAATCGCAAAAACACCTTGGGTCATTTACCAGCGTATTGGTCCGGGTCTTAAGTGGTTAAAGCCTGACAAACGCCAATGGCTGCCACCGCTGGCTGAACCACGGCACCTACTGTGGTAAAAGAAGCCTTCAGTAGGGTCTCCAACTTTTTGTCGACTGGATCTTTAAACATCTGGACATTTTCAACCGGACAGGTCAGGGATTTATTTACGCAGGAAATGGCTGCGTCCACGGTAGGGAGTGCCCATTTCTTTGCAAATTCCTCTTCCATAGGATAGAGAATAGTGAACCTTTTAGGAGGGATACAAATCCTATCAGGTCGAGCCCAATCCTGAAAAATCACGCTCTCCAGAAGGGGGTGAACCGGAAAAGACGCACCACTCAACGGTGCCTTCAAGGAACCTAAAGAGGATACCGCGGGGGCTAATTGTTCTGACACTGGAAGTTTAAAAGCAGTGCGAACCATATCTGTCAGAGACTGGATCCACAGGCTCTCTGCTTGAGAAGCCGAAAAAATTTCATCTATAGTGGAACCCTCAATGTCTGAACCGTCGGGACTCGGGTCCGCTTGATCCCCCTGTGGGTCCAATTCCTCCAAAGAGAGGACCTCTGCATCTGAAAACACCAATTTAGGTGACGGGGATCTAGCCGTTTGCCACCTGGCAAAGAGCGGGCAATTAAAGCAGTTAACCTTTCCTCTAGCCCACCCAGGGTGGTCGCTAGCATTTCTTCCGTAACATAAACGGGAATGGGTTGATTGGGGGCCGCCTCTGCCCCTAGCACCCTCAATGGCTCCTGCAACATGCTGTTCGGTGGTCTATCTGGTGAGGGTGGGACCGCTAGAGCCTGGCCCAAATCCTCTGACCCCGATGGAGACCCCTTTAGTTTTTTGGTACCTTTTGCAGCCTTAGCTGGTCCTGATCCCTTGGGAGCCATTGCACAACCTTGAGACACCCCTAAAGCCAACACCCAACTGTTGTAGCTAGAAGTGAACCATTAATAAGAACAGGCTATGGTAAAAAAAATCAAAATTTTCATACGCCCGAGAAGGCGGCAATACCGAGGAAGGTCCTGTGAGTATTGCCACACCAATGCCCGTTAGCTGGAGCCCAAGGTTGCACCGACTCAGATACTGCCAAATCTAAGGCTGAGTCCCTTTAAGAAAAAAAAAGGGATTTTTAAATACAGCTTACCTGTAAAATCCTTTTCTTGGAGTACATCACGGGACACAGAGCGGCATATTCATTACTATATGGGTTATATGGAGTACCTTCAGGTGTGGACACTGGCAATCTCAAACAAACAGGAAGTCCCTCCCTATATAACCCCCTCCCCTAGAGGGAGTCCCTCAGTTTTGTAGCAAGCAGTATGCCTCCCAAGATGTTCCCAAAAAGAGGGGTGGGAGCTCTGTGTCGTGTGATGTACTCCAAGAAAAGGATTTTACAGGTAAGCTGTATTTAAAAATCCCTTTTTCTTTCTCGTACATCACGGGACACAGAGCGGCATATTCATTACTATATGGGATGTCCGAAAGCAATGCTTTAATGAGGGGAGGGAGACATCTTCCAAAGAAGGATTTAATTTAGAGGTATACTCAAATACTAGTAAATCCAACTTAAACGAGAAATGTAAATCTCAAATCAAATCAAGGGAGCCCCCTCAGATCCTGAGGAGCTTGAATCGCGGCCTGTAGTACTGACTGCCCAAAGGCTGTATCCGCATTCCTTCTTACGTCCAATTGATAACATTTTGTAGGCGTGTGGACTGATGACCACGTTGCTGCCTTGCATATTCGAGCCATAGAGATCTGATGATGTGCTGCCCAGGAGGTGCCCCTGGCCCTGGTAGAATGGGCCTTTACCGACAAAGGAGGAGGCAACCTCTTCAAACCGCAGGCCCGAACAATTAATTGTTTAATCCATCTTGCGATGGTGGATCAAGCAGCTGCCTGACCCATCTTGGGCCCTTCCGGTAAAACGGACACCACATCTGTTTTCCGAACCTTCTCTGTAGCTTTAAGATAGGCCTTTATGGCCCTGACAATATCCAACGTATGCAGCAACCCCTCCTTTCTAGAGGTGGGTTTTGGAAGAAGGATGGAAGTACCACATCCTGGTTCAGGTGGAAACTGGATATAACCTTTGGTAGAAAGGAAGGATGAGGACGGAACCCCGCCCTATCCTTATGCAAAATGAGATATGGTTCCTTACAAGATAAGGCTGCCAATTCCGATACTCTCCTGGCCGAAACTATGGTGATCAGAAATACCGACTTTCTAGTCAGTAAAACCAAAGGTACCTCAGCCAACGGCTCAAGGGGTTGTTTCTGTAGAGATGACAGAACAAGATTTAAGTCCCATGGACAAAGTGGTGATTTGACCGGAGGATTAACACGTAAGACTCCCTGTACGAAGATCTTAACCAGCGAGTGGGCGGCCAGCGGCCTCTGAAACCACACTGATAAGGCTGAAATCTGTCCCTAGATCGTGCTTAATGCCCGGCCTTTATCCACTCCTAGCTGGAGAAAACGAAATACTCTATCAATGGTATACTTGCGGGAAACCCATCTCTTAGCCTCACACCAGCCTACGTAGGCCCTCCAAACCCTGAACAAAATTACCCTGGAGGCCGGCTTTCTAGCCTTAATGAGGGTAGGGATTACCTGCCTAGACAGACCTCTACCCCTGAGAATCAGGGATTCAGCCGCCAGGCCGTCAATTTTAGACGCCGTAATGCAGGGTGAAGGATCGGGCCTTGTGAGAGTAGGTCTGGCCATAGAGGAAGAGTCCAAGGGCCTTCCGCTGCCAATTTCAGGACTAGTGAGTACCATGCCCTCCGGGACCAAGCTGGGGCTACCAGGATAACCGGCCTGTGCTATGATCCTGCGCCACAGGCGGGGTAGTAACTGCAGCGGGGGAAATGCATATAGAAGCTATGATTGATGCCAAGGGCAAACCAACACATCGGTTCCGCAGGCCATAGGGTCCCTCGTTCGAGACATGAACCTGTCTAGCTTCTTGTTGAATCCTTATGCCATGACCTCCACGTCTGGCACTCCCCACTTCTGGCAGATTGTCTGAAAAAAACTTGTGGATGCAGGGACCACTCCCCCGGCGACAGGGTTTGGCGACTTAGGAAGTACGCCTGCAGGTTGTCCACCTCGGGAATGAATGTCGCCGATATGCAGGGTACATAAACCTCTGCCCACCGAAAAAAACCAAGTTCCTCTCACTCTGAGTGGCTTGACTCTTGGTTCCCCCTTGGTGATTCACATATATGCCACCGCTGTGGCATTGTCTGAATGACTTCTCACCGAGGACCCCTGTAATCTGGATGTCTATGCCAGGAGGGCTAGCCGAGCCGCTCTGATCTCCCAGACCTTGATGGGCAGCTGCCTCTCCGCCTCTGCCCAAGTTACTTGGCGAGTGAACCCGTTCCAGACCGCTCTCCAGCCTTCCAGACCACTGGGCAGAACCAAGGCTGCTAGAATTGCTGTCTGTAGGACCCGAGTGTGGAAGCGTGTGGTATCGCCTCGAACATGGCCATTAGTTTGCCTAGTAATCGCATACATAGGCGAATAGTTGGTTCTCTTTTGCTTAGAACCAACTGAATTAATCTTTTGATAGCCTCGACCTTTACCAGGGGCAGGAACACCCATCTTCTGTTCTGTGTCTAATCTCATGCCGAGATATTCCAACTGCTTTGTAGGTTGAAATGCTGATCTTTCCCCAGTTTAGGACTCAGCCGAACCTCTCGAGGTACTGAACCATGAGGGTTACTACGCATTCCACCAAGGAAGCAAGTGATCTATGATTAAGAGGTCGTCCAGGTATGCTAGGACCGAGATCCCTTGGATCCTTTAGACTGACTAGAATTGGAGCAAGGACCTTCGTGAATACCCGGGGGCCGTAGCCAGCCCGAAGGGGGGCGCCACGAATTGGAAGTGACGCTGTATCACTGCGAAGCGTAAAAACAAAAATATTTGATGTGGCTGAAAGACTTGGTACATGAAGGTAACCATCCTTTATGTCTATAGAAGCTAGATCCTTCTAGAGTGTGGCGGCTGCTGACCGAACGGATTCTGTCCGGAAAGAGCGAACCCTTAGGTAAGCATTTAAACCTTTTAGGTCCAAAATTGGTCTGACATCGCCGATGGGCCTTGGTATGACAAACAGATTGGAATAGAAACCTAGCCCCTGTTCTTGGGCTGGTACCTCTACCATTATGCCCTGGTAAGCAGATGAACCAACGCCGCCCGTATTGAGGCCTTCCTTGTGGAGGAAATTTTTAGAAATTCTAATCTGTAGCCTGCGGCCACAGATGATCGGACCCCCTCTGTCGGGGATCGATCCTCAGAGGCCTTCCTTGCGATCCATTTTAAAAGTTTGATCGCGCAGGAGGTCCGTACTGCCTGGAATTTGAGGGCCCCGGAACAGGGGGGGGAACTGCCTTTTAAACGCAGGACCCCGGAACTTCTTTTGACTGGTAAAAGGGTACTTTTGCCACTTGAAACAGTCTGAATGTATTTATCCAGATCTTTCCATGGAAGGGCAAACCTGCCAGCAGTCTTTTACATGGGCTCGGCCGCCCAGTTCTTCAACCATAAGAGCCTTCTCATATGCACTAAAAATAGTGACAACGAGACGCCTGCTGGATGGAGTCTTTTTATAACCTCTACCGCAAAGCACAGAGCTCTGGGAATATCCAATAACTCCTCTGCCTATTGGGCAGGGATGTCTTAAGCATCTGTTTTGTCTGGTTCTTTAACGCCTGACAAAACTCCAATTGCAGCCCCTGCTGGCTGTAGCCAAGGATGCTGGAAAAAGTGTCTCTAAACGTTTATTGACCGGGACCTTAAACATTTGTATGTTTCCCCTTAGGCCAGTTAATGATTTATTCACCCATGAGATGGCTGCGTCCACAGTTGGGAGCGCCCCCTTTCTTAGAAAAAATGTTTTTTCTTTTTTTTTTTTTTTCATAGGGTAAATAACAGAAAACCTTCCAGGTGGTCTCCCATCCAGGCATTAACCAGGCCCGACCCTGCTTAGCCTCCGAGATCAGGCGCTTTCCGGGAGATGCGGCCTCAAGGACCTCACGGGTAGTTGAAAAGCAGTGCCCGAACCGGGACCTGAACCCTGGACCCTCAGATTAAAAGTCCGATGCTCTACCAACTGAGCCATCCGGGCCCCCTTTTTAAAGAGCACTTGGTCAGGGGAAAGAGTGCCTGCAAGCACAAATATTTCCTGGCAGACGTGCATAAAGACTACCCTCTCGTCAGCTTTAGGCGGCAGAAAAAATTCTGTCCGGTCGTCCCAATCCTGGAAAAACCAATTCCTCTAACAGAGGATGGGCCAGAAACGCTGCGTTGCTTAAAGGCGTTTTTAAAAGAACCCAAAGAGGATACCGCAGGAACCTGAGGTGGAAATGGCAAATTGAATGCCAAGCGGGCCATGTCTGTCAAAGACTGGACCCACAGACTCTCCGCCTGGGAGGCTGAAAACGATTCTACAGTGGTAGATCCTCTAGGTTCTGTCCCTTTTTGGCGATGGGGATCTAGTCCGCTTCTTGCCAGAAAAAGAGCCAGCGATCATAGCTGTTAACCTCTTTTTTCTAGCCCCCCTAGGGTGACGGCTAGCATCTCCTCTGTGATAACACAGGGTTGGGCCGACCTGGGCCAGCCTCAGCACCAGACCCCCTTAATGGCTTATCCAGGGTGACCCCCTATAGGAATAACCTGTGGGGAAAGTATTGGCATATTATCAGAACCAGAGGAGGAACCCCTTTGTCTTTGCCTTTTCTTTTTTTTTTTTTTTTGATCCTGAACCCTTGGAAGCCATAATACAAAAGCGAAGGACTCCGCTTACAACAACAGACTGTTATAGCCAGGAGTACAAAAAAATAAGGTTTAGGGGACAATAGGATCACTAATGCCCAAAACCGGTGGGGCTCAGTATGTTTTTCTTTTATATGTTATTCACCACATACAGCCCCACCCCCAACATGTTTGCCAGCATTCAACCTGTTGCCAAGGGGATTTTGGCTTAACAAAAAGTATTGGAGCTGACTCCAGTATGTAGTACCCCTTCTCGCCACCGGGAGTCACTGTGCTGCCAGCTCTACGTCCTCTCTCTCTCCAGCTCAGCTCTGCACTGAGCTAAGAACGCGCCTGCTGTGTATAACAGCAATTAAAGGCGCGCCCACTCTACACTGCAGTCACACTCCCGCCCCTCCCCCCCCTCCCGAACGGCGCGAAAATTTTCTATATGCATGCGCGCGTGCACGCGCGCGCGACTGTCGGGGGAGGAGAGCCCAGGAGGAGACGCACTCTGGAGCCCAGGAATGCAGGATGGAGGACGCATCAGGCGGCAGATTTGAATCCCGGCAAGGTAAGGCTAACACAGGCCCCTAAGGAGTCCCTTTAGCCTAGAGACAGATCTTTTTTTTTTTTTTTAAAAGATCTTCAACCAGCGAGCAGCAGGTAGCTAGCAAACATACATAGATAGGTAGGGGGATCAAGTTATGGGGGGAAACATTTCAGGGCATCCTGTCTATCAGACATAGTGACCATGGTGCCAATGCAGAGCATACTCAGGCTACCCCCCTTAAGATCCCCTGGAGAGCCTGCTGTCGAACCAAGTCCCGCAGGCTCCCCACTTACCTGCTCCATGCAGCAGGACGTTTTGCAAAACGGTCCAATCTTCTCCCATCTCCGTGGGTAGCGTAGTAGACCTTCAGGCCCTGGGGTCCTATGAAGGTACCCACTGTCCTGGACCTATATAGCACCCTGGCAAACAGGAACTTATGGTTTTTACAAACTCCAAGTCCTGGGCCCAGGGTCCAGCCCTCCAAAGAGGAGCATTATAGGCAAAACCCCACGGTTTGGGGCCCGGGTACTGTCCACTTTGGCACTGAGGCTCCTTGGACAGATCCGGTTAGCCCGCCCTTAATCCCAAGGATGTGGAGCAAAGCTATTCCGTGACCAACACCTAAGACACTGGCGAAAAAACTGAGGGACTCCCTCTAGGGGAGGGGGTTATATAGGGAGGGACTTCCTGTTTGTTTGAGATTGCCAGTGTCCACACCTGAAGGTACTCCATATAACCCATATAGTAATGACTATGCCGCTCTGTGTCCCGTGATGTACGAGAAAGAAACTCTTTTTTTTTCTGGTCAGTATGGAGCTAAGTCCAGACCTGAAGATCCACAAACCCACTGTTAGCCAGAAATAGCTCAGCTGCGCGCTCTGTGTCCTCAGCCTCCTCTGCCTTCAGGAGGGAATGACCAGCCAGGAAATGCTTTGCTGCTTTAATTGAGACCTGACGCTGCTGGCCCGCCCCCCCCATGTAAAAGGCGGCGCGCACGCGCGCCCCCCCCCCCACGCTGAGACCAACATGGAGGAAGCCGAAAGCAGAGGAGAAGCCTGGACCAGCGCTAGCAACCCAACAGACACCAGGCAAGACACTAATCTTATTGTAGTGCACACATAGAGGAAGCTGTCCCCATAGACTTCCTAAGAAACAGGAGTTTTGCCAGCATTTCCTCCTTATAGCACGTGGGGCTGCAGTATCATGCTAACATGCAGATCTGGGGGGAGTAGTAAATACATATCTTTAAAAGCATACATATACCTACATGTTATCTGGGTAAACATTAGTACATCCCATCCTGCCTCAAAAGACATAGTGGCGATAGTGGCTGATGCACAAGCATACCATTAGCCGACCCAGAACCCCCAGGGGGATACCTACTGTCGAACCAAGTCCCCGGGTTCCCTCTTACCTGCTCCACGCCGCAGGGTATTGCAAAATGCAAGAGGCCCAACCTTCCCCCATCTCCGTGGGTATTGTCTTGGACCTTCAGGGACCGGGGTCCTGTGTTAAGGAACCCACACACCTGGACCTATATAGCATCCTGGCATCAGTAGCGTTTAGTTCTTGGAAGAGACTAAGGCACTGGAGCACAGAATCCAGCCCTCCAAGGAGAGGCATTATAGGCAAAACCCCACTCCAGCAGGGCCCGGGTACCGTACACCTTGGCTTTGAAGCACTTCGGACGGATCCGGCTAGCTATCCTGGGTCCCGAGACCTCCGAGGGACAGCTAGACGGGACCAACACCTAAGACACTGGCGAAAAAACTGAAGCACTCCCAGTGGGAGGGGGTTATATAGGGAGGAAACTTCCTGTGAAATTGATTACACCAGTGTCCACACCTGAAGGTACCCATATAACCCAAGTGTATTGGCTATGCGCTCTGTGTCCCGTGATGTACGATAAAGAAAGAAGAGCACAAACCCCAGAACAGGATAAACAAACGTCTGAAGATGCAAAGACATCAGCCATGTAAAACATAGTGAAGGCATGGACAGATGACCAGCCAGCTGCCTTACAGATATGAGACATAGTGACTTCACAATGAAAAGCCCAAGATGCGCCAACTGCCTTGATGTAATGGGCTGTAAAAGGAGAAGCCTGACCCATACTGGTGTGGACTGAATGATGGTCTGCCTAATCGATCTCAAAATAGTAGCCAACGAAGCCGTTAAACATTAGTGCGGATCTCCAGAGCTCAAAAAGAGTCCGCTTTACAAAAGGAGGCCATGACCAAAGGGTAAACCCATACAGCCCAAGAAACATCCAGGGTATGAAGAACAATCTCCTTAGGATTCATCAGTCATGCACAAAAAGACGACATGTCCTCAAAAAGGAGAGAGGTGGACAACCTTTGAAATATAAGACAAAAAAAACATCCCTGTGCAACATCTAAAATGGGACTTACAGGATAGTGCCATCAGCTCTTAAACGCTACATAGGTGATGGCAACCAGGTAGGCAGCCTTTTAGAGAATAGACAATAAAGGGAGTTCCTGGAAGTTTCTCAAAAAGAGGGTTTTGTAGAACAAAGTGTACCAAATTCATGTCATGACGACATCAGAGGCCCGACTGGAAGGAGTCACAAGCACATGATGGTACATACCAATCAATGCATAGCCAGGAGGCATTAAAGTAAAAAAATTAAAATAAAAAAACCGACAGTGTCAATACCTAGCACTAAATGGTACTCAAGCTTACGAGCCTCCCATTAAGAAAGGCCAAGATTTGTGCCACAGAAACAGAATGCGGATGAAATCGCCTAGACTTGCACTATAACATGTAGGCTTTCCCGATACAATGATAGATCTGAAAAGGAACTATTAGAGACTCTGATTAATTATTAGTCTCCTCTCAATCTCAGGGAGGCTGGCATTATCTTACTGCAATCAAGAAAAAGGCAGGAGATGTCTTCAGTAGAGAGAAAGGAAATGGAATGGCTGCTGCATGGGCAGCCTCAGTTTTATTAAACAACACAGAGTGTTTTTCATTGGTTAACATGATACAGATACACACCCTCACATGATAAAAACACACCCCCAGTTCACCCAGTCTCTTATTACATGCCCCGTGTATTCCGGATAGAATTCTCATTTCTCAGTTCATATAGTAGCATAAGAAGAGTAAATTGTCAGCTCCTGGGATCAGTTCTCCAAAAAGTCAACATTCCTTTGCTAGGAGGGAGACAGGATGTGGGGGATGGTAGAAGCAGAGCACACAAGCTCCTTTCAGAAGTTCTTCACAGTGGGCAAACAGAAACATCAGGGTGAAGAGGGGGAGGAGGTTTGAACCCATTTCAAACATAATGGAGCTTGAACATAACATCTTCAGTCTTTTGCCCTATATTGATGAGTTATAACTTCTTTGCCCTCATTCCAAACAGAAAGCATTATCTATGTCTCCATGTAAGGATAATAACAGTATTGACCATTCCCATACATACATAATAACTCAAGCAATAAAAAGGAAACAAAACAAATATAATGGAGGAAAGGCAACATCTGAGTCGCTCTATTCATAACACAAAAATATTAATTTCTTTACATATTTTCCATCCAGGACAGGCCCCCCTAAATTAATATTTTTAATCAGTACTGTTCCCTATACTCTCTTTGTTCCTGTGTTTTCTTAACAGGCAAGGACTATAACAGAGGACATGGTCAATACAACAAAACATTATCCCCATATAAGCAGAAACAAAAATTGCTATACCTCAGTACAAATGTATTATCACCCAAAAGTACTGTCCTCAGGTGACATTCTAAAAGGCACCCCCCTAGTTCATTAGGGCCATCTGCTTCGTTTCCATTACTAACTTAAATTTCATAAAAGCATCCGTTTCACCAAATTCCTGTATTTGTCTTCTTACTATATTTCCAATCATAAACATTTTAATTTTCCAGAAGAACATTAATTTTATATTGGGCTCTTTCCTAAATATTTTACTCCCTAAAGGAACTTATTCATTACATTACACTAGTTTTCAGAACTGATCATACAGCATATATACTCTTGTCACATGACTGTTTAAACAAACATAGCAGCCTTCAGCATAAACGAACATTCAGAAGTTTCATTGTTCCCCTACACGGATCCAAATATAAGGGCCAATATTCCCTCCATTAATACATTCGTCAATCTGAAGCCTGGAAAGTGACATTTTAATCCATAAATATGGCTGTATCATCTGTTCATATCATATCTTTAGTTTTCACTATTTTATCTGACCTTTCTTAAACTATGCAGATTAACTCCATGTTTTATTCTCTTTGAAATGACATCCTTAAAGTAAGATATTCTTCAAAACAAATGGTGCAAAAACCCCATAGTTTAGTGAAATATGAGAGAAAGAGAGAGAGAGTGTGTGTGTGAGAGAGAGAGTATGAGTATGAGAGAAAGAGAGAGAGGAAAAAGACAGAGAGAAAGTGTGAGTGTGAGAGAAAGAGAGAGAGAGAGAAAAAGAGAAACATTTCTATCTCTGGCAAAAACTAGTTTTAAAAATAAGGGTTTTCTTTCAGATCTCCAAGCGATTGTGTTATTAAAAGAAAGATTTACCATATATTTATAAAAACTTTAAAAGTCTACTTAACATAAACTCAGATATCTTTGCCTTCAAAACCTCTCAATAAACTCTCAGAGTTATTTACAACCCATTCCTGGAAAGTCACATAGTTTCTGCCATCTGAAAACACACAGCATGTGGGACTGTGTAACCTGATCTGATCTCCAACAGCTAGGATCACATATCCTTAATTCTCTTCTCAAAGGAAACATCTGTTTCCCATCCATTTACTTGGAGAAGATTGTATAGGAGTTATAGATGCACCATATACCTTACAATCGAATTGTGCCGTTTCTCTAATTTTTTTACGCTTTTTCAAAATTTTTAAACATATTTCGTTTGTATATATGGCAAAAATTATGTCTATTATATTACAATTTGACATTTCTTACTAAAAACAGTGACAACAGATCGTTTAGAAGAGAAATCTCACGAAACTCACAGATTAGTTCCAGCCTAATGAACTGTGAATTGGCCATTTTCACGAGAAACTCCTCCTTTCAATCAGAATCTCCACTCTGTCAGTAACATCACATTATAAAACTTTTTAACATTTGTTTATTTTAATTCTATTTTTATGTCATATTTTAATATTTTACTTTTTTATCTAATTTTTTATGTTTACTCTTTTTATTATTTTTTATGTTTACTATTTTTATTATTTTTTGATTGAACATAACTTTCATATTTTAATATTTTTACTATTTTTATATGTATTTTTTAGAATCGGTTGTAAACATTGCTTGCAACCAGATCTGTAGGATTTTTCTGTTTACAGTAAATACCAAATACCATGCTGTTTACCATCATTTGAGTTTTTATACAATTCTTTACACAACCTTAATCAATAATTCTCTTAAACCTTTTTTCTGATCCCATGTTTGTGCTTTTACATATCATAAACATCTACAGACCATATTAAACTCAATTATTTCATTAAAGAACTTCTTTACACTCTAACATTAATTAACTAATTATCCTATGAGATATATCACAGTGATTATGGGACTCAAAACCTGTAGTTACTTCATCTCTTGATTTAAACTTGTCTGGGGCCCCTCTATACATCAGGGCATATATCACACATATATCAGCTATATTCCAACCCACAAATTCCCAAATGGTCCCAATGACATGTATTTGAAAAAAGATATATAGTTTCATTCAGACGTGGGTGGTACAGTCCATCATATCTCCAGAGAATGTTTTTGTGAAGGAACCTTTTAATCGTCACCCAGGGGATATCGATAATTATCGGTACCTACATCGAAAAATGCAAAAAACTCGTACACAGATATTAGTTAATTACTTTTCAAAAGCGGTCACATAATTTTCAAAGTACCAGACTGTAATTGCAACTGTCATCGCCCATAGCAACCTATTTTAGAGACTGTCTTCAAACAAGACTTCAAAAGGGGATAATAAATACTCCCCCCTTGGGGCCATTTACCCACTAACCCTGAAGGTGGCATGTCATGGCATGTGGAATAAAACCGTTTAAACGTTATATGTAAAACCTGTTCTGATGTGATACCCAGAGGCCTTCATCCTTCATTTGTGACTGTGAGCACCAGGACAGTAGCAATGAACGCAAGGATTTATTCACCCTTATTCTACCATCTCGGCCATCCACCAGGCGAGGCCTACGGCCCTGTCAATTCTCTTTTTTCCGTGTTTGTACAATAGAATTGTAGTATCCTACTCCCCCCTTGTACAAACTCAAGGAGAGAAAAAGGCCCGTAGGAGCATCCGGGACGGAGGGCACCTCCAGGCACGTAGCGGGTGACACCAACTGCGTTCAGGGATGGGGCAGGGCAAGATGGGGCAAGGCCTCGAGCATTCGGAGCCGGGCATCGTTCAAACATTCGGACAGAACCTGAGGGGAAGGAATGGACAAGAGCAACAGGCTTGGGCATCACATGACAACAGCTAAACTGGCAAAAAGCCCTTTATATATCAGGTGGTGCAATGCATACCATCGTCAGGGTGTGTATAGAGGCAACCCAGAGAGATAGGTCCCCACAGATCACACAATGTATGTGATAATATCTAAATCAGTGTGATCCACCAAAACTCCTTCTTATATAACATCGATAGTTGCCATAAACGTGTAACAAGTCGCAAAACAGCAGCCTGTCTTTTAAATGAAAAACAAAATGAAGTATGGAGAAGATGGGCGGGGCAGTCAGAGAGGAGGGGGGAAGGACAAGATGGAGTACGAAGAAGAAAGGGAGGGGCAAACAAAAAGGCGGCAAAATAGAGAAGGGAGGGGCGATCAGGAAGGAGGGGTGGCAGTCAGAGAGGAGGGGGGGCAAGATGGTGTACGAAGAAGAAAGGGTATGATAGGTGAGGACAAGAGAGAGAGAGAGAGAGAGAGAGGGAAATAAAGAGAAAGTTTTATTTCCAGTAATAGAAAAGCAGAGCTCAAGAAAAGAAAATACAAGATGTAAGAACATATAACGTTTTGCACTGTCTAACAATTAGAGCAGAAAGTTCACAATATGCAACACAATGGACCCTAAAGACAAGACAAACAAATTACTTCCTGCACAGAAAGTATAACATCATGCAAGACACGGGGGGGAGATTATGAAGCAAAGGAGTGAGGTGGTTACTTGTGTTTCAGCAGCAGTAGTGCCCACCAGCATTAAAAAAGGAAAATGGTTACAGGCGAAAAGGTAGTAGTTAAAAGTGAGTGAAAGCTGAGGAAAGGGTTATTTTGTGTAATGGTGGGTGAAGGAGAAAGGGGAGGAGCCAAGAAGAGGCATGTATGGAGATGAAGAAGGAGAAGAAAAAGAAGGGATGGGCCAAGAAGAGGCGGGAATAATTTAAAATGGAGGGAGATTCAGGCAACCATTTTTAGTTTTATGTTATTTGTTCAAGCAAGGATTTTGGAAAAAGAATCAATGACGTTATAAAAGGGAGGAGAGGGTGGGAAGAAAAGTTTATCAGGCACAGATGGCATATACTGGAGCAAAGATAGCGATTAAACTTGAGTGTATCAAGAGAAAAGTGTGCAGCTACTGACACAATAGGTTATTTAGGCCTAGTCTAATTACTTAAAGCACAGCAGGACGTATTGTGGGCAGCAGGGAAAATCAGGAAAAGGCAAGCTAATCTCTCAGCAAGCAAAGGGTTAAACGTGCAAAAAGGAGGGAGGAGGTGAGCTGCAGGCAAGGACAAAAGTGTAAGAAAAAAAAAAGTTCAAGCACAGAAGGAACACACAGTTGATACAAGATTACTAACAGAACATGGCCATTCTCAGCAACCCCGTCTGCAGGGCGGTAATATCAAAAAAACCCTAACCCCCGAGAAAAACCTAACCCCCGCCTTGTACTTCAAACAAGGAAACTCAAAAACCCCACAACTAATTATAAAAACAAAAAAACGAACAAAAAAAATCTGTTATGTATACAACACGCATACACACAACAGATCCGATAAACTGACCAAGATATTACTGCGTTCACTGGACTTTTCGCCAAAACGCCCCGTCTTAACAATCAGCTTATTTGCCTCTCAAAAAGAGACCCTCAGCTTCAGCTGAACCCCACAACGAATTATAAAAACAAAAAACGAAAAAAAAAATCTGTTATGTATACCACACGCATACACACAACAGATCCGATAAACTGACCAAGATATTACTGCGTTCACTGGACTTTTCGCCAAAACGCCCCGTCTTAACAATCAGCTTATTTGCCTCTCAAAAAGAGACCCTCAGCCGTCCAATCTGAGTCAACCTAGACCCCACTCTTCAGCTCAAACATATGTACACGTGTATGTTGCAAAACATACATACAGACGTACATACATGGAATCCCAAAACACGCCTAGTCTGTGCGCCTCCAGCTCAGGAATCCGAAAAGGGGGCTATTACACTATTACACTCTACAGACGACCACCGAGTAACATGGCCACATTCACGCAACACAGAACACGATAACACACAAGACAATAGATTGCAGCCTGATAACCCAGCCTCGATGGTTCGAAGTTTTTGAACAAGGAACCGCCTTAGCGAAGCTAGGAGTGCGCATACAAACCGAATGAGGAGAGAGGGGCCCAGAGGCAGAAGCTGCACAGGCAAGTTAGGCAACAAAAAAAAACGACTTACCTAGTGCTTAGAGTTCATGACGCTCTCCTCTGCCTCAGGTTCCCCACAGCTCTCAAACAGTTTCGTGTGGGCAGCGCTGATGTCCTGCTTCGAATTCAAAAAGCCACGTTAAAAAGGCGCCAACTGAAAAGGAACTATTAGAGACTCTGATTAATTATTAGTCTCCTCTCAATCTCAGGGAGGCTGGCATTATCTTACTGCAATCAAGAAAAAGGCAGGAGATGTCTTCAGTAGAGAGAAAGGAAATGGAATGGCTGCTGCATGGGCAGCCTCAGTTTTATTAAACAACACAGAGTGTTTTTCATTGGTTAACATGATACAGATACACACCCTCACATGATAAAAACACACCCAGTTCACCCAGTCTCTTATTACATGCCCCGTGTATTCCGGATAGAATTCTCATTTCTCAGTTCATATAGGCATAAGAAGAGTAAATTGTCAGCTCCTGGGATCAGTTCTCCAAAAAGTCAACATTCCTTTGCTAGGAGGGAGACAGGATGTGGGGGATGGTAGAAGCAGAGCACACAAGCTCCTTTCAGAAGTTCTTCACAGTGGGCAAACAGAAACATCAGGGTGAAGAGGGGGAGGAGGTTTGAACCCATTTCAAACATAATGGAGCTTGAACATAACATCTTCAGTCTTTTGCCCTATATTGATGAGTTATAACTTCTTTGCCCTCATTCCAAACAGAAAGCATTATCTATGTCTCCATGTAAGGATAATAACAGTATTGACCATTCCCATACATACATAATAACTCAAGCAATAAAAAGGAAACAAAACAAATATAATGGAGGAAAGGCAACATCTGAGTCGCTCTATTCATAACACAAAAATATTAATTTCTTTACATATTTTCCATCCAGGACAGATCTTACAAGACGTGGATGTGTGAGCTTTTAGCATGTAAAAAAACAGTAATGCCGCGACCACACGACCGTTTTTCATGATGAGAAAAATGCAACTTTTTTAATTGGTCGTGAAAAACGCTCGTGTGTAGGCTCCAGAGCATTTTTCCACGTTGTGAAAAACGATCGTGTTTACGCTTTGAGGGGGAAAAAATGCGCATTCTCAGAAGCAAGTTGTGAGATGGAGAAATTGGCAAAAGCCTGCCCAAAGGGTGGCGCCATTCGAATGGAACTTCCCCTTTATAGTGCCGTCGTACGTGTTGTACGTCACTGCGCTTTGCTCGAGCATTTTTTGTCACGAACATGTGTATGCAAGGCAGGCTTGAGAGGAATCACGTCGAGAAAAACTTGACATGAATAACGGTCGTGTGTATGCGGCATTATAGTAAAGCTGCGCTGAATTGGATCAAGTAAAGCTGCGTTGCTATAGTACATATATTAGTAAAAAAATTGTATGTGTATCCTTACTTTAAAGTCAATAATGTGCAATGATAATGTCTACAAATGAATATCCTTAATCCACAATCAAGTCTTTTTTCTGGCAACTGGACCATACAGCTCACTTTTATTCAACTATCGTCGGATTGTGCTCCTTTTTCAGAGTTGCCTGCATTTCTCCTGAGGTTACCTGTGGTCCTTTTCTTTGTAACCTGAACAAATCTTCTGGCAGTTGAGGCTGCAATTTTTCTTGGGCTATCTGAATTTGGCTTGGTATCAAGACATCTCAAAAAGTAAGTGAACAGTACTTACTAGTATATTCAAAGCTTTGGATATCTTTTTATATAGTTTTCCATCTTTATAAAAGTTCATTTATTCCGTTACGCAGGTCTTTTGGCCGTTCTTTTCTGCTCTGTATCTAGCCTGCTCAGTTCATACACGTGAGAGCTAACAAACTCATTGACCATTTATACACATGTAAAAAAAATTGCTTTTATTTAATGATTTCCAGCAGGGCATGCACACTTGAGCAAAACTTTTTTTTTCTTAAGTCTTGGAGTGTTAAAAAATTATCAGCCCTTGGTGTCAAATTTGGTAGATGTGCCATTGTTATAACACATGATTAAGAAACCAAAGCCTCGTACACACTAGTAGTGAGCAAAAAAACTGACAGCTCAGGTCAGTCTGATGTTAGTGCAGTGATCTCCCCTGCTGTGCTATTGTGTTCTGACGAAGAGGGACAGCCCTGCTGCCAGAACACTAGTGTCAGTGCTTTTAGCCATTGGCTGAGAGCACCAATCAGTAGAACGGTTGACATGCCAATGAGTTCCCATCAGTAATGCCTGCCAGTGCCACACATCATGGCCCATCAATGCCACCCATTGGTATAGGCCCATCCATGCTGCATATTGTTGTCCATCAGTGTCGCCTCATCAGTGATCTCCCCTGCTGTGCTTTTGTGTTCTGACAGAGAGGGATTAGTCATTGGCTGAGAGCACCAATCATTAGAACGGTCAACATTACTCTTCCACAGAGGCTTCTGTCAGACTGGCTGCTATACACATGAGCTGAATGTCGGACAGTTTCTATTAAACATTCGGCTCATGTGTACTAGGCTTAAAATAGATGTAAACCCAATTTTTTTTTTTGATGTCACAATGTACAGTATAAGATTTCCCATCATCTGTGCCCAGTCTTACCACACAGAGTGAATCCAGTTCTGAGCAATCCTCTTATTGTTCAGTGAAATAAAATGGACTTGCAGAGAAAAACCTTTGTCCCTTTCGCCCCCTTGCTGTGAGTGACAGGTTAATTACATATATCATGCACTAGCCTGGAGACAGGCATTATTTTTTAAAAACCCACCCCCATTCCTTTTCTGAAGTCATGTGGTTACTTTTCTGGATTTTGACTGGATGTTAGCGATCATAGCAGAATTTAGTGTAAGGTATACACAGGAGAAAATGCATGTTGACAAGGGGAGTGTAGAGGTGGGTGGGAAATCTACTAACATCACGACCCCACCCACAGAGCTACAGACAACAGATCCACCCACAGAATCTGCAGTTTTTCAGTTCTTATAACAGACAGAGGGGACACATTTGACAGGCAAGGATACATGCAGGAGACATGTATATATATTTTTTTTAAAGTCAGCAGCTACAAATACAGCAGCTGCTGACTTTAAAAAATGAACACTTACCTGTCCAAGTTGCCCGCCGAAGCAGAGCGGTAGCTCGGCTCTCGGCTTCCCCGCCGCCATCCTCTGTAAGGGAATCAAGAAGTGAAGCGATGCGGCTTCACTGCCCAGTTTCATACTGCTGTGCAGTTCTCAATGGTTCCCGTTGTGTTCTGGGAGCCAAGTGTTTCCCAGAACAAAAAGGGGGGGGGGGGGGGGTTGGTGGTGACGCGGAGTGGCCGGACTCCCGCGGGAGTCTATGCCTGGAAGTGGTGCAAATTGTGATTCCTAACAGCAAACGTCTTCTCTTTGTTCTGTTAGATATACCATTGAAAGTGTTTTGTTATATCTGTGCACCAAAATTAGCCGTTGATCCAGACAAAAGTATCACTAGCTAATAACTTTGCGCTTACTGCTTGCTGCATGCCTATCACTTACGATTTTCATGGTTATCACTTATGTAGATGAGGAAAACAAAAGGGTGTTTTTAGTCACTCCTTGTCTTAAGGTGAAAACACTACTCCTCCACTGATTAAGTTTAGTGAATTAGTGCTGTCACCCCAGGACAGAAAATGTGTTACTGGCAGATTACCATGGTAAAAAGAAATGAAAAAAAAGGCTTAAAAAAGAAAATGAGTGAAGCCACTGCAACTAAAGACTGGTAAGATGCAATAGAGCACCTTGTACAATATGTTATATAATTCTGATGGAAGGTATATCATATAGTTCTGGCAGCAGTTTAGGAAAAGAAAATAAATTCAGTGGTCTCACTACTAAATCTTTTGCAACAGGTCCAGGTCCAAACAAGTATTCCAAGCTTGAACTGCTAACACCTTCAGTAGACTGGCATACCCAAACCCATTACCATCTTGGACCTAGCAATAGAATTTAATCTGCATTGGGGCCAATTCAGTTATAGTGTTGAGTTTGTGTATGCAAATGTTTCCTGGTACACTTTAAATGGTAGAAACACCCTTTAATGCTTCTCCAGTGTTGCATCTTAACATCACACCTAAAATATAAGAATATACTACAAAACACATTGCATCCATATGTAATGTTTCTTCATATACTGTACAATTCAATACAGTTTACCTGGTAAAAATAAGCACAGGGGAGGTATTGCAGATGTATTTCTTTCCAACAAAATAAACACGCAATTACAGAACTAGTATTTTTTTTATTTAGGATAAATTTATAGTTTATTTTGGCAGGAACAATACTTTAAAAACAATAAAACTGAACAAGTGGAAGCTTATAAAAGTGACTGCTACAAAAGAGTAAATGTAAAAAGTAAGTATAAAATGCAACATTGTTGTTTTCCCCCCTTTACTCTCCAATGAATTGTCATAATATGTAGAAGATTGCACATGAAATATGCCAGCAACTTATCTGCCCCAGAGGAGGATGAATGAAAAGTTCAAGCATATCCTGCTAGTTTCATGCAGGCAAGGAATGCTGGGACTTCTAGTCCCTCCACCAGGGTTACAGTTCGGTAACAACAAATATATGTCCTGTGTCTGTCAATTCATGCATGTGATTTCATTTGTAGCCAGGAAGGCATTACATCACACTATTTAAATATAATTACACAAAATACTCTCAGGAATGAAACTGTGAAATGAGTGACATAATAATCAAAGTATACTAGTTGCCTGGAGCAGTGATTGATAAAAACAAATAAAAAGAAACAATAACAAATGCAAACATTAAATAAAACATGTTTTAGGTTTGGCAGTAATGCTTGTCCTTTCCTTTATATGATAAATGCACTTATAGTGCATTCTTAGTGACCCCCCTACGTTATTTTTTTTACCTACACCTGGAAGGTCACTCAGCAAAGATCACACAAGAGGAGTGCTATAGGTCAGTATATCCTATGTTAATTGTAATTCTCAGCATATAGGGGGCCTTCGCCATCTGGTCAAGTGGTCTGCGCAGTCACAAAACAAGACACAAGTAAACTGGAACAAAAATCCATGGATACCATGTACAGCGTCTGAGCTTCAAGTCCATAAAGCTAGAGGAACTGAACGTAGTTCTGTGGAATAAGTCCTCGTCTGCCCTTCAGGGATCCCTCCAGCCAACCTGGTTCCCTTGAGTTATGTACTGCAATAAAGAAGCAAATATAAAAATTAAAACACTGAAAAAAAAAAAAAAGATAACAAATATCACTGGAAATTATTTGTAACCGCTTTATGAAATACCTTTAAAGAGCACATATAACTTGACACATGGTTAGGCATCTAGGACAATTCACCACCAAAAGAGAAACCTGTAAGAAAAGAAATGGCTGCACATCCAGGAATTCCGATTTGCCTTTTATTGTTCAAAGTGATAACACCAAAGACACCAACACGAGGTCACGTAGACGCATTTCACAAACATCTTGTGCTTAATCATGATTAAGCACAAGATGTTTGTGTGAATTGCATCTACGTGACCTTGTGTTGGTGTCTTTGGTGTTATCAATTTGAACAATAAAAGGCAAATCAGAATTCCTGGGTGTGCAGTCATTTCTTTTCTTACAAAGTTTCCCACACAAGCGGGCCGGGGCTGGCACTCTACAAGATATTCCACCTCAGGTTATCAGCATACACCTGGAGCAGCAGGTCTTTTTCTTTGTATATTGACCAAAAGAGAAACCGCTCCAGGTGAGTACATTAGCCATCCAGCCACAGTGTAGCCAAGATTTAGGTGAGGGTGCAAGCACATCTTGTCTACAGACGCACAATCAAAAGAAATATGGAACTTACTCCAACACTTCACCTTTATTGATCCTTAATGCAAAAGACATCACAAACAGGGTGGAGTACAGTAAAAATGTATGCATTTTGCGCCGAGTCTAGCGCTTATACATATTTACTATGCTCTGTTTTTTTTTTTACAAATATGTGTGATTAAAAAAAACGTTGCATCGCCTATTGTACTAGTAATCTTACTTAAAAAGTCTGTCTTAATACTCCATGTAAAATAGACATATACGCATTTAAAGTGGAAGTAAACTTTGTTCTACCACTTGTACCCACAGGAAAACCTATAGTAAGGTTTACCTGTAGTTACTGTGAATATCCCCTAAACTTGCACAGTTTAGGATATATTCAGGAGTGCATGCAGCCGGTGACCTTACTGGCGCATTCGTCTGAAGGTCCGGCATACAGTGCCAGACCTTCGGAGCCCAAGCCGTAAAAGGTGGCTTCCACAAGCATGCGCAGGAGTGACATCATTGCGCCCCCGGCCACTCATGTAGCGAACCTGGAAGGAAGGCTGGAGGAACATGGCGGCCCTCTCAGTGGTGACAGCACGTCACTGGAGGGCTTTGTTTTAAGGTAAGTCTCTCATAATAGGCAAGCATGCGATGCATACTAGCCCATTATGACATTGCCTTGCTGGGGATTTGTTTTATTTTTTCCATCCACTGCATTTACTACCACTTTAACTGGATACAAAAAAAAAAAAGATAGATTTCTTAAACTGATTTAAAATAACAATATCAGTAAATAAATATCACTGATCCCAGCGCTTATATATGGCTAATAATAAAAAACTTAAATAAATAGATGCAAACCACTTTGCACCATCAGCTGCCACTATTAATAATAAGTCAGATGTCTGACAAAGACGTGATGACGAAACACATTAGTGTGTGACCACACAGCCTTTTCAGTCTTTTGGCAACTTGTATCTTGGATCAGGTATCACCGATCAGGATTTCCAGGGATTGGTGAGAGTATACATGCAGGCTGAACAGCACTATTTGTAAAAATCTAATGCAAGATTTTTTTCCATGCTTGTAAGCAAATTTTAAATCATGGAGGGGTATTGGAAATAAAATTGTTAACAGGATTACGCTATGTAGTTTGTCCCCACTTTTTTCGTGTAAAACTGTGATTGGAGGAGGATCCCGTACAGGATCCCGTACATGGTGTAACTACATGCAAAATAAAGAGATTGGAGATAGGCGTACTGCATTTCTGGCTAGTTCATTACCGAATGGGAAGTAGATCCCACATGGTGTGGCGATGGAATTTAAGGATCCTCTATATCATAATCCCTTTTAAGTGGATGTATGCTGCATAATCCATCTTTGGAATACAAACTTATAAGGCGCGATACACCTTGAACTGTTTTCTAAGCACACGGTGTGTATGGGACTGTAAGAGCGCTGCTAATGATCAATTTGTGATTGTAAGCATATGATGTCGATATACTGATTTAAGTGACTTCAGCTAAATTGGGATACAAGAATTCAACATGATCAAGTACTGTATCTGTCTACTTGAAAATGATAAAATAACTTACCATCTTCAAACACTTCCCCTACTTGAAACGATAGCTCTGAATTGTGCTCTGCCTCACAAGGATAGACCGCTATCGCCTTCCTCCCAGGTATACTGCAAAAACAAGTACTGATAATACTCTCACTGTTCAAAAAAATACTTTGCACATAAGAAACCATATATTGGCACGCTGTAAAGAAATACCTTAATTGTGTATGAAAGCACAGTTGTATCCACAGATGTAAAGCGCAGAGATTTAGATATGGGAACACCACCGTTTCCTATTGTCACTTCATAAAGTTTACCGGATGTGACAGGCAGACATGGAATATACCACTGTTCCTTGTGTATGTATGTGTGTATATATATATATATATATATATATATATATATATATATATATATATATATATATATATATATATACATATATACAGAATACTAATCTATTTTCAGCACACTGTATATTGTGTAAAATATGAAGTTACAGTGCCTTGCGAAAGTATTCGGCCCCTTGAACTTTGCGACCTTTTGCCACATTTCAGGCTTCAAACATAAAGATATAAAACTGTATTTTTTTGTGAAGAATCAACAAGTGGGACACAATCATGAAATGGAACAAAATGTGTTGGATATTTAAAACTTTGTTAAATAAAAAATTGGGTGTGCAAAATTATTCAGCCCCTTTACTTTCAGTGCAGCAAACTCTCTCCAGAAGTTCAGTGAGGATCTCTGAATGATCCAATGTTGACCTAAATGACTAATGATGATAAATAGACTCCACCTGTGTGTAATCAAGTCTCCGTATAAATGCACCTGCACTGTGATAGTCTCAGAGGTCGGTTTAAAGCGTAGAGAGCATCATGAAGAACAAGGAACACACCAGGCAGGTCCGAGATACGGTTGTGGAGAAGTTTAAAGCCGGATTTGGATACAAAAAGATTTCCCAAGCTTTAAACATCCCAAGGAACACTGTGCAAGTGGTAATATTGAAATGGAAGGAATATCAGACCACTGCAAATCTACGAAGACCTGGCCGTCCCTCTAAACTTTCAGCTTATACAAGGAGAAGACTGATCAGAGATGCAGCCAAGAGGCCCATGATCACTCTGGATGAACTGCAGAGATCTACAGCTGAGGTGGGAGACTCTGTCCATAGGACAACAATCAGTCGCATACTGCACAAATCTGGCCTTTATGGAAGAGTGGCAAGAAGAAAGCCATTTCTTAAAGATATCCATAAAAAGTGTTGTTTAACGTTTGCCACAAGCCACCTGGGAGACACACCAAACATGTGGAAGAAGGTGCTCTGGTCAGATGAAACCAAAATCGAACTTTTTGGCAACAATGCAAAACGTTATGTTTGGCGTAAAAGCAACACAGCCCATCACCCTGAACACACCATCCCCACTGTCAAACATGGTGGTGGCAGCATCATGGTTTGGGCCTGCTTTTCTTCAGCAGGGACAGGGAAGATGGTTAAAATTGATGAGAAGATGGATGAAGCCAAATACAGGACCATTCTGGAGGAAAACCTGATGGAGTCTGCAAAAGACCTGAGACTGGGATGGAGATTTGTCTTCCAACAAGACAATGATCCAAAACATAAAGCAAAATATACAATGGAATGGTTCACAAATAAACATATCCAGGTGTTAGAATGGCCAAGTCAAAGTTCAGACCTGAATCCAATCGAGAATCTGTGGAAAGAACTGAAAACTGCTGTTCACAAACGCTCTCCATCCAACCTCACTGAGCTCGAGCTGTTTTGCAAGGAGGAATGGGCAAAAAATGTCAGTCTCTCGATGTGCAAAACTGATAGAGACATACCTCAAGTGACTTACAGCTGTAATCGCAGCAAAAGGTGGCGCTACAAAGTATTAACTTAAGGAGGCTAAATAATTTTGCACGCCAATAAATTTAGTTTCACTTCATGATTGTGTCCCACTTGTTGTGGATTCTTCACAAAAAATTACAGTTTTATATCTTTATGTTTGAAGCCTGAAATGTGGCAAAAAGTCGCAAAGTTCAAGGGGGCCGAATACTTTCGCAAAGCACTGTACATCTTACACTGAAGCCCTCCAGCAGCTACATCTTCTTGTGTACCAATATTTTAGCCATGGATGAAAATATTGACACAAAGCACATAATTATCTATGGTACTTTGTGAAAAATTGTCTACTGAGGTCTGTTGTGCTTATCAAAGTTTAAAAAAGAAAAAACCATGCCTTTTACTGAAAAACATATGAAGGGCATAGAGGCAGTCCAGTGGTGGGAGGAGAGAAGACCTAAACTAAAGAAGCAGATACTCAGAGCAGAGCTTCCAAGACAAGTGGAGCTGCTTAACCAGTTAGACCACTTTCACACTGGGGCGGTTTGCAGGCGCTATTGCGCTAAAAATAGCGCCTGTAAAAATGACCCTAAACAGGGGCTGCTGTTTCTTCAGTGTGAAAGCCCGAGGACATTCACACTGGAGCAGCGCGCTAGCAGGCCTGCTCCAAAAGTCCTGCTAGCAGCATCTTTGGAGCAGTGAGAGGAGCGGTGTGTTTACCACTCCGCCCCATTGAAAGCAATGAAAAACCATGGCTATACCGCCGGCAATGCATATTGCGGGTGGTATTAACCTTTTTTCATCTACTAGCAGGGGTTAAAACCGCACCGCTAGTGGCCAAACACCGCTGCAATGCCGATGGTATAGCGCCACTATACTGCCACCGCACCTCCCGCCCCAGTGTGAAAGGGGCCTTACTACTTTTTACAATAAAGATAAGGATGCATCTAATGTGTAGTACCTAGGGTATAGTAGTAAACAAACATAGCGGGCCTCCATGCCACCTTTGTCAAATAAGTTGTAAATAGAGCTGCACTCAAACCCCAACAAAAATTGTGAAATGTGTATATAATCGAAAAAAAATAATCCCAAAAGTAAATATCATCCTTACAGGATGTGGCGCAGGACGATGGCAGATTGTGAAGATATGAGCCGTTTGGTGCGACTTGCCGACATCGCCACGCTGCATGTGATCCTGAAGGATGGGCATTTTTGCTATAGTCGACCTGCTTGTTCCATTTTATGCTTTTTTATAAGCATTTTTGATGTAAGTGCAATCTTTTTACTAGTTTTATAAAAGTTGCTGGTTTTACACTATGGCGATCATTATCACTTTTTGGGCAATCTCTATGAGCCTATTACTCTGAGGGAGGATTTTGTGTCTGTGAGCCGGTGGAATGTCCTTGCATAGTCACTATTACGAGTGTTGCTGTGTCTTCGCTTCATGAAATTTATATTCAGTGGAAGTTGCCATTTGGATATCCCCGTTATCAGATAAAGGCCATTTCTGGGTATTAGCCACAAGCAATTGAAGCCTCTTGTAATAGGTCGTCCACTTTAAGCTGGTAAGCAAGCATTTCTTGCGGTGGAGTTTGCAGTTCATTTGTGGTGTTGGATGTTAACTTCACTGGAAAGAAAAGTTCACTAAACAATTATATTTTGGATTATATTCACTATTTGTATTGGTGGTATTATACCGATTCACCGATTATCCTCCAAGGACGATATTTACTTTTAGGATTCATTTTCTTTCCTTTTTTTATTATATACATATCACAATTTATGTTGGTGTTTGAGCGCAGCTCAATTTACTATGCATATCTCACACAGTATATCTACTGCTTTTAGGCATTGTATAAATTTTAGCGCAGTTTTTCTTTTTATACCTTTGTCAAATGTTCAGCATTTGCTTCACAGAAAAACAAGGAAGCTCTGAAAACAAGATGGAGGTATCCATTACTTACCTTTCCTTCTAAAAATGTTGCCTAGCTGATTCTAGCCTCAGCACTTTCTAAATCACTACCCTGGAACACGAATGCAGGCAGTGAGGTCAGAAATCCTTATCCACATACTTTATTGGGAGTCAGTAACTTAGAAAATGCTGAAGTTAGTGGATTAGCATAACAGCCAGGCAACCATCATTTCTGGAAAGAGGTCAGCAATAGTATAGAAAAAAATCCAAACGTATAAAAGGTTGAAGAAAAGAAAGCCAGTACCTGTCAGATGGTGGAGATATGAGGTGTACAGGTGATGTTTCAGTGTCTATAGCAGGTGATGGTTGTGTTACAACTGGTGAGGTAGGTTCACTTGATATTGTAGGCGATTCACTATTTATCCAGGACACCAGAGGAGTGTGCGCCTGCGTTGTCCTGTAACATAAAAAAAAATACAACTAATACAGGTTTCTTGTTGAGTTTTATTTGGTTTCATTAGGTTTTCAATTTTTATGGGTATTTTTTTTCCCCAATCAGTATAAAGTTAGTCTGTAAGACCCCCTTACTTTTCTTGGAACAGAATTTAGCCAACAATAATTAGTAGCTTTTTCCCCCCACTATACCAATCGCAGTCTATGGTGAAACCAAATAAACCGGGCCATGAACCAAGGACCAAGTCATCTTACAATTCACCGCTTATTTATGGCACCAAGTGCATTTAACCACCTCAATACAGGGGCACCTTCACCCACCTTCTTGCCTAGGCCAATTTTCAGCTTTCAGTGCTGTTGCACTTTTAATGATAATTACTCATGTAACACTGTACTCATGAAATGTTTAGCTTTTTTTCACACAAAGAGCTTTTTTAGTGGTATTTAATCACCACTGGGTTTTTATTTGTTTGCACTAGAAAGGGAAAAAATACAATTTCTTTGTTTCCTTTATAAAATTTTGTAAATAAGTAATTTTTCTTTATACATTTTAACCAAAATGTTTTTTAGTTTAATATGGGGCTATGCTATGGTGCCAATCACTGAAAATTGATCACACCTGATGTACTGGTGGCCCAAGACAGTACAAATACCATCCCCCAAAATGACCCCTTTTTGGACAGTAGACCGTCCAAGGTATTTAGTAAATAATATAATATTAAGTTATTTCTCACACACGGCATAGGCAATCTTGCAACTAAACCCCAACACAGATTATGCTACTCCTTCCGAGTATAGCGATACCACGTGTGAGACTCTCACAGCCTGACCATATAGATTGGTGCAACATCCAAGGAGTACCATTATCCACTTTAAGACAAGGTCTTCTGCCACTTTTTGTTTACAAGTAAAAATCTGTATATCATTATCTATATATATATATCTATATATATTCATATATCTCTATCTATCTATCTATCTATCTATCTATCTATCTATCTATCTATCTATCTATCTATCTATCTATCTATCTATCTATCTATCTATCTATGTGTAGCAGAGGCCCTAAATAATAAAATGGTTAGTTTTGCAAAGGTTTTATGTCATGAGCCATTTGTGCAGTGGTTTTTCAAATGTAATTTTACACACTAACGCATAAATACACTTTATTGCATTTCAATGCACACAAAAGACAACAACATGAGGTCCAGTGCTAGAATTATTGCTCTCACTTTGACATGTGCAGCAATCATCGTTTTTGTACGCGTGCGGGACTGACGTGTGTTTGCTTTTGCACATGCGCACGGTGGGGGGGGGGGGATCGCTTTAAAAAAACTGTTTAATGGTGGGACACTGGTACACTGAGATGTTTTTTTTTAACTGTGACAGATGTTGATTGTTCACTGGCGGTCACTGACAGATGTTGCTATTAGAACACTATTACACATGTTTTTGTGCACAGATATTAATGAGACACTTGCACAGTGGAGCTTGGTGTACTGTGGGGATGGCTGCAATATGTGTAATCACTGTTAAACCGAACACGAAATCATCAGTTACACAGAGCTGTCACAGAGAGCCGACACAGACACGTGTCTCTGTTTACACTGTTTGATGGCTGTGATTGGACACAACCATCACATGATCAGAAAGGCTAATCACAGTGCCCATATGCCAATCTGTGATGGGCTGTGTCGGAAGGACACCTCTATCATAGGATGGGGCCACATGGGGGTACCCATTCTGAGGGAAGTAAGGGTATGTCCACTCTGAACAGCAAAGTTCCCACCCGGCCGGTGGCGTGTATTGGCCGGGTAGAAAGCAGTTACAGAAAAAGGCAGCTTTCTCTGTACAGAAAAATAAATAACACTTCCCATACAGTGCATGGCTATGTAAACCTAGATGAAATTACTAGTATAGTATTGTTTGCTTCTTTAGAACATTAGATATGTCAAGTGTGTTTAACAGACAACACAAGTGGTGTAAATGGACCCTTACGGTGCATAACCCTTCTCAGAACTGATAAGTAAAGCCATAACACTCAGAGGCCATTCGAGAGGTGCTAAAGAGGCAGTGTAGGGACCTTGAATAGATTATGTTAGTAGTTGAATTTTGGACCCTTTTCACTATTGTGCATTCCGGGAATGTGAACAGAAACGTTCCTGAATATGCTACAAATGCACATTGTCTGATGTGTTTTATTACATGACAAACTTAATAAAGGGGGCTTCCAGATTCCCACGGGCACCCCCGCACCACCACAATCACTGGGTCAGGGTTGTGGCAAAGAGGCCCTTGACCTTAACATGAGGACATGGTCATTTGCCAGGGACCCTTCACACCCCTTGGCAAAGTACCCCCACCATGTTAAGGGCTTGTGGTCCAATACGGTTGGGGGGAGGGGGCGTACATATGCTCATCCCTTTGCTGACCATCCCCGCTACCTGCTCAGATAAGGGTCTGGTATGCATTTATTTTTTGTACTGACAGGCTCATTTGTTTACATGCAGCAGAGATGAGTCACTGGTTAAAATGCTGGCAGGTGTATTTTTGAATTATTGCATTATTTATCTTTGAGTAAATTTAATAAGACTCTCTCATGTTTACTACCTTCTTTACGTTAGTATAAATTATAGACTTGTTGCTATTGGCTAAAAGAGGAAACAAATCACTGCTTCCCTTATCTACAAGTGTTCAGATAATTTAGTGAGGTGGCGTACACACGTACGAGAACCTCGACGGGCGGAACACATCGTTCCGCCCGTCGAGGCTCTCGGCCGGCCGTCGAAATCGGTGACCCGCCCGTCGGGAATGGCAACCAGCCATTCATCCAGGCGGGCCGTCGAGCAAATAGAGAGCCTGCTCTCTATTCGCTCGACGGGATTCCCGACGGGCGGGGCGAGCGCTCTGTGTACACACGGCCGAGGTCCTCGCTGGAATGCAGCTTCCAGCGAGGTTCTCGCTGGTTTCCAGCGAGAACCTCGGTCGTGTGTACGCCGCCTTAGAAAATCTTTTTTTTGGGCCAGCTTATTCAGACTTGCATTGAGAGAAGAAGCACTAAATCACAGCTCCTGGGCAGCACTGCAAAGCAGGAAGCAGAGCCTGTGTATGCAACCGACAAATATAGTTGTCATCATGTATAATACATGTGCAAACTACACCAATTACAAACTACAATTAGGGCCCTTTCACACCGAACACAATGGGATGCAGTTGCCTGAATTTTGAACTGCATAGATAGTCCAAAATCAAGGTAATCCCATGGGCATAGCTCACATTGCAGTGCAGTTTAGCACAGTTAAACAAATACATTAAAATTAGAGCATTTTTCCACATCGCAAATGCGGGGAACGCACTACAAACGCAACTCAAATGCAATGCACCACGCCCCTTTAAGCCAAATCCAAAAATAGAAAAATGCACTGCAAACCACATTTAGGTATGCTACGAATGCATGTAAACATGCAGTCAAAAAGGCACGGTTATGTGCAGTTTCTGGTGTGACTGGGTCCATAGAAAGTTTTTTATAATATATAAAATAATATACATTGATTAGACCATATCAAATTCATGCATTATTGTTCGTGAGTAACAGCATTTAAAAACTATACATTCTCGTTAAATAGTGTTGCCATAATCATGTCAATATGCAAGTGTTAAAATAGTGTGTGCCTGCATTTTGACTACAGCCAAGATTGGACCCCCCCTGTGATGGCTATATGGGTGGCCATGTGTAAGGGGTGTACATTTACATAAAGGATACCTCTGATTCACCACATTCATGTCTAGAAAAATGGAAGGACGCAGCTTGTTCCAGACCTAGATAGACTCATGCCCTGTACACACGAACGGACATTCCGACAACAAAACCGTGGATTTATTTCCAACGCAATGTTGGCTCAAACTTGTCTTGCATACACACGGTCACACAAATGTTGCCGTAAATTCCGAACGTCAAGAACGCGGTCACGTACAACACTGCAACGAGCCAAGAAAAATTACATTCAATGATTCCGAGCATGTGTAGGATTTTTGTGCGTCGGAATTGCATACAGACAATCGGAATTTCTGACAAGAACTTTTGTTGTCGGAAAAATTGAGAACCAGTTCTCAAACATTTGTTGTCGGAAATTCCGACAACAAAT
Source organism: Rana kukunoris (assembly GCA_029574335.1). Lineage (NCBI taxonomy): Eukaryota > Metazoa > Chordata > Amphibia > Anura > Ranidae > Rana > Rana kukunoris. The sequence continues at coordinate 561,655,496 of CM056049.1, read as the reverse complement.
GTCCGATGGAGCATACACACGGTCGGAATATCCGACCAAAAGCTCACATGGAACATTTGTTGTCGGAAATTCTGATTGTGTGTACGTGGCATCAGAGGTAGGCAGGTGTAAACAAAAACAAGTTGGTTTATATCAGCCTGCCCACAGAGGTGCATGGAGCTTTCAATCAGGTCCAACTGAAAGACAGGCAGACCTGATCGAAATGCCTATGTGAAAGGGCCCTTAAATAGGGCATTAGTTCAATAAAAAAACATTCTTGTTGCTCCAACCAATCAGCTTCTGTCATTAGTTATGTGTTGAAAACAAAACAAGCTATTCAATTTGGCAAGAAGAAATGTTCTGGTTAGGATAGAAAACACTGATAACTGTGACACGGACACACATTTTAAAAAGGCAGAGAAATGAAATTCTACACAGGAATGCAGATACATTTCTGATCGGCTTTGAAATTGGACTTAACAATGTGGAACGGATTCCAGTAGCACCACGTTCACGTTGAAATATTGTGTATTCATTTTATCACTGAGTGGCTTCTCATGGCCCATGTACTATTTAAATTTAACATGTGTTCAATCAAACAGATCTGAAGCAATAACAAACGCTTTATGAAAACAAACTGTAGGAAAAAGCACAAAGTGGGGGTGCCTGTAGCAACTTGATTCCAGCGGACATTTTTCTTTTATAGGCAGCACCACTAATATGCCTCCCCCCCTTTAGCCATTTTTCCTCTCACACCTGCTCACCCCTATTTTACAATTCTGCTATGGACCTGTTGTATGTTTCAGCAACACTTTATTTTAGTGATGTTGTCTTGCAACAATGGATTTTATTTTCCCCTCGCAATGCTTAAGATAATAAAATGCTTAAAAATACACATTTTTTTTTAAAGCAGTGTCAGTTTAAAAAAAAAATTGCTTTATGCCATTATGATTCTGGTACAATGCATTGCAAAGTTATTTACAAATGAGATAACATAAAAAAAACAAAAAAAACAAAACAAAACAATTAATGTACAAATATGTTAAAAGTAAAAAAATCATCTTAAACAAAAAAGGTTTAAATATTATTAGTTAAAGGGGTTGTAAAGCTTTGTGTTTTGTGTTCCTATGCATTAAGGTAAAAAAACATCCGATGCTTACAAGCCCCCCAGCTTTACTTGCCTGAGCCCTCGAAAGTCCTGCATCGTGATTGCGCTGGCTTCTTCGATTGGTCTTTTTGGCTCTTCATTGGATGATCGACAGCAGCGCAGCCATTTGCTCCTGCTGCCGTCAATCAACTCAATGACGCGGTGTGCGAGGGCCAAGTCATATACAGTCGGCGGCCATAGCCGCCAAGTGTCATGGGAGCGCACCCACAAGCTAACCCCCCTGGGAGAGCGTTTTCCAGAAGGCGGTTAGCTCTTGCGGAGAGGAGCCGAGACAGCCACCGAAAGACCCTTATAAAACGAGGATCAGGGCCACTCTGTGCAAAATGACATGTTTGTTAGTAAAAATATAAATATAAAGATATTTTTTCTCATTCTTTGTTTCTATTTATTTTATCTAAAGATATGTTTAATGCATTGTTTTTGTAACGTGTCCCCTGTGCTGCATTCAGCCATTGTGTTGGATAAATATTTTCCTGCGTTATCAGAAAACATTCACAAAACCAAGATGGCCGACAAAGTGTTAACATTAAAATCCATCATATGCGCATATAGGACCCCTTAGCAGGCCGCCACCCCGTTGTGTCTATGTAAGCCCTTTTCCAAAACGGTGCCCCTATGGCCTGAAGGGGCTTATTCTCTGTAAATGCGTCACCAACATATCCACGCTGGAAAGGGACATCACACCAGCACGCCAATGTGTTTCACGGGACCAGGAAGTGCCAGTTCTCACCAGACCACCCAACCGCAGGCAGACAGCCTGTCCTCCATCTGGGCTTCTACTAATGTGTGCCTCTTCCCCTTCTTTGCCCTATGATGTCAAGACAGCTGATGTGCAGTGTCATCATCATTTTTATGTGCCCATGACCATTCACATGGTGCGAGTAATCTTTCCTCACCTCATTTAAGTCTATAAAGCTACACTTATTTGGTGTGTAGCGCTCACCCCCGAAGGAGCCGCTGGTTGTTTTTTGGGATTGGCGTATTAAGTTATCTTGTAGTGTGTCTAGGGGTAGTAGCAGCGAATAGTAGCAATGAGCGAATGTCCAGTCACCAAATGGGTTTTCAAATGCTTTATTCCAAGGCCCAACACGGCCAACATCAACAGGAAAGGTTGATGAAGCAATAGAGAACTTTGTGGTATCAGACCTGGATAAGAAGTAGAGCAGTCCTGCTCTCAATAGTAGTAGATACAGTTCGTCGCCACTCTAGCCAGAGTGGGTGAAGTGCCTCCGGACAGACCCTTGTTATAAGTCTGGCAAAACCTCCCAGTAAATGCAACGAAAAGGGTCACTGGTTCACAGCTGTCATGTACCTGTCAAATCCCGGTGATCAGATCCCCGATGGTTCGTACAAGCCCTTTTGGATAACCTGTCTCCGGGTTCTCCTCAAGCCGATCCCCCACCAAACGGCACACAGCCTGGGATCTTCTCAGTAAGGTTGGGAACCCAGTAAGTCACTGGGGCCCCTATCGACATCCGGATGGATCTCCATGGAGCAGGCAGCTCCGGCCAGGTGGGCCATGCAGACGGGGTCCGTAGATGCGCGCACCCTGAAGGTGGGTGCCGCACCTGGAATGTGGACCCCGCGCAGAGAGAGAAGACGACGACACAGAACATGTGACATTTACTGCTTTATAAACTTACCCTAGATTATTTAGAAAAAACACAGACGGGGCAATATTGGAATACTTCTGATTTAAAATATTTCCCTTGGTTCTGAATTTATTACACATTTAAGTGAATGACTGATTTGTGTCAAGCTGCACCAATATAACTTGGGTTTGGATAAGAATATTGGCGTGGACTAGAATTCCTGGGTTTACAACCACTTTAAGTTCACCCTAGAAACGATGGCAAAGACTTAAGCTGGCTATACATTAACAGATTTTCACAGGAACGATTGTGCAAAAATTCATATGAAAAACCTCAGTACATTGAACGACTTGGCCAATGCACTTTCGAACATACTTTTGTTTTGTTTGCTTTTGACATTTGATTTCGCAGTGAATGGATGGTCTCAAATGAAACCTCATACACTAGTAGAGACCTGTTTGCACTAGAAACATTTCCATCCTGCTCCTTCGGTTTTTCTCATCACTGCGGTAAAAAAAAAACAATTAGAAAATCAGACTAACTTCCTAAAAGAAAAAAATGGAATAAGATCCCACCAGTGTATGGCCAGGTTTAATGCAGATTATTCATATTAAGATCTGTTTATAACAATAAGATATATGTAGTATAAATAAAGCTAATTTAAGAATGTGACAAACCTAACTGGGACAGGCTTTTGGAGGAGAATAGGGGCTAGCTTTCTACCCACTAATTATGGCCCATAGAGGAGGTCAGAGCATGGAAAAGAGCTCAGTTCAGCCTGATCACATGGAGAGAGCAGGTTTTCTAAAGATGTACAACAACACAATGAATGCTAAGAGCGAGGCTTGGAATAATTTTCTGAATAAAAGGACAATAGCTTCCCTTCTGGCGTGGACAGAAAGGTGTAATGTTACTCTTGTACAGAAATAGTTAACAATATCCCTCACGAAATCTAAGAAAAAAAAAATCCACTTTTTTCAGACTGCTGGAACATTGTATGAGTTTTGTCTTTTGATGACTTGTCTAGTGGACAGATTACAAATGAAAGCTGGTTAATGAGGTTTGGACAGCCCTGGGCCTTCTTTCTGGGAAACTGGTGCTGAACTGTCTGGGTAGACAACGACCTGAGTCACCTAGGCTTGTCTAGGTGACTAGTTGTTAATTAGCGTACTGTTAATTAGATCACGACTAGCTATTAGTTGCTAGCTAATGATTAGCTTACTGTTTATGTTAGCTGTTCATGAGATATACTGATATTACTGTTAACAGTATGCATTGTTTAGGATAATGTGATCAAGCTCCAACCGGATTTGTGCGGTATATATTCTGTGTGAATTTACAATAAAGAGTCGGTTTCAGTTTGCACCTAAGTTAGTATCATCTAATTCTTGGGTGCAATCCTCAGCTATAACCCTGGATTTCTGGTTCCAGAGCAGAGGAAGCTGTATCTTGGCAGAGGCACCCACGCTGGGTGCCAGACAGTCTGACACAAAAACTACTTATATAAGCAAGTAATTTACAAAAGTGATTTGTCTTTTTCAGGTGCAAGAAGAGACCAACAACCATGCTGAAGACATTTCTTGTCGCCAGGACAAGAACCGAAGAGAAATCTCTTCTATAGGGACTTGTATTTGTGTACTGTACTTGACATGAACAATCAATATCTGTTCTCCTGCATAGCTAGAACAAACCTTCTACCACAGTGGTTCTCAATCCTCTAGTGCCATGACCCCTTGATAAAATTTCCCAAATTGTGGGGACCCCTAACAGTAAAATTATTTTGGTGGGGGTGGGTTGTCAGCACCCAAGGCATGACAAGTAATTTGTGCCTAAACCACAGACATTTAGCACTTCCTGTGTCCTTTTAATGGCAACGATAATCACACTCACTGTGTATCCAACTTTGTGGTGTCTCGCAGCAGTGACACCTATGCCGAAATCAGGAGATGGGGTCTCCTCCAGCTCATCCCACTTCACATTCCTCACCAGTCAGCTGACCTCTAGTCTCTGCTCACAGCCATGCTGTGAACTGAATGGGTGCCTGCAAAGAGGTTGAGTGGGTGGCCGCGGGCTCCAGGAACAGCCTTGCTGGGTGGCCGCAAAAAGGCTGGGAGAGTGGTGTAGGCTTCAGGAATAGCCCAGGATTCGGTGACCCCTGGCAAATTATTATTTGACCCCCGAAGGAGTCCTGACTCCCAGGTTGAGAACCACTGTTCTACCAGATCTACACTACTGCTAAAAAGAAAAGGGTACACACACACACACACACACGCACACACGCGCACACACGCGCACACACGCACACACGCGCACACACGTGCACACACGCGCACACACGCATCTCAATTCACAAAGCTCACACACCAGAATAAACATCTTTCTGTCCAAAAAAACTATTTTCAGCAAAGTCCATTAAGGTTTTAAAATTACAGTCACATGACTTAAAAAAAGAATTCTATTTGAGGCTTAAATCACAAAACTTAACCAAGAATAAGTTAACTTTTTTACCCGGACAGGTGCCCTCATACAGAAAAATAACTGCAAGTTGTTACAATGCACTGGAAAAAAAATTGGATAAGAAAACATTTAACCCATAATATGAATGTCCTTTCAATTGCCGAGAAGCAGCAAATAACTGGTACATGAAGAGGATGAGCACAGCCAGAAAGGAACATTTCAGTAAGGGATTAGATGGGCTGTATAGTATCACATTACAAGTAATAACCCTTCCTCCACTTTTAGGAGGAGATAGGTAACCAATTACTGTAAAAAGATTTAAGTGGATATCTGGACTGTAACCAAGGCAACAGCAAGAAAGAGTAGTTCAATGTTGAGAGCTTCAGAGAGGGTTACAGCCTTCAACGTAAAAAAAAGCAAGTTAAAAATGTACTGATATAGATCAACTAGTGCTTACATCAGGAATTGCCCAAGCATCTGTGTTAATTCCATCCACGAAACCTCAAAGCGCGTCGTATCTATGCGATTGCCAACAGTAAGCAACGTGCAGGATACGTGCTAAACAGAACATAATCAATTATGTTTAAAACATGTGTAGCATACATGGCTAATATTTAATTTGTAGAATTCCTCAAAAGTCAAGAAATAATATCATCTTTAACCGTTTGGGTTTAGTTAATAAGCAATATAAACAAAACCCATTTATAAAATGCAACAAATAATTTTGTGCACAGAGAAAATAAATGGTCTTAAAGGGATATAGCGTGTGAAAGCTATAATACTACCATGTACAACATATGCTTGTGTTTTCCTTCCCTTATTTTGTTTAAGACCAATAGACTGTGCAGGGACCGAAGTTTTTTTTTCATTGCCCAGTATACTATTAATTGATACTAAACGTGAGGAGCATTGAAAGTTATCCCCCACCCTCCAAATAACTTATTCAAAGTTTAGCAGTTTTACAAAAAAAATCAAAAATTCACAGCGTCCTTTGATAGTCATACATTTCTTTAGTACTAATACATTTGAATTCTAGCACTATACTAAAACAAAAAGTAGGCCATATATCCATAAATCAGTTTAACATACAAAATAAGGAGGTCTCTGTCAAAGCCTTAACCACTTCAATACAGGGCACTTTTTCTACCTTTCTGCCTAGGTTAATTTCAGCTGTTGCACCTTTGAATGACAACTGCATGGTCATGCGACATTGTACCCATATTAATTTTTTCTCTTTTTCCCCACAATAAAGCTTTCTTTTAGTGGAATTTGATCATCACTTGCTTTATTTTTTGCACTACAAATAAAAAAAAAGTTTGTTATATACATTTTCCAAATGTGTTTTGTCCTTCACTGACGGGCACCAATATGCAGTACTCATATGCGGCACTGATGGGAATTACTGATTGGCAGTGACTGGTGGGCATCGCTGATGGGTCTGCAATGATAATGTGCTGATAATCTGTGTAAACACCCCCCCCCCCCCATATCAGGAGACCCGTTGATTAGCTCTCCTCTACCTGCACCTTGTCAGGGCGAATGGAGAAAAGCTGATTAATGGCACTTCCTGGATACCATGTGATCAGCTGTGATTGTACACAGCTGATCAAGTGGTAAAGAGCCTACGTCATAGAGTCTTTACCTAGATTGGAGATGTGGTGTCGAAATTACACACCACACTACCAGGGGGGCGCACAGGCGGCTTATCCTGCTGGAGGTCATATGACGCCCAGTCAGAATAACTGATCCCCTGCTGCAGCCGTCATTCTGCTGGGCAGGATGTGGTTAATACAGTTAGAATTTTACTCAAAGTACTCTGTGTTTAGAAACGCGAAACAATACTCAATCTTCAGTATACTATAAGTACTAAACTTAAGAGTAGAACCACTACTAAGGCCTATGCCACATACTATCATAACACTCTTACAAGATGTTTACCCAATGCTTGTCTTTGGCTTTCCACCTCACCTGTGACAAAATCTAGCCATTCACTGACCAACTACATCAGCAATAAAATTAACATAGAAACATCTGTAAAGATCGTGCCCCTTTGTATCAGGATTTTTCGTTTAGCAGGGTAGAATTAACTTGCTCTCTCCAATCTGAAATAAATCCGTTTCCAGATGTAATATTGACATGCAATCAAAAGTGGACCGTTCAATTTTCTGCAGTAACTTTGAGGAATTCTCAGATGGAAAAAATGGGATACTCTTACCAGATAAGATGGACAGACATACCATATGTCTTTGATGATGAAACGTGTCTGAGGGGGGGTACATGCTGACATCACCACGTTCGCAGGACGGGAGTTTTGCATTGGAAGCCGGCCGGCTTTTTTACTACACATGTTTTTATCGTTTCGCATGTAAGTGTATCAGTTTTTATGCCATTAAAAATCCTGATGGTATTACACCATTAGTCCCTTATTCTTTTTTGGAAACTTATCTAACTTATGAGTCCCATGAAGTTCGGTTTACCAGCCAGCAATCTGCATCTATCCATCCATCCACTAGCCCATAGGTGAGGTACGCCGAAAAAACGGCGTGACAATCCATAACAGTTCAAAGCACGCCGGCCGGCCGGTTTTGTCTACGAGGTGCTCTGGGGTATGCGGCCCCCCACCCCAGAGCACCCTTATCAGGGCCCCTTCCCGATGCTTACAGCTGCCATAAGGGGGCCCCCAGATCTAGTAAGGAGATCTCTTATATGGTGAAATATTTTATTAGCGGTTCACTTTGTGGTGGGTGCCGCCGTCTGGTTCTTTTCCGCCGCCGGGGGGGCGCTTTGATAAAAGCGCCCACCACCCGGCGGGCTTGGGTGCCGTTTGCTCTCCGGGGTCTTCTCCGCTCTCCGGGGGTCTTCTCCGCTGTCCGGGGGTCTTCTTCTTCTTCAACACTTGCATAAGCCTGATCGGCGTCTTCTTCTTCTTCTTCTCCTTCTTCTGCTGTCCAATATTTGGTGTCTGGGTCACCATTTTTGGCAGGATCACGCTATGTTATATTTTTTCTTCTTTTTGGGTTAACCATCTGCCTATGGTGTGGAGTCTATTTTCCATCTTCTGGATCTGGGGGCCCCCTTACTTTCCATCATACCCCGACAACCAACGGCCAGGGTGGAGGAGTTGGTGCTACCCCAGAGCACCTGCACTGACCAAGGGGGGGGGCGCTCGCTCGCCCCCAGGCCTGGGCTGGGATTGTGGGGGGACTGTAGCCACCTGCATAAGGGGGGAACCCATTATCTTACTATCTGGTAAGCAGGTCTTGCGCGCTCGCTCTCCAATCGGCGCTGGCTCCCGCGAAGATTCGCCGAGAAAGGGAGCGAGATGACACAGGATTGAAGAGTTTTATTTGGACCCCCCAATTTGGACTCATTAGCGCAATTGTTACCTTTTACACATACCAGCAGTGGGCCAAACAGACTCTGAATCATTGGTTCCTGTGCTTCAGCGCTGTAGGAATGCCACATACAACTGGCAAACAGGTCAATCCAGGAAATGGCAGTGTGAAAAGAATATTCACATAGGCCCCAACGAAAAATGGAATGCAAATTTCGACAGCAAATGTCCGATGGAGCATACACACAGTCGGATTTTCCAACAACAAGCTTACATTGAACATTTGTACCTTTATCGGCAGGAGTAATGTCAACGCGGCTCTGGGCCAATCACAACGTCGGAGCCATGATACCTGGAAGTAACTCCGGAACGACATATCATCGGTCGGTGCTGAGTACGGACACTGCAGCAGGGGCTTCATAATACTAGCTGATTATGCCTTTGTCTTACAGGTCTTTTTTTTCTTCTACCTGGGGTTTACAATCGCTTTAATTAGCCCAAATGCTTCAAAAGTGGAACACTGAGCCTGTTACTATTCTAATATTGTTAATCCAGAGGAAGGCAAACAAAACCAGGCACGCCATCTACAAGTTTAAGCTCATGGTAGGAAAAAACACCTTCCAGAGTCAGTCAGTGATATCCAACTCAATGAATTCTTGTTATTAGAGAAGATGCCCCCTCTAATTAGCTATGAAATAAAATGTAAAATCACTTTCGCTAATGTTGGCCATCACCACCTCCTTTGGAAGAGGTCACAATCACTGACCACACCTATAGTGAAGAATACTTGTAGGTTGCCACTAGCAGAGAACTAGTAAAATAAAAAGGCAATTACCAACTGAATTAGAGATGTATATTCCCCATCAGAAATAACGGACATGGGTGTGAAAGATGGTACTTCTGTTGTCCATTTCTCATTCCAACACTGTCCGATTCCCTTGGGATAACAGTCTATGTGCTTAACCTCATACATATTTAATGCAAAAGCACTAAAAACTGAACTTCAGCTCTACTGCTGTGTTTATATAGCAATAGTTGTTTATCTTAAAATTCAGAAAATGAGTGACAGTATGAACAGCTGTTATACCGTATAATCAATATATCAATGAACCACTTCAAACAAAGCAATATTACAAGGTACTGAACATCAAACATTCCAAATGTATGGCAACTATTTGCCCCCCTTGGTAACTGCACTACTTCAAACACCAAGGAAAGCCAGGCACTCTTATAAGCCAGTAACCTATATGCAAAATATATAATAAACGCTCAAACACAACACTTTAGTTGTACGTATAATGGAAAATGTCTAATAAAAAAAATGATATAAAAAAATGTGCGTCACATAAAAGAGGTTCAAACAATACATCTATAAGAGTGCTGCAAGTAACTGAAATCGAAATGTATTTGTTTCTGCCAGACATATAAATCCAATTAAATATCGCTATGGTCCACATAATCGCATAAGAAATGGTTAAAGTGAAAGCCACGGAGAGGTTGTTCAGCTATTGCACTAAAAAATATGTCGAACACACAAAAGCTGCTGTATCTCAAATACCTGTTTGAAGTTGCTAATGCCTAAGCAGGAGACCGCAGAAAGGAAACACTTTGGTTATTGTGGATATTAGCTGACTGACAGCAGACATAACATTAAGACTAATGGAGATCCATTCACTTCTGATATACCACAGTAATTATCCTCTGCGTTTTGTTCCACTCAGAACACCGCTTTCCATACTTTAAAAACCTGCAGTTTAACTTTGAAAATAAAAAGATCTACAGTATTTAAAAAAAATAGCAAAAAGAAAAGTTTTGAAAACCAAGTACAAAGACACAAGGCGCCACCCTTGAGCGGATTATGCTCTCCAGCGCAATCAAAGAGCTCCATTATCTTACTTGTGCAATGAGCTAGAAGGTTAACATAGTGTTTTCTATTTAACAGTGTATTTAAGCCCCTCTGTAAAGTAAAGGTATTGAAAGTGTGTGGGTAGTGGAGGCACACATAAGAAAAATACACAGCTTGGTCAGAACAGGACATGCTGACTGAATTCAGGTAAAGGAAGTGTCATGGCTGAAGAAAGTCAATTATTTAGGATTCCTTTATGGATTATAAAGAGGCATTGCTATGGCCAATCTGCAGCCGACCCACATCTATGCACACCTTCCACTTACAAAAGCCTGGAAATAGAATTGGTCATGTGATCACTTATCAATTAACAGATAAAACCACCAATTTACTATACTAATTGCCTGCATCTGTAACAGGCATGTGGGCTCATGAACAAATCTGAATACAAACTACACATACAAACAAGGGTTTTACTAAATATATATATATATATATATATATATATATATATATATATACACACACATACTGTACACACACACATACTGTACACACATACATACACACTCACACAGTGAGGGAAAAAGTATTTGATCCCTTGCTGATTTTGTACGTTTGCCCACTGACAAAAATGATCAGACTATAAAATTGTAATTAGGGTTGCACCGATACCACTTTAAGGCCGAGTACAAGTGGCAATACTTTAATGTCATATGAGTGGCACTTTTTTTTACAATTTAACTTTTAAATATTGATTACAATTCTCTCTTATCAGCCTTGTAGGGGGCGGGGGGGGGGGTTTGGTGATATATCAGGGGTCTAAACAGGCTCCTGACATCTCCCCTTTGAGACAGGGAAAGGAACAGAGGACACAAATTTCCCCAGTGCTTTTCTCTGCAGCCTCAGCTGCACTGAAGATGAATGTACAGGAGACAAAGGGTCCTATTCATACATAAACGGAAGCATCGTAAACACAGCTCAGTGATCACTGATTCTCTGCATTCGGAAAAGGAAGCAGCCGGTAAATTGCATATATACTGTCCCCCTTTGTGCTCCCCAGGTTCACGGAGGACCTGGGGACCACAAAGGGGGACGTGGAGGGGGGCTCAAAAGAGGCTATAGGGGACAGTTGGCAGTGATCGCAGCGGCGGTGGGGGGAGTTACAATCACTGATCTATAAACTACTTTAAAATATACTGGAATCCACATTGATTCAATATAATATTGAGGAAAAATACAGATTTGTCAATCAGACGGGATACCTCCCTTAAAGCAAATGTAAAATAAAAAAAAATAATGGGACAAAGGGATGTCACCTGGAAGCAATCAAAGGGAGGATCAACCAAGGTATAATTTGAACTATAAAGCTTTATTGGTAAATACAAATCACTGGTTGATCCAACCAGGGCAGTACAAATACCCCCTAAGTGGATAACATTCCTACAATGTAACAAATTCATTAATACACTGTAATAATAAACAACGTTGTCAATTTAAAAGAAACGCTGGACATAAATCCCCACTACTCCAAAAATGAAATCCCATTACAGGAAAGGTAATGGAGAATGGTGCTACTATAGGATGTCCTGCAAACTGTAGTTCATTTCCTGTAATAGGGCACTTTAATTCAAAGAACATGTCCAGATAGGAACTTGTAAATATTCATGTGACCATATAAGCAGGAGAAGATTAACAAGTTTCCCTTAATTCAGTGCAAGAAAAGCCATTGAAAAGATGGATAGGCAATTCAACCATTCCGGTAAAGTCAACTGCAGCCATAGTATAATTATCAATACAGGTCCGGTCTCCAAATGTTTAGCAATAAGCACAGCACACTAGTTCATGGCATCACTTGTACAGATAGTGTAAAAAGCTGAGAAGACGATCATGGATTTCCCGGTGTGGCTTTCAATAAAGCAGTTGAAAGTTGCGGGAGGGAGGCAGCTAATTTATTGAAAGCCACAAGGGAGATTGGCGATGTAACTCCCCCCACCGAGGCTGCCCAGGTACCGGATTAGGCATTGGAGCATTTGCACCAGTACAAGTACTGGTGCAAATGCTCGGTATTGGCACCAATACCAATATTGGTGCAACCCTAATTTAATGGTAGGTTTATTTTAACAGTGAGAGACCGAAGAAAAAAAAATCTAGAAAAACACATTTAAAAAAAGGTATGAATTGATTGATTGATTGAGTGAGATAAGCATTCAACCCCTTTGCAAAACATGACTTAGCACTTGGTGGCAATCACAGAGGTCAGACGTTCCTTTTAGTTGGCCACCAGGTTTGAACACATCTCAGGAGGGATTTTGTCCCACTCCTTTTTGCAGATCCTCTCAAGTCATTAAGTTTTTGGGGTTGACATATGGTAACTCAAATCTTTAGCTCCCTCCACATATTTTTTATGAGATTAAGGTTTGGAGTCTGACCTCTTACCTAGTTGGCAAGGTTGAATAAATTCAACAGTCCATCCAGTTCAACCTGTGATGGTGTGTAGAAACATAATTTTCCATATCCCTGTATATTGTTTTCTTCGCTAAGATGGCAATCTTATAAAACTATCCATACTTCCTGCAGACACCATTGATTGTGTTAGAGTTCCACATCTCTACTGCCCTGACAGTGAAAAACCCTCTACGCAGCTTAAGGTTAAACAGCTTCTCTTTCAGTCTCATCGTGTGGCCCTGTGTTCTCTTACACTCCCTGTGACTGAAACGTTTCATACTTACGCTGGGATTACCGATGAGATATTTGTATATCTCCTCTCAAGCATAATTTCCTCTAGAGAGAATACATTTAGGGCTTGTAGTTGTTCATAATGGAGGTCCTCCAGTCCCCATATTCATTTAGTTGCCTGTCCCTGGACTCTAGCCAGCTCCAGCACATCCCTTCTGAGGTTTGGCGACCGAACCAGAAAGTTTAAAGTGGTAGAAATATATTTTTAAAAATTCCCGTTTTAATGCATGCCAATATTCTGTTGGCTCTGGTTTCTGCAGCTTGGCACTGCATGCTTTCGCTCTGTTTGTCTTCTACTGGGACCCCTAGGATCATTCTCTCTTATATTAGAATGTATTCGGACATGTAAAATCGGGCATAGATCTGGAGATTGAGATCCAGACAGTACTCAACTGCATATCCTTAATAAGGGCCTGGCATGTGCAGACATCAACCTGCTTACCCTTCAGCACCAGGTGCATGTTTTAAGTGGGGAGCTCAAAAAAGGGACTTTCTCAAAATAACAGCGCTGATGGGCACTATTCTTGCCAATATACAGGGTGATTCCAGCAATCACGTACACTAGTCAATAAGGCAATGCAAAGCACAGATGTAGATGTTCATTATTTAGATTTATTTAGTAAACCTCATATTTCTGATAATTGCTCTGGGTTGCATCACAAAACACAAAGGCAAACTTTGTACTACTAAATTTTACAATGGCCCTTTTTTGTTAAATAAATAAAACTCAATACAGCCACTTAAAATTTGGTGAAGAAAGAGCAGAAGAGGTAAAAGGACAGTTGAATATAAAAATAATGTATGGTATATCCCATAGCTATAAAAATGGTTAAAAAAAGGTAAACTTGGTCTTTAAGATACACAAGCTAGTTGCAGTGATTTTTAACATTATAGCAGGAGAGGCTCACACACAACAGCTCAGTACAAGCAGAATCTGAGAAGAATCTTTTGTATGCAGATCTCAAGAGGCACAGGAAGAACACAGAACTCTGAACAAGGGAACCTTTAACCATCAAGAAAAGTGCTTTAGCACCAAATGGGCACTGCCGGGAATAGGATTCTATAATTTAGGAAGCAAGCTTATCGTAAGGAGTAAAGGCCAAAGACACACAACTCAAAAGTGTAATAATTAGCTGCAGTCAGGAGAAATGAGCAAACCACCTTTAAACCCCGAGAAACATTGGCCTAATTTTTTTTAAAGTTTTACAGACGAGCTTGAAATTTTGAAGACACCTGTAACCATTTAAATGAAATACCTAAAGCCTAAATGTAATATTGAAAGTTAAAACTAGAAATAAGATGAAAGTCATGTTTTTTACACCAATGCCCTGTACACACGATCGGTTCGTCTGATGAAAACAAACCGATGGATTTTTTTCATCAGATATATCCGATGAAGCTGATTTTCATCAGTTAAAACCACCCGCAAAGCCGTGATGCCTATTCATTTCAATGGGTAGGAGCAGTGGTGGAGCAGTGTATAAACCGCTCCAAAGATGCTGCTTGCAGTTTTTTTTTTTTTAACATCCTGCCAGCACATTGCCTCAGTGTGAAAGCACTCAGGCTTTCCCACAGACTGCAGGGGGGGGCATTATTCAGGCGCTATTTTTAGCCCAAAAGCATCTGAAAAATACCTCAGTGTGAAAGGGGTCTAAAACCCACAATAATAATTTTGGACCTTTAGCCCGGGTTCACACTATTGCAAAAGGCGATTTTAACAGGCTGTAACCGGTTCACATATCTCCGCTGTGGCTCCAGTGAGAATTTGCGCTTTTGGTCAGTTTCAGGTCCGAATTTAGCCAAAAATTTGGGCTGAAATCCGATGCACCAGACCCCTTCTGTAAAGGGGCCAATCACAAAAGCCTTTATATATTGTGAACTCATTCACAAAATACAAAAGGTTTCTCCAAATGGGCAGCAGAAGGAAGGGGCAGGCATAGCTTCTGTGTGCCTGTTCCTCCTCTTTCACAGCCCTGCGTGCCAATGGCTTCACCTCTTTAAACTCCTCCTTTCAGTACCTGAAATCAGGCTCTGTGAAATGTGTGACAGCAGTGCCTATCAACAAGGCATAGTGAATATGTGTCACAGAATTCAAGGAAGTAAATGTGTGGGAATATTCACAAAGTCTACAATTTTCAAGATCATTCAGAGTAACATGAGTAGGCTAAAAATTATTGAAACGCAATGCATATTGTGGTGTATGCCTGATATATGCATTTCCTAGTTCTATGTACTTTGCAAGTCATTCTTCAGATTCCATTGTAGATTGTTTATATTCTATGTTACTATGGTAACATGTGATTCTTCATGGAAGTACGGTATGCAACGTTTTCAAACCTTGCAAAGGACCAGGGAGGGTCGGACCTTTCGAGTCTTTTCTGGTTATACTTCGAACACCATCCACAATATTTAGTGACATGCTGAACACACAGCACATAGCAATATTTATCCCCAATGTTAGCTTGTCATCACCTTCCATAATCAGATACGGCTTGTATGATAATTATATTTTAAAAGAAATACATGATGCTTCACTATATGATTAACATGATTGATGCAATTAATATATAAAACAGGAAATTAAACAAGCAATAACACAGCCTTAGTTACTTTTACAGCTACAATTTACAACACAGGCTAATAAAAATCATATACAAGTTTATTACAGAGTAGGAACATAAATAGATTTGGTTCCATGAACATTTTACAACATTTACTGATTCATACACCTGCCAGAATGAACAAAACACTTCAGCCAATCTAAGCTGTGTTTATGGAATCAGCCATGCATAAAATGTGAACAAGTTATTTGCTAGAATGAAGACTAAAATGCTATCTTGCATATAAAATAAACTGACAGACAAAAATATAAAAAATGAGTACTTTACAGTGAAACAATATTGCATCTTCACCTCTAGTTCTTTCAATCTGTATTGGAAATCACAGCCCAATTTGTGAGGAGCACAGCAAGTTATGCAGTAGAGGGAAAAAGGTAATAAATACACCTGTGAGATTTCCTTAATAAACAAATCATTAGCCTTGCTGTAAAAACACGCCATTTTAGAAATAGGATTTTTGTACTCTTTCTCCAGTATATCATTGGTAGACACAGGACTTCATTAAATAGCAGACCACAATCCGGACACGGACCAAATGACAGTTCAGTGCGGACTACGGCCGCACCACCCAGCAGCCTAAGCAAACTCCTCTCCTCCTACCTCTGCAGCTGTTAAGAATCACTGCCCTGTAGAGGGTGGGAGGAAATGGAGGGTGGACCTGGATCCCCCTGCCAAAGTCACAGCAGAGTGGGCATGAGGAACAGAAGGTCTACAGGGGGAGAGGCAGCTGCCCACCCCCTCCCTCAATGCACTTTCCCACTGCTAAATACACAGCAAGGACCCGGCTCCACGCCTCCCGCATGCACCTGTCCTCCACTACTGTTGAAGTCACAGCAGACTAGGCAGGAGGACGGAAGGTCTACACGGAGAGAGCGGCAGCTACCCAACCTCTCCCCCAATGCACCTGTCCATCGCTGAATCCACAGCAAGGATGACAGGAGGCACGGGTCTAGTGGCAGACGAGCACACCCAGGAGAAGAGTCCAACCCCCCCACTTAGCCAATCCCTCCACAACACTGAGTTATGGTAGGGGGGGAGATTATGGGGGGCTGTGATGTCAGAGAGGAGAGCTGTGATATGGGAGTGGGAGGTGTGAGCTGTAATGTAAGTGGGTGTGAGAGGGGGGACAGTAATACTTGTGTGATGCAAGGGGATGAAGCTGTGATGTGATATGATATAAGTGGCTGTCATGTGAGAAGGGGGAGCTGTGACATAAGGGGCTGTGATGAGAATTGGGGGGGGGGCTGTAATATGAAGGGCTGTGATTTGAGAGGGAAAAGCTGTGATATGAGGGGGCTTTGATATGAAGGGTTGTGATGTCAGAAGGGGGTTAAGATTGCAAGGGGGACTGTGGTGGGAGAGAGGGGTGTGAAATTGCAACAGGAGCCTGTGATGTAGGGTGCTGATGTCAGAAGGGGGAACCAATTCCATTTACATATGGGCATGCAGATATCTAGCATGTGGTTATTGCCCGCGGCTATAGCAGTTAGCAATCACTGTGTACTTCCGGCAGTGATGGTTCTCCACCGGGACAACACCATAGCTCCACGGGAGGGATTCTCCCATCAACACTGTGTTGATGGGGGAATCAAGAGATTTTCTTTCCCGTGGTTGCAGAAAATAAAATATATGGCCTGCTTTAGTTAAAGATATTTTCAAAGTCATTGTTGAATCCGTGATATTTACCCTATCAGCCAACAATTAACATTCCTTTCAGGATCAAATTCCGTATTGTCACAGTGGCTGCCTTGCCCATGTCTTGTATGGCCAGCAGCCATATCAGGTGTTGGGAGAAATGTACAACAAAGTATGTCATATGGAGGATCGTTATCTCCATGGCAGATGCATGTTTAGTGAGTCCATGCGAGTAAGGAATTCTGTTTTAGGGCCAAACTACCTATTTTTAGCAAACTAAAATTAAAAGTTCATACATGTTGCCCACACAGGGGCTTTTCACTGGCAACACACAAAAATGCTGAGCTCCCTCTACAGCAGAACCACTGCTCTTGTTACCGTTCCATCAGACTGTATCCCTAGCTCTCCTGGTTTAGTCAGCTTACAGTTACAGCAGTTCAGCTACACGGGCCCACTCCCTGGCCTCTCAATATGGCAACTCCTACTGTAGCACCTCAGACTTTCATGCCACCAAAACTAGGATTGAGGACAACATTCAGACCCCTGGACTCACCTAGTCGCCTAAGCTTTCTCGGTATCCAAGACTCTGTCAACTTTCCCTACTCTCCCAGTCCTGTGGGCAAGGAATCTCTCAAACATGGGGTACTGTCTCCTTAGGAGATCACCTCACCTCTCTCCAAACAGGAGCACCCAAGTGTCAGATGATGGGGGCATGGAATTTGGCCAGATCTTGCTTTTTACACATCTATACACCTGCACAAGAACACAATCTGCAGGTCTCCAGATCTGGACACAGGATTGGAGACTTCTTCGTACCCAAATCTTTTTGATGTGTTCAGACCCTGATCCAGG
The DNA here is from genome assembly GCA_029574335.1 of Rana kukunoris. Classification (NCBI taxonomy): domain Eukaryota; kingdom Metazoa; phylum Chordata; class Amphibia; order Anura; family Ranidae; genus Rana; species Rana kukunoris. Next base: position 561,637,276 of record CM056049.1, on the reverse strand, counting down.
ATAACAAAGCCCACAGAAAGCAGTAAAAACTGTTTTCTCCACTCATAGTCAATACTCTGGAGCCCTTCACTCTGTATATATGTGAACCAGTTTCACTCCGACATCGGTTTTCATAGTGGTAGGGCCTTGCTCTGTACATAGCAAGGATGAGCTCAGGCATGTTCGCAACTGTGCGTGCAGAGCCCACCAAGAAGTCGGCACTGCACAGCGCTAATCACAGGCAGCGAGGCATTTCCCGATCTGTGCAGCCGTTGATCAGGAAAATGTCTCACTGCTTGTGATAAGTGATGTGCAGTGCCGACTTCCTGGAGGGCTCACGTGCGGTTTGCGAACACGCCTGAGCTCATCTGTAATAGCAAGGATTTAAAAAACTTTGTTGCAGACATACTTGTTTCTACCCTAAAGGATAGACGTTTTTCTATCATATCTTTTTGCATACCGATTCTGAAGGCTTACCAAAAGAAATCAGATAGAAATCTAAGTTTAACCACTTGCCTACTAGGCACTTGAACCCCCTTCCTGCCCAGACCAATTTTCAGCGGTCATGCAACACTGTACCCAAATTCGATTTTTATATATTTTTGTAACACAAATAGAGCTTTCTTTTGGTGGTATTTAATCACTGCTGGGTTTTTATATTTTATAACAAACGGTTTCATAGTAAGTTATAAAATTTTGAAAACAGGGTAGTTTTTCTCCATTGAGGTGCGCTGATGAGGCGGTATTAATAGGGCGGTACTGATAGGTCGCACGGATAGGCATTGATTGGCAGCATTGGTAGGTGGCACTGGTAGGCAAAGATGAGGCATTCGCGGCTCTCTGTGTGAGGGACCAGATTTTTTTTCCCCCTCACGCTAACAGCATGAAGGAGAAAAAAATACTGATTACCAACTTCTGTTTACATCACATGATCAGCTGTCATTGGCTGACAGCTGATCACGTGGTAAGGGGCCAGGAACAGCCCCTTTATCTGATCTGCGACCAGCGGAGTCTCAGACCCGGTGATCACAGAGCGCGGCATGCGACTTCCCAGGGAAGTTCAGGCAGCCCATGCATAGGGCAGCATCTTTTAGCTATAGCGTGGCAGGCAAGTAGTTAAATAGCAATTCACCTGCTGACAGAGCAGTTTTTTTTATATTGAAATGCAGGCTTCTATACTTTATTTGTATATTTATGTGGGCAAGGGTTAAAACCTCTAAAGTTTTTAATACTGTGTCCTCAGAAGATATTTTCTCGCTCTTGCTGTATGGTTATGGGGATTGAAAGTAAAAGGGAATCTCTAATGGAAAATTAACCCCACTCCATAACAAAAAAATGTATTTGCTGGAGCTGTGTCTTTAATCATTTGTTGTTACCGACATAAGGCATGGCGCATGTTGATGGGCAAGGTGGAGGGGGCTCACTACACATGCATTAGCTGATCCTCCCTCCCGTGAATGAACCAAGAAGCAATCTGTGCTACGTCACTTCCTTTTTCAGAGAGGTCACTTCCCTGATGACCAGTAAGGCCCCTTTCACACCTGTGCGACTTTCTGTGACTTTGGACATCAGAGTCACATGACAAGTCATACCTCACGATTCCCAATGATAACCATTCATATTGGTCCAGCTTTGATGCGAGTTGAGGTCCATAGATCTCAAGTTTTCACAGATATGCTGCGAAATCGCTGCAAAATCACGGTCAAGTCATAAAGGGGCTTAAGGGTTTTTAAAGCATCACCTATGGGTAAGTTTGGTTACCACAGTTTTTTGTCATTTCACAAGTGCACACAATTTCAGGCTCGACATGTTGAGTACAATTTTATCTTTTATATGTCAGCTAAAGTGGATTTTTACAGAAAATATGTTCGATAAACTGTGCTAGTATTGTAAGACACAAAAAATTGCAAATCGCTACCATTTCTTTTCCAGGATCCCTTCCTACTTTCAGGAAATGTATGTTTAGGAGCTTTAACTTTAACTCTTCAGGCCTAAAATTCATATTTTACCACATGCAAAAGTGTCTCACTGGGCTCCTCATTAAGTCCATGACTATGATATCCTTGCACTTGAGTTCTCTGCTCCACCCACATGCTGCCGCTATCACATGAAATCACCACTTCCGCTGCTAGATTTTAAATATCTTTTATATTATGTAGAATCAACAAGCAGTGAGATTTCACCCAGAGAGGTCCTGCTCCATGTTGATGTACGACTGAGCCACAAACCCTGATGCAGTGGTTGTCAACCTTTCTAGTGCCATGACCCCTTGATAACATTTCCCAAGTTGTGGGGACCCCTAACATTAAAATAATTTTCTTAAGGTGGGTTGTCAGCACCCAAGGCAAGACAAATAATTTTCGCCCCTAGCGCTTACCGAGTCCCTTCCACTTGTACAGTATTAAAACCCCTTATGGTACATTTTAGGATGTACCACTCTCTCTTTGTTCTCCTTTCTTTCCCCTTTATCTCTCTCTCTATCCTAATTTCTTGTTTTTTCCCCCATCCCTCACTCTAGCCGCCTTTCTTGTTCTTTCTCACCCTTTTTCTTTATTTCTCCCCTTCTTTTCCTCTCCCTTCTATGTATTCTCTATTTGTATTCATTCTCTGAGGCGGCGTACAGACGATCGGACATATCCGATGAAAACGGTCCGCGGACCATTTTCATCGGATATGTCCGATCGGGAGTTTGATCCGATGGCGTGTACACACCATCGGATCAAATTCCCCCGCCGCCGGACGGCGCGGTGACGTTGACGCCGCCGCGTCACCGCCACGTCACCGCACCAGGAAGTAAAACACTTCCGCGCATGCGCCGAATCCATTCGGCAGCGGCGCGGCGGCGGTGGGGGCCGACATGTCTGCTGGTAAGTGTACTAACCAGCAGACATGTCGGGCGGACAGATTCCTCCGGATAGATTTCAAAGCTTGCTTTGAAATCTGTCGGGTGGAGAAATCTGTCCGCTAGCCCATACACACGAGCGGAGATGTCTGCTGAAACGGTCCATCGGACCGTTTTCAGCGGACATATCCCCTCGTGTGTACGCCGCCTTACTCCTTGGTGGGGGGGGGGGGGGGGTGGTATGAGTGGCAGTGCTGGCTGGGAATTCGTATGGGTGGCAGTGCTGATGGGGGGGGTGGGATCAGTGGCAGTGCTGATGGGGTGTGGGATCAGTGGCAATGCTGGGGAGAGTTCTGATCAGCAACTTAGGTGCTCTTGATCAAGGTCATCTGCTGATCTGAGAACTGTAGTGGGGACTTTTAATGTCAACTATAATCACAGGTAGTGTTATTCACTGTGTCTCTGGGTTCACTGTGTTTCCAACTTTGTGGTGTCTCGCAGCAGTGATACCTATGCCGAAATCAGGAGATAGGGTCTTCTTCAGCCCCTCTCACTTTACATTCCTTACCAGTCACCGCCACGTCACCGCACCAGGAAGTAAAACACTTCCGCGCATGCGCCGAATCCATTCGGCAGCGGCGCGGCGGCGGTGGGGGCCGACATGTCTGCTGGTAAGTGTACTAACCAGCAGACATGTCGGGCGGACAGATTCCTCCGGATAGATTTCAAAGCTTGCTTTGAAATCTGTCGGGTGGAGAAATCTGTCCGCTAGCCCATACACACGAGCGGAGATGTCTGCTGAAACGGTCCATCGGACCGTTTTCAGCGGACATATCCCCTCGTGTGTACGCCGCCTTACTCCTTGGTGGGGGGGGGGTGGTATGAGTGGCAGTGCTGGCTGGGAATTCGTATGGGTGGCAGTGCTGATGGGGGGGGTGGGATCAGTGGCAGTGCTGATGGGGTGTGGGATCAGTGGCAATGCTGGGGAGAGTTCTGATCAGCAACTTAGGTGCTCTTGATCAAGGTCATCTGCTGATCTGAGAACTGTAGTGGGGACTTTTAATGTCAACTATAATCACAGGTAGTGTTATTCACTGTGTCTCTGGGTTCACTGTGTTTCCAACTTTGTGGTGTCTCGCAGCAGTGATACCTATGCCGAAATCAGGAGATAGGGTCTTCTTCAGCCCCTCTCACTTTACATTCCTTACCAGTCAGCTGACCTCTAGTCTCTGCCCCCCCCCCAGCCATGCTGTGAACTGAATGACTGAAGAGGCTGAGTGGGCAGCCGTGGGTTCCAGGGACAGCCCTGATGGGCGGCCCAAAAAGGCTGGGAGGAGTGTGGGCTTCAGGAACAGCCCAGGATATAGTGACCCCTAGCAAATAGTCATTCGACCCCCAGGTTGAGAACCACTGCCCTGATGGAATTATCCCCACCACTGAAGCTTCAGAGATACTGTATATATGCAGGCCTTGGGTAATAAAAGTATTTCACTTTACCGAAAAACAAAAAGATTAATTCTGAATGGCTGCCATGTAAAACAGCAGTTTCCACATTGAGCTCTGCCTTACTTAAATGGGTCTATTTAGGTTTTTAGTAAGCAAACATAACAGCTACAGAGATGCAGTATGATAGGAGTAAATATCTAGGTGTATAGAAGGGATGGCCAGAGAGGCTTTTAACCACTGGGCACTTAAACCCCCTTCCTGACCAGACCAATTTTCAGCTTTCAATGCTCTCACAATTTGAATGACAATTACTCAGTCATACAACATTGTACCCATTTGAAATTTTTGTCCCTTTTTTTCACACAAATAGAGCTTTCTTTTGGTGGTATTTGATCACCTCTGGGTTTTTTATTTTTTGCGCTATAAAAGCAAAACGACTAAAATTCTGTAAAAAAAATATATATATATATTGTTTCTGTCATATTAGCGGGTTATTTCTCACACACAGCATATGCATACCACAAATTACACCCCAAAACACATTCTGCTATTCCTCCCGAGTATGGCGAAACCACATGTATGAGACTTTTACACAGCGTGGCCACATACAGAGGCCCAACATGCAGGGAACGCCATCAGGCGTTCTGGAGCACCCAGACCAATTCTGACATGGAACATGGAAACATCATCATTTATTTGCTAGAAATTTACATAGAACCCCAAAACATTATATATGCTTTTTTAGCTAAGACCCTAGAGAATACAATGGCGGCCGTTACAACTTTTTATCTTGCATGGTATTTTCACAGACATTTTTTGAACGCGTGTTTTAAAAAAAAACTGTTTTGTGCTTAAAAAATAAAATAAAAAAACAGTAAAGTTAGCCCAATTTTTTTTCATAATGTGAAAGATGAAGTTGCGCCGAGTAAATAGATACCCAACATGTCACACTTCAAAATTGCGCACACTCATGGAATGGCGCCAAACTTCGCTACTTAAAAATCCCCATAGGCGACGTTTTAATTACTTTTATTGGTTACATGTTTTTAGTTACGGAGGAGGTCTAGGGCCAAAATGATTGCTCTCGCTCTAACCTTCTCAGAGATACCTCACATGTGTAGCTTGAACACCGTTTTCATATGTGGGTGGGACTTGAGTATGTGTTCCCTTCTCCATGCGAGCACACGGGGACAGGGGTGCTTTAAAAAATGGGTATTGCAGAGTATTGGGGTATTGCAGAGTATCGCGCAGGGTATTGGGGTATTGCAGAGTATTTCACAGAGTATTGCGCAGGGTATTGCAGAGTATTGCGCAGGGTATTGCAGAGTATTGCGCAGGGTATTGCAGAGTATTGCGCAGGGTATTGCAGAGTATTGCAGAGTATTGGGCAGGGTATTGCAGAGTATTGGGCAGGGTATTGCAGAGTATTGGGCAGGGTATTGCAGAGTATTGCGCAGGGTACTGGGGTATTGCAGGGTACTGGGGTATTGCAGAGAACTGGGGTATTGCTGAGTACTGGGGTATTGCAGAGTACTGGGGTATTGCAGAGTATTGTGCAGGGTACTGGGGCATTGCAGAGTATTGTGCAAGGTACTGGGGTATTGCAGGGTACTGGGGTATTACAGAGTATTGTGCAGGGTACTGGGGTAATGCAGAGTACTGGGGCAGGGATGGCTGAGCTGGGATGGCTGGCTGGATCTGTGACTGCATTTGTCACAGATCCAGCCACAGCGCTGCTGCTGACACCCGCTCTCCCCCCCCTCTCCTCTCACACTGTACCGAACGGTACAGAGAGGAGAGGGAGGAACCGGCGTCATCAAATGACGCCGGTTTGTTTACAAGTGATCGTTCCGTCATTTGACGGCACAATCACGTGGTAAACGGCCACTATCAGCGGCAATTTACCGTGATCCGCCGGGTCTTCTAGACCCGGCGAGCACGGACACTTCCGCAATCGCGGAAATGCACAACGACGTCCCAGGGACATCGTCCCAAGATAGCTCCACCGCGCCGTAGCAGTAAAATGCCTATGCCGCGGTGGGAAAGTGGTTAATAAGGGAACTGTTTGGAAGGATAAGGGAGTTATGTACCTCTATCTCATCCACCTGCATTAGGGGCAGTTTGCCTGTTCGTTCGCCTGAAATAATCAATTGATGTGCTACAAATGACAGCTGTGCTTCAATACTATAGTAAAAAAAAAAATAATAATTGGTCTGGCTACAAAAATATAATATATTAATAAGATACAATATTCCAGCTCAGTAAACAGTTCTGCAACTCAATAGAAATCCAATTACTGCCAATTATTGAAAGTGAAGGAAAAAATATATGGGTGTTTTTTTTAGCAAATATTCTCCAATTCAGAGTGGCACCTACAGTGGATCATTACCAGAAAGTGAGGTACTATCAAAAGTCTCAATCGAACAGAGAAAGTAGAGACAACTCATGTATCATCTCTCAAGTCCATTTGTTTTGAGACTGTAACCGCAGTACTGCTTCTCATTTTACTGCTATCAGTTTAAGTGTACTGACACTTCCAGAACTGCAATGTATACCTATGGATTTAATAGACATTTGCAAGCCTAGGACAGAAGACTCTGAGTTTGGGAAGATAGGGATTTAGGATTTTTGTTTTTAAATCATTAACTCTTAAGTGGCTGCTTTAGAAGTTGAGCTAGATGGGACTTGAAGTGGTTGTACAGGCAGAAGGCCTTGCATTCTAGCATTATAATACAAGATGTATATAGCGACAACAGCTTGAACAGCGCTTTACAATATAAAAGCGTGCAGTAACAAAACAATTCAATACAAGGGGGTCCAGAGGGCCCTGCTCATAGGAGCTTACAATCTATTCTATGAATTAAGATAACAAAACCTTCTGTGTGTAACAGCCTCCCTAATACTTACACAAAGTCCATCCTTATCCAGCGATGTGCACGAGTGACTCCGGTCATCCAGGACTCTTCCACCTGATTGGTTGAGAAATAGCAGCAGGAGCCAATTGTGCCATTGCTATTAAAGTCAATCATGAGAGAGAGGGGCGGCGCCAAATTAAGCCCCCCTAGCAAGCTGCTTGCTGTGGGGGCACTCAACAGGTGGGAGGGGCCAGGAGCACCAGTGAGAAACCCAAGAATGAGAGAGAGGGGCTGCTCTGTGCAACACCATTTCACAGAGCAGGTGTTGGGCTACAATTAGATAGCAGATAACAGTTCAGATGTGTTGATTATGCAAAGAGTTCAAGAACACATACCATGAGCAGGTCTATAAGCAGAGCAGGTCAGCTGGAACTTGTAGTTCACCACTGCAGGTGAAGGTAGAGATTGGCTGGTGCTTGTGGCTCACTGCTGCAGATGTAACAAGAGGTTGGCTTGGCAGCCAAGTAGTAATGCCGAGGCTGACACTACAGTAGAATCAGGCAAAGCGTAGTCTAGACAAGCATATCATACACCGGTAGACCTGTGTCCAAATGGTACCAAATCAGAAGAGAGCAGAGCAGCGTCAAAGCTAGCTGGGTCATACACAATATATACAGAGCAGATATCAGCTGGGTCAAGCAAGAGCACACAAGGTAACAAAGCTATCACGAGCACTGGTGGTATGCGGATACAGGTGATTTGAAGGTGAGCTTGCCAATCACTGTTGTTTCCAAGGCAAAGGCTGCATCAGGCAAGTTTTGGTGGGTCTTGAAAGAGATCCTAGTACTGACAGCTCCCCTCCCCCTTTCTCAAGGGGTTGCTCCTGCACCCCCAGGCTTACTTGGATAACGACGATGGAACAACATTTTCAGTCGGTCAGCTTGAATATCACAAGCAGGGAACCAAGATTGACCCTTTGGGCCGAAAACCTTTCCCATGAACAAGATATTGTAAGAAATTTTGTACTCATCTAAAATATATGCCACATCATATTCCTGACTGTCCAAAACATCCACAGGTTCTGGTTCATTTACTATTTAGGTTAAAATGGACAGGCTTCAACAATCAAACATGATAGACATTTGAAATGCAAATAAATGGTGAAAGACACTGCCGCTGACCCAGAGCAGGAAGTGAAGCCGTCCACTGTGCACCACTGATCGTGTTCCATCCAGTCGGAAGCATAATCTCCAACTTTGTTCCCGGAGTACAGACAGGACTGCGGACACCCGTCCACAACAGCGACGCTGGACGCACCTTCTTCTCTTTGCTCCTGGAATTCGGAGCGGATTATCTTTACAATGCCTGTTTCCACTACAATCCTGTCAGTGCAATCATTTCAATTGTGTCTTATATATAAGTAATCACTGCACTTAGAGGGCGCTGTTCTCTCTCCCCTTCTACCATCAGTAACACACTACGCCGCCAGGGACTCAGATCCTGCAGTGCCAGATGTGTCCCCCTGCTTAAGCCAGTACATTTCCGGGCCCATCCGAGGTTTGCTAGAGAGCATTTGGATGATCCAGAAGAGGATTGGGAGAATGTCATATGGTCAGATGAAACCAAAGTAGAACTCATCGTGTTGGGAGGAGAGAGAATGCCGAGTTGCAACCAAAGAACACCATACCTACTGTGAAGCATGAGGGTGGCAACATCATGCTTTGGGGCTGTTTCTCTGCCAAGGGAACAGGAAGAATGATCCGTGTACATGAAAGAATGAATAGGGCCATGTATCGTGAGATTTTGAGTGCAAACCTCCTCTCATTAGCAAGGGCATTAAAGATGAAATGGCTGGGTCTTTCAGCATGACAATGATCCCAAACACACCGACCGGGCAACAAAGGAGTGGCTTCGTAAGAAGCATTTTAAGGTCCTGGAGTGGCCTAGCCAGTCTCCAGATCTCAACCTCATAGAAAACCTTTGGAGGAAGTTGAAAGTCTGTGTTGCCCAGCGACAACCCCAAAACATTACTGCTCCAAAAGAGATCTGCATGGAGGAATGAGCCAACATACCAGTAACAGTGTGTGACAACCTTTTGAAGACTTACAGAAAATGTTTGACCTCTGTTCTATATCCTTTGTTGACAATGACAAAGTATTGGGATGAACTTTTGATATTGACCAAATACTTATTTTCCACCATAATTTGCAAAAAAAAATCTTTCCAAATCAGACAATGCGATTGTCTGGATTTGTTTCCACATTTTGTCCCTCATAGTTGAGGTATACCTATGATGACAATTACAGGCCTCTCATCTTTTTAGGTGTAAGAACTTGCACAATTCGTGGCTGACTAAATACTTTTTTGCCCCACTGTAAATGGGTCAAGGAACAGGTAGGTATCGGAAGAGGACATAGGAGACCGGAGGGCTTAGTGGTCGCTTCTGGCACAAACTTCACAGGCCTGGACGAAGGCTAACACATCCTGCCTATTCGATGGCCACCAGATGTTGCGAGAGAATATCAAAAGTCTGTTGAAATCCCAGATGTGCTGCAGGTTTCGAGGCATGTACCTGCTGCAATACCTGCAAACGAAGAGCCAGGGGCACAAAAAAATACCAGAGGGAGTGAAGGGCGGGCCTCAGTCTGTGCAGACAAGGCCTCAGAGATGTCAGTATTGGTAAAAGGCAAAATCCTACCCCCAGGGATAATGGGTTGTGGAGGAAGCGGAGGAGGAGACTGATAAAACAGTTTCAAGACAAGGTGTCAGCCTTAATGTTTGTAGGCCCTGGCTTTACGCAAGTTCAGTCTTAGCATCTGTTATGTATTCAAAGTTTTTGTGGTCAGTCAGAACTATGAATGGATAGCGAGCTTCCTCCAGCCAGTGTCTCCAATTCCTCCAAAGCTAGCTTTATGGCTAGAAGTTATGTTGCCTATATCATAATTCTGCTTTGCTGGAGAATATTTACGGGACAAGAAGGCACAGGGGTGGATGGCAGCATTTACAGAATCCAGAATCCTTTTGTGACAAAAGCACCCCCACCCCAGAGTCCCATGTCACGCCGGCGTGTATTCCTGGGAATATTTGCCAAATGCTACAGAAGCGAGCAAAGCAGGGTCAAAACAAGTCGGGTCATACATGATATATACAGAGCAGATATCAGCTAGGTCAAACAGGAGCACACAAGATAACAATGCTATCAAGAGCACTGGTGGTATGCTAATACAGGTGATTTAAGCTGGCTATTAACTGTTTCCCAGGCAAAAGCTGTCAGGTGAGTTTTTTCTGGGTCTTAAAGTGATCCTAGTACTAACAGCAGGTAAGAATAACATATAGCCAAGAAGTATCTCTGTGCTGGTCAAAAAAGGGGTTAGGACTGCCACAACTCAAATCCAGGAAAGGGAATTAAAAACAAACAAAAAATAATGATGCATTGTTCCTTTAACAAAATAATGTGACCTAATGCTACATGGTCAGGTGAAGTGATTGCAATTAACCATATATTTTGACTTGGGTAACAAATTCAATTGCAAATACATATGGGCATGAACACTCTCCTTCAAATCAAGAAAGAAAAAAGTGCACAGATAGAAATTAAGACAAATATGTGTAAATGAATAAAAAGGTGAAAAATTTCAGTGAAAAATTGTCCATATGTAAAATCCACATAATATATCATATATGCACATATCAATTTGCTTTTCTGTTTTGTAGATAAGAACAACATTTAATGCTGGGTTATGCTATGTTGGCATTCCTTTTCATTTTGCCATGAGTATATCAGGATACTGTGAGAAAGACTGAGGACACACCTATTGAAGGAGCGGGGATATCTGACTGAGTTGCACAGAGACCCTGGTTGGGGTGAAAGCCATCCGTGAATATTGATCTCTTCTTGGGATCTATTCTTCTGGTAAGTGGCAGCTATTTTAGAGGTGGAGGATCCCTTTTCCATCCAATACATAGCACTGTTCTTGAGTGTCTCTGCGTTTGATGTCACCGATTCTTGTATAGAGGACTTTTGAATTCAAACACATTGATCTTCTTCTGAAGAATTACAAGATATTAAGCGCTCAATTTTTTTTATATCTGATTGTGATTTCCTTTTAAACGGACTATTCACCTATATTGATTATATAATAACATTGACTATTTTGTATTCATCATTTCAAATGTATGGGCTATATGGATGCCATTGATTGATTTCAACAGCACTGTCTTTTTAGGTCCAATTTTCTTTGCGCAGCTTATTTTAATAATAATACCGTATTTGCTGGCGTATAATACGACTTTTTATACTTAAATATTTGGCTCAAAATCTGTTGCTGTCCCAGGTGGAGTAGAAATTGTTATCACTCCGCCTGGGACAAGAGCTGGCGCTATACAGGAAGCATCAGCTTATGTGGCTCTGCTCCCTCCACAGCCATGATCCCTTTAGTGCTGGCTCCATTCAGAACACTGGTGCTCTGGGATGGCGGTTCAGCAACCTGCGAACTGAGTTTGCAGATCCACCATTCTAGAGCAGGAGGTCGCAGGCCACAGCAGAGGGCTCCACGGGCCACATGTGGCCCAGCAGTTGGGCACCCCTGATGTATGATATAATGAAATGGAACTGGAGTAGCTATGAAAAACAATGACCAACATGGACAGTGTAAACTTTGCAGAGTTTTAAACTCATTGTCGATTCCACCCTAGATAAGGGAGTAGGCCAAATGCACTTTATGCTGGTAATATGGCTTGCAGACTGGAGTCACTCCACTCAGACACCTCCTTTTTTTTTTATGTCATTAACCACTTAACCCCCAGACCATATTGCTGCCCAATGACCAGAGCACTTTTTGTGATTCGGCACTGCGTCGCTTTAACTGACAATTGCGCGGTCGTGCCACGTGGCTCCCAAACAAAATTGGCGTCCTTTTTTCCCCACAAATAGAGCTTTATTTTGGTGGTATTTGATCATCTCTGCAGTTTTTATTTTTTGCGCTATAAACAAAAATAGAGCGACAATTTTGAAAAAAATGCAATATTTTTTACTTTTTGCTGTAATAAATATCCCCCAAAAATATATATACATTTTTTTTTTCCCCTCAGTTTAGGCCGATACGTATTCTTTTACATATTTTTCGTAAAAAAAATCTTAATAAGCGTTTATTGATTGGTTTGCGCAAAAGTTAAAGCGTTTACAATATAGTCGGTAGTTTTATGGCATTTTTATTAATATTTTTTTTTTACTAGTAATGGCAGCGATCAGCATTTTTTTTCAGTACTGCGACATTAACACTAGGGGGCAGGGAAGGGGTTAAGTGTGTTACTGGGTGTGTTCTAACTGTATGGGGGGGTGGCATCACTAGGGGAAATCACTGATCTTCTGTTCATACATTGTATGAACAGAAGATCAGCGTTTCCCCCGCTGACAGGACCGGGAGCTTTGTGTTTACACACAAAGCTCCCGGTCCCCGCTCTGTAACGAGCGATCACGTGTGCCCGGCGGCGATCGTGCCCGCCGAGCACGCACGACTCGGGGGCGAGCGTGTGGCACGCGACGGCCGCTGTTGGCGCGCACGCGCCCCCTAGTGGCCGCTTTAGAGCGGACGTATAGCTACAGGCTTTCGCCAATGCAGAGCCGACTTCCCGCAGTAATATGACGGCAGGCAGTCGGCAAGCAGTTAAAAATTATAGTGTGTGGGCTTCAGAGCAGTTTTCAAGTGCTCTATTTTTTCACAACGTTTTAAACGTTGTAATTTTCGGGTCGTAAAAAATGGTCGTGTGTGGGCTTTAACGATGTGAAAAATCCGTGCATGCTCAGAAGCAAGTTATGAGACGGGAGCGCTCTTTATGGTAAAACTACCGTTCATAATGGAGTAAGCACATTCATCACGCTGTAACAGACAGAAAAGCACGAATCATCTTTTACTAGCACAAAATCAGCTAAAGCAGCCCAAAGGGTGGCGTGATCTGAATGGAACTTCCCCTTTATAATGTCGTCGTACGTGTTGTACGTCACCACGCTTTGCTAGAGCATTTTTTTTTCACGATGGTGTGTAGGCAAGACCGTTTTAATGATCAAGTTGGAAAAAAACTTTGTTTTTTCTACAGCCTGAAAAACATTGTTTTTTTACAACCCGAAAAATAATTGTGTATACGCGGCATAAGGCTTAATGTAAACAAGACGTTTTAAAACATCTCCTGAATGATTCAACTTGACAGATAGTAACCTATGTTTCAAAACATCAGTTTTGTTGCGGTTACATGCTTTTTTTTTGCAAATACTCAAAAATCTATCTACATTAAAAACGCCTGTAAACGAAAAACAGCTAAATAGGAGTTTGCACGTTTACAAGCATACAGGAATTTGGTGTTTCAAAATGCTTCTAAACTCAACTGCCTAGAAACTACTATTAACGACCCTGTGTACATGTACTGATAAGAGAACAGAGGAGAATAACTGAAAAAAAAAAAAAAAAACGCCCAACTGCTCCTAAACGTCCGTTTACCAGCAGCAGTGTACATGAAGACTGATGAGGAGAGCTGCAGGCAGTGTTGCTAACCCCTGCCATATTTTTACGGGCAGCTTGTAAAAACAGGGCACTTTCTCCTGCCCGCATTCGCCCGTAGCAGGAGTAGAGTGCCAGAAAAAAAATGTCTGCCACCAGCTCGGGTCAGAGATGTACATGCGTAAATTCCAGAAATCCCCAAGATGATCCGATCATTAGTTCACCCTGCATTCAATCATCGTCGGCAGTCTGACAGAGGCTGTGTGCGTGCAGAGTCGGTGCGCCAATTTCGTTACCACGAGGCGAGCCGCCTGCTATGATGTTATGGCACATTTCCCGCAAAACACCACCACCGGCCTATAAAACACCAGGAGATGAGTGGGCGGATCGAGCAGCTTCATGGAGTGGCCAATGCAGTGGGCTGGCATTTGTGGGATGGGAGAGGGAGACTCAGACGGACACACACCAGGCCCTGACCAGCAGTGCAAAGCACACCCTGGTGAGTGCATAAGGTCGGACAACTCAAAGACAGAGTAAGTGACTAAGATACAGTCAGACAGGCTAGCAATCTGAGGAGGCAGGTGTGATGGTGGGAATTGGGAAATTATGAAATAAAAAAAATATGGTGACTAGGCACTCTGACCAGCTCAGGTAGGCAACAGGCCAGACACACTGGCAGTGGCACTGTGACAATCAGAGGCAGAGCTCAGGATTGGACAGAGCTCCCCCTGGCCCCTTCTACTGTGGGGGGAGGGTGAAGGAAGGTGGCAGAGGGGGACACTACTGTGTGGGGCAGTGTTGCCAAGCGCCCAATAATTTACGGCCAGCCCATAAATTGCAGCCTCTAACCATCTCTTGTATCATGTCCGCATCCTCTAACCATCTCCTGTATCATGTCAGTAGCCTCTAACCACCTCCTGTATCATGTCCGCAATTTCTGACCATCTCCTCTTATTGTTTACTGAATATTTTTGTTAAGCGTTAAATCACCTAAGTATCAAAATGCTACTCTGCGACGGGACCAGGTGCCATTCGCCGTACATACAATAACAACAATAAAATCACAGACAACAAAGCCGTTAAAACAGAAAAACAAACAATAAAATAAAAAAAAAGCAGTAAAAGAGCCCCGAGAAGAAAAAGAACCCCTCTTACCCCGTCAGTTTCCACCCCCTGTCGTACAGCCATCTACCCAGCCTCAGTCCACGAAAGGCTTTATATTATATATACACACACACACAATGCATTCACCGATGGAACAATTTTCAGGCCAGCTCCGCCCTCCGCTCCTGCTTTCTGCCTCTCAGCAGCCACCACATGTTCTAGTTTGGAGAGGCAGCGCCAGGCACGCAGGGCATATGCCCCAGATTTGCTGCAGTGTGCCCCGCGTCATAACCACCCACATTTTTTTGTTCCAGTCCGAGGCACCTTCCTTCCCCATCTGTTGGGACTGTAGCATAAAGTTCTGATAAACTCCTCCTCGGCCCTGTGATACAGTCCCGACAGTCTGAGCTGTCAGCGGCACTGTGCGGAAGAAAAAAAGCACAGAAATACCAAACAGCACGGTGGCAGCTGCATTCTATATTTCCAAGAAGTTAGAGAGCTGGGGGGGGCACTAGTGAGAGAGCTGGGGGGGGGGGGGCACTAGTGAGAGAGCTGGGGGGGGCACTAGTGAGAGAGCTGGGGGGGGCACTAGTGAGAGAGCTGGGGGGGCACTAGTGAGAGCTGGGGGGGGCACTAGTGAGAGAGCTGGGGGGGGGCACTAGTGAGAGAGCTGGGGGGGGCACTAGTGAGAGAGCTGGGGGGGGGAGAGCTGGGGGGGGCACTAGTGAGAGAGCTGGGGGGGGCACTAGTGAGAGAGCTGGGGGGGGGCACTGGGGGGGGCACTAGTGAGAGAGCTGGGGAGGGCACTAGTGAGAGAGCTGGGGAGGGCACTAGTGAGAGAGCTGGGGAGGGCACTAGTGAGAGCTGGGGAGCTGGGGAGGGGGAGGGCACTAGTGAGAGAGCTGGGGAGGGCACTAGTGAGAGAGCTGGGGAGGGCACTAGTGAGAGAGCTGGGGAGGGCACTAGTGAGAGAGCTGGGGAGGGCACTAGTGAGAGAGCTGGGGAGGGCACTAGTGAGAGAGCTGGGGAGGGCACTAGTGAGAGAGCTGGGGAGGGCACTAGTGAGAGAGCTGGGGAGGGCACTAGTGAGAGAGCTGGGGAGGGCACTAGTGAGAGCTGGGAGGGCAGTAGTGAGAGAGCTGGGAGGGCAGTAGTGAGAGAGCTGGGAGGGCAGTAGTGAGAGAGCTGGGAGGGCAGTAGTGAGAGAGCTGGGAGGGCAGTAGTGAGAGAGCTGGGAGGGCAGTAGTAAGAGAGCTGGCGGGCAGTAGTAAGAGAGTAGGGGGGCAGTAGTGAGAGAGTTAGGAGGGCATTAGTGAGAGAGATGGGGGTCGCATTGGTGAGAGAGATGGGGGTCGCATTGGTGAGAGAGTTTGGGGGGCATTAGTATAAAAGCTGGGGGTAGCAATGGTAAGAGAGCTGGGGGTAGAATTGGTGAGAGTTTGGGGGGCATTAGTGGAAAAGCTGGGGGTAGCATTTGTAAGAGAGCTGGGGTCATTAGTGAGAGCTGGGGGGAGCTTTTTTGAGAGAGCTGGGAGGCATTTGTGAGAGATGTGGAGGGCATTTTTGAGAGGTGAGAGAGCTGTGGGGGTTATTTGTGAGAGCTGAGGGGGCATTTGTGAGAAATTAAAGAGGTGGGGGCATTTGTGGAAGGTGAGAGCTGGGGGGCAGTTGTGAGAGCCTGGGGGGCATTTGTGAGAGAGTTGGAGGGGGGCATTTGTGAGCGGCAATTGAGCTGGGGACATTTGTGAGAGCTGGGGGGGCTTTTTTGAGAGAGCTGGGACGCATTTGTGAGAGATGGGGAGGGCATTTTTGAGAGGCAAGAGAGCTGGGGGGGTTATTTGTGAGAGCTGAGGGGGCATGTGTGAGAAATTAAAGAGGTGGGGGCATTTGTGGAAGGTGAGAGCTGGGGGGCATTTGTGAGAGCTGGGGGGAGCATTTATGAGAGGTAAGAGAGCTGGGGGCATAATTTGCAATCAAGGCATACCTGTGTATGATCTGGAAAAAAAATGATAATTTACAAGGATGGCGAGAAATTAAGGCCTGGCGAGTAGCTCAACTTTGAGCCCTGAACTAGACCATATTCCCATATCCTTTCAAATTTCTTTGGGCAGCCTCTATTAAAATATGTATCTCTATATAGTGGTAGACTGCTATTTACTAAGGACTTCCAAAAGATCACAGGAACTTACCCTAAAAAAATTGGCCTTGTAAAGCATGTGAGAGTTGCATGTATCAAAATAAATTATTCTCAGTAATGCTAAAATCTTCAAACATTTTTCTGTGTGTATCACCTGACCTACTATTTTTACGTTTAACTTTAAATTCAGACTGTTTTAGACAATTTCTGTGTCTTTTTAAAAACGTGATTATTACAGTAATAATACTAAAAAAAAAAAAAAATTGTCTGCAGCATATATCTGAAATGCTGGATTGTCATTCAGGGACTGAATCTATAGGAATTGGCTTGTAGCAACCAGACAGAAAAAAAAAAAAAACTTACTCAGAGCTGGCCCACTCCGAAAGATCACTGGTGTCTGTAATAAGATGGTTTTCATCAAAACCAGGATCACTGCACATGGCTGTAGGAGTGAGAGACTGAGGTGAAAGGGAATCGGTACTACCCGTAGGAGTATCTTCTTTAGGAGAGTTGTTATCTGTTAAATGAAACAATTGATGAAAAAGGCTGTTAAAAACAATTAACATCACAAAAATATTACAAAATATAACCTAGGAAACGCACTCTAGAGTAGGCACAGAATAACCATTACCATGGGTGCAGAAAACACAAAATCTTACAGAAAATATTTTTTACAAAGGAAACATGTCTGGAGAAAAACACAGGAGGTCACCAATGCTGAGCTGGTACTCTTGCCTCAATAGTTTGGTTAGTATGTATGCAGATAAGAAATGTTGATTTTCTGATCAGCATAACATACTTCAGGTTAGTGACCAAAGTTAGTGAATCAGCCAGCCGATAACTGAGGTTTCAATTTTCAGTCTGCATAAACCACCCATTAGTGACCCTCACCCAATCTCTACACTGCTTTCTAAGTAATGCAAAATAAGAGGAAACAAGAATTCATGAGACAAGATATGCAATAAGCAAGTGATTCAGGCTTCTAGTATTCACTTAAAACAAAACAATATACTTTTAGCATATATTTAACACCAATGGGTCTATTTATAAAACAAATGTCACACATTTTCACTGAGGTATTTTAGAAAACTATACCGCATTTTGGCCACTAGCGGTAGCAGGCGATCTTTGGAATTAATCTATTAGAGAAATTACAGTCAAAATGTGTTCAGTCGCAAATTTATGCTTTCTAGCTGCATTTTCAATGCTTTTTAAAACAGGGTTTTTGGTGCAATTTTCTTTTTAACTGACTAAAATGCAGCAAACAAGATTTTTTAACACCACAACAGACCAGTGTAAAGACATATGTAGAATTTAGAGGGATGCATTTTTCCTCAAGCTTTTCTTTCACTAAAGCTGCCGCCGATAAAAGGCCAACACATTCATATTCACGATATTAAAAAGTCGAATACAATACAATTATGTATAAAAAAAATTCAGCCAAGTGCATCCTGAATTTTTGGTACATACATTTCCATTTTGTGCACCTCTATTTTCAAATAAGCCCATCATGTTAAGTGATTAAAAGGCTTTTCGCTACTGACTTACTGTATATACTCAAGTATAAGCCGAGTTTTTAGCTCTGTTTTTTTTAGGGCTGAAAATACCTTCCTCTGCTTATACTTGAGTCAGTGTACCTAAAATTATTGAGAGGCTGCGGGCGTCCATCGTTTAAAACTCGGTCTCCTCTTGGTCCCTTCTGTGATAGGCGGAACTGTGTCTGGGAAAACTCCTATCACAAATGTTCTCTTATCCTTGGGTTTCCCAGCAGACACCGTGTTCAGTGTTCCGCCAATCCCGGACGCCTTTTCATCCTTGGACAAGAGGACGTCTGTGATTGGCGGAACACTGAACATAGGGTCTGCTGGGAAACAGAGTCCGCGGATGAGAGAACATCCGTGATAGGCAGAACTGTGTCTGGTGAGAAATGAATGCCCGCAGCCTGGGCACAGTGAGGTTGGCACAGTGAGGCATGCAAATGGGCATTGACACTCTTCCGCTTACAGTAGCTGCTGCATTCTCACCCTAGGCTTATACATACATTTTCCCAGTTTTTGTGGTAAAATTAGGTACCTCGGCTTATACTCGGGTAAGTAAAAAATAAATAAAATGATTAGTAAAAAAGGTACCTTAATTTACATATACCCCAAATAACCCTGCAGTACCACACTAATAATAATGTGGCTAAGGCTTCCATTAAATGATAAATCAATGTACAAAGCATATTTAGCTTAACTGATCAATGTGCACTACATAACTTTTACACTGGTGGTTGTGGGAGTAAAAACAATGCACACATATTCATAGTGTGTAAGCGTCTACATAAAAGACATATGCATACACTAAATAAATGTATGCATACACTAAATACTGATAAATTTATGCATACACTAAATACTGTACTTAAAAAGATGGCAACTGAAATTCCTTTTTATTGCATACATGAAGACCAAGTAAAACAAACATGCTGGAATCAACACAAAGAGTTATTCAGAAGGACTTGAGCAACTTAAAATTTCTAAATAATAAGGGCAGCCAAACATTTTTTAGAATGAGGTCAGCTAGTGAAAACAATCCATTTTCTGCAACAGAGGGAAAAAGTCAGTTTGTGCCAGGGCTTCATTAATCATAGTGAAAACTTCCAAATGATACAGAAGCGAAAGTAGAACATTTAAACAATACAAAACCTTCAAGCGAGCCAATTTACAGGTGCTTAAATATTGGTGTAAAAAATAAAACAAAACAATTAACATTGCTAGAACACATTTCAATAATTAGACTAATTACATATGTACACTAAGCAAAGCTTAAAAAAAAAACACAAAAAAAAAAAAAAAAAACATGTTTGCTTCAGTTAGGTCAATTTATTTTTCTTTTAGGCTTCAGTTTGTATATGTTTTTGGGAACAAAACAGTCATAAAAGGCTACCAACGCTTTGCAAGTGCCTGCACCCCAGGGCAGGGACACCTAACCCAGTTAACAAGTTTGCCTACGTAAGAGGTGAAACCTGTCTAATTTACTACAATGGCCAACAGTAATCTTCATACTTGGCATATTTCTACCTTAGTTTGGCATGCAATAATGACTCACAGTTATAAATAAATTCCTCCCAAACTTGTCTTCCAACTCACATTTGGCAGTTTCTACTTTTATACTGAGTACAATTTACAGTCTACCGTGTACTACATCACCAAACATCAGTAATGACAAAATGGCAACATGGACAGTTAAATAGCAAATTAAATGTAATGGTGAAAAATGGGACAGCTCCATATTAAATTAAATTTAAATTATCCATATTAAATTGAATATGGTGTGGATGTTGGGTCCATACACAGAACATCCTAAGCATTAGTCACATACAAACACAGAAAGTAGGTTTCCTACACAAAAACTTCATATTTCGAAAATGATACGTGTCTGACATCCATCCACACAGAGAAAATAGTGGACTTGGAGTTTGTCCAAACTAGAAGTTAGGGTTTAAAATGTAGTTATTTATTTCAGGTATTTATATAGCACCAACATATTGTACATTGCCATCGCCTGTCCCTGCCCTCAAGGTGCTTACAATCCAAGGTCCCTAAACTCACATGCATACACACCGCACTATGATGCACACACTCAAAACTAAACCAGCCCAATGCCTCCCACTGTGCCATTACGTTCTGCTGGCGGGGGAGTGGGGACAGCCTGCCCTTACATGGATCCAATCTCAGCCACTCCCTGCTGAACCAGCTGAATTTTCGAACTATGTATGGTCAGCTTAACATCAGATGCAATAAAAGTGGGCAGACACAGGGTCTACACTTGGTCCTCCTCCGAAGAGAAATTACCCTGGCCCTGATCCCCCCCCAAGACGCAAAACTCCTGATGGGTACAGGGATACTTGTCGACCACGTCAACCCCATTCCAGAGGCAAGGTTCACCCAGGTACTAAATGGGGCTTCCACTGAAGGGAGACCCCAAGGGAGGGGGAGAACCTAAACATAATGCCCATGTGCCCTCCCACTCAAGGCAGGTCCAAGGATTTACACCCTACTAGTGGGAGGCGAGTTTGGCTGTGCAGTGCTGTGCAAAAGGGATAGGTGCTTATAGAGCAGTGATCACATACCTTGCTACCCCAGATGTTTTGGAACTACATTTTCCCATGACGCTAATGCACTCTGCAGTGTAGTTAAGCATCATGGAAAATGTAGTTCCAAAACATCTAGAGTTCGCAAATGACTGTTATAGAGCAATACAATGGCTGGCCTTCTGACCGGTATAATTCCTCCAGTCCCAGCCAAAAAGCCTGACCCAGCCGGCAGCTGTGAAAAACGCATAATGAGGACAATTTAGACAGGATCCAGTTAGTAGAACTTCAGTGAACTTTAAATAGTTTGTTTCGACCAAGATAGTGCAAATTAACCATTTACTTTCCTAACAGATGAATGAATGAAAAAACTTATATAGCGCGGCACATGCACACTAAATCGCCTCTGGGCGCTTGTTGTTCCTGTCTCCTTTGATATCAAAAGAGATGAGTCTTGATCTTTCTCCTGAATGCTAAATGATTCTCATCCAACCAAATGCTGGTTGGTAAAGCGTTCCATAGTCTGGGACCTTGGACCACGAATCTTCTTTCTCCTTTGGACTTGTAGTTGGCTTTCGGTATCTGGAGTAAATTTTGGTGGCTCGCAGAATGCGATTGGGATTATGAGCTTTTATTTTTTCACATAGATAATGGGGAGCATTCCCATAGATACATCTATGCGTTGGAGTGCTTTAAAAGCAATTCTGTCTGTTACTGGCAACCAATGAAGGGTTCTCAGTGAAAGTGAGATTGATTCCCAGGGTTTTTTCCCAGTCACGAGTCTGGCGGCCGTGTTCTGAACGACCTGCAGACGAGCGATTTGGTACTTCGGGAGTCCGAGGTAAAGGGCATTTGCATAGTCCAGTCTGGAGTTTACAATTGCTCCCACCACGACCGCTATGTCTTCTTTGGGAATAAAAGGAGTGAGTCGGCGTAGTAGGCGCAGCAGATGGTGAGATCCGCTGACTACTGACCCTATTTGTGCGTCCATTGTCATGTAGGAGTCGAAGATGACCCCGAGACTTTTGACTTTGGCGCTAGGGGTGATGATTTTGCCCAGAATGGGCGGGGGTATCCAAGTTGTTGCAGGTTGATTCATACGCTTGGCGTGAAACAGGAGAAGTTCTGTTTTCGCTCCGTTAAGTTTAAGATAACTCTTTGTCATCCAGTTCTCTATCAAAGAGAGGCATGTCTCTAGATTGAGGTGATGATCCTTTTTGTTGCAAATGCGGAAATACAGTTGCGTGTCATCTGCATATGAGTGGTTAAGCAGTTTTTGGCGGCTGCCGATTAAGCAAATCTGATAGCTGTAAACTATATGTAGCCGCAGCTACAGTGCTGTGTTCTGGCAACAGTATCGCCACTTCCCATTCCCCAGTGCTGCTCAGTCAATGACAGGGATTGTATTCTATGAATGAATAAAAGGCTTCTTTTGATTGGTGTAGATTGTGATGTCATCCGCCTGCCTTTCTGCCTCAGAGGAAGCTTTGTATTTATTCATAGAATACAGAGCTCCCTGTGAATGGCTGAGCGACGCTCAGTCTGGCTCAATTTTGTTCCCGCTGCTGGATAGGAAGTCCCTGTATTGCTGCCAGAATACACTGTGCTGAGGCTACATACAGCGACCACAACCACTGCATCGGTTAGTGAAGTAAAGCATTTGTTTGGACCTGCCTGGTTCACAAAAACCTGGGGATAAGCTTCAAAAGGGAATGCATAGTATTTTTTATTTACATGTTCCAAAAAAAAAAAAGAAGGAATATTGCATATGAATGCGTCACATTTTATATTCTAGCAAGAAGGTGGAGCTTTAGGCTTTTTTCTACTCCTTTAACTACCGGGCTAATTTTAACTGCTTGGCTGAAAAGACTGTAGTTTACATATACAGACAGTCCCCAGGTTACAAACAAGATAGGGTCTGTAGGTGTGTTCTTAACCACTTCAGCTCTCACACCCATTTCCCCCTATGGAACAGGACATATTTTCACATTTCTGCTGTGTGTCTATTCATGAGGCTATACATTTGTAAATACTTATGATACAGAATTGATACACATCATTTTTGGGGGACAAACAGGGCTTTCTTGTGATCTTAAGGTCTTACAGGAACTTTATGAATTTATTTGCATTTTAAGGGAAAAACAAGTAAAAATACGAAAAAATAAAAACCTTTCAAGTTTGATCAACAATATTTTGAACACAAGTACTATACTGTGGGGAAAACATATTTTACTCTGCTGCTTGCTCTATTCACTGCAACCCTAACATTTCATTTTTGGTACAAAGCATGTTAACGTTATTTAAAAAAAAAAAAATTATAAAAAGGTTTCTTTTGAAACTGTCAAACAGGGCTTATACAAGGTGATTTATTGAAATGGGTTAAATTGTAAAATGAAGGTTAAAAAAAAAAAAAAAAAAGGGCATGTATAGGTTCCCCAAAATTCCCTGTGCACACAAAGCCTTATCTGTGTTAACTGCAGCCCTCTCATCTCACCTTTCCGTCCCTTTCGAAGGCTCTCGGGTGCCCCCCTGCCTCTGGGCGCATGTGGTATTGCATGTCAATGCGGAACAAATAATTTTTGTTTCCATGGACAATGGGGAAACTCACATTGATATACGAGTACTTCGGATTATTAGCATTCTGCTGGAACGGATTATGCTTGTAATCCAAGGTTCCACTGTACATTGTAGCAAAGTGTCATTTCTTCAGTGTTGTCACATGAAAAGATATACATTTTATATTTACAAAAATTACTTTTGAAAGTGTGAAACGCGTCAGTTCCTGTATTCTGCCGTGGCTTGTATTTTTTGTATTATTACTTATTTTTTAATAAATGTATTGATTTTGAATGCGGCTGTCTGGAATTTCCTCTTCATCCAATTGCCTAAGCTTAGCCTGCACCTGCTGTTCCCATTTGGAGGAGAGCTACATATCCAGACACCCTTCCTAAAATGTATACGTTTAACAAACTTAAAAAAAAAATGTTTAATGCTTGGAGAGTTTTATACATGCACAGAGAGCTTGAAACATAGCTTAAACCATTTAAAAAAAAAAATGTTAAGCCCCGTACACACGGCCGATGTTCTCGGCAGAAACCAGCGAGAACCTCGCTGGGAGCCGCATTCTGCTGAGAACCTCGGCCGTGTATACGATCTCGGTGAGCCCCGCCCGTCGGGAAACCCATCGAGCAAATAGAGAACAGGTTCTCTGTTTGCTCGACGGCCCGTCGGGATGAATGGCTTGGTTGCCTTTCCCGACGGGCGGGTCGCCGATTCTGACGGCCGGCAGAGAACCTCGACGGGCGGAACGATGTGTTCCACCCATCGAGGTTCTCTGCCGTGTGTACGGGGCCTAACAGCGCAATAAGGAATAACTGCACTGCAATGTTTAACTACCTCTCGTACTGGGGCAACGTCATATGATGTTACCCCAATCTCACTGCTCTTGCTCGCCAATGATGAAACGACTCTTTACCAATGTGGTCAGCTGAGTCCAATCACAGCCTATTACATAAAAAACACAGAAGTGACGTTAATCAGCTCTCTTCACCTCTCGCTGACAGAGTGAGATGAGGAGAGCCAATCAGCGGCATCTCCTCTCAGAGGAGAAAGTATAGGTAATTAAGGCACTGATCATCAGTGCCCTAATGATCAGTGCAGCCCCAGCAGTGCCCACCAGTGATGCCAGTCAGTGCTGCTCATCAGTGCCACCCATCAATGCGACATATTAGTGGCTCATCAGCGCAGTAGGAAAAATGACTTATTTACATAATTTACCTACAAATAAAACCTTTTTTCCCTCCAAAATTTTCAGAGTGATTAAATAACAAACACCAAAAGAAAGCTCTATTTGTGGGAAGAAAATTATAAAATTTTATTTGGGTACAGCATTGCATGTCCGCCCAATTGTCAGAGTGTGACAGCGTTGAAAGCTGAAAGTTTGCCTGGGCAGGAAGAGGTGGGGGTGAAAGTGCCCAGCATTAACCACTTGATACCCGCCCACCGTCAAATGACGGCGGGCGGGTAACTGTATTGTCCTGACTGCACGTCATATGACGTGCAGTTATAGAAAGCTGCTAGGGGCACGCGGGCGTGCCGCCGGCGACGCGTGCGCGCACCCGTCGCATTACTGAGAACCCCCTGCGTGTGTCCGGCGGCCGCGATGGCCGCCGGGCACACGCGATTGCCGAGTAACTGAGCTGGGACGTGGAGCTCTGTGTGTAAACACAGAGCTCCACGTCCCCGTCAGGGAGAGAGGAGACCGATTGTGTCCCTTGTACATAGGGACACAATCGGTCACCTGACCAGTCACCCCCCCTCCCCCCACAGTTAGAACACAAACTAGAAGAAACATTTAACCCCTTTCCCCGCCCCCTGGTGGTTAACCCCTTCCCTGCCAGTTACATTTATACAGTTATCAATGCATATTTATAGCATTGTTCACTGTATAAATGTAAATGGTCCCAAAAATGTGTCAAAAGTGTCCGATGTGTCCGCTATAATGTCCCAGTCCCGAAAAAAAAAAAAAAAAAAAAATCGCAGATCCCCGCCATTCCTAGTAAAAAAAAAAAAAAATTTAAAAAAAAATCATAATTATGTCCCCTATTTTGTAGGCAATATAACTTTTGCGCAAACCAGTAACTATACGATTATTGCGATTTAATTTTTTACATTTTTTTACCAAAAATATGTAGAAGAATACGTATCGGCCTAAACTGAGATAAAAAATGTTTTTTTTTATTTTTAAAAGGGATATTTATTATAGCAAAAAGCCAAAAATATTGTGTCTCTTTTTTTGTTTATAGCGCAAAAAATAAAAACCGCACGGGCGATTAAATACCACCAAAAGAAAGCTCTATTTGTGGGGAAAAAAAGGACATCAATTTTTTTTGGGAGCCATATTGCACGACCGCGCAATTGTCAGTTAAAGCGACGCAGTGCCGGAAGCTAAAATTTTGTCTGGGCAGGAAGGGGGTATATGTGCCCAGTAGGTAAGTGGTTAAAGCGGTTAAAGAAGCATCAAATATCCATGCATGAGTTTTTGACTAAGTGACTATTAGTATATCTCAGTTATATCCAAGTATATATTTATTCCTGCAAGTTGACTGCAGACTCTACAAGCAGCCACGCACATCAACTATTGTGCAAGAAGGACTTGAGTAGCTAAAAGTTACTGTTCTTCTCATTAACTGGAAGTTTTTGGAGAAGGAAAAACAGCCTAAAAGTTTTCATCTAATCCCAAGTGCCACACTTTGATGATCTGAAATACTGATTGATATAGCCAACTGCGATTGACATTTACTAAATAATATGGCCATGTACACTCCATGTGCCATATACAACCTTTATAAATCAGAAAACTAGTGAGCGAGAAACTTGTCAAGTCGCTGTATTCTATATTAGAAAATAACTGGATGTGTTTATATCAAGCCATGAATTTCAGTCCCCAAACACTGGCTAGTCATTAATAGATGTAGGTCAGAGAGTACCTTTTAGCAATAGTCTATTTTATTGAAACACTTCCTGCACAAGCCTCTCCAGAGACTTCATGTGGATGATTTAATTTTACTAAGTTCTTTATTTCTTGAACTTGTAAATACAGTTCTAAACCAGAAATCTAATACCTGGCTGACATAATTCCAGAACAGCTGTGTAAAATGTGTTCAATCCAATCATATTTCACACAGAGCTGCCAGGTGGGGAAAAAAAAAAAAAAAACATGGCAAAGCTCAGGACAAGAGAAGCATACATAGCAAAACAGAGTAAAAATCGTAGCCATTAAAAAAAGTTTTAACCAATGAAAACTAAGATTTCTAATTTACCCCAACCCCTAAAACTATATGTATTGATAACCTCCAGAATAACGTTATGTATGCTTCATTGCAATGCTGAAATAATAGGCTGTCATGTGGATTTTATATCTCTCAAAGTCACTTGTTTGTTCTTGAATAAATCAAGAGCCTCCACCTTATATTTTTTTAAATATACTAATGCATTGTATTATGGGCTTAGAACTGAATTCCAACTAATCAAAAGGGAATTTATAGCTTATTAAATTACCGTACTATGTACACTTGTAAATTGTAAAAGATCAGGGGGACACTAGTAATCATTTCTTACTTTTTAATTCTCTTTACAGATTACACAGTTACATAGTAGGCTAGGTTGAAAAGAGACACAAGTGCAACCTATGTATGTGCTTTTATTTTGGTATTACATTGTATATCCCTGTATGTTATGGTTGCTCAGGTGCCTAATAATTTTTTGAAATTATCGATGCCTCCCGCTGAAACCACTGCCTGTGGAAGAGAATTCCACATCATTATCACCCTTACACTAAAGAACCCTCTACACAGTTTAAGGTTAAACTGTTTCTCTTCCAATTTCTAATGGCTAATGGCCCATACACATGATCCGAATATCGTACGACAGATCGTACGACTTTTTTCGCTTAATAGTCGCAAGTAAAATGAAATAGGTTATTAAAGTCACGAAAATTCTCGTACGACAGAAAAAAATAAATCGGAAGTGATGTCATGTGTTGTAATGTATTTGTATTGTATTGTCGGACGACAACTGTACTGACTAAACGAAAATCGTATGATCTGACATCGTACGAGGAAAATTTTCACGCTTGTCCGATCGAATAATATCGGATGAACGGTCGTGATCGACTCTCGAAAAGAAGTGTACACACGAACCGAAAATCGCACGATCGTTTTCGTCCGATATTCGGTTCGTGTGTACGGGCCATTAGTCTTTATAAATTCCCTTCCACGGAAAAGTTGTATCCCTATTGTGGGGTCACCAGTATGGTATTTGTACATTGAAATCATATCCCCTCTCAAGAGTCTTCTCCAGAGAGAATAAGTTCAGAGCTTGTAACCTTTCCTCATAACCAAGGTCCTCCATTCCCTTAATGAGCTTTGTTACCCTTCTATGGGTTCTCTCCAGTTCCAGCACATCCTTCCTGAGGACTGGTGCCCAGAACTGAGGAGTCTTGTAGAGTAGCAAAATTTGAATTTTATCGCTGGAGTTAATAAAATCCCATTTTTAATGCATGCCAATATTCTGTGTGTTTGCAGCAGCTTTGCAATGCATGCCACTGCTGAGCCTATCTTCCATTAGGACCCCCAGGTCCTTTGACATCCTAGATTCCCCCAAAGGTTCTCCCCTTAGTGAGTAGATTGCATTCATATTTTTGACACCCAATTTTTTTTTAGGTTTTTCGCAATGCTCCTAGAAATCTACGAGGTAGTAGCACTGCATGATTCTGTATATAATGAGAATCAAATTCTTTTTTGCTTAGGATACAGATCACGAGTCTCTCAATTCTCGGCACAACATCATCTTTCACATTATACAAAAAAATTGGGCTAACTTTACGGTTTAGTTTTTTTAATTAATCAAAGTGTATTTTTTCCCCAAGAAATACAGTGCCTGCCGCCGAGATTGTGTTTTTAGCACGCCAGCATCGCGCTGAATCTCGGCGACAGGCTGCCGATATCTCGCACTCGCTGGAATAGTAAAAGCACATTCCAGCGAGCGCGTCATAGAAGCGACGGGGATCCGACGCGGATTCCCGCCAATTCTACACGTGGGCGGAGTTATGAATCCTGAAGGAGAAATCCCCCGCCGGATTTAAAAAAAAAATCCGGCATGGGTTCCCCCCTCAGGAGCATAACGGGCCCTTAGGTCTGTTATGGGTTGCAAGGAGACCCCCCTACGCCGAAAAAACGGCGTGGGGGTTCCCCCACAATCCATACCAGACCACCAAAGCACGCCGGCCGGCCGGTCAGGAAGGGAGTGGGGGCGAGCGAGCGCCCCCCCCCCCTCCTGAGCCGTACCGGGCAGCATGCCCTCAACATGGGGGGGTCAGGTGCTCTGGGGTAGGGGGCGCACTGCGGCCCCCCACCCCAGAGCACCCTGTCCCCATGTTGATGAGGACAGGGCCCCTTCCCGACAACCCTGGCCGTTGGTTGTCGGGGTATGCGGGCGAGAGGCTTATCGGAATCTGGAAGCCCCCTTTAATAAGGGGGCCCCCAGATACCGGCCCCCCACCCTAAGTGAATGAGTATGGGGTACATTGTACCCCTACCCATTCACCTGCAAAACAAAAGTTTAAACACAAATAAACCACACAGTGTATTGAAATATTTTATTAGTTGGCCGCCGGGGGGGGTGTGTATGATCGCTTTTAGAAAAGCGCCCCCCTCCGGCGGGCTTCTGTGGGGGGTGGGTGCCGCCGTCTGGTTCTTTTCCGCCGCCGGGGGGGGCGCTTTGATAAAAGCGCCCACCACCCGGCGGGCTTCTTTCGACGTCTTCGGCGGCGGGGGGGGTCTTCTCCCGCTCTCCGGGGGTCTTCTTCTTCTTCAGGACTCGCCGCCGCTATCTTCGTGTGTTAGCTCAATTACTAGCGGCGGCGGTCCCCTCTTCTGCGACGTCGGCGTCTTCTTCTCCAGATGTTGACGCGACGCTTCCTCCCGCTGTTATGCCCGGCGCGCGGCTCGCAGCGAAATATATAGGCCTGTCTTGTGACGTCGCAGTCCCATCATGCTCCGGTAGGTAGCACGTGGTACCTACCGGAGCATGATGGGACTGCGACGTCACAAGACAGGCCGGGCATAACAGCGGGAGGAAGCGTCGCGTCAACATCTGGAGAAGAAGAAGAAGAAGAAGACGCCGACGTCGCAGAAGAGGGGACCGCCGCCGCTAGCAATTGAGCTAACACACGAACCCCCGGAGAGCGGAGAAGACCCCCGGAGAGCGGGAGAAGACCCCGGAGAGTGGGAGAAGACCCCCCCCGCCGCCGAAGACGTCGAAAGAAGCCCGCCGGGTGGTGGGCGCTTTTATCAAAGCGCCCCCCCCGGCGGCGGAAAAGAACCAGACGGCGCCACCCACCCCCCACAGAAGCCCGCCGGAGGGGGGCGCTTTTCTAAAAGCGATCATACACACCCCCCCCGGCGGCCAACTAATAAAATATTTCAATACACTGTGTGGTTTATTTGTGTTTAAACTTTTGTTTTGCAGGTGAATGGGTAGGGGTACAATGTACCCCATACTCATTCACTTAGGGTGGGGGGCCGGTATCTGGGGCCCCCTTATTAAAGGGGGCTTCCAGATTCCGATAAGCCTCTCGCCCGCATACCCCGACAACCAACGGCCAGGGTTGTCGGGAAGGGGCCCTGTCCTCATCAACATGGGGACAGGGTGCTCTGGGGTGGGGGGCCGCAGTGCGCCCCCTACCCCAGAGCACCTGACCCCCCCATGTTGAGGGCATGCTGCCCGTACGGCTCAGGAGGGGGGGGGCGCTCGCTCGCCCCCACTCCCTTCCTGACCGGCCGGCGTGCTTTGGATACGGGTCTGGTATGGATTGTGGGGGGACCCCCACGCCGTTTTTTCGGCGTAGGGGGGTCTCCTTGCAACCCATAACAGACCTAAGGGCCCGTTATGCTCCTGAGGGGGGAACCCATGCCGGATTTTTTTTTTTAATCCGGCGGGGGATTTCTCCTTCAGGATTCATAACTCCGCCCACGTGTAGAATTGGCGGGAATCCGCGTCGGATCCCCGTCGCTTCTATGACGCGCTCGCTCTCCAGCGCGGCAAGCCAGCTCGGCGCTGGCTCTCGCGATGGGGCTCGCAAGTGCTCAATCTCGCCGAGAAAGGGAGCGAGATTGACACAATATCCCAGTCACCTACTGTAGATTTTGAAATACCGCTATGCAAATACAGTGTGACATAAAATATTGCAACTACCACCATTTTATTCTGTAGGGCCCTGCTAAAATGATATATATAAAAAATATGTTTGGGAGTTCAAGTTAATTTCTAGCAAAAATACTGATTTTAACATGTAAGCAACAAGTGTCAGAAACAGGCTTTATCTTTAAGTGGTTAAACTGACCTCATTTGCAGACCAAAGTTCATCCCCTTAGGAACAAAATTATAAGTTTCTTTGGTTTTCTCAGCGCTGAGCAATGTTGTGATATTAAAAAACAAAAGCAGTTGGCAAAGTTCGACAGCTCTGAGCAGAGAACTGCTTGGCACTTCTTACATGAATCGTTGAAGTTGCTGGATTAAGATCGTGAGGTGGGGTTGAATCAAGATTTTTAACGAGTAATCGTTCAGATCTATGAGGTAGAGTTCACTTTACAAACTGTACAATAAACCCATAGATGGGTTAAAAAATGGATTT
Source organism: Rana kukunoris (assembly GCA_029574335.1). Taxonomy (NCBI): domain Eukaryota; kingdom Metazoa; phylum Chordata; class Amphibia; order Anura; family Ranidae; genus Rana; species Rana kukunoris. The sequence continues at coordinate 561,606,149 of CM056049.1, read as the reverse complement.
CTTTATCTGAACAAGGCCAATGGAATGGAGGAACCCCACTTACCCCAGCTGACGGGAATGTTATGGCAGTGGTAGTTCAAATACAATAGCACAGCAGGGGAGATCGCTGTATTAAAATTGGATTGTTAGTACAGTGGCTCCGACATGAGCGGTCAGTCATTTTTTTTGTTCAACGCAACGGAAATAAAAACTTCTACTGTGTACAAGGCTTAAAGCATTGACAAGGAATCCATCATTGTGTTAACCTTTTTTCTGAGTGTGCTAAAAAAAAAAAAAAGTACTTGGGGGGAGGGGGGGGGTGTTGGGCCTGAAGAAGTGCTGAGGTGCATTGTAATGTCCACTTTGTTCTGTTATCTTCACAGCACATACTGGCAGCAACCGAAAAACGTAATCTGCCGACGTGAACATGCCCCTAGGGTAGCCGTGGCAGATATTTTAACTTGCCATTTGTGACTAATCTACAGAATTGAAAAATAAATTTCAAAAACTATGGTGAACTTTGCAAGTACAACTCAAACTATGCGCTCACCAAAAATACACTATACGTTCCCTGAAAACGATGCGGAGGTGGAAAATATTTGCCAAAAAAGTGTCACTGCTACCAATATTTAAAATGGAACTCCAACAATAAATACAGTTGTTCTGTGAAGCCCTCAGAGGTTTGTTAGAGAACCTTAGTTAACAAACCGCCCCATGAAGACCAAGGAACACACCACACAGGTCAGAAAAAAGTTTAAAGCAGGGTTAGGTTAAAAAAAATTATCCCAAATTATCCCAAGCTTTGAACTTCTCATGGAGCACGGTTCAATCCATCATCCGAAAATGGAAAGAGCATGGCACATAATCAGAAAAGCAGCCAAGAGGCCCATGGTAACTCAGAAGGAGCTGCAGCGATCCACAGATCAGGTGGGAGAATCTGTCCACAAGACAACCATTAGTGCACTCCACAAATCTGGCCTTTATGGAAGAGTGGCAAGAAGACACTCATTGTTGAAAGAAAGCCATAAAAAGTCTCATTTGCAGTTGTTTGCGAGAAGCCATGTGGGAAAAGGTGCTCTAGTTAAATGAGGTCAAATATGAACTTTTTGGCCTAAAAGCAAAACACTATGGGGGTTATTTACGGCAAATACACTTTGCACTACAAGTACAAAGTGCACTTGAAATTGCACTGAAAGTGAATTGGAAGTGCAGTCGCTGTAAATCTGAGGGGTAGATCTGAAATGAGGGGAAGCTCTGCTGATTTTATCATTCAATCAGCTAAAATGCGTTTTTTTATTTTCCTTGCATGTCCCCCTCAGATCTACAGCAACTGCACTTCCAAGTGCACTTTCAGTGCAATTTCAAGTGCACTTTGCACTTGTAGTGCAAAGTGGATTTGCCTTTAGTAAATAACCCCCTGTGTGTGGTGGAAAACACTGCACATTACCCCCAACACACCATCCCCACCGTGACATATGGTGGTGGCAGCATTACGTTGTGGGATGCTTTTCTTCAGCAGGGACAGGGAAACTGGTCAGAGTTGATAGGAACAAATGGAAAAAGAAAATATGGACAGCCACACTCCAAAAAACCTTGATGGTTGTCTATTTAAAAAAGGAAATATGCACTACAAGTCACAGCACACAACACGGGAGTAAAACAGCCAACGCGTTTAAGCACTAATTTATACTGCGAAACGCGGCAGGTGTTTTACTCCTGTGTAGTGTGCTGTGACTTGTAGTGCATTTTTCCTTTTTTAAATAAAGACAACCATCAAGGTTTTTTGGAGTGCGGCTGTCCATATTTTCTTGTCAAATGTTTTTATTAGTATTACATAAGGGGGACAGAAAGGGGGGAAGGAGAGAATATACAAGTACATAGTCTATTATTTAGCGGGTAAATACAAGTCTTACTATAACATGTACTTAACATGGTATAAATTATAAACAGTATCTTATAGTGGTTAAAATGTACAAACTGTAAATCAGAAGGGAAGGGAAGGGGGAAGGAAAAGGGTAAGAGAAGGAAAAGAATAAAAATTACTCATATCTATATGTATATATAAAAGCAAATAAGTAAATAAATAAATAACCGGGGTGGTGGTCTGGCTCATAACTAAAATATATAATCTGAATATCGTTATATGTATACTAGTTAGGCAACAGTAAAGATTGGTCGAAGTCAGGGGGGAGGTGGTTTTGAACCCATGGTTGCCAAATCTTAAGATATTTATCAATTGTGTTATTATCAATGGCAAACATTTTTGCGTGAACAAGAGCCCTATTCATTCTAGGTTTGGTTTCCGCTAAGATTAAAGTTTTAGCTTTCCATGCTTTAGCAATGGTTTGTTTGGCTGCAGTGGTTAGGTGTACTAGCAGTTGAAATTGGGTCTGTGAACCATATTTTCTTTTTCCATTTGTTGCCTTGTGCATTGCCAGCACCCTTCATCTCCTGAGACCATACTGATCATCCTAACACAATCCACCTGGAGCGGTAACTTTCTTTCTTCCAGAGTTCATGGGAAGATGGATGGAGCCAAATACAGGGAAATCTTAGAAGAAAACCTGTTAAGAGTCTGCAAGAGACTTGAGACCGGGGCGGAGGTTCACCTACCAGCAGGACAACAACCCTAACCATACAGCCAGAGCTACAATGGAATGGTTTCGATGAAAGCATATTCGTGTGTTAAAATGGCCCAGTCAAAGTCCAGACCTAAATCCAATAGAGAATATGTGGAAAGACTTGAAAATTGTTGTTCACAGACACTCTCCATCCAATCTGACAAAGCTTGAGCTATTTTGCAAAGAAGAATGTGCAAACATGTCACTCTATAGATGTGCAAAGCTGGTAGAGACATCTCCAAAAAGACTTGCAGCTGTAATTGCAGCAGAAGGTGGTTCTACAAAGTATTGACTCAAGGGGGCTGAATACAAATGCACGCCACACTTTGACACATTTGAAAGAAAATTTGAAAACTATTTATCATTTTCCTTCCACTTTACAATTGTGCCGCTCCATCACATAAAATCCCAATAAAATACATCTACATTTTTGGTTGGGACAAATGACAAATGTGGAACATTTCAAGGCACTGTATGTTTACAACAGTAAACATTTAGGTTAGGTTAACACAGTTGCAAGTACTGCGGTTATGCTCACCTGAAAAGCGTTTTGGCTGTGGGTACCTGCAGGAAATATGTGCAATTTACGGATTTCACCTTCATAGTGTGAACCTAGCTGTAATTTTTGGTAAGAAAAGGTTGCTACATATCTAGAGGGATGCTGGAGTAGTATAAGGACTCTATTAGAAGACTAGTTCTACTAGTTCTACTCACATTGGTATAATTTACCAGAATCTTCCACTCTGCTCTCAAGTGAACTGGCACAGCCCTTTGCAATATCTACAGAACAAAGGCTAGCAAGACTATCAAATGAAATTTACTGAACTCCTTTCAATGTATATAGCTGACTTGAGCAAGATTTTGTTTTTACCAACAAAACTAGAGTTTCTATTAAAAAATGCAGACTCTGCTAGATTGCTAAAAGCAAGCATATTACCTGGTTGAATAGTGCTGTGTACAACTTTCCAAGTTTGCTTTGCTTCTATGACAACTTGCAGCCATTTATTATAGCAGTTAATGCCTTAGGGATAAACAAACTGAGATCATGTACAGAAAAATGGAAAGCAAATTAAAAGCATGATTAAAGGATCATTTTCTCAAATGAGAAGTGAGATCCAGAGTCACTAAGTAGTTGTATGGACATTTGTCAAACAGCAAAATAAGCTACCGTACAAAACAACACTTTATATATAGGGATTAAGGTGATGATTGCATGACCTAATGTAAAGCTGGCCATAGAAAGGCAGTGATAGCTAAAGAAATAGGCAAACACATTGCTCACACAAAATAAAAAACGCAGAGAGATGGCAAAGTGAAATGCTTAAAAACACCCTAAAGGCATTGAGAGGTGACCTACAACATAAAGCAATAATAAAAAAAAAAACCTTGCTGTAACAGTTTGCTGTAAACACAAGCAATTTTCAAAGGATTTCAGCCATTTTACCAACACCAACTGCAAATACAAGCTACACCACAAAAAGATTAACGAAAACGAAAACAGGGCACACACACACACACACACCAAGGACATTCAGTATACACAAGGGCGCAAGTAATGACATTTCATCCTATATGTGTCACCTATTATAAGATGTGGCAACACTTTGGCAAAGTACACAATTTAATAAACTGTAAATGCAGTATTCTGTAATTGACTGTAAACTATGATTTTGCTATACTGTAACTATGAGAGAGAGAGAGCCCTCTCTCTATATTATATATATATATATATATATATATATATATATATATATAAATATATATATATATAATACACACACACACACACACACACATACAGCACAAGCACATACATGTGCTTTGATCAACACGAGATCGGCAGTAAAACAGATTAGAAATCCATGATTTCTTATTACAACATGACTTAGACTGCCTCTTTATTACAGAGAGCTGGCTCACAGCCGACTTAACACCATTCTAGGTTTGGTGCCAAAGGATTATTACGGAAAACAGAATAGGGCAAAGAGGAGGAGGACTGGCAGTGATCCATAAGATTCTTGCGATCACAAAACCAAGCCTCCAAAACCCTCTTCCATTCATGAAACCCTTACTCTTCAACTGCAAGTAAACGGCCAGGAGTCCGTCCGGATTCTACTCTGCTATAGGCCACCTGGCCCCAAATCGCAGCTGAACGGACTTTATCTCCAAACCCTGATGTTGCTGCTCGGGGATTTCAATCTCTGGGCCAACTCCCTGCAAGACCCCATTGCCGACTCCTGCATCAACCATCTGGAAGGATTAGGGCTTCAGCAACTAGTATGTGGGCCCACACATGCTTCAACGCTCGAAAACAAGATCTGGAAATGGAAAATGAACCATTGCCATGGTCAGATCACCATGCAATTAAATTCATCATTTCCGTTCCCCCCCTTAACTAAAACATCAAATCCAGTAGGACCAGATGTCAGAAGAAGCTTCGGAACTCTTCAAAGCCACGTTAGGGGAAAAAATAAACACAATTCAGCCGCATTGAAGGCCATAAACACAGCACTATTGCAGTCAGCCGACTTGATAGCGCCGAAACGAAAGACCCAGATCAGAAAAAATAACTCCGCTGGTTGCTGGCGTTACTGAAGCTGGAAAAGAAGCTCTTCAGATGAGAACCTCTCGATCTACAAGGCAATAACTAGAAAATACTACAAGCAAATCTTCGAGCCAAGAAAAACTATTTTTCAGGCTATCAAGGGTGCCCTAAATCGCCCCCGCGAACTCTTCAAACTGGTCACTCAGACCATGAATCCAAGATGTCTTGAGGCCCCCAACCTGGATACACAAGAATTCCGGATTGCTTCATTAACAAAATTGAGGCAATCCGGCAAAGCATTCAGCAAAACAATTTCTCTCCCAGCCCCCCCCCCGTAGTCGTTTACACAGCACCGGCAGCAATTCACCACAGGCTTGAGTTCACGCTGGAACCCATCTCCATTCAGACCACTAAAAATATCATCGGCACTCTGCGTAACAGCACTGCGCCAAATGATATCATCCCCACCAAACTGCTGAAGGAATGCGCCGACATCTGGCGTCATGCAGCTTATCAACCAATCCTTCAGGGAGGGCCTAATGCAGCTGAAGGAGGGCTTCCAACCTATCTTAAAGAAAGCCACTTTGGATCTAAGGACCCACACAACTGGCGCCCCATAACAGGCCTAACTGGGTAATGGAGAAAGCAGTGGTACAGCAGCTGCAACAGCATCTAGATACCCATAACTTACTTGACCCATTTCAATCAGGATTCCGGGACACGGGACGGAAACAGCATCAAGATATGGGACTGTTCTCGAGGCCGCAGACGAAGGAGAATCTTCTCTTCTGGTTCTGCTGGACCTAAGCGCAGCCTTTGATACAGTTGATCACAAGCTCTTATTGTCTCGACTGGCTAAAATAGCCAAAGTCGCGAGCGATCTATCCTGGTTCTCCTCTTTTTTGGAAAACAGATCGCAAACAGTGAAGCTAGGACCCTGGCACATTATCGTGCGGGGTCCCTCAAGGATCTCCCCTGTCGCCAATGTTGTGCGTCCTCTTTTCGAAATCATCAGCAGCCAAAAACTGCCACTGCAGACGACACGCAATTGTACTTCCGCATTTGCAATAAAAAGGATCACCACCTAAAGAGACATGTCTCTCTTTGATAGAGGATTGGATGACCTCAAACTCAATGGAGCAAAAACAGAACTTATTCTGTTTCACGCCAAGCGTAGGAATCCAGCGACAATGGATCCCCCCGCCCATTCTGGGCAAAATTATCACCCCTAGCGCCATGCTTGGGGTCATCTTTGACTCCGACATGAGAACGCACAAATGCTGTCAGGTCTCAGCTGCGCCTATGCAGACTCACACCATTTATTCCCAAGAAAGACATTCGTGGTGGGAGCAATAAACTCCAGACCTATGCAAATGCACCTCGGACTCCCCAAGTACCAAATCGCTCGTCTGCAAGTCGTTCAAAATACGGCCGCCAGACTTGTGACCCCAATCAATCTCACCTTCACTGAGATGCACTCCAGTAAAAGACCACTTTTAAAGCTCTCTGTCTAACGCATAGATGTATCCATGGGAATGCCCCCATTATCTATGTGAAAAATTAAAAGTTCACGATCCCAATCGTATTCTTCGATCCACCAATCAAAATCGGCTCCCGAAAGCCAGATCCCAAAGGAGACAGGAGATTCGCTGTCCACCCAAACTATGGAACGCCTTACCAGCGAGTATTCGGCTGGAGGAGAACTACTTGGTCTTCAGGAGAAAGATTAAGACATCTCTTTTGATCTCAGAGTTTACTTCGCATGTGCTGCGCTATATAAGTTTTTCATTCATTCATTCATTCAGTACAGACCAAAAGTTTGGACACACCTTCTCATTCAAAGAGTTTTTTTTTTTCATGACTATGAAAATAGTAGATTCACACTAAAGGCATCAAAATTATGAATTAAAACATGTGGAATTATATACATAACAAAAAAGTGTGAAACAACTGAAAATATGTCATATTGTAGGTTCTTCAAAGTAGCCACCTTTTGCTTTGATTACTGCTTTGCACACTCTTGCCATTTTCTTGATGAGCTTCAAGTGGTAGTCACCTGAAATGGTCTTCCAACAGTCTTGAAGGAGTTCCCAGAGATGCTTAGTACTTGTTGGCCCTTTTTCCTTCACTCTGCGGTCCAGCTCACCCCAAACCATCTTGATTGGGTTCAGGTCCGGTGACTGCGGAGGCCAGGTCATCTGGCGCAGCACCCCATCACTCTCCTTCTTGGTCAAATAGCCCTTACACAGCCTGGAGGTGTGTTTTGGGTCATTGTCCTGTTGAAAACTAAATGATGGTCCAACTAAACGCAAACCGGATGGAATAGCATGCCGCTGCAAGATGCTGTGGTAGCCATGCTGGTTCAGTATGCCTTCAATTTTAAATAAATCCCCAACAGTGTCACCAGCAAAACACCCCCACACTATCACACCTCCTCCTCCATGCTTCACGGTGGGAACCAGGCATGTAGAGTCCATCCGTTCACCTTTTCTGCGTCGCACAAAGACACGGTGGTTGGAACCAAAGATCTCCTTGTGTTCTTTAGCCCAAACAAGTCTCTTCTGCTTGTTGCCTTTCTTTAGCAGTGGTTTCCTAGCAGATATTCTACCATGAAGGCCTGATTCACCGTCTCCTCTTAACAGTTCTAAAGATGTGTCTGCTGCAAAAGGTGGCTACTTTGAAGAACCTAGAATATGACATATATTTTCAGTTGTTTCACACTTTTTTGTATGTATATAATTCCACATGTGTGTTCTGGCAAACAGTGCAGAGAATTACCCGAATATTTACGGAATATGAGATCCCAGATGACCCGGCTTTCTGTCTGTTACATCATACACAAATTCCACCAAAAAGATATATGAAGTCACTAATATGTCATTTGATGAATGCAGCTAAAAGCTGTATCGCAACAAATTGGAAAGATCCTAAAGTACCTTCAATCTCAATGTGGCTGAAAAAAGTAAGGAAAATAGGAATAATGGAGAAACTTTTGCCAATGCCGATAGATAAGAAAGAACTAATAAAAAGGATATGGGCACCATGGGAGTCATTTATACAATCTGAGGAAGGTAAAAACCTATTGGGGGCGCAGGAATAAGAACGATGAGGAGGAGATGACAGGGGGGAGGGAGAGGGGTGTTCTGTTTGTCCCTCTCTTTTTTTTTTGTTCTCTGTGTGGTTCCCCCCCCCTTTTTTTTATCTCTCTCTGCGCTGTTGGTGCACACGGCGTGAAAAGGGGAAGATAGGGGTTTTGAGGAGGGGAAGGGGTGAGGGGAAAGAAATGGGGAAGGAGGAATTTGCGGAGATGGAGAGGGAATTGGCGGAAGAAAGAGGGGAAGGAAAGAGATGTATATGTGTGTATATATTAGATTTTATGTTGTTAAAGATACATTTATATTTCCCTCTGATTTAACATAAGAATGGCAATGGAGTTGTAGAGGAGGATGTAAAGTATTTATATATATATATATGTTTGTATTGTCATTGGACTCTGTATGGTCCTTTTGTCTTTATCTCTGTATACCTCCCTTGTTTAAAAAAATAAAAGAAATATAGAGAATTGAAAAAAAAAAATAATTCCACATGTGGTAATTCATAGTTTTGATGCCTTCAGTGTGACTACAATTTTCATAGTCATGAAAATAAAGAAAACTCTTGGAATGAGAAGGTGTGTCCAAACTTTTGGTCTGTACTGTGTATATATATATATATATATATATATATATATATATATATATACACACACACACACACACACACACACACACACACATATACACACACATATACACACACATATACACACACATACAACACACACCAGTAAAATCAGTCTGTATATGCAGTAAAGCATTGCTTGTTGGCAATTCGCACCGTCAAGAGGGTCAGAGGTCCTGCAGCCTCATAGGACAATCAGAGGCAAATAAACACACCTCCTACTCACAGTGTGCAGTGAAATAAGTTTTTGTACAAGTGAGGAGCATGTACAACTGTGCAAGCCTGAGGCCTTATGCACACTGGACATTTTTGGACGTTTTTACAGCAGCCGTTTTTGGCAGTAGACGTTTTTTTTCTACAGTCATTAAACTCTCCATCATGTTATCCTATGTTCAAAAACATCACTAACCAGCATTTAACGTTTTTTATCCATAAAAAAAAAAAAAAATCTTCACCAAAAAAAAAACGCTAAAAAAGCACTGACGCGGAAACCCGCTAAAAACCATTATTGAAAAAAACATTGAAAAAAGTTGAAAAAAAAGTTGAAAAAACTCACTGCAAAGCTACTGCCATTTTTATCAAATTTATTTTAACGCCCAGTGTGCATGAGGCCATAAAGTTAGGCTGGAGCTCTGCTTTAAGAATGCATTTTTTGTTTTTTTACTAAATGCCAAGGATTGCTTACTCAACTATAGAAGAACATGATACAGTTTATTTTGTTTCAGTGTGGCAGTCATATGTTTCTAAGGGAAAAAAAAAACATCCAAAAGAGATCAGTATTTATAGCAACATACTGATAAGTGTAATACAACAAGGGGTTAATTACGGGTGAAACCACAAAGACAGCCAAATGGGTATACAAGACAGTCTTCTGTTCTGGAGCACCACTCTTTAGATGAATTCTATCCTAAAAGCCTGCATACCGTGTACTGAACATGAGACTTAATAATGGACTATATAAAAAGGATGCAAGCTAGATGGCAAGAACTAAGAATATAGTAATGTGAAGGGAAATGTTTCTTTAGTTGGCATATTGTTTGCTGTTCTTCAGCGGTAAAGGGTGAGAGTTATGCCGACAAACAATCATTTAGCAGTGTCCTTGGGATACACACAAAAGACTTTGTATATGGAACTTGACGGAAGGTCTTTTAAAGGTGCAGTCCTTGTAATGTTTCAGGGTCACAAACAAACACCTTAAATGCAGCTAATATGAAAGGAAACAAATTTTCTGTGTTACATCACAAGTGACTTGAATTGAAAAAGTATGTAGTCATTTTTATCTTATTGTATACATTACTGTGGCTGTCCTCAGAATCCCCGCTGTATCAACCACCATCTGGTTTAAAAGTGACATGTACTAAATGAAAATAAACTAACCAGACTAATGCAGAGGCTGAAAAAAAAAAAGCAACATACGACTTCGTAATTAATTTCCTTGTGCTGCAATTTTCATTTTTGGGACATTTTAAACATTCGCAGATCTAAAAAAAAAAAAGAAAAAAAGCCCCTCCAACATGAATTCCCCCATTATGCTTGTGGATTAGCCACTAAGGCACCAATCACTGACTGTGGCAGGCAAGGTCATCCGTCATCTGAGGGGCCAGGTTTTTTTTGTGTTTTCAATTTTTTTACACTTGTTTCCAAAGTAAAAGGCATTTCCATAAAAGGTATAAATCTACATATTGTTCACAATTCATTTACAGAGCATATTTGTGTATTTTTTTTATAAGGGCTGTAATGCCATCCAAGGCCACATTGAGAAGGATAACTACAAAAAGTATTTTTTTTTTTTAAGCTGTTGTAACACTAAAAAAAAAAAATTTAATTGTTTCTGTTCCTTCAACTTATGAAGATTTATCCCCCTTCATGACCAGGCCATTTTGTGCGATATGGCACTGCGCTACTTTGACAATTGCGCGGTCATGCAACACTGTACCCAATAAAAACATGATGTGATTTTCTTCCTCACAAATAGAGCTTTCTTTTGGTGGTATTTGATGGTATTTGATCACCTCTGTGGTTTTTATTTTTTGCGCTATAAAAAAGAAAAAAAAAAAAAAAAAAAGGCAGACCAAAAATAAATATTTTTTTTTTACTTTATGCTGTAAAACACATTCAATAATAATAATAATAAAAAAAAAAGTTTAAAAATCTATGTTCTTCATCAGTTTAGGCCAATATGTATTCTGCAACATATTTCTTGGTAAAAAAAAAAAAAAAATCGAAATAAGCCCATATACTGATTGGTTTGTGTAAAAGATATAGGCCCAGATTCACAGAGCGATTACGCCTGCGCAACAGGAGATGCGCATGCGTAAGTCTAAATGTGCGCGTGCGTTTCGATGCACGGCATCCCCAAAACGAGATACGCAAGAAATCTACTTTTTTTGGTCCGGCGTAATTTCGTTAGACAGGCGCATCCATCCGCGCAAAACTGCGCTAGACAGACCATTGATTTGCTAGTCAAATATGCTAATGAGGGACTTACGGGGATCCACAAAAGAACGTTGGGGCAGCGCAGGCTACGCGGTGTGCGCAACAGCAAAATGTCCTGTCTAAAATTAGAGCATATAAAAGCTGGTCTAAAAAGAGAAAAAAAGTCTACTTGTTAGATAAAGCAACACTGTTAGTGAGGAGCTCAGCAGTCACACGTGTTGCACAACAATCTGTATGCCAACATGCCAGGGGCATCGTCGCGCATAGCTATACTACTGACTTTAGATGAACAAAGAAGGATGAGGGCACGGAGGATGGCACGGGAGAGGATATACCGCACACGCATAGACCTGTTTGGCATGAGTGATTCTGAGGTGTATCGCATCTTCAGATTCACCCCTCATGTCATCCTGGAATTAACCACAACCCTGCAGGAGGACATCACCAGCCGAACACAACGCAGTGCAGCCACTGGTCAAGGTCATGGCAACACTCTATTTCCTTGCCAGTGGCTCTTTTCAGCGTACAAGTGGAGTGGTGGCTGGGATGTCAAAATCCTCCATGAGCAGATGTGTGCACCAGGTTGTCCCTGCAATCCTCAGACGCATGGCCAACCAAATCATCAAACCCACCACTGAGGAGCTGCGGCTGAAGGCAATGACAGATTTCTACAGAATTGCCAGATTCCCACGCACTGTGGGGGACATTGATTGCACACATGTGGCACTCCAGCCCCCCCAGGAGACAGAGCACATGTACCGCAATCGGAAGCATTGGCATTCCATCAACGTACAGGTGATAGTCGATGCCCAAGGCCTCATATGGCACGTCCGTGCCAAACACCCAGGGTCCAGCCATGACAGCTACATATACAATCAATGCCACATCCGAATGGAATTCGATCAGAACGTGTATGGGGACACTTGGCTGGTTGGTGAGTGACATGGGTGGCAGGCATGACTATCCCCTCCCATGATGCACACATCACAAGGGGCACATGCATGACTAACATCCTCCTGTCTTTTCCTTTACAGGTGACTCTGCATATCCACTGGGACCCCATCTCATGACTCCTATCCGGAACCCCCAAACCCCAGGAGAGGAAAGATACAATCAAGCACATGCCCAAACACGTGCAGTGGTGGAGCGCACCTTTGGCCTCCTGAAGTCACGTTTCCGATGCCTGGATAAGTCTGGGGGTACCCTCTTGTATTCCCCAAACTTCGTGTGCCAGATCATCGGTGCATGTTGCATGCTGCACAACTTCGCAGTAAGAAAGGGCCTGCAGATTGACCCCTGAACCAGACAATCCCCCTCTAACCGAGGCTACCCCGTCTTCTGAGGGAAGAGCAGCCAGGAGACAACCCACATTGGGCATCTTTGCACGTTAAACACACACATTAATCATGGCACAATGAGAATGCATGCATGCACACCACTGTGGTCCCTAGCACACACACCCCACATCCACATCAAATTGGATTGGCACCAGTCCACCATGCAGGACTTGTGAGCAGCAACGCCACGCCAAGGCTCCAATTATGTCACTGTACATTCATACACCATTCACACGGACCTGGGGATCACTTCTCCCTGGTCCTGGGGAACCCTTCTCCACCAAAATTGAGGGTGACACCCCTTTTCCGGCAGGAATGTCACCCCCACATTCAAACAGCATTCACAACCCCCAAAAAAAAAAATGACCAGCAAAATCAAAAAATTTCCAGCAAAAAAAAAAAAAAAAAAAAGGGGGAAAAAAAAAAATGATTGCCCTTTACGTGAGCCACGCCTGGGGCGCCCCCGGCTCCTCAGGGGAGACTCATGGGGGAGGGGGAAAACCGGGGGAAGGAGGAGCAGCCCCTGATCTCTGCCCACCTGGCGGCCTGCCCTCCAAGGCCACGGCTATTCTGTCCAGGGCAGCACCAAGTGTTGCCGTGTTGGCCTGGATAGCCTGGGTAAGGGCCCTCACATCCTGTCCAACGCCTGCTGATGTAGTCTGCAGGTCGTTTAGGCAGGTTGTGAAAGCCCGGGAGTGGAAGTCCAGGTTCCCCAGCGTATCCTTGATGGAGGACAGGCTCTCCTCCATCCGCACCAATGTCTGGCTGACATGTCCCAGATGGCGGGTCTGAAGGGCCTGGTCCCTTCTCAGAGTGGCGGGCAGGAGATCGGCCACCCCCCTGGTGTTCCGGGACGAAATCCTGCCTCCAGCTGATGCTTGTGGCCCGGGGAGAAGGGGAGGCCCTTGGGAGGGGAGCCATGTTGGGGGAGGAGGGGGGGGGCTCCCCCTTAGGGAGGGCTGCCTGCTGCCAGCCAGAGGGGAAGAGTCCTCAAAAACCAAAAGTCCAGTGCCTGACATGGACTCCTCCTCCTCATGATTCTCCTCCTCCTCTTGAACCTCCTCCGCGGACTCCGGCCTTGTTGGGGGGGCCTCATTAGGCTTCTGTCCTGGGGATGGTGCGGTCAGGCCAGATGGCCCTGCACCCTCCTGCACATCTGTGGATGACACAAAACATTCACAGGTTGGAGGATCCACACACTTGCCACATATTCCCTTTCACCCCCTCCCCCACACATGCTACACACCTGATATTAAAAAAAATACTTACCTGGCACCACGGGCTCCGGACTTGAGTCAAAGCCAGGCAGGCCCTCCACTTCATGCCGATGAAAGGTCAGGGCCACCGCACGCTCCTCCGCTGTCAGCCTAATACGGCATGGTGGGCCCCCTCCTGTGCCCCTGGCATGGGCATGCATTTTGGACAGCTTCTGTTTGACCAGACGCTGGAGGTCATTATTTTTTTTGTCAATCCCAGACCGGGTCCGTGTCTCCCCCTCCCCCGCTGAATTGACCTGCTCAGTGATGAGGTCCAAAATCTCTCTCCTCCTGGCGGTGTTGGCACTGTCTGGGCCGTGGAAGAAACGCCCATAAATCGCTAATGGCCCGGGCAAGAATTCTTTTTTCCCCCACAGTAAAATTGAGTTTTTGCTTTCTCTCTGTCATACTTCCAAAAAAACTCACTCCCAGTCAACAAAAATCAGTCACAAAAACAAGCACAACCAATCAAGCAAGAACACACACAAAGAGAAAACTAACACCCAAAAAATCACACAAGCACTCAGCAAAAAACAGTCACAAAAACAAACAGCAAAAAATCAGCAAGAAAACAAACGAACAGAAATATATCAAACAAACAGTCTCTCAAACACTTATCAAAAAACACTTTCAAAGATCTACTAACAAACACTTGATCACACAGAACACTAATCTGACAACTACAAAACACAACGCAACGAACAACAGGACAAAAGCACTTGGTTAAATGGGAAGGGACAAAGGGATGTACTTTTGCAATGCAAGTGCGTTTGTGTCTGTCTATTTATGCTGTTTGCGTAGTTCACTAAGTTGCCCTAGTCCATTTCCAATTTCACTGATTGCGCCGCTCCCGAGTTGTGAGCATGCGCACAGCGGAGCTGACCATGGTCTCCTTCAAGCGCGCATGCGCGAGCCGGCCGGCCCTTCATTTGCATGGGGTTACGGCTCATTTCAATGTAACCCGCCCACATCCTTCCCAATTTGTATTACTCCGCCTTACGCCTCTGAAATAACGTTACGCATGTGCAATTTTCTGCGCAAAAGCTACGAGAATAGTTACATAGTTAGTCAGGTTGCAAAAAGACACAAGTCCATCCAGTTCAACCATATAAAAAAAATAAAATAAAACAAAGTAAAACACAGTACATCCTCCCATACACCCAACTCCATACCCACAGTTGATCCAGAGGAAGGCTAAAAAACCCCAGCAGAGCGATGATCCAATTTGCTACCGGAGGGGGAAAAATTCCTTCCTGAAAGGCAATCGGATTTACCCCGGATCAACTTTACCTACAAAACTTAGTACTCAGTTATATTATGTGCATTTAGGAAAGAATCCAGGCCTCTCTTAAAGCAATCTACTGAGCTGGCCAGAACCACCTCTGGAGGGAGTCTGTTCCACATTTTCACAGCTCTTACTGTGAAGAAACCTTTCCGTATTTGGAGGTGAAATCTCTTTTCCTCCAGACGTAAAGAGTGCCCCTTTGTCCTCAGTGTTGACCTTAAAGTGAATAACTCAACACCAAGTTCACTATATGGACCTCTTATGTATTTGTACATGTTGATCATATCCCCCCTTATTCTCCTCTTCTCAAGAGTGAATAAATTCAGTTCCTCTAATCTTTCCTCATAGCTGAGCTCCTCCATGCCTCTTATCCGTTTGGTTGCCCTTCTCTGCACTTTCTCCAGTTCTCCGATATCCTTTTTGAGAACTGGTGCCCAAAACTGGACTGCATATTCCAGATGAGGTCTTACTAATGATTTGTACAGGGGCAAAATGATATCTCTCTCTGGAGTCCATACCTCTCTTAATACAAGAAAGGACTTTGCTCGCTTTGGAAACCGCAGCTTGGCATTGCATGCCATTATTGAACTTATGATCAACTAAAACACCCAGATCCTTCTCCACTTCTCCCAATAGGGTGATTACGCGGCAAAATTGCGCAAGTCTAACGTAAAGGCGGTGCGCTACGCCGGTCCAATAATGCGCAGATGTACGTGAATCTGGGCCACAGCGTCTACAAACTATGGGATAAATATTTGGATTATTTTTTTACTAGTAATGATGGCGATCAGCGATTATTAGCAGGACTGCAACGTTGCGGCGGACAAATCTGATGCGAAGTGATGCTTTTTGGGGACCAGTGACACCAATACAGTGATCAGTGCTAAAAACAATGCACTGTACTAATGTCACTGGCAGGAAAGGGGTTAACATCAGGGGCGATTAAAGGGTTAAATGTGTTCCCTGAGGCCGCGTACACACGAGCAAATACATTTGTTCAAATCGGTCTGACAGACCGATTTGAACAGATATGTCTGCTGGGCTGTTTTGGTTTGATCGCTGTACACATGATCAAACCAAAATCCCCGCCGGCAGACAGCGCGGTGACGTGGCGATGACGTTTACGCCGCCACGTCAGCACACCAGGAAGTAAAACACTTCCGTGCATGCGTCAAATCCATTCGACGCATGTGCGAGCAGATATGTCTGCTGGTTAGCGTACTAACCAGCAGACATGTCGGACGGACGGATTCCCAGCAGACAGATTTTAAAGTATGCTTTAAAATCTGTCGGCTGGCCAAATCTGTCTGTCCGCCCGTACACACGATCGAATCTGTCTGCTGAAACGGTCTTCAATGACAAAAAGTGCAGCGCATAACAAGTGACATTTAGACAAAAAATAAAATAAACAAAGAAAGTCCATATAAAGTGCACTGGTGAGTAAAATAATCTGATAATGCTCCAATCCAAATGTGACTGCGTGCAAAAAATCCAAGATCAGTGACCCACAGGACAGATCCTCCACCAGATAATTAAAGATGGCCTCTCACCTGAGCTAATCGACCCAGGGTAAGGTCAAACAGCATGAACACAAATGCATCCAAATCGTATATCAAGGGCACCAAACAGCAGGCAGCTCAGCAGTTCCCGGATCATAGGAATGGTTATGCAAAAATAGAAGAAGGAACAGACTAGTGCTCTCTGTAACCAACTTGATTTAATAAAATGAAGGTATAAAACTTACATAGCTGACACTCGCGGCAGAGTGTATGGTAAAAAGCATGTCCTGGATCTCCAGGTAAACAGACAGCAAACAAGCATGAGACGGCGATCGCGGGTGATGTCACGTGACTCCTCCCCCTCGTACGCGTTACGTCCCAGTGGGCGGGACTTCATCAGCGTGGGGCGGAGAGATCAACGTGAACGTCCCGCTCTGATCTAAATAGTGTGCCGTTGCCACAGCAACGAAGACACAGTCAAATAATTGCAAACCTACGCCACCTAGTGTTCACTTAATAGAAGGCAGCCAGCACCCACTAACAGGGCAGTCAATAAGCAGGAATGTAGGTCTCAATGGAAATTGGACCAAATACATGACTGTATATAAAAAATTTAGAACATGTAATAAAAACAAATAGTATAAAATGTAGAAGAAACTACACAAAGAATTTGATATTTAAAAAATTATTAAAAATAATAATAATAATGACGTCATCCGTAATCGCCTCCTCATGTCAGACCGTTTCCAGCAGATAGATTTGATCGTGTGTACGCAGCCTGAGAGTGCTTGCCAACTGTGTGGGGCTTGTTTTGACTGGGGAAAGACAGAGATCCGTGTTCCTGCTTAGTAGAAACACAAGATCTCCATCTTCTCCTCTGACTGAACGTCAATCTGTGTTGTTAACAAGGAACGATCGGCGGGTCCCAGCGGACATCGAGTCTGCCGGACACGCTGATTGACACAGCAGGAGCTGGTGGTGCACACTCCAGACCCGACAATCGAAATCACTTACAGGTACGCAATTTCACACTGAAGGGCTGTCCTGCTGCAGTAAATATACGTGGGGAGGTCCCGAAGCAGTTAAGGCATAACAGCACAGTACTTGTGCTGTGTAATTTGGCCCCTTGCATCATCTAAGTTACCTGGCTGATTCAGCCTGATGCTGGCGTCCCCTCTATAAAAACTTACATTTATTATGGCTGCTGATCCACAATAACGTGGTCAGTTTATGTGCCTCAGTCATCCGCAGCCTCTCTTTGCTTCCCCCCGCCGGTCAGTAACAATCTGCTCCCCACCTCTCCCCCTCCTGCTGCTATCATAACTGTGTCTTATTCCTACAATCCCCCGTGTAACATTACATAATGTACCCCAGTGTATGTGCCTTTTAAAAAAATGCCGCTTGATACCTTATGTCATAGCGCAAGTCAACACTCACGTGACCACCCACCATTCTCCTCTCCCTATCTGAAAACTACAGTGGGAGGGACGGATAATCCCCCACTAACATCAGCCAGGAGGAGGAGAGGAGGAGAGTGGCGGGCAGTCATCTGAGCGCAGAGTGGCGCTATGAAATAAGGTATAAAGCAATTTTTTTTACACTGGGGTACATCATGTACTGTAACAAAGGGGATTGGAGGAATAGCACATAGTGGCTTTACAACCACTTTAAGTTTAAAGTTTAGGATTTTGAAAGTCTTTGAAAAGTTAGGCTATTGTCTGTGTCCTCCCATTAAAAACCGAAACTAAATGCTAGCCATACATGGCTAAGTTTTTTTTGTTCAGCCAGCAGGCTGTATGAAAAAAAAAAAAAAAAAAACTGAACCGTGCTTTCACCAGAACAGGAAGAGGAGAAATCCTCAAATGGGGACAAGCATTCCAGTTACAACTGTCTAAAAGAGGATTCCACTTAATTTGGGGACACTTCCTTTACCATTCATTTGGTGTGTTCAGGGCAGAAAATTAAGGCAAGTCTCTCCAATGGGACACATTTGGTGTTATATACTTTCACCACTTGACCTCCGGAAGATTTACCCTCTTCATGACCAGACAATTTTTGTGACATCGCTGTACCCAAATAAAATGTATGCCATTTTTTCCCCCACAAATAGAGCTCTCTTTTGGTGGTATTTGATCACATTGTGTTTTTATATTTATATTCAATACTAAATAGGAAAGGTTTGGCCGATAGAAGGATAAAAATAATCCTAATAAAGGGAAAGGACTCTGACGGCACAGTTACAATTACTCCCAAAAGGGAAGATTGGGTTGGCTGTTTGGCAGTTATAATTGTAGTTCTGCAACAGCTGAAGTGCCACAGGTTGCCTACCCCTGGGATATATACTGGAATTTATTTTTATTGTTATACTAGTAATGTCATGCGATCAGTGACATATAGTGGGACTGCAATGATGCAGGGGACAATCAGACACTGATACACTTGCCACTTTGCTAATATAGTGATCAATGCTAAAAATATGCACTGTACTAAAGAAACTTGCTGGGAAGGGGTTAAACATCTAGGGCGATCAAAGAGTTGTTGCTTTTACTAGGGGAAGAGGTGAATTCGAGTCCCTGCTTTGCAGGAACACAGAATGCATTCCATCCACCGTCAGAATGAAACTCTGCCTTGTTTACATAGGCAGAGCTCAGTTCGGAGTCTCTGCCCAACAATCAGCAGTTGCCTGCAGACATGGAGTGCCCAGTAACCACAGATCGGTTTATGCTGTAAACAGCAGTAGAAGTGGTACAACATTATCACAGATAGTCCTTCTCAGCACCTGCAGCGTATGGGATTTGGTCATACATGACTAGACTATCCAGCTACTAACCCCATCCTCTTGTGTGATATTATCATGTCAGCTCCAGCAATTAGATTCTGTCAGGATCTATAGCCATCTATTTTTGCTCTAGTCCCTTGACATTAGCCACCGCTATTTCAATCCCCCGCGGGGACGCACTCATTGGGATTTTTTGTTCCCATATATCCTATTTGGTATCAATTTTTTTTTTTCATATACGATATATTACCGCTGGGAACCCCAATCAGTGCGGTCACCACTGTCCGGACATCTGTTTCATTTTTGTTCTATGTTTGTATGTGTCTCTGTGTGTTGGTACACAGCACGTATACAGTGGACTAATGTCCATTGATGTGCTACCATTTGTTTATTTAAGAGACTAATTAGACTTTGATTAATTGTAGCCTTCCTGTATATAGGATGGGGGGCGCTTTTTAGAGGTTTTTCTAATAAAATTATATGTATATATTATTAATCTGAGTATGGCCCAATTATTGCCACAGTAGCTTCTTTTATCAACAGTGATCTCTCCAACTCTTGGAGACCTCCTGTTTGATAGCCCCTACGTTTATGCTTTATATGTTGGCTACGGTAATAACCCCACATTGGAGGAGTGGCTACTCACTTTCTCTATATACATAACTAAGCCCCTCTATTGTTGCTTAAATACTTAGCAACCTCACGCTCACGTTCATATTCACCCTATTTGTATATAGAAGTGGTACTTCCCCTGAAGACGGAAGTACGGGATCACATAGTATACACACACACAGACAGACGTGATCTTGCGCACAGCTGCCACCCTGTAGCAGTAAAACTGCTATAGGGCGGTTTGCAAGTGGTTAATAGAAACCTCCCAAATAGGGATCCAGGCAGCACAAAAAAATTCTAGCATGAATTGAATGAACACCACTATGTTTCATGCCCTTGATTTTTGGTTCTATAGCTGGTTAGTTCTAGGTTGCGGTGCTTTTACCAAAATGTGTAATGCTGTGGCATTGGAGTTGTTGTATTGTTTGACTGAAGGATTGGGAATAGAGGTTATTGCAACTCCAATGTATCCACAAACCTTATTTCTTACTTACTCATAACAGAATACATTTATTTTTGCTGCCATTTTTTTCACAGGCTTGTTCTTGTAATATACAGAAGATGCTGCTACATATACAGAACAGCCTGATTTGAATGCAAGTCCAATATTCCACCTCCATTTAAATGCACATGCATAACTATTAAAGAGCTGTCCAATTGTTGTTTATGGTTTTCATTAGCCATACTGGATCCTGTTCCCTTTCTATACAATGAGATATTACCATTGGTGATTTATGTAGTACATGGGTATTTACGAAAAGGCACATAAAATTTGAATCTTCATGATTTTTGAGACTTTATTAGTATGCACTCTGTGTCCTGGTAACATGCCGTGCTGTTTGGTAACAAAAATGAATAAACCACAAAAAAAAAAAAAAAATGAGATAGATTAAACATTACATGCAAACAAAAAGTAAAAACTATTTCATTTTGTTGTATGCTTAACAGCCCAGTAATTATGTCAGGTTTTGTCAGAAAAGGCCATGGCGTGAACTTTTGTGGCATTCAGTACCACAGCAGACAGACAATCAGCAGTAAAATTGTATCTGCTAAAGATTATAAAATAAAATAAAACCCATGACCAGCGACAAGGGTTATATCACCAAAACACAGAAATAAATGGTTTTGTTTTGTTTGCTGGAGACCACTCTATGAGATACTCCTTCAAATGAAAGAAACAAGAGGGGAAGGGGGGACAGTACATATGGCTACTTAAACGGATTTTGGATATCATTTGTAAAACACTGGTCTTGCAACGCAAAATATAAATGTAATTGTTTTTAGAAAATCATTTTTTTAGAAAATCATTTTTTTTAAAGAAAATATCTTTCAAAAAGAGATATTTCTTAAAATCAATTGTACACGTTTCAAATAAATTACCGTATTTATCGGCATATAACACGAGCAGGCGTAAAACACGCACCCTAACTAAGAGGGAGGTTTCAGGTAAACAACTTTCCACAGCCCCTGCGTATAACACACAGGCACAGTTTACCCTTTATTTTCAGGGTAAGAAAGTGAGTGTTATACGCCAATACATACAGAGAATATATATATCTATTTAGTAATGTATATAGATTTTATATTGTATATTTAATTTAAGTAAAAATGTATGTATAAAAAAAAAAAAAAAACATTTGCATGATATATAAAAAACACATGGGCCCCATGACCCCGTTGCTCTGCAACCCTACTTTCACACCGGACATCCCTACGACAGTACAGACACCCAAATCTGAAGCACTAAAAACACGTGCAGCACATTTCTTCCGAGGTAACGCCCTCCTCCCATATCCAGAGATGGTAGCTGCCCTCCTGCATTTGAGGCTGTTAATCTTCAAATACATTCAACTGAAACACTTTTTTAACAGTGCCGGGTCACCCTCTCTGGTGTAGGGACCTTACACCTTTGGAACAACTTTGTGCAACCGAGGACCCTCCCCGTCATCTGATCTCCTCCCTGTACTCACTACTGATCTCGACGGCGGACCCTATTGCCAATACCCGCAATGCATGGCAGACAGACCTGTCCCTTGACCTAACAGACACAGATTGGGAGCTGATCTGGGAACACACACATAAAGGCTCAGTCAATGTCTCGGCACAAGAGAATAGATATAAACTAGGAACACGGTGGTACAAGACCCCTGATAAGCTCCACAAAATCTTCCCATCAGTCGCACCGGACTGTGGGAGGTGCGGTGGGGGTCCAGGCTCCCTCCTCCACATCTGGTGGGAATGTCCCAACTTGCAACCATTTTGGAAGGAGATACATGAACTTATAGTACGTATCACAACCTTCCAAATTGAATTTTCCCCAGCACAGTACCTGCTCCACCACTCAGCTCTACCGCGCTCGCAATATCGTCGTTCTCTACCCCTACACCTGATTAACGCGGCTACCCAATGCATTCCCCTACGTTGGAGGTCCACGACCCCACCCACGATTAAGGACTGGCACGCCCGTGTCACAAAGATTGAGGAACTAGAACGACTCATCCACCAATCCAAAGATACTCATGAAAAGTTCAGATTCACGTGGGCCTGTTGGACACACTACAGAGAATCACTTGACCGCCCACCCCCTTCCACCCCGTCCGCACTTCCTGCTGCATCGGACCATGTCCCCAATCATCCCCAGTCATGACCCACAGACTACCCCTTAAGTTAAGTCCCCCCCCCCCTTTTTTTTTTTTTTTCTTTCTCTCTTCTTTTTTCCTCTCCCCGATCTAGAATTGCGGAGTTGTGTCCCATACCCCTACCTGTCCACAGGATGATCCCGACAGGGGTGGACAGGTACGGATGGGACATTCATTTCTTGATCGTACATCACGGGACACAGAGCGCATAGTCATTACATATGGGTTATATGGAGTACCTTCAGGTGTGGACACTGGTGTAATCAACTTCACAGGAAGTTCCTCCCTATATAACCCCCTCCCACTGAGAGTGCTTTAGTTTTTCCGCCAGTGTCTTAGGTGTTGGTCACGTCTAGCTGTCCCTCGGAGGTCTCGGGACCCAGGATAGCTAGCCGGATCCGTCCGAAGTGCTTCAGAGCCAAGATGTACGGTACCCGGGCCCTGCTGGAGTGGGGTTTTGCCTATAATGCCTCTCCTTGGAGGGCTGGATTCTGGGCTCCAGTGCCTTAGTCTCTTCCAAGAACTAAAAGCTACTGATGCCAGGATGCTATATAGGTCCAGGGGTGTGGGTTCCTTAACACAGGACCCCGGTCCCTGAAGGTCCAAGACAATACCCACGGAGATGGGGGAAGGCTGGGCCTCTTGCATTTTGCAATACCCTGCGGCGTGGAGCAGGTAAGAGGGAACCTGCGGGACTTGGTTCGACAGTAGGTATCCCCCTGGGGGTTCTGGGTTGGCTAACAGTATGCTTGTGCATCAGCCACTATCCCCACTATGTCGGTTAAGGCAGGATGGGATTCTAATGTTTACCCAGATAACATGTAGATATATGTATACTTGTGTAAGTTATATATTTGCTACTCACCCCAGGTCTGCCTGTTAACACTGATACTGCAACCCCACATGTTTTAAAGAGGAAATTGCTGATAAAAAACTCCTGTTTCTTAGGAAGCCCATGGGGACAGCTTCCTCGCTGTGTGTGCACTACAATAAGATTAGTGCTTACCTGGTGTCTGTTGGTGCTGCATAACGCTGGTCCATGTTGTTCCTCTGCTCTGCTTCCTCCATGTGGGTTCAGCGTGGTGCGCGCGCATACGCGCGCGCGTGCACGCCGCCTTTTATAGCGTCGGCGTGCGTCGGGGGGGCGGGCCAGCAGCGTCAGGGTCTGTATAAAGGAAAAAACTTTTCTCTGGCTGGTCTTTACCTCCTGGAGGCAGAGGAAGAAAGGATACAGAGCGTGCAGCTGGGTCTTTTGGCCACACAGGGACACCTAGTGGCGGTTTTGTGGATCTTCAGGTCTAGGACTTAGGTCCACTATTGACCAGAAAAAAAAAAAAAAAAAAAAAAAAAGTTTTTTTGCTTAAAGGGACTCAGCCTTAGATCCAGCAGTATCTGAGTCTACCTTGGACTCCGGCTAACGGGCATTGGTGTGTCAATACTCACAGGCTTCCTCGGTATTGCCACCTCCCAGGCGGGTAAAAAAAAAAAAAAAAAAAAAGAAAAAGAGAGAAATTAGTTCTTTTTCATTTTTCTCATACCTGCCCTCACATTGGTTATTCCTAGCTGCAACAGTCAGGTGTTGGCTATAGGGGTGACCCAAGGTTGTACAATGGCTCCAAAGGGATCTGGACCAGCCAAGGCTGCTAAAGGTGCCAAAAAGCAAAAGGGGTCTCCATCGGGGTCAGAGGATTTGGGCCAGGCTTCTACGGCCCCACCCTCGCCAGTCAGGACACCGAGTGGCATAGTACAAGAGCCATTGGGGGTGCTGGGGGCAGAGGCGGCCCCCGATCCACCCATTCCCGTTTACGTGACGGAAGAAATGCTAGCAGCCACCATGAGTGGGCTAGAGAAAAGGTTAACTGCGTTACTTTCCCGTCCTTGCCCAAGTAGCAAGCGGGCTAGATCCCCCTCACCCAGTGTGGGGTTTTCAGATGCGGAGGTCTCCTCTTCAGAGGAACGGGACCCACAAGGGGATCACGCAGACCCAAGTCCCGACGGTTCAGACAGGGAAAATTCCACTATAGATGAATACTTTTCGGCCTCTCAAGCGGAGGGCCTGTGGATCCAGTCTTTGACAGATATGGTTCGCACTGCCTTTAAACTTCCAGTGCCAGAACTAGTAGCCCCGGAGGTATCCTCATTGGGTTCTTTAAAGGCCCCATTAACTGGTGCATCTTTTCCAATGCACCCCCTTCTGCGGAACGTGATTTACCAAGATTGGGCTCGACCTGATAGAATCTTTGTCCCTCCTAAAAGATTCTCTATTCTCTACCCTATGGAAGAGGAGTATATAAAGAAATGGGCTCTTCCTACAGTGGACGCAGCCATTTCCTGCGTGAATAAATCCCTGACTTGTCCGGTTGAAAATGTCCATATGTTCAAGGATCCGGTCGACAAGAAATTCGAGACCCTACTGAAAGCAACTTTCACCTCAGTAGGTGCCATGGTTCAGCCAGCAGTAGCAGCCATTGGTGTTTGTCAGGCCTTGAAGGATCAGGCAAAGCATATATTGAAGGACATGCCGGCTCAGCATACTCATGAATTAGCAGAATTCCCTAGGGCTCTCTGCTTTGCAGTAGATGCTATTAAGGACTCCATCCAACAGGCATCCCGTTCATCTCTACTGGTGGTTCACATGCGTCGTCTTTTGTGGCTAAAGAACTGGTCAGCAGAGGCACCCTGCAAAAAGCTTCTAGCAGGGTTTCCCTTTCATGGGGGAAGACTATTCGGGGAAGACCTAGATAAATATATCCACACCATATCAAGTGGAAAAAGTACTTCCTTACCGGTCAAGAAAAGACCGCGTGGGCCCACGTTTAAACGACAGGCCATTGTAGGCTCGGCCCCTTCGACTTCTCGTCAGTATCGACGGCCTCCCGGGCGGTCAACAGCTAATAACCGCCCACAGGGACAAGCTGCGGCAAACAGGAGGCCCTGGTCTCGCAAGCCGGCTAAATCAGTCATCAAATCAGATTCATGAAGGGGCGCCCCCACTCTCTTGGGTGGGGGGAAGACTTCAGTTTTTCTCCGAAGTCTGGAAGGCCAGAATTCCCGACTCTTGGGTTCGGTCCGTAGTAGCCTCAGGCTACAAACTAGAGTTTCGAGAAATCCCCCCTCCTCATTTTCAGGGGTCAAGTCTTCCAAGCGACCCATTAAAGAGGGCCTCTCTCGTAAAGGCGTTGGATCGCCTCTTGCTCCAAGGAGTAATTGTAGAAGTACCAACCCAAGAAAGGGGTCTGGGATTCTACTCCAACCTTTTTGTTATACCAAAACCCAATGGCGACGTCAGGCCTATATTAGACCTCAAACGCCTAAATCGCTTTCTAAGGATTCAGACCTTCCGTATGGACTCCATACGTTCAGTGACAACCAGCCTGCATCAGGGCGACTTCCTAGCATCTATAGACATAAAGGATGCATATCTGCATGTGCCGATTTACCCAGCACATCACAAGTTTCTTCGTTTTACGATAAACCAAAGTCATTACCAGTTCGTAGCCCTCCCTTTCGGGTTGGCAACAGCTCCACGGGTATTCACAAAGGTGTTAGCCCCGGTACTAGCCGTCCTAAGGACAGAAGGCATCTTGGTCCTAGCATACCTGGACGATCTCCTGGTTATCGACAGTTCAGCCTCCAACCTCAATCATGCAGTAGTCCGCACAGTGCGGCATCTAGAAGAGTTCGGGTGGATTGTGAACCAAGAAAAATCAAGGTTACAACCCACAAGACAGTTGGAATATCTAGGCTTTCGGTTAGATACAGAATGCCAGAGGGTATTTTTACCTCAAAAGAAGATCAGGTCGTTAATTCAAACGATTCAAATAGTCTTAGGCAAAAAGAAGCCGACTATTCGCCTATGCATGCGACTGCTGGGAAAGATGGTGGCCGCCTTCGAAGCAGCGCCCTATGCCCAGATCCATACCAGAATTCTGCAAGCAGCTATTCTCTCTGCTTGGAACAAGTCCATACAGGCATTAGACCGTCCATTAGTTCTTTCCCCAGGAGTCAGGCACAGCCTGTACTGGTGGCTGATCCCTCAAAAATTATCAAAAGGGAAAACCTTTTGCCCCATCTCGTGGAAAATAGTAACCACAGATGCCAGCCTAACAGGTTGGGGGGCAATCTTAGGAAAACGGACCCAGCAGGGACAGTGGTCAGAGGCAGAAAGTCTGCTTCCCATCAATGTCCTAGAGATCAGAGCTGCTCGATTGGCCCTGGTCGCCTGGACTCTTCCCCTGCAGGGTCTGCCAGTAAGGATACAGTCCGACAATGCCACGGCGGTGGCATACATAAACCACCAGGGGGGCACAAGGAGCCTAGCGGCTCAAAGGGAAGTAAACCTGATTTTTTCATGGGCCGAAGCCCATGTACCCTGCATCTCAGCAGTGTTCATCCCAGGGATAGACAATTCTCAAGCAGATTTTCTGAGTCGTCAACAGTTACTCCCGGGAGAGTGGTCTCTTCACCCCCAGGTATTCCAAGAGATTTGCCAAAGATTCGGAGTTCCCGATGTGGACATCATGGCAACAAGATTCAACAAGAAATTGGACAAATTCGTATCCCGAGCCAGGGACCCCTCGGCCTACGGGACCGATGCGTTGGTTTGCCCCTGGCACCAGTTTTCTCTCCTGTATGCGTTCCCTCCACTACAGATGATTCCCCGCCTTCTACGAAGGATCAGGGTGGAGCGCAGGCCGGTGATTCTGGTGGCCCCAGCCTGGCCCAGAAGGGCTTGGTACGCACTCATCGTGAGGATGTCAGTAAGGGCACCGTGGCCACTCCCCCTGCGCCCAGATCTGCTGTCTCAGGGCCCGATCTACCACCCTGCTTCACAGCAGCTAAATTTGATGGCTTGGCGGCTGAATCCCTAATTCTTAAGGGCAGAGGCCTCTCAGCCCAGGTCATATCTACGCTAATTCAAGCTAGGAAACCAGTTTCTAGAAATATCTATTACAGAGTCTGGAAGAACTATGTGGAGTGGTGCGAGTCTCAAGGAGGGCATCCTCGCAAGTTTTTTATTGATAGGGTCTTGCGATTCCTACAGGTTGGCGTTGACAAGGGGTTAGCTCTTAGTACTCTAAAGGGGCAGGTGTCTGCCTTAGCGATATGGTTTCAAAGGCCTTTGGCCACACATTCGCTTGTGAAAACTTTTTTGCAGGGGGTCTTGCATGTAAATCCCCCTATTAGAGCTCCCCTCTGCCCCTGGAATTTAAATCTGGTCTTGTCAGCTTTACAAAGGCAGCCGTTTGAACCTCTGACAGAAATCCCTCTTGTGCTGCTAACCCGAAAATTGGTTTTCTTGGTAGCTATGGCTTCGGCCAGAAGGGTCTCCGAGCTGGCAGCCTTGTCTTGCAGGGAACCGTACCTGATTCTGCATAAGGACAGAGTGGTTCTGCGGCCACAGCCTTCTTTCCTTCCTAAGGTCATATCCAGTTTTCACTTGAATCAGGACCTAGTCCTACCATCCTTCTTTCCTACTCCCCAGTCCAGAGAGGAAAGATTGCTTCATACTTTGGACGTGGTCCGAGCCATGAGGGTCTATCTCAAGGCTACAGAAAAGATTAGGAAAACAGATGTGCTTTTCATTCTTCCGGAGGGCCCCAAGAAGGGTCAGCCGGCTGCCAAGTCTTCCTTGGCTAGGTGGATTAAGCAGCTGATTTTTCAGGCCTATGGTCTGAAGCGCGTTCCACCGCCCTTATCAGTTAAGGCCCATTCTACGAGGGCCATGAGTGCCTCTTGGGCGGCACACCATCAGATCTCTATGGCACAGGTTTGCAAAGCGGCAACCTGGTCTTCCGTACATACGTTTACTAAATTCTATAAGTTGGACGTCACAAAGGCTGCGGACGCAGCATTTGGGCAGGCGGTCCTACGGGCAGCAGTATAGAATCCTCTGGCCCGGTTCACGCCCCCTTTTTTCTGTTGGTGGAGCTATTTTACCTCCTGATATAGTTTTCTGTTTGGCTATTTTTGGCCTTACGGTCTCCCTCCCTTCATGGAGCATTGCTTTGGGACATCCCATATGTAATGACTATGCGCTCTGTGTCCCGTGATGTACGATCAAGAAAAAGGGATTTTTAATAACAGCTTACCTGTAAAATCCTTTTCTTGGAGTACATCACGGGACACAGAGCTCCCACCCCTCTTTGTGGGAACATTGTGTAACCTCAGAGAAATTGCTTGCTACAAAACTAAAGCACTCTCAGTGGGAGGGGGTTATATAGGGAGGAACTTCCTGTGAAGTTGATTACACCAGTGTCCACACCTGAAGGTACTCCATATAACCCATATGTAATGACTATGCGCTCTGTGTCCCGTGATGTACTCCAAGAAAAGGATTTTACAGGTAAGCTGTTATTAAAAATCCCTTTTTTACTACGACTAGTGACATTGGAACCCCTCAGCTCCGCGATCACTGTCGCGAGAAGGGAAACTCCCAGAGAAGCAGGGTGTCCCATCCCCACACTCCACTATACCCTCTCCCTCGCTGTTGCTGACCTCCTGTGTCCTACCCTGCCTATTACGCCAGGCTCCAGGATCTACAGTCACTACACCGATCTTCTCTTGTTCTCAGACCTTCCTGTTGAAGACTGTTATTACTATCATTATTGTGTATACAATGGGATTTGCTCTGTGTATACCGCTGCATGCATCCCGAATACTGTTACCCTGTACTTGTATCTCCCATTATTGTATGCTCTGCTGTATTGTTTCTGACTATATTATACCCAATAAAATTGTTTGAACAAAAAAAATATATATATATATAAAAAACATATGAAATAAATGAATATATTAAAAATTGTATACAAAATGTTTTATCTATATGTGGTGTAATAGTGAGGGTCCCGGTCACCATGGAGACGCAGCAACAATGGACACAGAGTCTGCATGTCAGCAGACTGCAGAACTACACAGCATAGTTTTTAAATGGAGGAAACTGCTCTGTCAGTTTTCTCCAGGTTTTGATAGTTTTGAATGGGGCTGTGTAGTTGGAGATCCTGCAGAGACTTGGGCGGGATGGGATATCCAACCCTGTGTCCAGATCTTACAGATAACCAGCAGGTTGGGTTCCCAGCTGAAGGCTGCCTTTATAATCAGGGACTGGTCAGAAGAGAGAGGGAGGTGGAAGGTGTGCAGCTGGCTGTTGCTGCAAGACAGACCTGTATGTGGGGATCTGTCTGTCTGTCTGTCTGCCCTGGAGACTACATCCCTGGTGTGGGGGGGACTTCGTGCCTGAGGGACTGGGAGGCTGGTGGACCTGAGGTGACTAGCGAGTCCAAGAGGGGCTGAAGGAAGTCCGGGAGACAGTAAGCTGGAGAACCTGTTGAGGCCAGGAGTGTGCCAGGTTAGCAGGTACAGCAAGGCTAAGTAAGCCTAGGAGCCAGGAGGCTTGGTATTTTGAGTTCTGTGAACATTACTGGAGAAGAACCCCTGCGTGGGAAATCCTGTATGTGAACTGTTCTTTTTGTTTCCTTCAATAAAAATGGGCTGCCATGCCCTCAAACATAACATCTGACTGCTGTGGACTCGCTAAAAAAATGCATTTACCATCGAGTTAAACCCCCAACGTTTACAGTGGGTGGATAAAACAAAACAAAAGTTGAGATTTAGAACATTTTATATGGATCTTATAGACTTCATGTGTGAAAATAATTTTTCACACACAAGATCATTTTCCCGTAAATTGTATGGGGTATGAAGGTTTCTACCTTTACAGTATATAGTACAACAAATTGGTAGATTAAGCAGTAGACCCAGCCATCTGGTAAAAAAAGGTTTGGCGATTGTGATAAGGGAGGTCACTCAAGCATATGCCGTAGTTTGGATGGCCCCACATATAGGACACACTTGTGCCGAGTCCTTTCTCTTTATTATTAGGATTAAACGTATCCTTTAATGATAGGCCAAACATTTCCTCTTAGGATTTAATAATCCCCTGATGTTTTAATCCCCCAAGTTTTTTGTACTATATACTGTAAAGGTAGAATCTAGTTCATGTACCCCATAAAATTTACAGGAAATTCCTTGACGATCTTGTGTGTGAAAAAAATATTTCCACACATGGAGTCTATAAGGTCCATATTAAAATGTCCTAAACCTCAACTTATTGTTTTTTTTCTGCCCACATATATTGTAGATAAAATATTTTGTATACAATTTTTGATATATTCATTTATGTAGAAAATGTCTTTATAAAAAATGCAGTATATAAAAAGAAATAGTTTAATAATTATATTTAGGTTGCAAGACCAGTGGTGTACAAATTATATCCAAAATGATTTTAACCACTTAACGCCCGGTGCACGCCTAATTACGTCTACAGAAGGGCTTGGACAGGCAGATGGACATAAATTTACGTCCCTGGCTACTAGCGGTTCGGGGGTCCGATCGGGACCCCCTCCGCTGCGTGCGGCGGGCAGCTTACCTCAGGGAGCGATCCGTCTCGAGGGGGCGGCAGTTCGTTTCTGTCCGCCCCCTCGTGGTCGCTCCCAGTCAATCCTGTGCGCCACCGCCGTGTCACTTCCTCTGCCTGTAAAATGTAAACATAGGCAGAGGAAGTGATGCAGCGCTCATCTCGGCGGTATTTTCAAACCGCCGAGATGAGAGAAGAGGCACAGTAAGTCTGCACCAACACTACACTGACACCAGTACATTTAACTCCTTGCGATCACCCCCCCCCACCCCCTGTCACACGGTCACTGAATGTTAGTGACCTAGTGTTAGGTTCAGGGTAGCCCCCGTACCCCCCCCTAAATAAAGTTTTAACCCCTTGATCACCGCCCTAGTTAACCCTTTCACTCCCTATTGCCAGTGTCACTAAGCGATCATTTTTCTGATCACTGTATTAGTGTCACTGTTGCTGCTAGGTAGCTAATTCATTTTTTATTGCGATTTTTTTTTTTTACTAAAGACATGTGGCTGAATAAATGTTGGCCTAAATGTTTGACTAAAATTTAGTTTATTTAATTTTTCTTATAACAAAAAGTAAAAAATATTGTTGTTTTTTCAAAAATGTCGCTATATTTTTGTTTATAGCGCAAAAAATAAAAATCGCAGAGGCCATCAAATACCATCAATAGAAAGCTCTATTTGTGGGAAGAAAAAGACGCAAATTTTGTTTGGGAGCCACGTCGCACGACCGTGCAATTGTCTGTTAAAGCGACGCAGTGCCGAATTGTAAAAACGCCTCTGGGCATTTAGCAGCATATTGGTCCGGGGCTTAAGTGGTTAAGTAGCCTTATCTCCTTTAACTGCCTTCCTCTCTTTCCCCTCCCCACTATTCTTTATAAGTCCCACGTGGGGATAAGACAACTACCCAATTGTAACGGGAGGGCCAGTGGGTCCCAGAAGCTCTTAGAAAGCATGAGTGAGAAAATAATGAACAGTCAGAATATATCTTGGACTACCTGAGATGGGATTATTATCCACAATATATTCCAGGATATCTGTGGAGAACTGGTTGCTGTTTGTTGATTCTGAACTCAACAGGTTAATTGAAAAAGTGACTCATTCATAATGTGGGAAAACATACTCTTAGGTGTTAATCTCATCAACTCAGCCACCTGTCTGTCTCTTGTGACGTAAATGAATCTAGGATGGCTTCTGAGGATCTGTCATTGTGGCTTGTGCTAATTGACCCTGTATTGTGTGAAGGAGTCCTGTAATAAATGTGTATTGCAAGTTAATAGACAGTCTAAAGGTCATGTGTCTGAGACATCAGATGTAGTTAATTAGCTCATGTAAACCAGATCAGGACCTGGAGTCATGATGTCTACCAAAAAGATGTGTATTGGGGCTCATTGTGTGATGTTGTGGGTGGCGTTGGGTCATTGTTCATTTTGACTGCAGTACCCCAACTGTATATAAGAGCCTGATTTTCTCAATAAAAGGTCTATTCCTGTGGAACCTCAAACAGAGCTGTGTGTCTCGTTATTGTAGTTCATTTGCCTGACTGTGGAGTCTCGATAGCTGTCTTGGTTTCGGGAATGGAATATCTTAAACAGCTTTAACCCCTGTCCCATTAGGGGTTCCATTAAACCAATGGTTAATAAAATCCAAAGGGAACATGTAATGAACACTGATATAATTCTACCGTCTATTGTATTATGCCTATTGTGTATCTCATGATATTCCACAAGTTAACGCTGTTAGGGTTATCAATCCCGACGCCATCCACACTAAATAAAAAGGACCTCTAGGTGGGCAGATCTAAAGGAGGCCACGCCCTCTGAAACGTGTCATCATAGCAACCCTCAGAGCTTCCCTTGTCAGCTGGCAGGGCTCCACGTTAAATGATTGTTGAGGCGGGGCCACCCTCACTGAGGATTGGAACTCCCTACCAGGTAGGAGCGGTTCGCTCGCAGCTTGTCTGCTGCTACAAGCTTGATGCCTTTTCATCTCAGCTCCTGCTCTCCCACTGCCTGGGGGATCACTGTTCCACAGGAATGCTCTGTGTTACATAACCTTTGTGAGTGCAACTTGTTTTTAAGTTTTGTTCATTTACTCAAACTGTATTGTACAAGGAGCTGCTGCACTCTGCCTCTCCTTTTTGTTTCTACCATTTCCAGTGTCCCGTGGGCTGATGAGCTACACGGTCCTGTGCATCATTAGTGTTTAACCCTCTATTGGGTGGATTACAGACTATACTCTTGAAACCATAAACAGTTTATTCTTATTTGGGGCACCGGAAAAAAGCCTAGTATTTTACTGCATATTTCATTTTCAAGTCCTCATTGGTCAGGTCTCAACTAAAAATTAGTATTATATAAATAATATATATATATATATATATATATATATATATATATATAAAGTGCATATACAAAATAAATGTAGGTTAAAAAGGGGGGGGGGGTAGTAGGGTTGGTGCACTTACCATGGGTGGTTTTCCCAGCTCTGCGGGCATTATCTTCCCCTGCTCAGCGGCTTACGTCTCCTTCCTCAGCAGCCAATCAGATCGCTTCCCCTTTAGGTCAATCGGGAAACGTGTCTCACACCCACGCTTCCTGATTGGCGGAGAGGCAATTCAGTGTTAGAATAGCAAATTAATATTCTCTATTCTAAGACACCTGGGTGGGTTCCAAGCGCAATACTCTGCAACCAGAACCTACCACATTTTAGAGCCTATTAGAGCCTCTGGCACAAAAAAAAAAAAGAAAAAAAAAACACAGCTGTAACTCATGTGCCCAGCATCCTGAAAGGGGCCAGACACATGAATAGCAGCACATGGTAGCGGCAATGGAAAGGGGAGGCGGCGCCCTTGCATTCCTAATGGCTCCTGAAGAAAAGTAAAAAAGTCTCAATTTGAAAGTACTTTGTTTTTATCTACAATGCCCATAAGTTTGCTAACCTTATGGATCATGGATATAGAAAATTGGGGAGAGGAAATAAAAGGTGGTACTTTGTACCAGACATGCCTGCTATTTTTTTAGAAGTAATTGCAAAAACATAAGTAACTGCTTGCCGACCAGCCGCTGCAGTTATACGGCGTCAGGTCGGGTCTGCTGGGCGAGAGCACGTAGCTATACGTCACCTCGCTCAGCAACCAATAGGGGCGCGTGTACGCCGCCGGAATGTATGAACAGCGATCAGTCATTTCCCCTAGTCTGTCCACCCCCCCCCCCCCTACAGTTAGAACACACCCAGAGAATATACTTCACTGCAAGGGGCATTTTTATAGTAATCCAATGCATTTTTATAGCACTGATCGCTATAAAAATGCCAATGGTCCCAAAAATGTGTCAAAAGTGTTTTAAGTGTCCGTCATAATGTCGCAGTACCGAAAAAAAAAAAAAAATCGATCACCGCCATTACTAGTAAAAAAAAAAAAATATTAATAAAAATGCCATAAAACTACCCCCTATTTTGTAAATGCTATAACTTTTGCGCAAACCAATCAATAAACGCTTATTGAGATTTTTTTATGCAAAGTATGTAGATGAATACGTATCGGCCAAAAAATAAAAACCGCAGAGGTGATCAAATACCACCAAAAGAAAGCTCTATTTGCAGGAAAAAAAGAACGCCAATTTTGTTTGGGAGCCACGTTGCACGACTGCGCAATTGTTAAAGCAACGCAGTGCCGAATCGCAAAAAGTGCTCCCGTCTTTGACCAGCAATATGGTCCGGGGGTTAAGTGGTTAAGCTGAAGGTAAAATACGATGATAAAAAAAAAAAAAAAAAAAAAAAAAACAATAACTCATCTCTGCTGCTGCTAGATTCTATATTTGAGAAATTAACATTTACAATACATACATGAATTAAATAACAGACGGTTAAGCTAAAATTGTTGTACCGTGCAACACATCCAAACTTTAGTTAGCTGGGGAATTTTCAAGAAATGTAATCCTATTTAAACAACCCATTTACAAAATAATTCCAGTCTAGCTTACTGTAGCCACAACTAAAATAAAATACATGTAAAACCATCAAATTCCCAACTTACACCAGTATTACAAATACTTTGAGAACAGACATAACATGAAAACAGTGCTCAGAATTGTTTCCATGATACATCATTTATAATGATCACTCTATATTGCATGTAGGCCCTGAGCATGAAAGATTCCCTTTTCTTTCAATATTTTTTATGTAACCAAAAAAGGCCATTGCAGTTTTGCAAGATACCAGATAACCAGCTAGAAGAAGATGAGCATGAAGAAAACACTTCACATTTACCCCGATTATATACATTTTGCCAAGCCTGACCTTTCCATCTAAAATTATAGTTTGCCTGCTTTATCAAAAGCTTTAGTACCTTTTGAATTAACGATCTGGAACAAGTTTACTTATTAAAAAGCTCTAACTTCACTCCAACCTTCTGCACTAGATGTGTGTTTTGGGTCAATGATTCAAGGGATTGAATGAAGACAGTCAGGCAAATGGCATTTTCATAAGTAGATCGTTATTTTTCTCACTATAGAAAAAGTACCAAACAGGAAGGAACTATACATTTTGGTAAATATTGGACAGCAAGAATAATAGCTTTAGGTGCCTGTTAGAACAGACTACATAAATAAAAAATGTACCAAAAAATAGTCATACCTTTATTAGTCGCATATCTCCCTGGAAAAGAGAAAACCACCCAACAAAAAACATTTAATTAAAAAGGCCAACACAGCACTAGAGAGCTGGAAGACCATATAGACTCTATAAACCATGTTCAGCACTTATCCTTTAACAACATACCTATATAACATATAGAAGAGTGGACACATGAATGGTTAGAGAATATCCTGTAAATGAATTTGAGAAAAGTTCATTCCATCAGCCTCAAGCCTGGTACACAGAAGGAGAGGCTCATGAGGAAGTCCTGTACCAACGATGCAAGTACAGCGATCTCCCTGCTGAGCTAAAGTGTTCTGATGGGGAACCCCCCCCCGCCAGAACACATCGGTCAGGGCTTGCAGCCATTGGCTGCGTGTGCTGATCTGATGTTGAATGAGCTGCTGGTTTTCCTGCAAGCTTGTTCTACAGAAGCTGGCCATAAGATCGGCTTCTGTCATACAAGGACCTGTACACATGAGCTGATTGTTGGCTGGAATCTAATGTATCGCCGATTTTGGACGATATTCAGCCTGAGTGTACAGTGCTTTAGGGCAGTGGTCTCCAAACTGCGGCCCGGGGGCCGGATGTGGCCCTTTGCTTGCCTTTCTGGCCCTTGGGGCAATATTCCACCAACTGACACCAATGATGAAGCACCATTCCATCTACTACTACTGACACAATCAATGAAGTACTATTCTCCTCATTGATATCAAGAATGGGTCACTATTTCTCTCATTAAAACCAATGATGGGGCACCGATGCCGGGGCATTTTCTACTCTCACTGGACACAGTCCGGCCCCCCTAAATACTGAAGGACAGTAAACTGGCCCTTTGCTTAGAAAGTTTGGAGACCCCTGCTTTAGGGTATAGGATGCAAGTAATCATTGATCAGCATTACTAAAGTTCATTCTTAGAATTATATATAGTAAAAACATTCCTCAACATGCATCAACATATTGGTCAAATCAGACATTTCCATCTTTTTAAAATTCCAGGGTGTATTCACCTACTGCTTCAGGGAATTACTGTTAAAATTATGTTTCATTAAACACATAGGTTGTGTAAAATGGGGAACAATCCAATCAAAGATGACAGACAAAGGGTTCCCATATCACATCAGGTAAATTGCCTAATACATTCAACTTCAAAACCTGCTTTAATCTAAATCACATCCATGCATTATCTAGCAGACCTTCAGAGTAGGGTTGTCCCGATGCCTCTTTTTTAGGACCGAGTACAAGTACCGATACTTTTTTTCATGTACTCGCCGATGCCGAATACCGATACTTTTTTTACATGTGTCCCCAAATGCAGCCATGTCCCTCACATATGCAGCCATGTCTCTTCAGCCATGTCCCTCTAGCCATGTCCCTCACATATGCAGCCATGTCTCTTCAGCCATGTCCCTCTAGCCATGTCCCTCACATATGCAGCAATGTCCCATGTCCCTCTAGCCATGTCCCTCACATATGCAGCCAGCCATGTCCCTCCAGCCATGTTTCTCACATATGCACCCAGCCATGTCCCATGTCCCTCTAGCCATGTTTCTCACATATGCAGCCAGCCATGTCCCTCTAGCCATGTCCCTCACATATGCAGCCAGCCATGTCCCTCTAGCCATGTCCCTCACATATGCAGCCAGCCATGTCCCTCCAGCCATGTTTCTCACATATGCACCCAGCCATGTCCCATGTCCCTCTAGCCATGTTTCTCACATATGCAGCCAGCCATGTCCCTCACATATGCAGCCAGCCATGTCCCTCTAGCCATGTCCCTCACATATGCAGCCAGCCATGTCCCATGTCCCTCTAGCCATGTCCCTCACATATGCAGCCAGCCATGTCCCATGTCCCTCTAGCCATGTCACTCACATATGCAGCCAGCCATGTCCCATGTCCCTCTAGCCATGTTTCTCACATATGCAGCCAGCCATGTCCCTCACATATGCAGCCAGCCATGTCCCATGTCCCTCTAGCCATGTTTCTCACAGCCATGTCCCTCATATGCAGCCAGCCATGTCCCATGTCCCTCTAGCCATGTCCCTCACATATGCAGCCAGCCATGTCCCATGTCCCTCTAGCCATGTCCCTCACATATGCAGCCAGCCATGTCCCTCTAGCCATGTCACTCACATATGCAGCCAGCCATGTCCCTCTAGCCATGTTCTCACATATGCAGCCAGCCATGTCCCATGTCCCTCTAGCCATGTCACTCACATATGCAGCCAGCCATGTCCCATGTCCCTCTAGTCATGTTTCTCACATATGCAGCCAGCCATGTCCCATGTCCCTCTAGCCATGTCACTCACATATGCAGCCAGCCATGTCCCATGTCCCTCTAGCCATGTTTCTCACATATGCAGCCAGCCATGTCCCTCTAGCCATGTTTCTCACATATGCAGCCAGCCATGTCCCATGTCCCTCTAGCCATGTCACTCACATATGCAGCCAGCCATGTCC
This sequence comes from Rana kukunoris, assembly GCA_029574335.1. Classification (NCBI taxonomy): domain Eukaryota; kingdom Metazoa; phylum Chordata; class Amphibia; order Anura; family Ranidae; genus Rana; species Rana kukunoris. The sequence goes on along the minus strand of CM056049.1, from coordinate 561,567,931 downwards.
CATGTCCCTCTAGCCATGTCACTCACATATGCAGCCAGCCATGTCCCATGTCCCTCTAGCCATGTCACTCACATATGCAGGCATAATGCAGCAATGTCGGTTCAGCCATTTCCCTTACTTTTGCCGCCGAAAGCCGCACGGAGAAAACCACAGGATTCATTTGAATAGCCCGCCCGTATAGACACTCCCCCTTACTCGCGATTGGACAGATCACGATCATCCATCCAATCACAAGCAAGGGGGAGTGTCTATACGGGCGGGAACATTACAGCTATTTAAATGAATGCTGTGATGTTCCCGCACAGCGTTTAACCCCTTGCAGGACCAGGGTTGGTTTGCAAGCGCGATTTGACTGAACTTAATTGTGCGGTCACACGCTCTAAGGTGAGCGTACACACAAGGGGGAGCGCTTGAGTGAACACGAGTTATCACCAGTACAAGCTGTGAATAATTTTGAAATGGACCTCAGTATTTAATGATGTTACTATTTATATAAAATGTTTACATTTATTGTGTGCGCACTCAGCACTTTTGATCACTCACAGGATCACTTTAAAGATATATTTTTTGCATGCATTTGGATCACTATATTTGATACATGAAGTTTTTGATTTTATTTTGTATGAATCCCTTGGAGTTTGCACGAAAACACTTTATATATTTATTTTACCAGCACTAAGGTTTGTGATCCTGTGATCACACGCTTTATGGTAAAAAAGACTTTGCTTACACGTCAACAAATTTTTTATTTAGTGTCATTGCATCAAGGCACTCATGCTGACATCCAGATAGCGCAGCATTTCCTTTATAAATATTGCATTTGCACAGTCGTATGGGATGTGATCAGTGCTAGCAGCTGTCCCGATAGGTGTAACATATTTACAGATTTTGGGTAGCTTGAAATATTTTTGGGGTTAGACAGTTTTTTTTTTTTCAGCATTTACCGATACTAATTAACAATATCTATTTTAGCCATTTAGGGTGATCAAGATGACGATGATGAGGCACAGGGAGGGGTCTCCATAATCTATCAGCGTGCTATGTAATATTACCACTTGAATTGGACCAAGTGATGAAGAAACACAGCACTCACATCACTCCACACGGCTGGCCCCACATCTGTCCATGCTGTCATCTACATCATTCTATTCCTCCAGTGTTATCTCCTAATCCCATGTCCCCCTCCTCCTGCAGTCAATACAACACTGGCTGCTGTTCCGCAACTCATAAGACCAATGAGAAGGGACTAAAACACAAAAAGGGGAGCGCTGATCCAAAGTAGTAAAAATAAGGATAAATCAATGAACTCCAAAGAAAATAGAAAATGTATTGTTTAAAAAACAATCATCACGGTCAGATGATTGTGTGCAAGGTAACAGTAGGTGCTTGGAGCAAAAAAGGGTGGAGCTGTACAGGAGCATTCAATAACTCACATAGAGTGCCTTGAAAAAGTATTTACACCTCTTGAATTTTTTTTCCACATTTTGTCATGTTACAAAACAAAAATGTAAATGGATTTTGTGATTTTACGCGATAGACCAACACAAAGTGGCACATAATTGTGAAGTGGAAAGAGTATGGCACAACTGCAAACCTACCAAGACATGGCTGTCCACCTAAACCGACAGGCCGGGCAAGGAGAGCATTAATTAGAAAGGAAGCCAAGCGGTCCATGGTAACTGGAGGAGCCACAGAGATCCACAGTTCAGATGGGAGAACCTGTCCACAGGATAACTATTAGTCATGCACTTCACAAATCTAGCCTTTATGGAAGAGTGGCAGGAAGAAAGCCATTGTTAAAAGAAAGCCAGAAGAAGTCAGTTTGCAGTTTGCGAAAAGCCATGTGGGGGACACAGCAAACATGTGGAAGAAGGTGCTCTGGCCAAATGAGACCAAAATTGAACTTATTGTCCTAAAAGTAAAACGTGGTGGTAAACCAACACTGCACACAACCACCCCACCGTGAAACATGGTGGTGGCATCATCATGTTGTGGGAATGCTTATCTTCAGCAGGGACAGGAAAGCAGATTAGAGTTGATGGGAAGATGGATGGAGCCAAATACAGGGAAACCTTAGAAAAAAAACCTGTTGAGAGTCTGCAAAAGACTTAACTGGGGTGGAGGTTCACCTTCCAGCAGGACAACGACCCAAAATATACAGCCAGACCTACAATGGAATGGTTTAGATCAAAGCACATTCATGTTTTAGAAAGGACCAGTCGAGGTCCAGCCATAACTCCAAATCTGAGGCAAGATTTGAAAATTGCTGTTCACAGATGCTCTTCGTCCAATCTGACAAAGCTTAAAGGAGTTGTAAAGGTAATTTTTTCCCTAAATAGCTTAATTTACCTTAGTGCAGTCCTCCTTCACTTACCTCATCCGTTTTTTTTAAATGTCCTTATTTCTTCTGAGAAATCCTCACTTCCTGCTTTTCTGTCTGTGACTCCACACAGTAATGCAAGGCTTTCTCCCTGGTGTGGAGAAAGCCTCTTGAGGGGGCGAGCAGGCAAGTCAGGACACTCTACTTTGCAGATAGAGAAAGGAGCTGTGTGTTAGTGGGCATCCTAACACTCCTGCTCACCCCCTCAGAAGGCTTTCTCCACACCAGGGGAAAAGCCTTGCATTATTGCACGTAGTTACAGACAGAAAAACAGTAAGTGAGGATTTAAAAGCAAAATCGAAAAATGAGGCAAGTGAAGGAGGACTGCACCAAGGTAAAGGAAGCTATTTAGGGGAAACAATTTTTACCTTTACAACCCCTTTAAGCTATTGTGCAAAGAAAAATGGGCAAAAATGTCACTCAAGATGTAAAAAGCTGGTAGAGACATACCCAAAAAGACGTGCAGCTGCAATTGCAGTGAAAAATAGTTCTACAAAATATTGACTCAGCAGGGCTGAATATAAACGCATGCCACATTTTCACATTTGTAAAAAAGAAAAAAAAAGAAAAAACATTTATCATTTTCCTTTTACTTCACAATTATAAAAATTTCAAGGGGTGTGAATACTTTTTCAAGGCACTGTAGATCACTGCCAGGTTGAATGGATGGCTGGCTCAGCCCCTGGCTCTCCTAAAGTGTCTTGACAAGGGATGGAGCTGGTGACACCCGACGGAGACACACTCACATGCCAGATGAGACCCGCACAGACTCCGAGGGGACGTCAGATGCTTGTGGAAGTGCTCCCTAAAAGATACACACAGTGAGGGCACCGGTAAGCTGGAGACCATGCAACCAGAAGAAATTTAGTTACACAGGATAACTATTAATCCAAACTGAGAGGATGCCAACTCTGTCCAGGACTACATGTTTCAAGGGTTTAACCCCTTCTTCAGGTCATATGGTCATGTAGTCCTGGACCAACTCAGCATCCTTACAGTTTGGATTATAGTTATCCTGTGTCTAAAGGCTTTTTTTTGGGCTGCATGGTCTCCAGCTTTCCGGTCCCTCGCTGTGTGCATCTTTTGAGCACTTACGCCAGCATCTCCTGGCATCGGATGTCCCCTCCCAGTCTACGTTGGGTGGAACTGGGCTCTGGAGATCCAGGGGGCTGAGCCATCCATCCAACTTGGCAGGGAAGTGCACCTTTCCATTTATGTGAGTTATTGAACACCCTGTATCACTCATGGCTAGCCGCAGCGGTCCTTTTTTTTAAATTCATCTGTCAGATGACAGATGAACGAGTCCAGTTGCTAAAGACGTGCCATGCCTGCTAATCTGCACAGCTAGATGCAGAGTAGGCGTCTTAGATGAATCTGTATTCAACTCACACAAGGGGCTTAGGTTTGTGTCCCCCTAGCTTTACAGAGCTCTGACGTCTGGGCCTTTTTGAAGAGCCCTCTCTGCGACTGCACTGAGCCGGTGAGCACGCGAGACATGGTAGAGCCTGAAGCGGAGGAAGTGGGACGCACAATAGACCAGCTAACACTTAAGCTTCCGTCTTTGGAAAGCATGGTAAGCGAAAACATCAGGCATGTCTTTTACTGCCCATAGTGGTGGAAAAACAGATAAGACTTGCAGCTACTCATGGAAGACAATCCTTTGCATAGGATTAAGGGCATTTTTTTTAAATGTACCAGCCCCTTTAAGGGGAGATATATGGGTACTACAGCCATCCTGTCTGAACAGACATAGTGGCCCAGGCTACATGCCGGCTAGGGGAGGTATATGGGTGCCCTGAGCCATCCCGTCTCAGAAGACATTGTGGTTTACATTGCCCATGCATAGAAGCATAATATAGGCGAGACCCATAGTCCCCTACGGAAGACCTACTGTCGAACCAAGTCCTGTAGGTCCTTCTCTTACCTTTCCACGCTGCAGGGTATAGCCAAGCAAGAGGCCCAAATCTTCCCCCTTCACCGTGGGTATAGTCCTAGACCAGTGATGGTGAACCTTGACACCCCAGATGTTTTAGAACTACATTTCCCATGATGCTTAACTACACTGCATAGTGCATGAGCATCATGGGAATTGTAGTTTCAAAACATCAGGAGTGCCAAGGTTCACCATTACTGTCCTAGACCTCCAGGGACCGGGGTCCATGCCAGGAACACCACACCCCTGGACCTATATAGCACCCTGGCAGCAGAAAAAACATTTGGTCCTTAGAAGGCCCAAAGTTCTGAAACCCAGGATCCAGCCCTCCGCAGAGAGGCATTATAGGCTAAAACTCGTTCTTCGTACCAAGGCCCGGGTACCGTCCACTTTGGCTATGACGCACCTTGGACGGATCCGGATTTATGGAGGCTTTTTACATCCAGCATGGATCCCTCCAGTGGAGCTCCTAAGAGCACATGTTAACTCGTGACCAACACCTTAAACACTGATGAAAAAACTGAGGTACTCCCACAGTAGAGGAGGGGTTATATAGGGAGGGAACTTCCTGTTTAATTGATTACACCAGTGTCCATCACCTGAAGGTAGACTCTATAACCCACATGTAATGGCTATATCGCTCTGTGTCCCATGATGTACGATAAAGAAAACCAATTATTAGTGCATTCTTTTGTTTATATTTCAGTTGTCAGCAGGAGAATCATGCTGGAGAATCATGCTGGAGAATCACGCTGACAGCTGAAATAACTGAGCCAGCAGGTATCGGTTTTAAGCATTGGTGCATTTGCACGAGTACCAATACTTGTGCAAATGCTTTGTAACCGTATTGGTGCAACCCTAGTTTAGATCAACCTCCAGTCAAAGGCAGATATTGTGGGAATGAGACAGATATACGAAATTATGTTTTATTTCCTTCAAAAACAGTGTCTTTAAACAGATATGGTTATTTCTGTGAAGCATGACTGGCCTTATTAGCTGCAGGTACCCTGGAGCAACTCATTCTCAAAGTATGCAAAGGTGTTGAAAGGCTCATCTCACCAGCTCACCCTATTCAAATCTCCTTCTCTTAGCAATGACTTCCAGCATTCTAACATCTAAATTAAATACAGATCAGGAGCTCTGGGGAGGGGAGCAAAGGGTGTTGGGCTGCTAAGAGAGGGAGGGGGAGCTGAGGCAGCTTTAACAGATGTGTGAACAGAAGACCAAATGGCAGCCTTGCAAATCTGAGAAACAGATGCCTGATGCTAAAAAGCCCATGAAGCACAGATCTGGTAGAGTTTGCCTTAACAGGGAACCGAGGAACTCTATCCTTTAGCTCATAGGCTTAGAAAGAGGACTCGTCTATTTCATCCATCCATCAAATGGTGGATCCCCCAGTGGTTACCCTCAGAAAGGCCATTTTAGTCTAACACTTGGAAAAGGCATTTTACAGGATGAGGCAATACAGAGACCCTCCACTCAGAGGTAATCACAACAAGAAAGGCCACCTTGTGAGTAAGCTCAGCCAAGGGGATATCCCTAATCGTTTCAAAGTGTGGACTCTGAAGGCCTGAAAGAACAAGTTTAGGATCCCAATGAGTCGTAGGAGAACATGCAGCGGGAGAAATGTGAGTGTCACTCCACACAAATGGCAACGGTTTTTGAGAATGAATGCTTAAGACCGAGAGGCCAACAGTTTTTGAGGCTGAATGCCTAAGACTGAGATTTGGTCTTTGATGGTACTCAAAACCAGATGCTGATCTAGATCAACTGCCAGAAGGACAGAATGGGAAAAAAATTCTAAAATTGGTGCACACACACCCCACCCAACAGTTAACACAACGCGCCATGTGCCAAGGGAAGTGTCCAACCAGGATCCAGTGCTGAAGCGTTAATACAGGCTAGCCTCTCATCCAGGCAGGGTCTGGGTATGGTCCCCCAAGCCTCAGTCAAAGTGGCTATAGTGCAGCCAGAAATTGTAATGGAAGAATCATCTTAGAGAAAAAAAAAGCTTCCATAGAAAAAAAGGTAAGTTTCTCCCAATAGAGAGAAAAGGTTCATCACCTAAGGACACTAGCAAGAAATTGAGGATGGCTGGGAGTGGGAGCTGTAACACAGGGGAAGTACCTTCAGGATTTTTTCTGTGGCAGAATAGAACCCAAGGTTAACCACTTCCCGCCCGGCCAATAGCCGATTTACGGCCGGGAAGTGGTTATGAAATCGTGACTAGACGTTCTCAAACGTCTAGCACGATTTCATGCCGCGGGCGCGCAGCGCTGCGATCGGTGATGCGGGGTGTCAGTCTGACACCCTGCACCTCCGATCTCGGTAACGAGTCTCCGGCGGAGCCTCGTTACCACGTGATCAGCCGTGTCCAATCACGGCTGATCACGATGTAAACAGGAAGAGCCGCCGACGGCTCTTCCTCACTCGCGTCTGACAGACGCGAGTACAGGAGAGCCGATCAGCGGCTCTCCTGACAGGGGGGGTTCGCGCTGATTGTTTATCAGCGCAGCCCCCCCTCGGATCGCCACACGGACCACCAGGGAGTGCCCAAACTAGACCACCAGGGAACATAAAAAAAGGAAAAAAAAAAAGACAAAAAAAAAAAAAAGACAAAAAAAAAAAAAGACAAAAAAAAAAAAGGCAGCAAGAAAAAAAAAGGGCAGTAAAAAAAAAAATGATGCCAATCAGTGCCCACACATGGGCACTGATTGGCAACATTGATCCATCAGTGCCACCCCTCAGTGATCATCAGTGCCACCCCAGTGTCTGTCAGTGCCACCCCACAGTGCCAATCCATGCCCAGTGCCCACCTATCAGTGCCCACCTGTGCCACCTATCAGTGCCCACCTGTGCCACCTATCAGTGCCCACCTGTGCCACCTATCAGTGCCCACCAGTGCCGCCCATGAGTGCCCATCAGTGCCGCCCATGAGTGCCCATCAGTGCCGCCCATGAGTGCCCATCAGTGCCGCCCATGAGTGCCCATCATTTCCCCATACCAGCGCCGCCTATCAGTGCCCATCAGTGCTACCTAATCGGTGCCCATCAGAACTACCTCATCGGTGCCCATTAGTGCCACCATATCAGTGCCCGTAATTGAAAGAGAAAACATACTCATTTACAAAAAAATTAACAGAAAAAATAAAAACTATTTTTTTTTCAAAATCTTTGCTCTATTTTTAGTTGTTGCGCAAAAAAAAAAAATCGCAGAGGTGATCAAATACCACCAAAAGAAAGCTCTATTTGTGGGGAAAAAAGGACGCCAATTTTGTTTGGGTGCAGTGTAGCATGACCGCGCAATTGTCATTCAAATTGCGACAGTGCTGAAAGCTGAAAATTGGCTTGGGCGGGAAGGTGCGTAAGTGCCTGGTATGGAAGTGGTTAAGGACTAAAGATCCTATGCAGGACTAACAAACCTGCTTATAAGTTTATACATGTTCAATATTTGCTGGAATATTTTTTTTTCTTTTTAATCAGTTAAACATGAAAGAATGGCAGCATCCTGCATAAACTACTTACTGGAAAGAATATAAATTGATAGTTAAAAAAATAATCATTTAAAAAACATCATATTGTAGTTGTCAAGTTACAAAAAAGTGCATCCATTGTCAAAAATGTAAATCCTATATTTCGTTTCAATCGTTATTGGTAATATTTTCAACATTAAACACAAAAGTGTAATACATTGTGGAAAGCCCACTTTTGGCCCAACATAAGGAAACTGGGTACATACAAAAAAAGAAAAGAAGTAAAACTGTCCAATAACTCTCAGGCCCATGGGTGGCCACCCACTCATTGGTCGGGTAGTCAGGTTACTGACAATGTAAAATCTGAACAGTAGACAGTGAACCCGAGTACCATTTGCATCAATCCCCAACAGGGGAACTATTGCGTAATATAAAAAATTTGACGTGAAGAAAAATTTTGCACAGAATTGGGTAAGTTGAGAGAAAAACCCATAGAGAAAGATGGGGAAAAAATCTTATAAAATCTTATAATTTCAATAGCTTTTAGCCTGATCCAATAAATCAAAATATTTGCATATATTTTTTTATCTCCTGTGAGTAGACACTGCTGTGTCACAGAACCTGCCTTTTTTTTTAGGTGCACATTTCAAGATTGTCATGCTTACACTTTCTCAACTAAGCCACTGATGTGGATCAAGTCGGTAATTGCAGATTCCATATTTTTATCCCGACATTTTTATTCCACGACATGAATACTCACATTGTTTTCCAGCAAGTAAAAGTAACAAACTAGTAACAAGCTAGATACAGGAAAACTGCAACCCGACTAGTCACCAAGCAAGACACTTTGATTTTCCAAATCTGTAACTATATTTTTTCTAGTATATTTTTTCTCAGAACCAGAAAAATTGCCTTCCACTTTTATTACCACCACCAGAAATACACGGGTCTTGTACCACTGATACAACCTTGCTTAGCGAGCTTTAAGTTTTCAGAAGGCTTGCTAAGTTATACCAGAAGAAGGCATGAGGCATCAGTTAGAACATGTACAAAATAATCAAAACTGAGCAATAGAATATTTACAGTAAACAGGGCGATTCATTTTTAAGGAGCTGCAACAACAAAAAGAAAATGCTACAGGCATTAAGTTTGCTGAGTCTGCTAGACACAGGCGCCTTATCTTCCGGAGAGGGGGGGGCTATGGATCAACAGAGATGCTAGCATTGAACCAGCAAATATTATGCCTACAGCATTCTATTAAGACTGTAATTCTTTGTTTTATACTACATTGTTTATAATTTGGATATATTAAATCAAATGCAAAAAGGAACACATTTTTAAAGTGAAAATAAAACGTTGAAATTACGGTTTTTAATAACGCAGTACAAAATTATAGTGTACATTAACCCAGAGCAACCATTTCAATCTCTCAAGGTGCCATATCATTTCTAAAAGGCAGAAATCCGATTAGCTCACCTGCTTTAAAATACAATGGGCATTATTGGTCAAAGGAGCAGCGCATGGTCACTTTGCTAGAGAACTTTCACTTTGCTTACTAAATGAGACAAAGCCTGATTTTTTAAATGTCCTTGCATGCTATTGGGTATTCTTTTTAAAGTGAATTTTCACCTCATCCACTAAACGAAGCAGAAATTCTCATTCAAATTGAAAAATGCAGTGCAAAGTCAATATGCTCTACTTCGTTAGTAAATAAACGCCAATGAATGAAGGTAAACATTAAAGCGGGGGTTCACCCTAAATCAACTATCTACCATTAGATCCAGCATACTGCTGACATCCGCAGTATGCCGTTTTTTTTTCTGCTGTACTTACCGTTTTATCGTGGTTCTTATCCGGCTTCGAGCGGGGATTCATGCAGGCAATAGGCGTTCCTAAGACAAGGCCTAGTTGATTGACGTGCTGGTAAAGAGTGTCACGCCTTCCAAAAATACCCGAAGTGACACTCGGCAATTTACCGCGCCTGCGCAGTCAGCGAGTATCACTTCAGGTATTTTCGGAAGGCGTGACGTGCTTTACTAGCACGTCAATCAACTAGGCCTTGTCTTAGGAACGCCTATTCCCCGCAGCCTAGGCCTCCTTTATGTAAATTAGTGAGTGTACAGCTTGTATAACAGTGTAAATTTGCTGTTCTCTCAAAAAAACTCAGCACAACCATTAACGTCTAAACCGCTGGCAACAAAAGTGAGTACACCCCTATTTGAAAATGTCCAAATTGAACCCAATTAGCCATTTGCTCTCCCCAGTGTCATGTGACTCGTTGGTGTTACAAGGTCTCAGGTGTGAATGGGGAGCAGGTGTGTTAAATTTGGTGTTATCGCTCTCACTCTCTCATACTGGTCACTGGAAGTTCAACATGGCATTTCATGACAAAACTCTGAGAATCTAAAAAAAATTAATAATTGTTACTCTACATAAAGGAGGCCTAGGCTATAAGAAGACAAGACCCTGAAACTGAGCTGAAACATGGTGGCCAAGACATACAGTGGTTTAACAGGACAGTTTCCAATCAGAACAGGCCTCACCATGGTCAAACAGATGTTGAGTGCACAGTCTCAGCATCATATCGAGAGGTTGTCTTTGGGAAATAGACATATGAGTGCTACCAGCATTGGTGCAAAGGTTGAAGGGGGGAGGGTGAGCATGTCAGTGCTCAGACCATATGCCGCACACTGCATCAAATTAGTCTACATAGCTGTCCTCCCAGAAGGAAGCCTCTTGTAAAGATGATGCACATGAAAGCCTGCAAACAGTTTGCTGAAGACAAGAAGAATAAGGACATGGATTACTGGAACCATATCCTGTGGTCTGATGAGAATAGGAGAAACGTATTTGGTTCAGATGGTTTCAAGCGTGTGTGGCGACAACCAGGTGAGGAGTACAAAGACAAGTGTGATTATAAAGTTATATATATATATTTTTTTTTAACACACACCCCTGTATACTGTATATGTACCTTTATATTAGCATACACTTACCCTTTAAACTCCTCTGTCAGTCCTGCTGACACAATAAAGGGAGGTGAAGCGTAACAAAGCAAAAACAAAAATTGCTATAGGTAGTAGCCATTCCTCAATCACCACATCAGACATTTTGGCCCCGGACTGCCTACCAAAAAACTGCATCCGAGTGAACGAGGTCCAAAGAGCATATTTGCAGAACAGCTATGCTAATGGGAACTTGAGAAATGTTCTGTTCCTTATTAAAGGATTCCCCCAATATATGTGTCAGAAATAGCTGAAGATCCTGTCAGTCCTTCTGCTTTCCTGTTTTTGTCAAACTGACCACACTAGTCAAAGAAGCACATCCTTTCACAGCGTGATCCGTTTTCTGCCTATGTTGGAAGAACAATCTGTCTGTGTTCCAATGGTCAGACTTGTACACCTCTATGCACAGCTACTCGCTAGGCAGATCAGTGCACTGCTCTCTCTGCCTCCATGTTGCCCTGCTGTGTCTGCCTCAAGCTCCTAACAAAGCTGAGAACAGGGGTCATGTGATCACTTATTGAAAAAATACAAGTATTTATATTTGGATAGGTTATTTTACAAGGTGAGGGTTTACTTTAAATATCTGACACTGTTTAGTTACTTTACAGTATATGTCTGGCAAGCTGCAGAAGATTCTAATCATTATATAATAGATTTGACATGAATATTCCTGCCACAATCTGTGTGTGTAATAGTGAATAGTTAAGCAACATTGTTGCCCTTAAAATTCTAAAATGCGAACTATAAAGACTCTTACTACTAGGTGTTATTTTCTGAATCAACAGTTTATAAATGACTTGTATGCAGAAGCTACAAGATTTGCAAGTCAATTTTATTTAATGTGTATACAGTATATTCTGAATCATTACACTCAAAAACTAATTAAGCCTTGACCAGACATTTAACAACAACTTTGTTAAAGATTTTAATTAAAACATTTTATTACTTCATTAAAAATATCCAACTTTATTTGATGCAGTGTGCCAAAAAGAAACTGATCTTGTCTAGGTTCATTAGATACAGCATATTATAAATATATATATATATATATATTTTTTTTGTTTAGTATTAGGTAGCATGCTATCACAGTTTTTAATAAATCTTAAAAGTGTATAGCTCAGAAGCAAAATGACGCAATGTTGGGGAGGCAACAAAACGCAAAGGAAAGAGTTCTCAGCTTTTCAAGCATGATGTCATGGCACCCTGGGGCACCTTCTGCATTCTGCAGGGGTGCCTTGGTAAAATGCCTAAAAATTGCCCCAAAATTATCCAAAAATGTTCCACAAGCCAACAAATGTATCAAGCCTGCTTTTTTCTTACATAAAAATACAGGTTTTTATTGTGCAGCATTAAAACAAGCCGCTGATGTGTTAACAACTGATGATGTCACGGGTTGAAAAGGAGCACGTCGGATTCTTTGCAGTGCAATTTGAGCCCGTAAAGGCATCGGTTTGGGGTTTTGGATTATTTGCACAAGTTCTCATGCAAATATTCTGTATTGGCAACGATACTGGTATCGCCGAAACCTTAAATTGAGGTTTGTGCCCCATTTGCAGAGATTTCACTTTCCATCTCCGATTACTAACAAAGAAATTGACAAAGCCTGACATTGGGAAAAGGAGAGAACCTTTACATTTTCCAAAAAAAAAGTAAAATCCAATTCTTGGAGTTCACGAAGGGGCACAGAAATTCTGAGACTGCTGCCTATAGGAGGATTGAAAAAAACTTGGAAACAGAAAAAAATGTGTGGGCCAGCCCAGTATGACCCCACTCCCAGCATGCCTCAGTTTTGTGGAAAAGCAGTATGAACATCGTGCTCCTAAATAGGGGTTTGAGACCTCAGTGGAAGTCAACAAATATATAGTATGCCAATGACAGAAATCCCATCGTTCTTGTCCACTGAAGGTACAAGAATTTAGAGACTGCCAGGATGTCCAAAAGCAGTCTGACAGAACTGAAGAATCTTGGGTTCCAAAGATAGTTTCAGATGAGACCTTGTAAAACTTGACACACATATGAACAGAGCACTAATGGTTCTGGTAGAGTGTGCCTTAACAGGGAATACACCATAGGCTTGAATGATAACTTGTCTAATCTATCCAACAATGGTAGAGTGAGAACCAGAAAACCCCTGGCGAGAACCATCAGAAAGGGCAAAGAGGGGATCCAAATGCCTGATAGAGGCTGTAGACAATGAGTTTAGCCTTGTAGCATGCACTGTAAAGATCGTGAAGAGAAATTTCCTTGGAATGTCTCAGGGCATGAATGTGTGGTCTAAAGACCGGTTGGCAGCCTAGCAAACCCAAGAAACAGTTGTTTGATGCTGAAAAGCCCAAAAAGCACTCACAGATCTAATGGTGTGCACCATGACAGGAAGTGGGTGAAAACCAGATCCTTAAGACCACATGCTTGGATAATGGCCTGTCTGAGCCACTGAGAAATAATGAAGTGAGAAGCTGGTTCACCTTTTTGAGGATCATTCAGAATGACAAAAAGTCAGTCTATAACAGGAGCAGTGGCTGTGAGGAAAAACCCACACAGCATGAACCACATTCAGGCAATGAAACTGAACATCTGCAATACTAGAAAATATGGTTGTTAGAACAACCTGGGTAGCTGGGGAAGAAGCTGGGAGTGGGATGCAGTAGAATTGCCAGGACAACATACCCAAGATGAGGATGACTCCCACTTATATTGTGTACAATACAAGTTACTGTACTAATACTACACTTAGAGAAGCCCCCCCTTGTTTCTTTTATACATTTTGCAGAGTTTCTGGACACACTCTGAGGATGGCTGCCTCTTTTTAAATTACCCCCTTACAGTGGTTCAACTTTGTTTTTACCTAAAGACTGACTAGTTAAATGTACGTTATTACAAACCGAGGGCATTGCCTCCTGGAGCGCCAGATACCCAATTTACCTTCAAAAGTTCATAAAAGTCCACAGATGTGACACTCACTGAGAGGAAAGCTACAAAACATGTAGCACAAACAGCATGTCATCACCAGCAAGGGTCACTTCAAAATGGTGTGTATCTACTCTCAGTGAAACAAGCATCAAAACCAAGGCAGGTGGTGTAACAAGGTCTGGCAAGGAGAGAGAGAGCTTTAAAAGGGGCTCTAACTGCTTGTCAATAGACAAGAGCAAATGGGTGCATCGATGCTGGTTTAAAGGGTCACTAAAGGAAAAAAAATGTACGCTAAATAGCTTTCTTTACTTTACCGCAGTGCTGTTTTCATGTCCTCATTGTTGGTTTTTGCTTTGATGTTGCTGTAATCCTGCTCTGTTCTGGACACTCCCTGGTTGTCTGTTTCCTTATAACCACAGTGCTGGGAGCTTTCTCACTGTGGTCACTAATCAAGGAGGTTCGATTACTGTGTGTAAACTGAAACTAGATTGGGCTGAGGGGATTTAGACAAACCATCACTGCCCTCTATTGGCTCTCTGGCTCTGTACATCAGAGAGACAGGAAACAGCAAAAACTAAACTAGAACTGTAGGTTGATTATATGATTAATTTGTATCTGTTTGTAATCATTTTCAAAAGGAATCAGTTAACTATTATGTCTCTATACCCTGTAAACAGTCATTTCAGCCCAAAATTTTTTTTCCTTTAGTGAGCCTTTAAGGATTTACACAAAGGAAGCATTACAAGGGAAAATGACTGGTCATCTGTGCGCCCGAGTTATGCCAGCGCACAACAAAAAAAATAACCTTTGGAGGTGAAAAAAGTTTGCTGCATTTCAAAAACTTTTTTTTTTTTTTTTTAGAGCTTCAGCAAAATGTAATGGCCAACTAGCCTATATTAATCCATGTTCCCATTAGTAAAGCTCTCTTACAGCATAAAAAGCCATGCTGGTAAAATGTGTACACTGAGCCAGGAACTGAAAAGTGTTCATGTCAGCAAATATGTTTTATATACTGTGACAAGAAAAGAAGACTATTCATGTGGCAGCTAATTTTTGTACACTGTGAAATAGAAGCAGGACAAGATAGACCAAGGTCTAGAGATTTTGTGTCTTTGGAGAAGCCTCTGAGAAAATGGAAGTCATGGAGAGAGTGAAATAAGACAGGTGTAGACTATAACAACACATAGGGCCAGATTCAGAGAGCCGTAACTCCTGTCTAACTGGTGTTAGACTGGAGTACTTTCGACTTGCGGGCGTTTTTTAGCTAGTCGAAATCCTCAAACCATGAAAAGACACCTGCGGGCTTCAATTCGACTGGATTACGTGTTAGTACGCCTTCAGATCTACGCTGCAAGAAAATTGAGGCCACTGGGCGGACTTCCTGTTTTTCGCCGTCAGGGTATGCTAATGAGCTTTTGCCTGCAATCCAAGAAATTTCGCACTTCAAACGCAATCTCTTACGGCACCTTTAGTCATCTTTTTTTTGCGTATCACTATACCAGCCTTTTACCTCCTCTAATATTAGACAGCCCATGTTAAGTATGGCCGTCGTTCCCGCGTCGAATATCAACGTCTTCCGACGTCTTTTATTATTTTTAAACGTAAGTCGTCCGGGAATAGGAATGTTCGTAAACGCCGCTACTCAAACAACGAATGACGTCACGACGTGATTTCGCGCAATGCACGGCGGGAAATTCCTGAACAGAGCATGCGCAGTTCGATCGCCGCGGGGACGCGCTTAATTTAAATGCTTCACGCCCCCTAATCACGTATTTCGATTGCGCGGCGAGAAATAGACTACGACACCGTAGCGTACGCGCAAAAAACTATCTGAATTCGGCGTAGAGCCTGGTGAAATACGGCAGCGTAGCGTATTTCGATTACGCAGCGGAATATTACGTCTATGTGAATCTGGCCCATAGTCTCTTCCCTCCCCTTTCATAGGTTACATCTATAAATGCGTTACAATTTATTCCAATCTGCCAAGTTTTTCTCCAACATGTAACCCAGTATTCCAAAAATGACCACACTTTAATCATAAGCAATATTTCACACTTACTAGCTTTGTTTATTACAGTATTCATAGAAAAAAAAAACATTCACGTTTCACACTAAACCACATTTCACTAAAACTGCCACTCTAGAAGTTTTGTCTAACATCTCTGAGAATACTTCGTTTTTATCTGATGCTCTTCATTTTCCCAGCATCTAAACCCACAGATGTTAATCCTTGGAATTAAGCAGTCCCCAGGGAATATATCAAAATAAGTTTTAAACTACCGTGCTTTTATTCACCAAACAAAATAGAAAATCAGTGCAATGAAATAGAAACTACACACACCTCCAACTGCTTTTGGATTTACACATTTAATAAAGACTGCATTACATTGGAAATAAAGTAGGTGGAATACAGACTGCTTAGCTCCATCGGTTATTCTTAATTCCTGTACATTGCATGTGTGTGGTGATGTCAAGGGTGAATGCGGTGGGTGGTCATAGGTGTAAACAACAACTTGTGCATTTGAAGCATTAAAGAGAGAACTTGGTTGCTATAGGCAACAGGAACAGTTCTGTCCTTTAGGCAATTTCATACCTTTGATAATGAATGGGATTTCCAATTAGGATCTCCTCCGCATGAGTTTTCTTCTTAGTGCGCCTGATTTTCATATTACCCATTAAAAATGAGTATGAATCATAAACGTCTAGGATAAATGCATTGGGCAATATGGGTATCAAGTTTCTATATGCCACACAAAATGTAAATAATATATATAAGCTAACAGATTTGAATACATTCAATTACAGTTGCAGGAAAGATTTCAGGTTTAACTTATTTTTAAGCCAACTATTAAATCCTAAACTTTCAACACTGTATAAGGGATTTTGCTCAGATATGCAGCTGGGTCATACTCAGTTGCTCGCATTAGAAATCCTAGATCATTGTGCTGTATGAGAGCCCTGAAGGGGTTATGCTGAGGTGCTTTGGATCAACTTACCATTATCTAGCTCAACACAGGGGTTGTATATGGCCATAGGCCTTCTGTTACGATGTTTTTTTGACTGTCTTGGTGGGGCACGTGGAGAAATTGAGGTGGTCTCATCCAGAGTATCATCAGGAAGGTTTCTGAAAATCTGACAAAAATAAATAAAAAATTACTGAAAAAAAAAAAAAAATCCATAACATGCTTATTTTTACTGTAATCCAATCTTGTCCACTTTGTAGGGAAAAAAAGCATATATACAGTGAATGGCACAGCTTTTATCCCGATACCAATGGTGCCACACAAATTGAGTAAGGCCTAGTTCTCCCATGGGATTCTGGGGGTAAATGCTAGTCTGCATGGGTACAGCAAGTGTTCACAATGCTCAAGTGTTGGACATTTTTCTTGAAAAAACTTTAAATCCCAGTATGGGGGCATTTAAAATAGATTTTAAAGGGAAACAAATGTTTGGGTTGATGTTTGTTTTGTCATTTATAAAAATGTTTTTAGGAAACTTAGAACAGCAGGAATTTATTATGGTAAAAAACGCTTACATGAAATTGAAGTAAAAACAGCATGTAAAATAATACTGGACCTGCTGACGTCATCACGTTCCAAGTCAGAGTGGACAGACATTCACATAGCTGGTCGGGTATTATTATACAGACTGTTTTTACTTCAATTTCATGCAAGTGTTTACCATAATAAATTCCTACTGTTCTGCAGATTGACACTATGGTGAGCCCTTTTTCATTTCCAGTACACCGATTATCCTGTATGATACTTGAACCTGCGCAAGCATCTAGCGATCACTTAAAGTGACTACTTGAAGCTGTGCATGGTGTGTCCCTGGATAGAGGCCCGGGCTGGGGTTTACAGCCGCAAGCGTTTAAAGCTTGCTCTGTGGTAAGCGTGCATTCTCTACAGTGTTTTCACTTTTGGTGGTGGAATTCCTTCTGATGCTATTCACTCCTTCAAGATATCGCCGTTTGTGTCAATTGAATCATTTCATTTTTGGACTTTGACTTTTTTCTTCACAGTTCGTTTATTCACTCGTGTCTTATTGAATTGGCCTCACTTCATTTATAATTCTATTTTTATTTTCACCTACGATATTCCATTTAGAGGGAATTTTTAGGTATGGTTAGCGCAGCTACATTTTTTGCTATTGTCACTAATGTGCATTTTCTCTTTCAGTTGCAGCTTATTTTAAGTTTTTGTTATTTAAGCGCACACTTTTGTACTTCCATTAGTAAGGAAAATGTTATTTGCAAGTTGAAACGTGTTGGGTTTCATAAAGTGTACAGGTGGCACTCCTTTTGGAGTACTGAAGATACTTTTCAAGTGGTGGTTTATTATGTGTTTTTAACCCTGTACACATTCTGTCCTTATGTAGCCCATAGGGTGATTTTTTTAATGGCATGTTTATTAAAGCTTAGCAGGTGCAGAGTAGAGGGGATGGGGGGGGAGAGCGGATGTGTGTGTCTTCACTCTCCTCCTCTTCTTCTTGTTGTCCCATTGACAGTTTCCATTAAGGCTTGGGAAAGAATGTAATGCTGTGCCATGTACATTGCATTATATTCAGTGAAGCACAGGGGAGACATCCAGGGTCTTTTAGACCCAGGATGTCTCATTAAAGACACATAACAAAAAAATTCTACCCCATGTGATAAAAAAAAAAAAAAAAAAAAAATTTTTTTAGACCAATCGAACTGTGCAAAAACAGCCACCCCTGAAATTCAGCTTCAAAATTTCTCTTTTTTTTAGTGCCAAGGGCTGAATGGGAGGAATCATTGAAGCTGGCATATGCGGCTATCAAAAAAACCCAAAAGTGCCTGCATCTAATTATGTGCAGCCATGGTTTGTCTGAGAATTATATCACTGGCAGCTTCAACAAAAGTCAAATAAAAAAAGATTTTTGTCAAGGCAAATACTTGGGGGGTTCCACAGGGACACCCGTGGAACAAATTTCAGTTGATTTATCAGGTGAGCCACGTATGGCCAGTATCTTAAAATGAGGACAAATTTACCTTTCTGCTTACTCGTCTGACCAATGCGTTTTATCAGCTTTTGATTAAACTGACACACATGCACCTACCGCCCCATCTATAAATCAAGAGAAACTCATGGAGGAAGGCACTCTGGCAGGCAGTCAGACACATTTGTCATTATTTTTGCAGAAACGTAATGCACTTTGATAATTCAACTAGAGCAGAAATAGCTTTCAGAAAACCAGACAGGGAACTGACATTACACACTGCAGATTTTCGCGAGGAAAGCATTCAGTGTTGGTTGGAGGGGAGGGAAGGGGAAGGGAGGGACCCCTGAGGAACCCTTTCCCCTACGCAGGAATAGAGCTGATGCCGTCAATCGCTGGTTGTGTGCTGGAGCTCCCTCCCATTACTTTTTTACTTCTTGGTGTCCGGGAAAACTTGTCAGAGGGGACTCAGAGGGGTCAGTAGAGAAATGAGGGAGAGAGAAATTACACCTAGTGCCCTGGATCGAAACAAGCACAACACTATAGAGGAAAATGTTTAGTCCACATTTCATGTCAATCCTGTATTATAATATAATGTTATACTGTACATTCCCTGCCTAGAAGATGAGTGCTGTCAGTCAATTTAAATACGTTTTTGGCAAGCTTTAAGCACATCTAAAAGCTTGCCTACTAACAGAATTGTGTCTAATTTTGCCTAAAACTTGGTAAATGATTGATGTAACCATTGCTCTAAACTTTAAAATGTGAAGCCCTTGTGAAATAGGCCTAAAGAGAGGATAGCTATCAAAAGGGCAGAAAACACAATCAGTATATTTCTCCAATACATGCACATTACCCCATGTTTTGTCTCTTTAAAATGCTGCCTAAGTACAGATAAATACCCGTTGGTCAGCAAGAAATACAGTGAGCTCATAACTTCATGTTTGACCGGTGTTATTAGCCTTTCCTGCTGGACTACAGAAGGTCCACTATTCGCTTCCCCTCTTTGTTACTTTCCACATGTATGTTAATTACTTTTTAGATAGTGTTGACGATTTATACAGCACTATACATTCTCATAGGAATACTCCATATTTTTTTCCCCCCAGCAAAAATTTGCTGTTGTCTACTGTAAAAAGCCTGCCCACACACGTCAAGGAATGAACTGTACAAAAGCCACCCATGCAAGACTTATACAAGCCTTACAATGATGTCACAGAGTAATAAAAGTAGTTTCTCCCTACAGGAATAATATACATTTATAAAGCGCCAACAGTTTGCGCAGAGCTTTACAACATGGGGCAGACAGTACAATTACAATACAATACAGGAGGGATACGTGGGCCCTGCTATAAAAAAAGGAAAAAGAATTCTACATTTGGGAAATGGCTGAACATACACTTTAACCACTAGCCGGCCAGCTGTCGCAGTTATACTGTGGCAGATTGGCATAGCTGCACAAATCGCCGTAGCTATAAGTCGATCCCTTAAGACATCATAGCAGGCGCATGCCCGCAGCATGTCCCCGGAGCCAATGCGCGATCGCTCATGTAAACACACAAATCCTGATTCTCTAAGGGGAGAGAAGACAGATTGTGTGTTCATACTAAGTAGGAACACCGATCGTTATCCTCCCCCAGTCAATCCCACCCTCCCTTCAGTGGGAACACAGTTAACCCCTCGATTGCCTGCTAGTGTTAACCCCTTCCCTGCCAGTGACATTTATACAGTAATCAGTAGCTATTTTTAGCTCTAATCGCTGTATAAATGACAGCAGTGTCAAAAGTGTCCAATCAGTCCGCCGCATTGTCACAGTCCTGATAAAAATCGCAGATCGCCCCCATTACTAGTAAAAAAAAAAATCTATCCCCGATTTTGACGCTATAGCTGTGGCTCAAACCAATATATGCTTATTGCGATTTTTTTACCAAAAATATGTAGAAGAATATATATCGGCCTAAACTGATAGAAATTTTTTTGGGGATATTTATTATAGCAAAAAGGACAAGATATTTTTTTCCAAAATTGGCGTTTTTGTTTATAAAAAAAAAAAAAAACTACCACCAAAAGAACGCTCCATTTGTGGGGAAAAGGGGACATAAATGTTTGGATACAACGTCGCAAGACCCCGCAATGGTCAGTTAAAGCAACACAGTGCCATACAGCAGAAAACGGCCTGGTCAGGAAGGGGGCAAATCCTTCTGGGGCTGAAGTGGTTAAGAAAAGCAGTGAATGGTAGTGAGTAGTGGTCCCATTAGTACATACGATATTGGCATGAATATGTCCCATACTCAGTTATGTCATGTTTTATAGCATTGAGCAGTGGGATTTTAAGATGTCAGTTAAGGTTACATAAATAGAAGGGCGCCAGAAAGTGGAAATGACATTTGTTACAATTTGTAATAATGCAATGAATAATGGAAGCTCTACTGTACAGTTTAATTATCTGTATAAAAGTACTTTCTGACATTGTGCTTTCAAAGAGTAACAGAAGCCATTTGTAACCTGTAATAACCTTAAATATACAAGGACACAGAGAAAGGAGACGTATTATTGTACATAACATGTTTACATTGCTAAGGAACAGGAAACATTCATCGTCTAAAGTATACAGTCGAAGAATCACGTGTAAAGCAGAAAGTAGAACATGCACTTTTTTAAATGGTCTTAATCACTTGACCTTTGGAAGGTTTTACCTTCTTCATAACCAAAGCCTTTTTTTGCTATTCAGCACTGCACTATTTTAACTGCCAATTGCTTGGTCATGCAACACTGAGAAATTAAAATTTATAGCATCTATTTATTTTGGTGGTATTTGATCATTTGTTTATAGGATCATAAAAAAAGAACCAAACAAACAAAAAAAAAAAACTATATTGTCTTAGTTATAAAACATATACCATCAATTGTAGGCCAAAATGTATTCTGCTACATGTCTCTGGCAAAACCTAAATGCGCTTTTGGGGACACCAAGATAGTTCTGATCGTGATCACGATACTGATCCATAGACCCTGAGGCCGCGTACACATGGAGGGACATGTCCGCTGAAACTGTCCGATGGACTGTTTCCAGCGGACATGTCTCCCCCGGATTTTCATCCGACGGCATGTACACACCATTGGATCAAAATCCCCGCTGGCAGACAGTGCGGTGCCGTGACGTTGACGCCGCCACGTCACTGCACCAGGAAGTAAAAAACTTCCACGCATGCGTCGCATCCATTCGACGCTTGTGCGGCCAGATATGTCTGCTGGTTAGTGTACTAACCAGCGGACATATCCGGCGGACAAATTTTAAAGCATGCTTTAAAATTTGTCCGCGGGTCAGACATGTCTGCTAGCCCATAAACACAATCTGATTTGTCTGCTGAATCGGTCCGTCGGACCAGTTTCAGCGGACAAATTTGATCGTGTGTGCGCTGCCTCACAACAATGCTGGTGATTAGGGACTTATAATGAGACTGATAGTGTGGTGAGAAATCTGGCACCGACGCTGCCTGGGAGGGACACTGACGTCGCTAGTGACACTAATACAATGATCAGTGATAATACTGTACACTGACACTGTACTGGCTAGGTGACAGGAGTGGTTAATAGGGCAATCAATGGGTTAACCGTGTGCCTAACAAATGTATGAAAGTATATGTGCTGCTTTTACTTCCAAATCATCTAGCAGAGTCTCTCCTTCTCCTTGCTTTCGGTACTAAACAGTAACTGAAAGCAGGGATAAATCCAGCCTGATCTCTGTGTTGTGTTTACCAACACACAGATATGTTTTATAAATGTTTACAGCCAATCAAAAGGTAAACGGCCAAAATGATTGGCTGTAACCTGCTAACATACACGTGCTGTGTGTAAACATAGCAAAGGTCAGCAGGTGGGCATGTGCGCCTCTAAACCAAGAAGTACCCGTATGTCGCAGTGCCTGGAGCTGCTGCCCACCAGCAGTAGATGCTAGTGAATACTTGCTAGTGAATACTACTGATGGTCAGCGAAAGGTTGAACACTTAGGAGACTTAAATAATGATCAAATGAAATTGATACAGTTGTACCTATGGACAACTGTAAGGCCTCGTACACACCATCGGACATATCCGATGAAAACGGTCCGCGGACCATTTCCATCGGATATGTCCGATCGGGAGTTTTGATCGTCAACGTCACCGCCACGTCACCGCACCAGGAAGTTAAACACTTCCGCGCATGCGCCGAATCCATTAGGCGGCGGCGCGGCGGCGGTGGGGGACGACATGTCTGCTGGTAAGTGTACTAACCAGCAGACATGTCGGGCGGACAGATTCCACCGGATAGATTTCAAAGCATGCTTTGAAATCTGTCGGGTGGAGAAATCTGTCCGCTAGCCCATACACACGAGCGGAGATGTCTGCTGAAACGGTCCATCGGACCGTTTTCAGCGGACATATCCCCTCGTGTGTACGAGGCCTCACAGAATTAAATTGTTATTAATGTAATAGACACAGTATATGCAATAAAGCCTTATAAAGACATAATACAGTACACGACAATTTTCCCTGTCTGCGTATATTTTAAGCAATATTGTGTGCTTAGTGATTTATTTATGATGTGGATCTATGCATATGATATTAGCCATGGGCTACTCACAGTTCTGCTCTTTTGAGCTCCTTAAAACTAACTTAATTTTCAGCTGCTGTGAAACAATCAGTATGTCTGCGCTTCTCCAGACCCTATTGTTTACTTATGTAATTTAGCAAGTTATTTTATTTTTTCGCTTGTCTCTAGTGCTAAATTTTGGTAAACACAGTTTTTTCTTTGTGTTCAATTAGTGGGCTGAACGAAAAAAAAAAGAATAATCTTACCAATTCCTGCATCTACACAAGCAATGTGGATGCAGGGATCATCCTCGCTGTGCTATCCGATTCTGACAGAGGGAATGTATGTCACTATTTGCGGTCCTACAGACATTAGAAAGCAATGCTAAGAATTGTATCTCCACAAAAGCAGCCTTTTAGTGTTTAACCAGTTGGAGCCCGCGATATAGCCAAATAACGACTACAGCGTGGGCTTACATTGCATTGTTAGGACGTTGGTCCCTTCAGTGCAGATCAGTGCCCATCATTACTGCCAATCAGTGCTGCCTCTGTATCTAGCAGTGACCCCTCACCAGTGCCACCCATCTGTGCCCACCAGTGGATTCTATTTGCAAACCTATAACAAAATATGAATTTTTGGTCTTTTTTGTTTGTTTAGCAAGTGGTGATTAAATACCACCAAAAGAAAGCTCTATGTGTATAAAAATAAATAAAATAATAAATATAATAATAATTATAATAATAATAATAATAATAAGGATAATAAAGCCCCGAGGGCTTCTACACTGAGGCGATGCACTGGCAGGAGAGAAAAAAAAATCTCCTGCAAGCAGCATCTTTGGAGCGGTGAGAGGAGCGGTGTTGTATACCGCTCCATCCAATTTAAAACAATGGGAAACCACGGTAATACCGCCCGCAATGCGCCTCTGCAGAGGTGCATTGCGGGCAGTATTAACCCTTTTTCGTCCGCTAGCGGGGGTGAATACCGCACCGCTAGCGGCCTAATCCTGCAGCAATTCCGACGGTACTTTGTGATATGGCACTGCGGCGCTTTAACCGACATTGGGTACACGTACTCAAACAAAACAGACATCCTTATTTCCTCACAGAGCTTTCTTTTGATGTTACATGATCACCTCTGTGGTTTTTATTTTTTGCGCTATAAACAAAAAAGCTTGACAATTTTGAGGAAAAAAAATTATAATATTTATTTTTTGCTATAATAAATATCTTCTACATGTTTTTGGTAAAAAAAAAGTGTATATTGATTGGTTTGCACAAAAGTTACAGCGTCTACAAAATAGTGGATATATTTATGGCATTTTTATTATTATTTTTTTTTACTAGTAATGGCAGTGATCTGCAATTTTTTTTTTTATAGGACTGCAACTTTGCAGCGGACAGATCGCACACTTGACACTTTTTTGGGACGAGTGACATTTATACAGCAGTCAGCACTAAAAATAGCCACTGATTACTGTATAAATGTCATTGACAGGAACAAGGTTAACACCAGGGGGTGATCAAGGGGTTAAGTGTATCCTAGGGAGGCGTTTCCAACTGTGGGGGGAGTGTACTACTCCCTGAATGAGGGTCTGTTTACATTAACAGATGCCCGTTCTGTCTCTCTCAGGCAAAGACCTGATTAAAGCAAAAAAAAAATTAACAAAATGTGTGTACCTAAAACGTTCAATCCAAACATTGCAAATGTTACAGGACAACCAATTGCCATCAACAAAAATATGCATCTGATCACATGCATTTTCTGGAATGATGAAATATAGTTCCAATTGAGCGGTCACTTATTTTTTTCCCTTCCCCTATACAATTGCCCAAAAAAAAAAAAAATGGCTTGTGTGTAGGGTGTAGAGGTCTGAGAACTTTGGCATGAATAATACCATCTGCTATACTGTACAATACAGATATACTGCCCACTCTTCCTTCTTCCGCACCATTAGTTACAACTCTGCAGCATTCATACACGCAAGACACCCATCGGGAGAGAGGATTTATTTTTCCAAAGCAAGTACACCTTTGCACACCGATACTGACTAGTATACCAAAATTCCGCTTCTCCCTCAGATTCTCTCCCTATGGGTTCATTCACACCATACGTACATGAAAAGGGAAGGGAAATGAAGGGAAAGCCATGCAGATTTCACTTGCAGGGACACAAGTTTCACATGAGTTTCTATGCACATTGACCAGTGGTGCAACGGATCCTCATTGATCCGTACGGATCAACACCTTCGGGTTGGCACACACATGATCCGTGGATTGGAGTAGGACGCAGGTAGTGTGAGCGGCCTCCCGTTCCTGCATCGGCGATAGGAAAGGCAGCGGCTTCGGCCTAGCTCCCGGAGCGGCAGACATCTTGGTCCACCTGGCGGTGGCTGCAACAGGCTTTCCGGGCCTTCTCGATTGCCTGAAGTTCGCTCCTCTTCTGGATCAGCCTCCGGAATGCCTGAAAGCGCTCCCGCAGCACATCCGCAGCCTACATCTACTTTGGGAGAGGCTGCGCCGTCAGCCTACCTCCTGGAGAGGTGGCTATCTTGCTCCACCCAGAGGCGGCCTAGATGAGCTCCCCGGCCTTCTGACTTTTTTTTTTGCAGATCCGAAAAATGATTCGATCCGAGAAACGATCTGGACCGTGATTTTTTTGATCCGTTGCACCCCCAACATTGACATCTTTTTTAATGCACATTGACATCAGCTTTAATGCACGTCAGTTATGTGCCATGTTCACAGCAATGTTGTTGTCAAGTCAGTTTTGCAGAAAACTGCATACAGGTTGATTCCTGCACAGAAAAAATCTGCATGTTGTGGTGTGAACAGGGCACTGCCCTGCAGAACGCATACAGAAAAAATTATTTCTCTGCACCATGGGGTGAACGAGGCTCAACTCTAAGCTAATGTGACCCTAATGCTGCTGGAGAGGTGCAGTGGGTGGAACAATCAAGAAAACTACACCCAACATCCTTCTAATCAACCAATGATGTCATTGTTAGGACACTGGCCGCTAGAAGTCGGTAATGGTGTACATCGAAAAAACACGTGGCTGTGTGTAACCAAAACCAGGCTTGATCCACCCACTGTACACAATTTTTGATCAATTTTAGGCATTTTGCCAAAGAAACCTGTAGTCACCCCAGGGTGCCCTGCTAGAAAAGGGCTGTTCTACAGCATCAGCCCACGATGTTCAAAGTACAATGCACTTAGACAGAAAAACAGTGTACAAGAAGGAATTTCTGCTGTGCAGCATTAAGTAGAGAAGCAGGACTCAGCACAACACACAGGGATTTGACAAAATAAAAACTTCATAAATTGTACATAAAATATTTCTTACTCAAAAATACTAGTACTGGTTTCATAAAGGCATATAGGCAGCATTGTGATAGATAGCTGAAGAAGCTTGCATAGTAGGCCAACACTACTTCAAACAAAGGGGCCCATTTATAAAAAAAAAACTAATTTGATTGTCAACAAACATTTACTGCAGATGAATCTTTCTGGTTTATGTTTAATTGACAGTGATTGATTCACCACTAGTGAATGTTTGGTGAAAGTCGCATTGACTGCTTTATAAATATGCCCCTAAGGGTTTTCAAATCATAAACGTTCCCATTTAGCAGCATGTATCCTGTTGTGTCTCACTGCTAGGATACCATAAATTCAAAATATGTATCACTTTGGTTCTAAGAATTTGCCTGCTAAGCGTTTATTCCTCTGATGAAAATGTCTGCTCGAGATTCAGTTTCTTCCTAGTAGAACTACACTGCCCTCTTATGAGTAATCCTCTGCATGCAAGAAGGTTGAGCGGACTACTCAAAAATAAATAAAACAAGCATAACTCATTCCATTTTAGTGGTTTCTAAATTATCAACTCAAACCTCACATCGCAACAATAAAAGATGTTGGCAATATTCAAACACCTATCACCAACAACAACAATAAATAGATTAATAATATTTTAAAATGTTAATAGCCGTGCTTCTGTTGCTAAAATAATGTGAATGCATCGGACGACACACTGATACTAGTTTCTAGGCACTATTTACAATTAATCTACAATGTAATATGTCTGCCTTAACCACTTCAGCCCCGGACCATATTGCTGGTCAATGACCGGGCCACTTTTTGCGATTTGGCACTGCGTCGCTTTAACTGGCAATTGCGCGGTCGTGCGACGTGGCTCCCAAACAATATTGGCGTTTTTCCCATAGAGCTTTCTTTTGGTGGCATTTGATCATCTCTGCGGTTTTTAGTTTTTGCGCTATAAATAAAAATAGAGCGACAACTTTGAAAAAAATTAATATTTTTTACTTTTTGCTATAATAAATATCCCCCAAAAATATATATAAAAAAAGTTTTCTTCCCTCAGTTTAGGACGATACGTATTCTTCTACATATTTTTCGTATAAAAAAAAAAAATCGCAATAAGCGTTTATTGATTGGTTTGCGCAAAAGTTATAGCATTTACAAAATAGGGGGTAGTTTTATGTTGTTTTTATTAATATTTTTTTTTTTTTACTAGTAATGGCGGCAATTAGCGATTTTTAATCGGTACTGCGACATTATGGCGGACACTTGACACATTTTTGGGACCATTGGCATTTTTATAGTGATCAGTGCTATAAAAATGCATTGATTACTATAAAAATGCCACTGGCAGGGAAGGGGTTAACACTAGTGGGCGAAGAAGGGATTAATTATGTTTCCTGGGTGTGTTCTAACTGAAGGGGGTGGGACTGACTAGGGGAAAGGACAGATCGCTGTTAATACAATGCATTAACAGACGATCGGGCATTTCTCCCTCTGACAGGACCAAACGATCGCGGGTGCCCGGTGGTGATCGCGCCCGCCGGGCGTGCGTCGGCATCAGGGTCGCGCGCGCCCCTATTGGCTGAACAGCGAGATGACTTAGATCTACGTGATCTCGCCCAGCAGAGCCGGTGGCTGGTCGGCAAGCAGTTAAAATTACATGATTCTGTAGGTCTTCCCAATTCAAATATTCATTCATTTGCTGTAATAAATCTTTAATTCCGTTTTTTAGGACAATCTTTCATCAGCTAAAGTAGACCTTTTGGCAAACTGCTTAATTTAAAGCTGTACACCAGCCTTCCCTTAAGTCTTGCAGTGTTAGGCTGGGTTCACATACTCTATATTACCAAAAGTATTAGGACGCCTGCCATTACAAGCACATGAACTTTAATGACATTCCCAGTCTTAGTCCGTAGGTTTCAATATTGTGTTGGCCCACCCTTTGCAGCTATAACTCCTTCTAGGGGAAGGCTGCCCACAATGTTTAGGAGTGTGCCTATGGGAATGGTTGACCATTCTTCCAGAAGCAAATTTGTGAGGTCAGGCACTGATGTTTGACTAGAAGGCCTGACTCACAATCTCCACTCTAATTCATCCCAATGGTGTGCTATCAAGTTGAGGTGAGGACTCTGTGCAGGCCAGTCAAGTTCGTCTACTCCAAACTCGCTCATCCATGCCTTTATTAACCTTGTTTTGTGCACTGGTCCAAATCATTTGGTAGAGGGGAGATTATGGTGTGGTGTTTTTCCAGACGTTGGGCTTGGCACCTTAATCTGTGAAGGGAATTCTTAAAGGGGTTGTAAAAGTAAAAAACAAACATTTCCACTAAATAGGTTCCTTTACCTTAGTGCAGTCCTCCTTCACTTACCTCATCCTTCCATTTTGCTTTTAAATGTCCTTATTTCTTCTGAGAAATCCTCACTTCTTGTTCTTCTGTCTGTAACTCCACACAGTAATGTGAGGCTTTCTCCCTGGTGTGGAGTGTCACGCTCGCCCCCTCTCTTGAAGGGGGAAGGGGAGAGCAGGAGAATCAGGACGCCCACTAACACACAGCTCCTTTCTCTATCTGCAATGTAGGGAGTGTCCTGACTCTCCTGTAGTCCAAGGGAGGGGGCGAGCATGACACTCCACATCAGGGAGAAAGCCTTGCATTACTGTGTGGAGTTACACACAGAAGAACAGGAAGTGAGGATTTCTCAGAAGAAATAAGGACTTTTAAAAGCAAAAATCGAAGGAGAGGTAAGTGAAGGAGGATTGTACCAAGGTAAAGAAAGCTATTTAGGAAAAAATGTTTTACCTTTACAACCCCTTTAAGGCATCAACATACACTAAGACATTTTGGAAAATTTCATGCTCCCAGCTTTGTGGGAACAGTTTGGGAATGGCCCCTTCCTGTTCCAACATGACTTTGCATCAGTGCACAAAACAAGGTTCTGGAAGAATGGTCAAACATTCCCATAGACACTCCTAAACCTTGTGGATGGCCTTCCTAGAAGAATTGAAGCTGTTATAACTGCAAAGGGTGGGCCAACTCAATATTGAACCCTACGAACTAAGACTGGGATGTCATTAAAGTTCATGCGTGTGTAAAAGCAGATGTCCCAATACTTTTGGTAATATAGTGTATGTGCCTGTTCACCGGTTTAAGTGCGATTTGGGTTTGATCTTTTTCCTGAACTCGGACCTCAACCAGACTCAAACGCACAAAGGACCCTTTTGCAATCCGCTTTGCAGCTGCCCCGGACCTGTGTGAACTGGCTCCATTTAGAGCTGGTCACACTTGCGTGTCATGCGAACTAAATATGGAGAAAACCACATCCAATTCGCACATATGTGAACCCAATACAGGCTCCTCTCCGGTAATAAAACTGCTTACACTGATCGAACAGTGTGTATTAGATGTTCCCTGCAAGTCAGATAACGCCCATCTGATTTGGATGTCCAGCAACATCTCCCCAGCTATGCTCCTTTCAATCTTTGGCTTGCAGTTCTTTTAATCGTGGAAGCTATATAAAGCACCATGGAAGCCCTGCTCACCAGCCATTATCAGCCTAATTTGTGTAGAGAAGCACAAGAGTATCAGTGATTATGTATACAATATGGCATTTTGGGTGGGTCGAGGTAAGGCAAAAAATAAGCAGCTTAAACTTTATCTGTAAACTTTAAAAAAAAAAATATTACAAAATAATACATAGTATACATTTGCAATGCTAATAAGGTACACAAATAAGAAAGGAACAAAAAAACACCAAAAACATAATATTCAAAAGAACTCAAATATACAAAATTATATATAAAAATTATATATATTATATATATATATATATATATATATATATATATATATAAATGTACAAAAATTACATTCAACTAGACTCCTAATCCCAAATACCACAACATATATCTAAGAAAAACGCTATTAGTTATCTGCAATATGAAAAATATCTATATGTCAAATATTCCCCAAATTGATCTCATATACAGTATTTTACAAAAGTGAGTACACCCCTCACATTTTTGTAAATATTTTATAATATCTTTTCATGTGACAACACTAAAGAAATTATACTTTGCTACAATATAAAGTAGTGAGTGTACAGCTTGTATAACAGTGTAAATTTGCTATCCTCTCAAAATGACTTAACACACAATCAATGTCTAAACTGCTGGCAACAAAAATGAGTACACCCCTATGTGAAAATTTCCAAATTGGGCCCAATTAGCAATTTTCCCTCCCCAGTGTCATGTGACTCGTTAGCGTTACAAGGTCTCGGTCTCGGGTGTGAATAGGAATCAGGTGTGTTCAATTTGGTGTTATCACTCTCATTCTCTCATACTGGTCACTGGAAGTTCAACACGGCACCTCATGGAAAAGAACTCTGAGTATCTGAAAAAAAAGGATTTTTAATAAACAGCTTACCTGTAAAATCCTTTTCTTGAAGTACATCACGGGACACAGAGCGCATAGCCATTACACTTGGGTTATATGGGTACCTTCAGGTGTGGACACTGGTGTAATCAATTTCACAGAAAGTTTCCTCCCTATATAACCCCCTCCCACTGGGAGTGCCTCAGTTTTGTAGCAAGCAATCCTCCGAGGTTACACAATGTTCCCCAAAAGAGGGGTGGGAGCTCTGTGTCCCGTGATGTACTTCAAGAAAAGGATTTTACAGGTAAGCGGTTTATTAAAAATCCTTTTTTCTTTATCGTACATCACGGGACACAGAGCGCATAGCCATTACACTTGGGATGTCCTAAAGCAATGCTCTATGAAGGGAGGGAGACCGTAAGGCCAAGAATAGCCAAATAAATTATCAGGAAGTAAAGTAACTCCACCAACAGAAAAAAAGGGGCGTGACCCGGACCAGAGGATTCTATACTGCTGCCCGTAGGACCGCCTGTCCAAATGCTGCGTCCGTACCCTTTGCAACGTCCAACTTATAAAATTTAGTAAACGTATGTACGGAAGACCAGGTTGCCGCCTTGCAAACCTGTGCCATAGAGATCTGATGGTGTGCCGCCCAGGAGGCACTCATGGCCCTCGTAGAATGGGCTTTAACTGATAAGGGAGGTGGAACGCGCTTCAGGCCATAGGCCTGAAAAATCAGCTGCTTAATCCACCTAGCCAAGGAAGACTTGGCAGCCGGCTGACCCTTCTTGGGGCCTTTCGGAAAAACAAAAAGCACATCTGTTTTCCGAATCTTCTCTGTAGCTTTGAGATAGACCCTCATGGCTCGAACCACGTCCAAAGTATGAAGCAGTCTTTCCTATCTGGACTGGGGAGTAGGAAAGAAGGATGGTAGGACTAGGTCCTGATTCAAGTGAAAACTGGATATGACCTTAGGAAGGAAAGAAGGTTGAGGCCGCAGAACCACTCTGTCCTTATGCAGAATAAGGTATGGCTCCCTGCATGACAAGGCTGCCAGCTCGGAAACCCTTCTGGCCGAAGCCATAGCCACCAAGAAAACCAACTTTCGGGTTAGTAGCACAAGAGGGATTTCTGTCAGAGGTTCAAACGGCTGCCTTTGTAAAGCTGACAAGACCAGATTTAAATTCCAGGGGCAGAGGGGAGCTCTAATAGGGGGATTCACATGCAAGACCCCCTGCAAGAAGGTTTTCATAAGCGAATGGGTGGCCAAGGGTCTTTGAAACCATATCGATAAAGCCGACACCTGCCCCTTTAGAGTACTAAGAGCCAACCCTTTGTCAACGCCAACCTGGAGGAATCGCAAGATCCTGTCAATAAAAAACTTTCGAGGATGCCATTTTTGAGACTCGCACCACTCCACATAGGTTCTCCAGACTCTGTAATAAATATTTCTGGAGACCGGTTTCCTAGCCTGAATCAACGTAGATATGACCTGATCTGAGAGGCCTCTGCCCTTAAGAATTAGGGATTCAGCCGCCAAGCCGTCAAATTTAGCTGCTGTGAAGCAGGGTGGCAGATTGGACCCTGAGACAGCAGATCTGGGCGCAGGGGGAGCGGCCACGGCGCCCCGACTGACATCTTCACGATGAGTGCGTACCAAGCCCTCCTGGGCCAGGCTGGGGCCACCAGGATCACAGGCCTGCGCTCCACCCGGATCCTCTGTAGAAGGCGGGGAATCATCTGCAGTGGAGGGAACGCATACAGAAGAGAAAACTGGTGCCAAGGGCAAACCAACGCATCGGTCCCGTAGGCCGAGGGATCCCTGGCTCGGGATATGAATTTGTCCAACTTTTTGTTGGATCTCGTTGCCATAATGTCCACATCTGGGACTCTGAATCTTTGGCAAATCACTTGGAATACCTGGGGGTGAAGAGACCACTCCCCCGGGAGCAACTGTTGACGACTCAAAAAATCAGCTTGAGAATTGTCTATCCCTGGGATGAACACCGCCGAGATGCAGGGTACATGGGCTTCGGCCCATGAGAAAATCAGGTTTACTTCTCTTTGGGCTGCTGGGCTCCTCGTGCCCCCCTGGTGGTTTATGTATGCCACCGCCGTGGCGTTGTCGGACTGTATCCTTACTGGCAGACCCTGAAGGGGGAGAGTCCAGGCGATCAGGGCCAGCCGAGCAGCTCTGATCTCCAGGATATTGATGGGAAGCAGTTTTTCTGCCTCCGACCACTGCCCCCCAACCTGACAGGCTGGCATCCGTGGATACTATCTTCCACGTGATGGGGCAAAAGGATTTCCCCTTTGACAAATTTTGAGGGACCAGCCACCAAAACAGGCTGCGCCGGACCTTCGGGGAGAGCACTAACGGACGATCTAACGCCTGAATGGACTTGTTCCAAGCAGAGAGAATGGCTGCCTGAAGATATCTGGTATGGATCTGGGCGTAGGGTACTGCCTCGAAGGCGGACACCATCTTCCCCAGCAGTCGCATACATAGGCGAATAGTCGGCCTCTTCTTGCCTAAGATCACTTGAACTGCTTGAGCTATTGATCTGATCTTTGCTTGAGGTAAAATTATCCTCTGGCAGTCTGTATCTAGCCGAAGGCCTAGATATTCCAACTGCTTTGTGGGTTTCATTATCGATTTTTCTCGGTTCACAATCCACCCGAATTCCTCTAGATGCTGAACTGTGCGACCTACTGCCTG
Organism: Rana kukunoris; assembly: GCA_029574335.1. NCBI lineage: Eukaryota > Metazoa > Chordata > Amphibia > Anura > Ranidae > Rana > Rana kukunoris. Next base: position 561,534,292 of record CM056049.1, on the reverse strand, counting down.
ATTGAGGCTGGAAGCTGAGCTGTCGATAACCAGAAGATCGTCCAAGTATGCCAAGACCAAAATGCCTTCTGTCCTTAGGACGGCTAGCACCGGGGCTAACACCTTTGTGAATACCCGCGGAGCTGTTGCCAACCCGAAAGGGAGGGCTACGAACTGGTAATGGCGGTGATCTATCATAAAACAAAGAAACCTGTAATGTGCCGGGTAGATCGGCACGTGCAGATACGCATCTTTTATGTCTATAGATGCTAGAAAGTCGTCTTGATGTAGGCTGGCTGCCACCGAACGTATGGACTCCATACGAAAGGTCTGAATGTTTAGAAAGCGATTTAGGCGTTTGAGGTCTAAGATAGGCCTGACGTCGCCATTGGGCTTTGGTATTATGAAAAGGTTGGAGTAGAATCCCAGACCCCATTCCTGGGTTGGTACTTCTACAATTACTCCTTGGAGCAAGAGACGATCCAATGCTTTTACAAGAGAGGCCCTTTTTAATGGGTCGCTTGGAAGACTTGACCCCTGAAAATGAGGAGGGGGGACCTCCCGAAACTCTAGCTTGTAGCCCGTGGCTACCACGGACATTACCCAAGAGTCGGGAATTCTGGCCTTCCACACTTCGGAGAAAAACCGAAGCCTTCCCCCCACCCAAGAGAGTGGGGGCGCCCCTTCATGAATCTGATTTGAGGACTGGTTTAACCGGCTTGCGAGACCATGGTCTCTTGCCTGCCGTGGCTTGTCCTTGTGGGCGGCTATTAAATGCTGAACGCCCGGGAGGCCGTCGATACTGACGGGAAGTTGAAGGGGCCGAGCCTGCGAAGGCCTGTCGCTTAAACGCGTGCCCACGCGATCTTTTCTTGACAGGCAAGAAAGAACTTTTACCACTTGATATGGTCTGGATATATTTATCTAGGTCTTCACCGAATAGTCTCCCACCATGAAAGGGAAATCCTGCTAAAAGCCTTTTGCAGGGTGCCTCTGCTGACCAGTTTTTCAGCCACAAAAGGTGACGCATATGAACCAACAGCAGAGATAAACGGGACGCCTGTTGAACGGAGTCCTTAATAGCATCTACTGCAAAGCAGAGAGCCCTTGGGAGGTCAGCCAATTCACGAGCTTGCTGAGCCGGTATGTCCCTTAATATCTGTTTAGTCTGATCCTTTAAAGCAGTGGTCTCCAAACTGTTGCCCGAGGGCCGGATGCGGCCCTTTGCTTGCCTTTATCCGGCCCTTGGGGCACTATCCCTCCCACTGATACAAGACACTATTCTGCCATCTGACACTGACAATGGAGCACTATTTCTCCCACTGACACCACTAATGGGGCACTATTCCTCCCTATGATACCAGCAATGGGGCACTATTCCTCCCTCTAACACCAGATGTTTACTAACAATGATGCAAGGAAACTTTCCACTACCGCTGGCCAAAGTTCGGCCCTCCAAGAGTCTGAAGGACAATAAACCGGCCCTTTGTTTAGAATGTTTTGAGACCCCTGCTTTAAAGCCTGACAAACGCCAATGGCTGCCACCGCTGGCTGAACCACGGCACCTACTGTGGTAAAAGAAGCCTTCAGTAGGGTCTCCAATTTTTTGTCGACTGGATCTTTAAACATCTGGACATTTTCTACCGGACAGGTCAGGGATTTATTTACGCAGGAAATGGCTGCGTCCACGGTAGGGAGTGCCCATTTCTTTGCAAATTCTTCTTCCATAGGATAGAGAATGGTGAACCTTTTAGGAGGGATAAAAATCCTATCAGGTCGAGCCCAATCCTGAAAAATCACGCTCTCCAGAAGGGGGTGAACCGGGAAAGACGCACCACTCAACGGTGCCTTCAAGGAACCTAAAGAGGATACCGCGGGGGCTAATTGTTCTGACACTGGAAGTTTAAAAGCAGTGCGAACCATATCCGTCAGAGACTGGATCCACAGACTCTCTGCTTGAGAAGCCGAAAAAATTTCATCTATAGTGGAATCTTCAATGTCTGACCCGTCGGGACTCAGGTCCGCTTGATCCCCCTGTGGGTCCAATTCCTCCGAAGAGAGGACCTCTGCATCCGAACACACCGCTCTAGGTGATGGGGATCTAGCCCGTTTGCCACCCGGCAAAGAGCGGGCAATTAAAGCAGTTAACCTTTTCTCTAGCCCACCCAGGGTGGTCTCTAGCATTTCTTCCGTAATATAAACGGGAATGGGTTGATTGGGGGCCGCCTCTGCCCCTAGCACCCTCAATGGCTCCTGCAACATGCTGTTCGGTGGTCTATCTGGTGAGGGTGGGAACACTGGAGCCTGGCCCAAATCCTCTGACCCCGATGGAGACCCCTTTACTTTTTTGGTACCTTTTGCAGCCTTAGCTGGTCCTGATCCCTTGGGAGCCATTGCACAACCTTGAGACACCCCTACAGCCAACACCCAACTGTTGTAGCTAGAGGTGAACCATTAATAAGAACAGGCTATGGTAAAAAAAAATCTAAATTTTCATACGCCTGAGAAGGCGGCAATACCGAGGAAAGTCCTGTGAGTATTGCCACACCAATGCCCGTTAGCTGGAGCCCAAGGTTGCACCGACGCAGATACTGCCAGATCTAAGGCTGAGTCCCTTTAAGAAAAAAACTTTTTTTTTTTTTCTGGTTAGTGTGGACTAAGTCCAGACCTGAAGATCCACAAACCACCACTGGGTGTCACCGTTAGCCAGAACTGGCTTAGCTGTGCGCTCTATGTCCTCATCCTCCACTGCTCTCAGGAGGGAATGACCAGCCAGGAATGCTTTGTTGCTTTATTTGAGACCTGACGCTGCTGGCCCGCCCCCCCCACGCACGCTGACACTGTAAAAGGCGGCGCGCACGCGCGCCCCCACCCCCCCCACGCTGAAACCAACATGGAGGAAGCAGAGAGCAGAGGAGAAGCCTGGACCAGCGCTAGCAACCCAACAGACACCAGGTAAGTCACTAATCTTTATTGTAGTGCACACATAGAGGAATCTGTCCCCATAGGCTTCCTAGGAAACAGGAGTTTTGTCAGCATTTCCTCCCTATAACACGTGGGGCTGCAGTATCATGCTAACAGGCAAGTCTGGGGGGAGTAGCAAAATACATATCTTTAAAAGCATATATATATCTACATGTTATCTGGGTAAACATTAGTACATCCTATCCTGCCTCAAAAGACATAGTGGAGATAGTGGCTGATGCACAAGCATACCATTAGCCAACCCAGAGCCCCCAGGGGGATACCTACTGTCGAACCAAGTCCCGCAGGTTCCCTCTTACCTGCTCCACGCCGCAGGGTATTGCAAAATGCAAGAGGCCCAGCCTTCCCCCATCTCCGTGGGTATTGTCTTGGACCTTCAGGGACCGGGGTCCTGTGTTAAGGAACCCACACCCCTGGACCTATATAGCATCCTGGCATCAGTAGCGTTTAGTTCTTGGAAGAGACTAAGGCACTGGAGCCCAGAATCCAGCCCTCCAAGGAGAGGCATTATAGGCAAAACCCCACTCCAGCAGGGCCCGGGTACCGTACACCTTGGCTTTGAAGCACTTCGGACGGATCCGGCTAGCTATCCTGGGTCCCGAGACCTCCGAGGGACAGCTAGACGTGACCAACACCTAAGACACTGGTGAAAAAACTGAGGCACTCCCAGTGGGAGGGGGTTATATAGGGAGGAAACTTCCTGTGAAATTGATTACACCAGTGTCCACACCTGAAGGTACCCATATAACCCAAGTGTAATGGCTATGGGCTCTGTGTCCCGTGATGTACGATAAAGAAAAAGATTGGTTGCTCTACATAAAGATGGCCTAGGCTATAAGAAGATTGCCAAGAACCTGAAACTGAGCTGCCGCACGGTGGCCAAGACCATACAGCATTTTAACAGGACCACTGGCCATGGTCGACCAAAGAAGTTGAGTGCACATGCTCAGCATCATATCCCGAGGTTGTCTTTGGGATATAGATGTATGAGTGCTGCCAGCATTGCTGCAGAGGTTGAAGGGGTGGGGGGGGGGGGTCAGTCTGTCAGTTCTCAGACCATAAGCCACTTACTGCATCAAATTGGTCTGCATAGCTGTTGTCCCAGAAGGAAGCCTCTTCTAAAGATGATGCACAAGAAAGCCCACAGTTTGCTGAAGACAAACAGGCTAAGGGCATGGATTACTGGAACCATGTCATGTGGTCTGAGAAGACCAAGATAAACTTATTTGGTTCAGATAGTGTCAAGTGTGTGTGGTGGCAACCAGGTGAGGCGAACAAAGACAAGTGTGTCTTGCCTACAGTCAAGCATGGTGGTGAGAGGGTCATGGTCTGGGACTGCATGAGTGCTGGTGGCACTAGGAAGCTACAGTTCATTGAGGGAACCATGAATGCCATGTACTGTGACATACTGATGCAGCGCATGATCCCTTCCCTTTGGAGACTGGGTCGCAGGGTAGTATTAAAACATAACGACCCCAAACACACCTCCAAGACAACCACTGCCTTGCTAAAGAGGTGGAGGAGTGCAAAGGTCTCCAACATCCACCAGCTCCATGATATCATCATGGAGGAGTGGAAGAGGACTCCGGTGACAACCTGTGAAGCTCTGGAGAACTCCATGCTCATGAGGGTTAAAGCAGTGCTGGAAAATAATGGTTGCCACACAAACTATTGACACTTTGGGCCCAATTTGGACATTTTCACCTAGGGTTGTACTCACTTTTGTTGCCAGTGGTTTAGACATTAATGGCTGTGGGTTGAGTTATTTTGGGGGGACAGCTTGTCACCTGTATAAAAGACACATGTCCACAGAAGCAATCAGATTCCAATCTTTCCACCATGGTCAAGACCAAAGAGTGCTGCCCTTTTATTATATAGTCTGAATCCTGCCATTTAAGAAACTATAGATAGTCTATATAAATTAAGAATAAGGTACTATTTAAAGCTGAACTCCAGGCAGATATAAAATATGCAAATTAGCACTGATTTTCAGCAGTGAGAATGTACTGGAATATGACCTTGCAGTCCCTGGAAAACAGCACAGAGACTGAGGGAGGGAAAAGCAGCACAATGTTCCAATCAGGAGGAGACAGCAGAGTGACAAAGAAAAGCTCACCAATCTGCAGATTCTCCTTTGGCAGGCTAGGCACAGTTTGGGGAAGAGAAGACATGCAAGTGCTACTAAACTGCAGCAGATAAAAATAGGCTCGTATGCCCTGCTTAATGGTTAGAACGTCTGCCAGATCTATGTAGATCTCAGGAATGGATGACCAGAAATACAAACCCTTTCACGCTCAAATTTATTTAGTCTGTGTGTTTAGTGTTTTGAGTTCAGATTTAAAAATGTATTTAGGGTCTCTTTAGAACAGGTGTGGTAAGATGAGTGTCTGGCATGTTGGGCAGCTATTCCAGTGCAGCCCCACGGCAATACAAGGCAAAATGCCTCAACTACCTGGCCAGTTCACACCACCACATGGCGTGCATTAAAACCAAGAACAGCAGGCTGTACCTTTTCAACACATTGTGAGGCAATCCAAAACCTTGCATGTGTGATGGCAAACAGAACTGTGACATTTCAATAAAATTTGTTTAAAAAAAAAAAAACTCATTCATCCCACCGCATCATCTGCAAAGCAGCTGGTGTGAATACACCGTTAAGAATTTTATTGATGAATACATATTTGGGTTTCATAGGGGTATTTTTAGATACATATACAAAATGTACAGCGCTGTAAAATATACAAATCTCAAAAGTGAAGATAATAAAAAAAAGTCCAATGATTCAACTCCACTCAGTTGGATCATTGGACCTTTTTGGACTAATACAGGACAATTATTTCTACTTTCAAGATTATCTTCACTTTCGAGTTTTGTATATTTATTGATTTGAAGGATTAGGTACATTGCCTTTTTGCTAGCAGCTATTAGTTTAGTGCTCACTTCACATGTTTTTCATTTTAATATGCCTACTTTTTGGTTTTACCAACAGAAACCCAGAGACCCAACGCCTTTAAAAGGAATGTTTGGGATTAACATGTTTACACACTATGGCTCAATCCAAACTTCATACAGACAGAATAGTGCTTTAAGGTAGGCTTTCTCTTTAGGTTATCCATAGTGCTCTGGTATTTCTTTTTTATGTATTAAATGTTTATTTGTAAAACGAAGATTGTAAATAAATATAAATCGCTAGAGCAGAAAACAGATATAAGTAAAAAAAACAGATATAAGAAACAGCGGATTAAAAAACAAACCAAAAAAACAACAACTAAAACAAAAACCAACCTAAAACCAGTATAGTTTTCCTTTAACTTGTCCATGCACACACCCGGATTCGTCATAAATGACTTTCAGATCTATCCAGCCCGTCAGAGATCTTTGGTTGAAAGCTGTTGTACAGGCAATCACATTCCACTGATCCATACTGACAATAAGACACTTGTCTAGTCTGTCAGCCCTGGGTGATTGCCAAAATGTATAGTATATTCATCCTAACAATGAAAACTGCCTTCCTGGCTCTTGCTTCATTCTGGTGTCACCTCATCTGACTTCTGTTTTTTTAACTTCTTTGCTATGAACACATCACATAAATAGAAAGATATAAAGACTGCTGCTACAAGGATAAATACAGATCAAGTTTCCATTTCATGTACATTGCTATACAGCAACTCTAATCAACAAGTTAAATAAATCAATGATGGCTACGAGGGAGACACTGGAACTGTGTTAAAGTCAGAAAGTTCACTCAATTTACCATTATTTAAATGATATGCGATCCACTTATCTCTTCATATTTCTAAATCCTCAAACCCCACACCCTGGGCAGCGGTACTCAGAGATATACAACCATTTTATTTCTGATAGCAGCAAAGCGCATATAGTAGATGAGTCTTAGAATGGTTATATCACAAACAACTGGCAAAAAAGGAGACAGTGTGGGGCGGTGGGGCATGAGGCATTACAGTTCACAGATGTCCCCATACCATTAACTTTGCTTCTAGCTACAGAAACAGAACACTTAGTCAGAAACACTTCATTTGCAAGATTATACTCAGACATGCAGTGCAGGTGATTTAGTAAAGGTTAGAAAGCAAGACTAGAAGTAATGTACACAGAAATCAAACAGGGTATTGAATTCATTTTAACCAAAAGTTAAGCGATGTATGGTGTTTTTTTTTCCTAGACTCATACTTGCCTAGGTAGATGCAGCATTGGTCCGATGCTGCATATGTCCCCCGACACCAACACTGAGAACAGAGCGATCGAACACCGCCAATTGCTCGGTTCTCACAGCCCCGTGAGAAAAGACCTGGTGACAGTCACAGCTCTCTGCCATGCCCCGACATGCTCACTGGAACATTGGGCTGTTGAGGGGGCTAGAGCAGTCGGCTCAGGCTTTCAGCGGTTTGCTGAGAGGCTGAGCCAGGTGTCGGTCCAGGCATGTATACCGGCTCTGATGTCAGCCCGCTGTCTGCTGAAAACGGGTCGCAGGAGTACAGAAGAAACTGCACTCCTGTGATGCACAGGAGAAGTACAGGCAAACGAGCTGTAGCTGTACTTTAAGCTCAACAACCCTGCAACAATCTAACTGTACAATCTTTTCACAGCTAACTCTAGATTCATTAAATTATGTAACATGAGGACCTTATGGTCAGATTGTAACGTTTGTGGTGAGCTTTAAAGTGAGAGCTGGAAGCCGACTATTGCTATAAGAAATCCTGTTAGCAACCATTCAACTTTTATCAACTAATTTTTAGGAATAGCCGCACTCTCTAGATTTATGTGACTACTAGATATTAAAACGATCCCAAATTGGTTGAATGCGTTTAAAGCAGTCAAGAAAAGGTTGGGTAAATACCTTTTCATGATTTTCGATAAGTATTTCAACAACAATGTTTTGAAACTTCAAGTCCATGATGCCTGCTACAGTTTCTTCTTGAGGTCTCATTAATGTTGGGCCAAACACCACTCCCAGATTAGCTACAGTCATCAAATTCTTCTTGGCATGGCTGGAGACACTAAAAAAAAAAAAAAATTACGTCAGACATATATAAATAAATCTACTATTAACACTAAGCCACTGGGCACCAGCTCTGTCAATTAGGTCTCAATAAGCAATGTGAATCATAAGCTTGACTCATGTAGGGTGGAGGAGGAAATATAGAAACTTCTTGTAAGCAGAATAAAAACACAGGATAGGCTTAAATTACATAAATGCAATAATCTATGTAAAGTGTCACACAATACTAATATAAATCCGACATGAACCCCTTAAAACCGTCAGGATACATATATGCGGCCTCACTGGACTGGGCTTTCTCCGGGGGCCACATAATAGCGTATCTGCCTTTGTGCTGGAAGAGAGCTGCACAGCACAGAGACCGTGGTCTCACCGGGAGCCCGAAGTCCCGTACCAACAATCGGCAGCCGAAACTTCTGGTTTCTGGGTCATCTGATCGTTGTTAGAGCCTCTGATTGGCTATTTCAGTGATCAGTCACTGTAAAGCCTGCCCCTGAGTTTCTCTCTCTGTGAATGGTGAGGAAAGATATATTTTGTCGCTCTCCTTGTAGAGAGATGAACTGTGTAAAAAAATATATATATATAAAAAAAAAAAATAGACTAAGGTTTGATCTAGGTCAGTGCCAGAGTTGATGTTTGAGTAAAGTAAAGATCAAAGGTCAGGGTCAGTACACTTTTTTAAAAGCATTTTTAAAATTTGTGTCGATGTGTTTTAGGTAAAATAAAGAAAGGCAAAATGGGCATTATTGTTTCTGGGCTCTACATACAACGTACACATATGGTGGCATTACTGCAAATCGCCAGGAGCAGGAGAATTTATTTTGTGTCATTCTTTGTTTTACCCTTAGGCGGGAAGGGGTTAAATACAGCAGATGCTGTGACCTGCATATGTAAAACTCAAATATATGTAAACTATAAAAAACAAAAAAAACAGCACAGAACGAAACACACTTTAGTAGCCTTGAGAAAGCAGAGACCCACTCCCAAAACGTGTCATCTAGTAAAATGGTGCGCACAAGTCTTTCTCCCTGGTTCGGCTGCTACAAGGATGAAGAGAATTGGATTGTTAGATTTTCTTGCCCAGGCTACTGCATTTCTCCCTCCTCACCAAGGCTGTATACAACTGCCCTATGCATTTTTATGGTTTGCCAGATCTGGGTGCTCTTTTGTTCTATTGTTTAAGGCTATTGTCACACCTAAATGTTTTGTAGCTCGAAGCTTGAGGACGCAAAAGCAAAATCCCATTTACTCCCCCCCCCCCAGATGTGAACAAGGGGCCACTGAAATTAATGAGATTTTGCTTGTTGAGCGCATATAAACTTAAAGCGGGGGTTCACCCTAAAAAAAAAAATTCTAACATTACATTGAGCTCACTTCAGAGATTGACAGTATGATTATCTTTTTTTTTGCCGTACATATCGTAGAATCGCTATTTACCCACCCGACTTCCGGGTAGTGAATCCTGCGGGACTGGGCGCTTCTATCCAGCAGGCAAGTGATTGACGTGATGACAATCACTACCCCCGTCGCATAAGGAGGGTCACGATTTGCAGAAGGAAGCCGAACGGCAAATCGGCACTATACGGTGCCTGCGCACCAACGTTCGGCTTCTTTCGGCAACTCGTGACGCTCCTTATGCAACGGGGGTAGGGTTTGTCATCACATCAATCACTTGCCTGCTGGATAGGAACGGCAAGTCCCGCGGGATTCACTACCCGGAAGCTGGGGGGGGGGGGGGGTGATTCTACGGTATGTACGGCAAAAAAAGATAATCATACTGTCAACCTCTGAAGTGAGCTCAATGTAATGTTAAAAAATTTTTTTAGGGTGAACCCCTGATTTAAAGCTACAAAACTTGTGCTGAACTTGTGCTGATCTCTAAAACCAGGATGGATTCATTAGGCAAGGGTTAGATGAGCACTTTTTTTTTGTTCACAACATTAAGGCAGAGATAACACTGGTGTTACATACTAAGCCAAGTGCTTGATGAGCAGGTCCAACATTTCTCGATTTTTCTCAGGAAGTTTGTAAACTAAGAAATGAATGGCATTCACCCGGGATTCAGGACTTCCACTTTCTGTAAGAGAGAACCAAACACATCTATTTATAATTCATTCAACTATTATTATTAATAAACTACTACTATTATTACATAATCCTTTGTTATGACCTATTAAATGGGAAGTTCCTCTAACAAGGGTATAAGGATATCGATACATTTGCAACAGAAAAGCCAAGGTGCGTAGCTGCCCTATTGGCATTGTCTGTTGCTGGCAAAGCCCTCCCCATCAGACACCAGCTGCCTACAAGTGCACTCATGTGCTGAACTGACTAGTAGTTGTACTGTTCCTCGTGTTTTTTTTTTTAATAGAGTATGGCTGCTTATACCTGACAGCGTAAAGAATGATTCATTTATGCATCTTATTCAAGGTCTTTACATTTGTTGCTGTCAGATATGTACTTATTTGAAATAATCCACAATTAAAACTAAGCATACTGTTATAAGTGGCTGAGAACTGAGCTATAAAGTCAGTGTGATGTTAGAACTCCAGAACGCAGATGGTTTAATGAGAACTGCAGAACATGGGAGGTTGAAAGATGAAGCACGTACTGCTTCAGACACCACTCAATATTCTGGGCACACCACCTTTCTTCCTCATTCTGCTGAAATTTATCCAGGTCAATAAGCAACAACATTTGATTATTAAAATGCCTAAGGTACCAGTGAAACCTCTTAAGCGAAAATCATCATCTATTGCATAGATGCTCCAATCCACTTACACATTTCCCATTCATACAAACCTATTTTAAGCTATTAATACAAGTTTGAAATAATTGATCAGAACCATATCCAAGAGTGTGTGTGTGAACACACACACAAACACACAATATATATATATATATATATATATATATATATATATATATATATATATATATATATATATACAGTGCAGAAAATAAGTATTTGAACACCCTGCTATTTTGCAAGTTCTCCCACTTGGAAATAATGGAGGGGTCTGAAATTGTCATCGTAGGTGCATGTCCACTGTGAGAGACATAATCCAAAGAAAAAAAATCCAGAAATCACAATTTATGATTTTTTAACTATTTATTTGTATGATACAGCTGCAAATAAGTATTTGAACACCTGTCTATCAGCTAGAATTCTGACCCTCAAAGACCTGTTAGTCTGCCTTTAAAATGTCCACCTCCACTCCATTTATTATCCTAAATTAGATGCACCTGTTTGAGGTCATTAGCTGCATAAAGACACCTGTCCACCCCATACAATCAGTAAGAATCCAACTACTAACATGGCCAAGACCAAAGAGCTGTCCAAAGACACTAGAGACAAAATTGTACACCTCCACAAGGCTGGAAAGGGCTACGGGGAAATTGCCAAGCAGCTTGGTGAAAAAAGGTCCACTGTTGGAGCAATCATTAGAAAATGGAAGAAGCTAAACATGACTGTCAATCTCCCTCGGACTGGGGCTCCATGCAAAATCTCACCTCGTGGGGTCTCAATGATCCTAAGAAAGGTGAGAAATCAGCCCAGGACTACACGGGAGGAGCTGGTCAATGACCTGAAAAGAGCTGGGACCACCGTTTCCAAGGTTACTGTTGGTAATACACTAAGACGTCATGGTTTGAAATCATGCATGGCACGGAAGGTTCCCCTGCTTAAACCAGCACATGTCAAGGCCCATCTTAAGTTTGCCAATGACCATTTGGATGATCCAGAGGAGTCATGGGAGAAAGTCATGTGGTCAGATGAGACCAAAATAGAACTTTTTGGTCATAATTCCACTAACCGTGTTTGGAGGAAGAAGAACGATGAGTACCATCCCAAGAACACCATCCCTACTGTGAAGCATGGGGGTGGTAGCATCATGCTCTGGGGGTGTTTTTCTGCACATGGGACAGGGCGACTGCACTGCATTAAGGAGAGGATGACCGGGGCCATGTATTGCGAGATTTTGGGCAACAACCTCCTTCCCTCAGTTAGAGCTTTGAAGATGGGTCGAGGCTGGGTCTTCCAACATGACAATGACCCGAAGCACACAGCCAGGATAACCAAGGAGTGGCTCTGTAAGAAGCATATCAAGGTTCTGGCGTGGCCTAGCCAGTCTCCAGACCTAAACCCAATAGAGAATCTTTGGAGGGAGCTCAAACTCTGTGTTTCTCAGCGACAGCCCAGAAACCTGACTGATCTAGAGAAGATCTGTGTGGAGGAGTGGGCCAAAATCCCTCCTCCAGTGTGTGCAAACCTGGTGAAAAACTACAAGAAACGTTTGACCTCTGTAATTGCAAACAAAGGCTACTGTACCAAATATTACCATTGATTTTCTCAGGTGTTCAAATACTTATTTGCAGCTGTATCATACAAATAAATAGTTAAAAAAAATCATACATTGTGATTTCTGGAATTTTTTTTTTTGATTATGTCTCTCACAGTGGACATGCACCTACAATGACAATTTCAGACCCCTCCATGATTTCCAAGTGGGAGAACTTGCAAAATAGCAGGGTGTTCAAATACTTATTTTCCGCACAGTGTATAAATATATATATATATATATATATATATATATATATATATATATATATATATACATATATACATATATATATATATATATATATACACATACACACACAGTATCTCACAAAGTGAGTACACCCCTCACATTTTTTAAAATATTTTATTATATCTTTTCATGCAACAACGCTGATGAAATGCCACTTTGCTACAATGTAAAGTAGTGAGTGTACAGCTTGTAAAATGGTGTAAATTTGCTGTCCCCTCAAAATATCTCCACACACAGCCATTAATGTCCAAACCGCTGGAAACAAAAAAGTGAGTACACCCCTAAGTGATAATGTCCAAATTGGGCCCAATTAGCCATTTTCCCTCCCCTGTGTCATGTGACTCATTACAAGGTCTCAGGTGTGAATAGGGAGCAGGCGTGTTAAATTTGGTTTTATCGCTCTCACTCTCTCATACTGGTCATTGGAAGTTTAACACGGCACCTCATGGCAAAGAACTCTGAGGATCTGAAAAAAGTTGCTGCTCTACATAAAGATGGCCTAGACTATAAGAAGATTGCCAAGATCCTGAAACTGAGCTGCGGCACGGTGGCCAAGACCATACAGCGGTTTAACAGGACAGGTTCCACTCAGAACAGGGCTTGCCATGGTCGACTAGAGAAGTTAAGTGCACGTGCTCAGTGTCATATACAGAGGTTGTCTATGGGAAATATACATATGAATGCTGCCAGCATTGCTGCAGAGGTTGAAGGGGTGGCGGAGCCTGTCAGTGCTCAGACCATACGCTGCACACTGCATTAAATTGGTCTGTATTACTGTTGTTCCAGAAGGAAGCCTCTTCTAAAGATGATGCACAAGAAAGCCCAGTTTTCTAAAGACAAGAAGACCTAGGACATGGATTACTTGAACCAATTCCTGTTGTATAATGAGACCAAGATGCACTTATTTGGTTCAGATTGTGTGTGGCGGCAACCAGGTGAGGAGTACAGACAAGTTTGTCTTGCCTACAGTCCAGCATGATGGTGGGAGTGTCATGGTCTGGGGCTGTACAAGTGATGCCGGCACTGGGGAGCTACAGTTCATTTAGGGGACCATGAATGCCAACATGTACTGTGACATACTAAAGCAGAGCATGATCCCCTTCCCTTCAGAGACTGGGCCACAGGGCAGTATTCAAACATGATAACGACCCTAAACACACCTTCAAGATGACCACTGACTTGTTAAAGAAGCTGAGGGTAAAGGTGATGGACTGGCCAAGCATGTCTCCAGACCTTTGGGCCCAATTTGGACATTTTCACTTAGGGGTGTTCTCACTTTTGTTGACAGCGGTTTAGTCATTAATAGCTGTGTCAAGTTATTTTGAGGTGGACATTTCAATTTACACTGTTCTACAAGCTCTATACTCACTACTTTACATTGTAGCAAAGTGTAATTTCTTCAGTGTTGTCACATAAAAAGATATAATAAAATATTTACAAAAATGTGAGGAGTGTACTCACTTTTGTGATATACTGTGTGCGCGCAGACACACACGCCTGCCTTCTTCCAATTAGATTATTTTTTCCATTTTAAATGTTTTGAGCAGTTTTAAAAGCTAGAAATATGTTGTAAGTTAAAATACCAGTGAATTAAAAAAAAAAAGAAAAAAGGATGAAAATAGAAATAACTTCATAAGCAAGAGCCATATCAATCTTCGTGAGGAATCACCCTATCACTGAAGTCAGGATGAGGCAAAACAATCTATAACCTTTACATCTACCAAGGTGGAAGCTCAGATAAAACGATTCAGGATCAGAGTTAAAGCAGACAAACAAGAATGATAGGAGCAGATAAAGTAAATTAAGCAGAAAACAAGAAAAGGAATAAGGTATGGAAGATATAGGAAAGAAAAGAGCAAAAAAAAAGAAGGATGCAAATAAGCATTTGAATAATTTTGTCAAAGTTCTAGACTTCCAATAATGACAAACCATAGCACATTTTCCATTAACAAACATTTAGGCCTCATGCACACTAGACGTTAAAATAATGTTATAAAAATGCCAGTAGCTTTGCAGTGAGTTTTTTCAACTTTTCTCAACGTTTTTTCAATAGCAGTTTTTAGCTTTCTCCCGCGTTTTTTTTAAGCGTTTCAAATGGATCAAAAATGTTAAAAAATGCTGGTGAGTGATGTTTTTGAGCCATTATCAGCGTTTGACATTTATCAGCATTAGAGCGTTTTTACAGCTTAAAAACGTCTCTCAGAACCCATTAGTTTTGTTTTGTTTTTTACTGCTCAAAAATGCCACTGCCCAAAACTGCTGATAACAGCCTACATGTGCATGGACACATAGGATAACATGGAGAGTTTATTAACTGAAGAAAAAAAACATCTACTGGCAAAAACAGCTGCTGTAAATGTTGTAATGTTTCTTTAACTAATGGCCTGTACATACGAGCCGAAAATCGTATGGAAAAAATGCTTTCCAACCAATCGTACCATAATCTGATCGTTGGTACACAGTTTTTCGAGAGCCGATCATGACCATTCATCCGATTTGATCTCGTGGTATAAGCACAAGATCATACGATTTTCTTTTAACCAGTACAGTTGGCGCTCGAAAATACAATACAAATAGACTACAACACATTACATAACTTGCAATTTTGTTATTCTGTTGTGCGAGAATTTTTGTCACTTTAGTAAACTCTTCATTATCGATATGTTACTAAAAAATGAACAGTCTATCATCCGATCTTCAGATCGTGTGTACAGGCCATAAGGCAACAAAAAGGATTAAATGCTCCCAGATCGACTTCTATACAACCAGCCTGCCCAAAGATGTATTGAAATTTAGTTGGTCCCGGCTGAACCAGCCAATTTTCGATCCATCTATGAGTGGGCTTAAATGACATTTAATTTGCTATGTGTATTTAGTTTCAGAAACAAGTACCATTATAAAAATAGTGTTTTGACACTTTTCCCATCTCTTGCTGCATCTCAATCTCTTGTGGCCTCTTTAAAGCCATTCCCTATTTGGAGTGTTTCCCCGATGGTGACAACAGTGAACCATGCCTGCAAAGTGTGTGTTCCATTGAAAGCCTAAAGGGTGACAACAAAAGGAGCACAGCTGGAAAACAGGCGACAGAGCACTGTCCCCCTATAAAAAAAAAAAAAGTGCCTGAACAAGAAAATTCAAGGCAGGTATTTTAATTAAAGCTACAGGTTTAAACCGAAAATTATTTTTAACATGGAATATACATGTCACAGCTAGCATTAAATTATAGTCATAATGATTACATATACTTGAGGCACAGAGAATAAAAGTAATAAAAACTACTCAAATTTTTTTTTATTTTTTTTAAAAGGTTTGCTTGACAAAATGGCATGGAAGACTTGTGACATGAACAAAATGGTTGCTACACACACAGCTATTTGTGTGCCGCGTATACGCGACCATTACTTGGCCAAATTTTAATAAATGTATAGCCAAGCTTTAGAGTTATGATTTTGCGTTGATGTTCCTTTTGTTGCAGCTTTGAGGCAACAGACACAGGCACCTTTTTTTTTTTTTATTATAGCAAAATGTGAAGATCAACAATATCCAGTTCATAGCATCTAATTAGGACCCAACCTTATTACCCAAACTATTCAAGCTCGGAAATTATGATTTATAATTGGTGGATATACAGTTTATAAACAAAGCATATATTGTTGACTATTTGGAAAATATTTACAGTAATTTTGTATATAATAATGTAACATAATATTCTTGGTGATATGAAATAAAATAAAATCCATGCCAATGTAGGGAATAAAGGCTGCTGCCTCTCTATAGTACCTCAAAGTAGAGGCCTGCCCCACACTGCCCCCCATCCAATAGACAGGCAGGGCCACATTCTCTTGACACCACACAAACTTATAATATTCTTGGTACTTTGCAATTTGTGTGCATAGGGTTTTTTTCAATTCGCTTGTACATTTATCTAGACCTCCCCTCTTGATGATTAAAACAAACACTGTACATCCAGAATAATGTAGTTTATCAAACTACCCTTTTCCTCAGTGTTTATAGCGTTCTTGCATGAGAGTGTGTCAGTAGCTCACCCAATGTAGATATTTGCCAGCACACCATGGATCGACACAAAGTAGCGCCCAAACAGATCGTTTATTGCATGATGGCAATATAAGAAGAGTGCAGCTTTTCAGAGTCATGCAGGATCCCTTTGTCAGGCATGTAGCTCACCCACCAGTTACTGTAAGAACTAAGACTCATACTAATGGATGGAGCTGGACAAAGGAGAAAACTATACAACCATACATTTTGCATCTCCTCATAGCATTATACTGTACATTACCCATTGTAATTTTGTAAAATGTGTATTTTTAAAGCTGGAATTCCCCTTTAAAATAAGCTTCCACAAAAATCTGCTGATAACCAACAGTAAATAAAGTGAATATTTACTGGCAGGATTGATGAATCTTTCATGCAGCTCGTATGTCATCAGTGGTTCTGGCAGGCTCCTGAAAACACAAGGACAGCTGAAAGTTAAAACAAACCTCGTCAAGCCGTTCCAATATATACTAGTTATACACCACTCTCTTAATTGTTAGCAGAGGGAGAATTATATACTTTACTGGAAGTACTCATTCACCTTAATGCTATAGAAGTCCAAGAAATTGAATAAACCACAAATATTCGTTTAAAAGCTGGCTTATTTTACAATAATGAATTTTATCTTACCATTAATGTTGTAGCCTGAGAAAAATGCACATTTACCGGCCTGTATATACTTTATCAAAAGCTGAACAATTCTGCTCATCCTTTCCGATATAAATATAGCAAACAGTTACTGCAATAAATGATACATTGGAGTGCTTTTATGCTCATCTGCTATGTATGTCTGATGGACCACCATAACAATTGCAGAATTATATGGTGTTGGACCAGCATTGTGAATGCGGAATAGCGATTTATTGGACCAGCATAGTGAATATGGAATCGTGATGTGTTGGGCCAGCACGGTGAATGTGGGAATGATTTATTGAACCAGCATTGTGAGTGTGGGATTGTGATTTGTTAGACCAGCATTGTGACAGTGTGAAATTGTGAATTGCTGAACCAGTATAGTAAATGTGGCTTTTAATTGTTGGACGAGTATAGTGAATATTTGTTGGACCACCATAATGAATGGGGGAATGTGATTTGTTGGACCAGCATTGTGAATGTGGGATTGTGAATTGTTGGCCTGCACATTATTTTAAAGATCTGAGCACCTTGAGAAATGTGAAAACAAGCTGTGAATGAATGAATGAATGAATGAAAAACTTATATAGCGCGACACATGCGAACTGAATCGCCTCTGGGCGCTTGTTGTTTCCGTCTCTCTTGACATCAAAAGAGCAGAGTTTTAATCTGTCTTCTGAAGGTCAGGTGGTTTTCCTCCAACCGAATGCTGGTTGGTAAAGCGTTCCATAGTCTGGGACCCTGGAAAGCAAACCTTCTTTCTCCTTTGGACTTGTATCTGGCTTTGGGTACCTTGACCAAATTTTGGTCGGTGGATCGCAGAACGTGATTGGGATTGTGGGCTTCTACTTTTTCGCAAAGATATCGCGGGGCATTCCCATGGATGCACTTATGCATCAGACAGAGTGCTTTAAAAGCAATTCTGTCTTTTACTGGCAACCAATGAAGGGCTCTCAGTGAAGGTGAGATGGATTCCCAGGGTTTTTTCCCAGTCACAAGTCTGGCGGCCGTATTTTGAACGGTTTGCAGACAAGTGATTTGGTACTTGGGGAGTCCGAGGTAAAGGGAATTTGCATAGTCCAGTCTGGAGTTCACAATTGTTCCCACCACGACTGCTATATCTTCTTTGGGAATAAATGGAATAAGTCTGCGTAGTAAGCGCAGCAGATGGTGAGATCCGCTGACTACTGACCCTATTTGTGCGTCCATTGTCATGTAGGAGTCAAAGATGACCCCGAGACTTTTGACTTTGGAGCTAGGGGTGATGATCTGGCCAAATATGGGCGGAGGTGTCCAGGTTGTTGCCAGTTGACTCTTGCGACTGGCATGAAACAGAAGAAGTTCTGTTTTGGAATTGTTGAGTTTGAGATAACTCTTAGTCATCCAGTTTTCTATCAAAGAAAGACAATTCTCTAAACTGAGATGATGATCCTTTTTATTGCAGATGCGAAAATATAGTTGCGTGTCGTCTGCATATGAGTGATTAGTTGCGGACTACTGATGATTTCAAAAAGTGGGCAAAGATAGATGTTGAAGAGCACCAGTGACAGGGGTGATCCTTGAGGGACTGCACATGACACTGTGCGTTTTCCAGAAGTGAACGATCCCAATTTCACTGTTTGTGATCGGTTTTCTAAAAAAGAGGAAAACCATGGTAAATCACCTTCTGTGACTCTGGCTATCTCAGCCAGCCGAGTCAGTAAAAGTTTGTGGTCTACCGTGTCAAAGGCTGCGCTTAGGTCCAGCAGAACCAGAAGACAAGATTCCCCTTCGTCTGCGGCCTCTAGAGCGTCGTCCCATATTTTGAGCAATGATGTTTCTGTCCCGTGTCCGGGACGGAAGCCCGATTGGTATGGATCAAGTAGATTATGGGTATCTAGATGCTGTTGCAGCTGTTGTACCACTACTTTCTCCATTACCTTGGAGAAAACATTTAGCATTGTTATGGGCCGGCGGTGAGTTGGGTCCTTGGGGTCCAGGGTGGGTTTCTTCAAGATGGGCTGGATTGTGCCCTCTTTCAGTAGGGAAGGCACTATGCCTTCCTTAAATGACAGGTTTATAAGCTGCGTGATGGGAGGTGCCAGGATATCGGCACATTCCTTCAGCAGTTTAGTGGGGATAATATCTTTAGGCGATGTGCTATTGCGCAACGCGCTGATGATATTTTCTGTGGCATCGATGGAGATGGGTTCCAGAGTGAACTTTGTTTGTTGTAGAGAGGTTCTATGGATGTTGTGTGGTTGTACGGGGGGAGGGAGGCTGAGGAGGGTCTTGTTCTGCTGAATGCTTTCCCGGATTCTCTCAATTTTATTGATGAAGAAATCCGACAATTCATTACAAAATTCTTGGGTATCTGAATTGGGGGCTTCAAGACAGCCAGGATTCATGATTTGACTGACCAGCTTGAAGAGTTCCCGTGGGCGTTTTAGGGCGCTGTTGATAGCCTTGGAAAAATAATTTTTCTTGGCTTTGAAGATTTCTTTGTGGTATTTTTTTGTTTCTACTTTGTAGATGGAGAGATTCTCCTCAGAAGCGCTTCTTTTCCAGGCGGGTTCTGCCCTTCTGCGCTCTTGCTTCAGTAGTGACAGCTGGTTGTTGAACCAGCCGGCCTTGTTTTTCCGGATAAGGGCTTTGCGTTTCGGCGCTACTAAGTCTGCTGACTGTAGTAGAGCTGCATTTATGGCATCCAATGTTTCTGAGGCTGTTCGAGATGGTTGAATTGTTTTAATTTTATTTCCCAAGGTAGATTTGAAGAGTTCCGAATGGAGCTTCTTCTGAGATCTAGTCCAGTGTATTGTCACTGGCTTGGGTGTTTTTATCAATGGGGGTGTTTTGGAAATTATGAATTTAATTGCATGGTGATCTGTCCATGGCAACGGTTCATTTTCCAAACTACTTATTTCCAGATTTTGTCTGAAAATTAGGTCAAGTGTGTGACCTGAAGCATGTGTGGGCCCACATACTATTTGCTGTAGCCCTAATCCTTCCAGGTGGTCAATACAGGCGTCGGCCACGGGATGAAGTCCCTGAGCAGCAAAAGGTGTTTGCTGTTTAGGGTATAAGAGGAGATGACTTCTGTCAATGATGGTAGAAACTGCGATTTTGGCCCGGGTGGCCTATAGCATAGAAGAATGTGGATGGTCTCCTGGGGATTTGTTTGCAGCTGTAGAGTAAGGGTTTCCATGAATGAGAGCGAGTACCGAAGGGCTGGTTTAGAGATCACCAGATGAATCTTGTGGATCACCGCCAGCCCTCCACCTCTTTGCCCTATTCTGTTTTCCGTGATAATACGGTAATTTTCTGGCACCAGTTCTCCTAAAATTGTGTTACAGTCGGCTGTGAGCCAGCTCTCTGTAATAAAGAGACAGTCTAAGTCGTGTTGTAGAATGAAATCATGGATTTCTAATCAGTGTCTTACTGCCGATCTAGTATTGATCAAAGCACATGATATGTGCTTGGGTTGAGGTGGGTGACTAATTTTTTTGAGAGTTGATCGTCGATCGATCCTCAAAAGTTGCTCCATTCTTAGAGCCTTTTTGGTGACAGCTGGTAGTATAGTGGCAAATTGCCTCAGGCCCCAAATGGTTTCTGCAGAGTACTGCCGATTAGCCATGGTGGTCCGTCACTGGGGGGGGGGGGGGTCAGATGGCGGTGGGGAGAAGATTCCTTGAATCCTCTCTCCCAGCTATTATTTTTGGTATAGAGGAAGGCAAAAAAAAACCCTGGCCGAGCTGAGCCAATGTGCTGGGCAGGGAAAAAAAATTCTTTCCTGATCCCTAAGAGGCGATCGGTACAAACCCTGGATCAAATGCTGATAAGATTGTGAGGGGATGGGGTGAAAGGTATTTCTGATGCTGGGGGGGAGGTGTACCAAGATGGCCGCCGACAGAGGGCCCAGGCCGGGGAGCTATCAACTGGCTGGAAACAACCAGAGAGGGCTGGTTGGGTGAAACGGGGATGGATGGGGCCTTCCAGCGGTGAGGGGGGGTATGCTGGGCGAATCTGGGGATGATCCAGAGCGCTGTTGCGGTGCGCCGGCAGGCCGCGGTTGAAGCCGCGGACTTTCCTGAGCTGCGGCTCCCGCGGACCTAGCACAGGCCGGCGCGGACCGCCAAAAAAGACGGGAATTCGCTGAGGGGGAGGGGTGGCGAGGGGGGGATGCCCCGGTTGTGGTCCGTGGTGAGGGAGGGCTGATTCCTGGCTTGAGACAGCTGCGGCTTGTCCTGAAAAGGACGGCCGCCCTTGATCCGGGGGGGGGGGGGGCAGGTTTTACCTGCCAAATGGTGCCCAAAGGGGGCGAAGTCTGCTGAAGAAAGGCTGGAGGAGATCCGGATCCAGATGCGGGTAGGAGCTGAGGCTGGGTGAGACCCTGCCTGCCTGCTGCCTACAGCTGCCTGGAGCTAAAGCAGCACGCTCCTACTCCTAGGAGCGAGTGCCGATGGGGGCTCCTGCTGCTAATCCGCTGCCTGACTGACTGTCTGACTGATCCAGTATGTAATCCAGTCCTCTAGGGGGCGTTAAACAGTTGTAAATGATCGATTTGCTTTCTTGCCGATATTGCCGAGTAGAGATGGGCTCGGGCGTGTTCAAAATCCCACATGTCCGATCTTGCCAGGAAGCCGACACTGCATAGCGCTTATCATAGGCACTGAGACATTTACCGATTTGTGCAGCAGATGGGGAAATGCAAGACCGCCAGTGATTAGCTCTGTGCAGTGTCGGCTTCCTGGCGAGATCGGGCATGTGGTATTTCCAACATGCCCAAGCCCATCTCTATTGCTGAGGATACTCATTATTTGCTATAAAACTGATTAAACTACACTGGAAACAATGCAACTCCACTCCATTTACCTTTATCCTAAGTTCCTGTAATGAACTATAGCCAGGGCCGGCGCAACCACCAGGCGGACCAAGCGGCCGCTTGGGGCGGGCAGGTCCGCAGCCTGGGATGGGGCGAAAAAATGACCTTACCAGAATCGCGGCTGTATGATTTTTCAAAAGCCGCGCCTCCAACGTCTTCTGTTCCGTGATAGGCGAACACTGAACACAGTGCCTCATGGGAAGCTGAATGTTCCGCCTATCACGGAACAGAAGACGTCGGAGGCGCGGCTTTTGAAAAATCGTACAGCCGCGATTCTGGTAAGGTAAGCTGTTAGGTTACACGGCCGCGATTCGCATGGAATAAGGTAAGGGCACAGTCTGGTCACGTAATGGGGCAGTCTGGTCACGTAATGGGGCACAGTCTGGTCACGTAATGGGGCACAGTCTGGTCACGTAATGGGGCACAGTCTGGTCACGTAATGGGGCACAGTCTGGTCACGTAATGGGGCACAGTCTGGTCACGTAATGGGGCACAGTCTGGTCACGTAATGGGGCACAGTCTGGTCACGTAATGGGGCACAGTCTGGTCACGTAATGGGGCACAGCCTGGTCACGTAATGGGGCACAGCCGGGGCAAAGCCTGGGCATGTAATGGGGCACAGCCTGGGCACGTAATGGGGCACAGCCTGGGCACGTAATGGGGCACATCCTCGGCAAAATGGCGCTTCGCTTGTGTAGGCAGCATCACATCAACTGTGTTTGTGCTGTCTAAAATACATTAACGTGTATGTTTTCCCAAAAATGTGCATGTGATATACCACTGCACAAATACCACGTGACATAAATTGCAACACCCACCGATGTTACAGTCTGGAGCCTCTGCTTAAAAGATAATGTTTCGGATTTTCTAGCAATACATAAAACATAGATTTTTTTTTTTTTTTACATGTATAAGAGAAATATCAGAATTGATATGGGTGGCAAGTAGTTAAAAAATAATAATAATCTCTTTACAAAATCACCAACACTGCTTGCTTGAATAGATGCAGCAATCTTTTTCTATTATTATTTATTTAAGAGGCCAAAACAATTAAGCCTAAATTGACCCATTTATAAAGGACACACCTTTGCTAATGTGTTTAAATAGTTTAAATGTTACTATTGCAAGCACCTCTGGTAGTAATATAGTTTTGTTCCAGTTTGACATTTTTGCTAGACGGCTGGGTCTACATGTGTGAAATAGAAAAAAAAAACAGATACAACAATGCATGGTATTATATTTATATATTCCAATTCCATTTACTTAAAGCAATCAATTTATTTAAAAGATTAAGAGTCGGTTCACACTCCAGCGACACAACTCCGGGGGCAGCTCTGCAGGGCATCCTGAGGACGACTCCAGAGGCGACCTGCAAAACGACTTCTGTATAGAAGTCAATGCAGGTCACCCCGAGCCGCCCCCAAAGTCGTACAGGAACCTTTTTCTAAATCGGAGCGACTTGCGTCGCTCCTATTAGAACGGTTCCATTGCCTTCAATGGGACGCGACTCATCAGGCAGCTGAGTCGCCTGACGAGTCGCCCCAGTGTGAACCGGGTCTAACGGTTTCAAAACAATGAACATATTTAGCTTTACTTTGTTTTTGGTTTAAAAGATTTTATTGGTATTTCGGAGTAAATAACATATCACATATGTAAACAAATGAAAATACAATAGAGCAATATTTACTTGGTTTTTAGCCAAGTCCTAGTTCACACTAGTGCATTTCAGATGTGACTTGAGTTGTCACAAAGTAATCGCACCATGTATGGAACAAATTATATTATACATGGTTTATAAAGCGCCAACAGTTTACGCAGCGCATTACAATGTAGAGGGGGGGCAGCACAATTACAGTACAGTTCAATACAGAAGGAACAGGAGTGCCCTGCTCGTAGAGCTTACATTCTAAAAGGGAGGGGGTGGTGGTACAAAAGGTAATGGATGCAGGGAATGATTTGAAGGGGGGAGGCTCGTGGACAGTTGTTAGGTGGGTGTTGCGTAGGCTTCCCTGAATAAGTGAGTTTTCAGGGGTCTCCTAAAGGTTAGGGGCTGAGCGGACATTTCGGGACACAGCGTTCCAGAGGATAGGACAGGCTCTGGAGAAGTCCTGAAGGCAAGCATGGGAGGAGGTAACAAGGGAGCTAGAGAGCAGGAGTATTCATAATGGACTGAACGAGAGATAGCCTGCGTAAGGGTAGGCCATTAGGGATAGAGTTGCAGTAGTCAAAGCGGGAAATCAAGGAGCGAATAACTTGCTTTTTGATGTCATTTGTCAGGAATGGTCAAATTCTGGACTTGCGGAAGTTAGGACGGCAAGATTTAGCCAGTGATTGGATGTGGGGGCTGAAGGAGAGGTCAGAGTCAAGGAACAAATATGGTAGTAATGGGAACCTTCCTTTAGGTGCAAGACTGATCCAAGACATTTTAAAAGCTGTAATGAGTCAGTGTTTTTATTCGGCAGTGATAGGCCACTTGATTACCATGGGCTTTTTGTACATGTTCTGCTATAATTCAAATGTGCATGTTTGGCTAGTTCGGATTCTACAGGGGGTTCACTCATATTCACACATGTATGGTCAATTGTAAAACACAGAATGGGTCTGAATCAAATTCTAAAATTCTAACTTCCTACAATTATTATCTTGTTTCATTAATACACACTGGTTAGATGACAGTGTTATATCATAAGGAAATCACCAGAGCCAAATTAGTTACATAGTTGGAACATTTAACTAACCTTAAATACAGCTTCAAAGCACTTGTGATGGTCTTGACTTCCCACTCTCCTGCTGCACTTAGGTCCACATCGCATCCAGCTTTCACATCTCCAAAAGAACATATCAAGAATATGGTCTTGAAACATTAAAAAGCAAGTGTAGTGTATGCTCAGTATGTGCATATAATTTTCTAAAATACTGCAGTAGGTTTCATTAAAATACATTTTGATGCTTATTTTCATGCTTTTCTATCATTCTGCCATTTTATTTACTATAAACATTTTGCAGATCAACCACTAAAGTACCCTATAACAACTGTTCAGACAACTGCCAAACAGGGAATTCATTGTTTACAATAAGATGATTGACACCGCTGGGGGGGTAACTAAAACTTGAGCACACAAAATCATAGTAACTTTAAATAAAGTTTAAGGCTGGGTACACACTGCAGACGAATGTGGCTCTCAGCAGGGGGTCCGATACATCAATATTCTCCATTTCAGGGATGAATCAGGCTAAGTTTTTGCCTGAATTCAGCCCTGAAACTGAGCCAAAGATGCACAGGACTCCTGTGCAAGCCACTCCGCAACCACCCCGGAGATATGTGAACCAGCTCCATAGAGAACTGGTAGCAAACTCCTGTCATGCGAATTGGATGCTGCGAAACCCTCATCCAATTCGCACTAGTGTGAACCCAGCATCTATGGATATTTTTTGGTATTTTAAAGAAAGCAAATAAAACCTCCAACCCCCATGCATGAAAAATGCAATCTTCAATGTGGAGGCGTTGCTGACATGGTCTATGAACGAAGCAAAATTAAACCCTTGCTTAAACTCCAACATCTACCAACAAAATAGGTTCATCAATAATGCTATATTTGCATCTGTCCACACACACACACACACACACACACACACACACATTATATATATATATATATATATATATATATATATATATATGTACACACACACACGTACACACTTAAGTAAATAGTAAACTTATTAATAAAATAGAACAAAAAACATAAAAACATCTTGGGGTTGATTTACTAAAACTAGAGACTGCAAAATCTGGCGCAGTTCTGCACAGAAACCAATCATTTCATTTTTTTTTCTCAAATCTTAAATTAAACAAGCTGGAATTAGAAGCTGGGTGGCTATCATGTACAGCTGCGCCAGTTTTTGCACTCTCCAGTTTTAGTAAAATCAACTCCATAGTTTAAAAAATACTTTGGCCAAAGAATGGCTATAAAATAGGCCAGTGAAGGAAACAAAATGTATCTGGGTTTCTGCATCAAAGTGATTCAATCCAAACTGGAGACTATACAAAGACTTCCATTATCTTTAAGATTCACAATATTTTATCCAATTATTTGGCATTTTAAAGGATCCATATCAAATCCATTTGGCATTTTAAAGTATTTGGTTATATCCTTTGTTAGACTAGTATGCATATCAAATCAAAATAGAGGAAATAAAGGTTAATTATTAGAGTTTACACACACACACACACACACACTTTACTGGGCTCGGTCATGTGATACTGTAATAAGCACATAGAAGGCAGCTTGTATTAACAGCACAATTTTTGGCAATTAGAGCAGTAAATTCTCACTTAAAGCAGAGGTCTTTTTAGGATTGACTGCAAGCAGGCAGGCTCATCAGCGATAAAGTACAACTATCTGCCTAAATCGCAGTCTGCATGCACAGCCCATCTTAGCATGCCAGCACGATCCCTGTGTGCAAGAATGTTACATTAACCCACACCAGCCAATTGAGATGCCAGCGCCGGCGAGGTACATGGGGGCAGTAACTATAGAATCTTAAATTCTACTTTAGCTCCCAGAATCTACAGTTCTCTTTAGGCAGGGAAGGCCATATATGAATCAAATTTGGGCATTTTCCTGCTAAATCAGCTAAAATTTGTTCTGTGGGTAGCCCTGGCAGCACCATGTGTCTCTGCAAAAGTTAATTTTTCAATTGACGTTTGTAAAAGGAGCCAGATGAAAAATTCTCAGCCAAACAGCACCTACAACCAGTCAGACTCAGGTACCGTTTGGATATTCTCACACCTGTGGGAATGCAATAGCTGGCAATGTGGTCTTATATCTGTGTCCCTGAATACTCAGATTATCTCACTTGTGACTGGTTCTCTTTAAATACCATGTAATGTAGAACAAAGTCAGTAGGCAGTTCTCTGAGGACAATTAGTAATTGATGTAACAATGGAAAAAACATAAGAACCTAACAAGAGAATACAAGTACAATGTACACAGGAGATTTTTTTTTTGCAAAATTGGTCATTGTTTGTTTACACAGAAATAAAATCTGTTAGACAGGTAAAAGCAAGTCACTGTCCTCCAACATTGCCATTTTATACGGCACAGCCTACAGTGTGGAAGCTTTATCAATTATTTACCTGCCACATTATAGAGCAAGTGCCTGCCAGACAGAAGAAGAAGTGTAAGGAGTAGTCACTAAATCAGTGTCTTCTTGTCTTAACTTGCACTTTGATTTATGACCCCTCAACATAATCAAATAAAAGTACATGTTCTCAAAACAGGTGGAAGAAGAAATCCTGCAGATATTAAAGTCAGTCAATGCCATCCTATCTAGTTTAAAATTTGGGGTGCTTGCTGTACGACATTCTAGATCTTACTTGGCTTTACATTTGTTTCATTGTTCAAGCCACTGTTCTGTTTTTTTTTTTTTTTTTGGGCCAAAATCGTGAGAAAAAAAGGTTTTTCATTTTATTTTACCTGTGTAAAATTGTCTTCAACAGAAGATGCCATATCTGGGTTTTTGGCCCACATGCTGGTTCCAAGGCAATACAGTTTGATACCTAGGAATATTTCAGGATTCTGAGAATCAGATTCCACCTGAGGCTTCTCTCTAAAGGGGGTTGTTCTTTGGGAGAGCTCCTTTTTTTAGTTCCTGCTTCTCCAGGCTAATGCAATGCTGTGACAGACAAGTGTACCGATAATCCCCAAGATCGAGAAAGAGGACATGCTGGAGGGGCAACGGGCAGCAACACAATCATCCCATCAATATGTCTAATGTAGATGTTAGTCCTAATTAAATAATATTTAGAAGCACTGTCCAAACGCAATATGGTTGAAAGAGTCACTTGTCGCCATCAAAAGCCTATGTGACAGGGTAACAATGCAGCAGCCAAACTGTGAAGACCATTGTTTGGAAAAGAACATTTACACCCTATAAACAGGAAGCACATTTGTGGCAGGATCACCAGGTAATATTTTAAAGTCCTTTTCTGGGATTAAACTAACCTGGGAGATAGAGGAGAGGTGACTCAGGACTGAAGTGTCACATGATGTGTAAGGCAAGTAAACATGGTTATTTTTTTTATTTTATTTTTTTAACATAGCGATCAGATACAGGTGAGTGAGGAAGTGTGGAAGCAGGGACTTTTTTCCCCCCCAGTGACTAGCTTTAGAATATATATGTAATTGGAATCACTAAAATTTCATGCAAGCTTTAAGCATTGTTAAATCATGAATTAAAAGTTATATTTCATATTTTAATTGCTGTTTGAAGTATCATCTGATGGAAATATCAGTTTTAGCTTTGCTGTCCATAGTTTAATTTAAAATCTAAACCGCAATTTAGAAAAAAAAAAAATCCATCTATCCAGATAGATAATTGTATAGCCATTGTATTATTTAGCTTACATTATATATTTTTAAATTAACTTATTTATACTTTGATTATAATGAAAAGAAACAAAGTAATGTTGATTTTAGACAAGCACAGCTATTAATAATACACAAGGTCTAATGCTGATGTTTAATCATTACAAGTCAAGTGAGTGTTTTAAACAATTGCATGAGGACTTTTATCTACAGTTCTGAATTGATTGCAGCGTATGATATACAAACAATTTGTCATTCTCATAATGTCCAGGGTAATGAAATGAATTCACTCGCTGGTTTCCTCTAGTCTCCCGTGCCAAAGAACACTGTGTTATCAGCACAGATGGAGCATGCATGGACCTGGAGCACCGCCTGCTTCAAACAAGCTTCTCAGAATACCAATGAATGCCTCAAAGTCAGGCCGGCTCTGACAATACATAGTTTAGGACACACCAGATTTATGCATCTCTAGCTCTGTGGCAATATAGTGATTTACCTAATCAATGAGTCAAATGTTATTGTATTTACTAAAGTTGAAATAATATCATACATAAATCTAATCTAATGGCAGCAGGTAAAACAGACCCCTTTATTCCAACAACAAAACCCACCAACAAGATGTAACCTGAATAATGGTAATACATACTGCCAGAGGCGGCTCTAGGCTTTGTGAGGCCTTAGGCAAAACTTAGACATGAGGCCCCACTCACGCCCATAATGGGAAAAACAATTCAAGCAAGAAAAATGGCTGCAGAAAATGCACGGATCTAGCACACAGGTGATCAGCACCGCTTCCAGGGAACCCTCCTCACCCATCAGACATATTCAGCCAATGCAAGAGGGGGGAGACAGGGGGAGGTAAGAAAGAGAGATCCGATGACGTTGACATTAGTATTAATCACAGGAAAATTAGGCGACCACAAGGCCCCTGTGAGTGAGAGGCCTTAGGCGACCACCTAATTTGCCTAATTAGAGAGCCGCCTCTGCATACTGCAATCTCCTAAAGCAGAAATGTACCCCGGAACACAAAAATCCATTGTATATGCAACGCTGCCTACACATCCCTAAACTGTCAGTCGTTTGTACAAAGATTTATTTTATTTTTTAACTTTTCTGACACTTTCTGGTGATATGCCTAGGTAGAGCCTTGCAGTGCCTTTAAGGGAGATCTCATCTGATCTCACACATGCACTTTATGAGATCTGGTCCAATTTGTTATTGTTTAATAACAAATCATGGCAGATCTTTTACAGCGCTTGTGCCCTGCATGAAGTAAAATAAAAATAAAAGTATTTTCTATCTTCAGCAGAAACAGACCAAAAAGACTGCAGAAGACATACAAGAAAGGGGGCAAGCAATTACTGCCAAGTGTATTGCTTTTTAAATGAAGTTAAATGCACGTCTCAGGTTTTATTAAGGATGGGTGTGTATTTGTGGGGAAGGGGGTGACAAAACTACACTATACATTGATTATGTTAACCCCCTTACCACTGAGGCAGTTTTCAGGTTTTAGAGCTACAAATAGTGCCTGTAAAGTGCCCCCTATTCATTACGTTTGCTTTAAATTCCACTGGCTTGCAGCTCTAAGGTCAGAAAACTTTCCTTATCGCTATTGCTCCCCATGATAAGTTAGACATGGCTTCTTCTTAGGGGCTCAGTACAGGACACAGGATCTTTTTTTATAAATTTATAGCAAATATACGTATATATGCAATATACATATACTCGCCAATAGTAAACTTACAATTGTTTGCAGAATACTTAACCCACTTCCACTTAAATGGTGGTTAGGCTGAGGAATGGATTACCGTTGAATGTATAATATGTACAGGCATACCCCACTTTTAAGTACACAATGGGGTTTATTTACTATAGCTGGAGAGTGCAAAAATCAGGCTCACTTCTGCATAGAAACCAATGAGCTTCCAGGTTTTAATACCAGGCTTAATTGAACAAGCTGGGGTAAAAATCTCATTGGCTTCTATGCAGAAGTGAGACGGATTTTGCACACTGTAGCAATAGTAAATAAACTCTTTTGTGTACTCAAAAGTGGGGCATTCCTGTATAATAGCAGAGGCCAGAAAAAAATTGCCAAAAGGTCCATTATTCTTCCACCAGGAGCTGTGAAGGGGCGGGCGAATGAGAGGACAACTGTACTCCCACAGGAGACTCGCATGCAAGATGTCAAATCCAGCAAGACAAAGAAAATCACCTCACACCTGAATGAATAAATATTAAAAAACCCTAATGAATAAACATAAAAAAAAAAATTAAATTAAAAGACTAAGATATTAAAAAGTGTGCAAGTACCAAGCAATCTACTCCTAAAACCCTCTTGTGCAAATATATTTAGTGAATGTGTGTCTTAGTGGAAAAGACAGCAAAAAAATTCAGAAATGTGAAAAAATCTTGCGGGACCCTTTTAACCCGTAAGAAGGGGTTAACCCTAAGTATTCTGCAACCAATTGTAAATTTACACTTCGCGAGTATTTGTATATCGGTTTCATTTATTCATGTACGTATATTTGATGTATGAATTAAAAAAAATCCCCCCCCCCCCCTTTCTTTGTTTATTATATTCATATATGTTCTTTATCTCCAGATACTCTCCTGTTCCTCTCCTCGCGAAATTGAGATTAGCAGCACAGTTGTTTCAGATTGATGGTGGTCATCTCTATGGGTTCTATGGAAAGGTTTCTTTGTTGATTTCAGTAAGTATGTGTGTGTATATATATATGTATATGTAGAGACCAAAAGTTTGGACACACCTCCTCATTCCAAGAGTTTTCTTTATTTTCATGACTATGAAAATTGTAGATTCACACTGAAGGCATCAAAACTATGAACACATGTGGAATTATATACATAACACAAAAGTGTGAAACTGAAAATATGTCCTATTCCAGGTTCTTCAAAGTAGCCACCTTTTGCTTCGATTACTGCTTTGCACACTCTTGGCATTCTCTTGATGAGCTCCAAGAGGAAGTCACCTGAAAAGGTCTTCCAAGAGTCTTAAAGGAGTTCCCAGAGATGCTTAGCACTTGTTGGCCCTTTTGCCTTCACTCTGCGGTCCAGCTCACCCCAAACCATCTCGATTGGGTTCAGGTCCGGTGACTGTGGAGGCCAGGTCATCTGGTGCAGCACCCCATCACTCTCCTTCTTGGTCAAATAGCCCTTACACAGCCTGGAGGTGTGTTTGGGGTCATTGTCCTGTTGAAAAATAAATGATGGTCCAACTAAACGCAAACCGGATGGAATAGCATGCTGCTGCAAGATGCTGTGGTAGCCATGCTGGTTCAGTATGCCTTCAATTTTGAATAAATCCCTAACAGTGTCACCAGCAAAGCACCCCCACGCCATCACACCTCCTCCTCCATGCTTCACGGTGGGAACCAGGCATGTAGAGTCCATCCATTCACCTTTTCTGCATTGCACAAAGACACGGTGGATGGAACCAAAGATATCAAGTTTGGACTCATCAGACCAAAGCACAGATTTCCACTGGTCTAATGTCCATTCCTTGTGTTCTTTAGCCCAAACAAGTCTCTTCTGCTTGTTGCCTTTCTTTAGCAGTGATTTCCTAGCAGGTATTCTACCATGAAGGCCTGATTCACACAGTCTCCTCTTAACAGTTGTTCTAGAGATGTTTCTGCTGCAAAAGGTGGCTACTTTGAAGAACCTAGAATATGACATACATTTTAGTTGTTTCACACTTTTTGTTATGTATATAATTTCACATGTGTTAATTCATAGTTTTGATGCCTTCAGTGTGACTCTACAATTGTCAGTCATGAAAATAAAGAAAACTCTTGGAATGAGAAGGTGTGTCCAAACCTTTGGTCTGTACTCTACACACACACACACACACACACACACACACACACACACAATTCTTGTATTAGGTTTTGTTTTTAAATGTCTGTCAAATACATTTTTCATATATCAGATTTCAGGTGCGACTCAGTAAAAGTCCTGAGGGCTAAATGTTGTTTGTTGTGTGCATCCTCTAATATAACTCCTTCCATTTCCAGCTAGCCCCAGTTTTGTAGCAATAGAGAGACCATAACAAAGGGGAGGGTCCTTTACTAAATTTCCAAAAAAAGGATTTTACCGACAAGTAAAAAAAAAAAAAATAATCTAGCTATACAATGCAGGGCACAGGATATTTAGTCTTCAACCATGGGACTTCCAAAAGCAATCCAACTGAGGGGTGGGCAACACAGTAAACAAAGGCCAACATTCCCACATGACAGCTTGCCTAAAAAGAACTAAAGATCCCGTGTCCAGTACTGTATGACTATGAAATCTGATTTAAAACAGTTTGTTGCAGTTCCACTTGTCCCTCTGCATAGGCAAAACACAAGCAGTTGCCTGGGCTGACTATTGTGCGTAGAGACCTCGCACACAGATGCCCAGCTGGGGCTGTATCATGCATGTCTAACCACCCTTTTCTGGCTTTCTTTATAGTTGATTTTTTGAACAGTAGTGTCCCACATTAAGAAGGCCAATAAAAGGATGGCTCCCTGACCAAAAAAGTTCTAATTTTATGATGGTCTAAGAGCAGAAATGTATTTATAAAATTAGCCACTCAATACTGGTTTAGATAAGCTATATAGTGGCACCTCAGATTGCGAGTAATGCGGTTAATGAGCGTTTCGCAATACGAGCACTGTATTTTTAAAAATCGTAACTCGGTTTGCGAGTGTTGTCTCGCAAAATGAGCACGATTCAGACCAAAGTAGTGTGCAGTACCCCATTTTGGTCTGAGGTGGGGGTGCCAGAGCCGAACGGTGCTGATCGCAACCGATCGACGCCGTTCGGAAATGCACGGAAAGGCCAGAGGACAGCTCGACTGACCTCGGCAAATCTCGGAACAAAGTCTTTCCGAGGTTTGCGGAGGTCAGCCGAGGTGTCCTCGGGCCTTTTCCAAGTCTCTCTAGTGCCCCCGCCTTCGTTTCCATTGACTTCAATGGGGAAACTCGCTTTGATATGCAAGTACTTTGCATTAAGAAGATTCTCTTGGAACGGATTATGCTCGTAATCAGAGGTTCCACTGTACACATATATGACAGCAGGGTGGGTGGGCATTAAAGTCCCAGCCTCACATATACAGTATGTGTTGCTGTCATTCTTAGGCACATCGTTCCCCTCATAACTGTGACCAAGCCATTAAGGAGAGATCACTATCAAGTACAAACGATTGGAAGTCAGTAGGATGGGCTCCCAATGATGACAGCCAATCAAAGTGCTGCAGGATTTGTAGCCCTTCCTAATATATTTCCATGCATCACAATCCATTAAAGTGCTGGCTCCTGCTCACAAAAGGGGGTCAAGATGGGCATTCTAATTTCCTGGTAGGTTATGCAGAAAATATTGTTCAACTTAAATGCTAGTAAAATCTACCCCCCTTGAGCAACAATTTTATTTGTCAAAACACCGATAAACATCACAATGTGGAGTATTGCAAATATGGGAGCTGTCAAACTATGTGTTAAGCTCCAGAATCACTGGTTATATACATTTACATAGTGTGTGATAATAGCAATACAATAGTAGCATTACAATATTATGGCAGTACGTTATCTTTGTCTGCATGCTCGGCATAGTATAATATATCACATATACAACTCCAAATATAAAAAAAACACACATCATACAATTCTCTCAAGTTTAGTCTACTTTATGTAGTTCATCCAAGTGCTGATTACCAATTTACTAGAATATGCCACACTAATAGGATTATTACCTAAGAGACTTTATACCTGTAGTTTTATGTCTCAATATTCAGTATATCCATACTATCATGTACAATACAGAAAATGACCAAATGTCATTTATGCATATGAAAAAAAAAAAAGGTATAACACTACATAAAAAGTGACACGTTATTTATCGTGTGCTTAGCTAATATACAATAAAATTATTAAAATGGTAGCATACCCATTAACAAATTCAGAAGTCTCTGGACCTTTGAACTCACCCCCACAACCCTGTACAATCCTTGGTCATTTATACCTGCAAGAGAGAACAGAAAGTATTACCCAAAAAATGATGCCCAGGTAGATCATGTCTTCCAACACCATTTGCATAATTTGCAGACCAGCACATAATAGAAAAGATAAAAATCCTGCCAAAAAAAAACATTAAAAATGTTGGTGTACTATGCAAATGTCAAGAGATGGAATTTTGACTGTATTCTGTGGCACTAGCCATATAAATCAAGAACGCAAGTAATATTTGTACTTCATGTTCCTAAATACCACTATGGTCCCCTGGCAAAAATGGCTACAACAATTGTGTTTCACTTATTTTTATGCTATACAGCAGTGGTCTCCAAACAGCAGCCCTTTGCTTGCTTTTTTTACAGCCATTGGCCACTATTTCATCCACTGGAATCCACCGACACCAACAACGGGGCACAATACCTCCCAATGACACCAACGATGGGTCACTATTCTTTCCAACGACATCAAAGATGGGGCATGGTTTACTCCCACTGATGCCAGCACATTTTCTACTCCCACTGACCACAGTCTGGCCCTCCCAATTTCCTAATATCTGAAGGACAATAAACGGGTATACAGCGAGTATAGGGTCTACTTATAAATGTTTTCACATACAAGTCACACAGCTTTCGCTCAGAATCCACACAATGTTTTGATTGCATTCAACTGTGTAAAAGTAGAATATTAGATCACTAGCACAGGTGTGTGCAGCCTATTACATTAGGGTGTGCACCCCAAAGCTCAAACACATATTGCCGATAACGCACAATTCAGAAAGTGAAGGGGCCAGTAAACTGCATATTCACCGACCCCTTCCCCCATTCATACTAAAACATCTCTGCAGCAACCGCCAGCGGGAAAGGAGAGTAAGCAAGCTGAAAGTGCTGTGGGAGGAAGGGGGAGGGCAGTAGGGGGAATTTGTGCTGCACATTGTGATTAGGGTGTGCCTGGGCACACCTGGCACACCCTGTGTGCATGCCTATGATCACTAGATATACATGTTGTATGTGGGAGCTTGTGAACCTCATACAGATGAGGTAGTTCTTAAAGCGGAGTTCCACCCTTAAAACCACTTTCTTTCATCCCATCCAGCATACTGGCGTCAGCATGCTGTTTTTTTTTTTTAATCCATGTACTTACTTTATAATAGATCATTTAATTTTGGGCGCACCGCGGTGTATGTCGCCGCTATAAGGCGTCACGCCTTCCGGAAACAGCCGACTAGCGTTCGGCTTTCTCCGGCGCCTGCGCACAGACCCAGGAGCTGATGCGCAGGCGCCATAAATAGCGGTCCTAGTTCGGCTGGAGGGCGCGCGGCTATATACGGTGCCTGGGCAGTCAGCTTCTGGGTCTGTGCGTAGGCGCAGAGAAGAGCCGAACGCTAGTCGGCTGTTTCCGGAAGGCGTGACGCCTTATAGCGGCGACATACACCGCGGTGTGCCCAAAATTAAATGATCTATTATAAAGTAAGTACATGGATTAAAAAAAAAAAAAAAACAGCATACTGGCGCTGACGCCAGTATGCTGGATGGGATGAAAGAAAGTGGTTTTAAGGGTGGAACTCCGCTTTAATTTTTTTTACCCTTATGACCTCCCTGCATTAAAGTAAAAACCTTTTAACATTTGTTGTGCCCATCCCTTCCTAAATACTTACTTGAGTCCTCTCTCAATCCAGCACTGCGCTCGTTTGCAGTTTGTCTTTTCTCTTCCCAGTCTCACAGGAAACTTAGGCAGCAGCATTGGTCTATGGAAGCACACAGCCCAGCTAGGAAGCGCGTCTGCATGTGTACCCCTCTAGCACATGGCTTGCTATGGGGGTACACATGGGAAAGGGGGAGAGGACAACGCTGGCAGGGGACTCCAGAAGAGGAGGTAAAGGACTGTTATGTGGAATACCATTGCAAAGAGCAGGTATGTTATTTTAGAAAAAAAAAAAGTCTTTACAATCACTTTAAGAAAAGCTTTCAGCATATAAGAACCAATACATTGCATATTCAATAGCAAATCCACTATCAGCTTCTTATGCTGACCTGTAAAAAAAAAAAAAAAAAGAAGAAAAGGGACCCCATTCTACAGCCCTCCGGTAGTGCGACAATCATTCATACAATTTAAATATTGCTTCATAAATCGCCATAAATGTGTGAATATAAGGCTGAAAACATGATTTCTAGTTTTGGATAGCATGGAGAGAGTTTATAACTGGGGTTTAACTGCCATTAGGGGCTCCATCAAAGAAATTCATCTTACTATCTAAAAATTAACACAGGGGATGAGCAGTGGATAATTTCCGCGCCGTATCACTCCTCAAACTGATAACACTACGTATTTCTACGCTGCGATATTTTTGAGGAGTATGCGTCGGGATATGCAAATGAGTTTTTACGGCGATCCACGAAGATACGAGAATCGCTTTCGTCTGTACTGTTAGACCAGCTAACGGTGCGTAGCCCATGTAAAGTCCAGCAATTGGCCTACTCCGCAACAACGTGAAATAAAATCTATATCAAAAAAATTCATAAGATAATAATATTTGGAGTTCCATTCAAGTGTATTTCTGGTAGTCTAATTCTATCTGAATTATACTGAAGCCCTGCTTTTGATTTGTTGCCCTGCTTTTGATTTGTTGCAGCACATGCGGATCACTGGCGGGTCCCAGCCAATGACTGACCACCAGCGATCGGCTCCGAGTCTCACAGAACAGAAGTCTGAGCTTGTAAACAGCTGTTTCCAGTGACATGGGATCTAGTTGGCTTTTCATTCCCAAAACAACTTGATCTCCAGTAAAAGCAGCACACACAAACTTGTTGGGCACAAATTTAACCTCTTCCTGCCCAGTGTCATTAGTACAATGACAGTGCATATTCGTACCGATCGATGTAAAAATGTCGCTGGTGATGTGTGGAAGTTAGTTCCCACAAAGTGTAATTCCGTGTCAGAGTGTGTGTTGTCCCGCTATAAGTCGTTGATCATCGACATAACTAGAATTTAAAAAAAATCCAGTATATTATATAGTTTGTAGATGTTCTAACGTTCACCTAAAAACCAATCAATATACACTCATTGGGGTCTTTTTTTTTTTTTGTAGCAGAATACATTTTGAACAAAATTTTATAGATTACATTTTTTTTTAATAGGAATAGGTTTTATAGCAGAAAGTAAAAAATATATATATATTTTTAAATGGTTAGTTTTTTTGAGCTATAAATGAACAAAATGCCAAAAAAAAAAAAACAGGGGTGATCAAATACCACCAAAAGAAAGCTCTATTTGTGTGGAAAAATTACAAATATAATTTGGGTAGTGTTGCATGAGCGTGCAATTATCAGTTAAGGTAATGTAGTGCCAAAAACGGCCTTGTCATGAAGTGGGGTAAATCTTCTGGAAGTCAAGTGGTTAAACACATTGCAATTCTGTAAGGCCAAACACATTTCGGTCTATATTATTTATGTCCATAGTGGAAGTATACTGGTAGAAGATAAGCATGAATCTTATGGGAATGACTTGTTTATTATGTCATATTCTTAGGATTGTATTTACTTGTAATATTTGTGTTTGGCTTTGAGAGTCTGCTATTTTCATATTATTTCACAGATTATATCACAGTTCTGTCCTGTAATTCTCCAAGGGTATTTTCTTTATCCGTTATTGTCAGCCTGTGAATACTGGATAAAAACATTTGTTATTCAATATATCCATCTGTGACAAATGTAAATTAATGATGGACCCCGAGGGAGTAGAAATACTACAAAATAAGAGCCTTGAAACTGAAATTTCCTTTCAAGATACACAAGAGATGCATAATGCTTTACACTGGCTTTATTTTTTATTTTTTTTGCATGCATATTTTTTTATGTTGAATAATGGGATATTTTTTTTTCAGAAAGGAAAGTAACCGCTGCTTGAGTTAATGTTTTTAAGAGTGGCAATCAACAACAACAGTAGCACAAATAATTACATGCTTTGTTCCTCCGACATGTCATATTATGAAAACAAGTATTTTAATGTTTTTATAACAAATTAGATTATCTCCAAAATAGTGATGTATTTAAATCCTTCTTACATAATGATATTATTTGATTCCACCTACAACAAGAATATGAAAAAGTGGTAATGTAATGCTCCACACGCCAACAGTAAGCACCAATGGGATTCATAACCAGCTAAAAATCTGTCGGCTACTTAAATGTTCCAAGAGTAATAAAAGTCCAGTTTAAAGTGATTGTAAAGTCAATTTTTTTATTTTATTTTTTTTAATAAAAAAAAACAGGTTTATACTTACCTGTTCCCTGTAATGGTATTGCACAGAGCCACTCCAAATCTCCTCTTCTGGGGTCCCCTGCTGGCGGTCTTGGCTGCTCCTCTGTCTTCCTCCATGGCAAGCATCTTGCTATGGGGGCAGATGTTCCGGCTTGCTCCTGAATCCTGAACCAGGCTGTGAGCATTCATAGACACACAGTGGAACTTGGGGGGGGGGGGGGGGCGCCTTCTGCCTAGTGGATTTGAATGACATTAGCAGAAGCCAATGGTTTCTGCTATTCTCAGCAAAGCGGCTTTTTTGTTTGTTTAACCACTTCAGCACTGGAAAGATTTGTCCCCTTCCGTCTTTTTTTTTTTTTTTTACTTCCATTAAATGTTATTAAATTTTCCCAACATTACAATAAATACATAACCACCCATCGTTTTAACCAATTGCATGGTCTTGCGATGTTGTATCCCCAAAAAAAAAAAAAAAAAGTGATGTGCTTTTTTTTCCCCACAATAGAGCTTTCTTTAGTAGGATTTAATCACCTCTGCATTTTTTTAGCGCTATAAACAAAAAAAGTGTAAATAAAAAAAAAAAAAAAACAATATTTTGTACTTTTTGCTGTAATAAATATCCAAATTTAACAAAAAATAAATAAAAAAATCATCAGTTTAGGCCAATATGTATTCTTCTACATATTTTTGGTAAAACATAAAAGAAAATTGCAATAAGTGTAAATTGATTGGTTTGAGCAACAGTTATAGCGTCTACAAAATAGGGAATAGATTTTTGGCATTTTTATTATTCTATTATATTTCATTTTATTTTTACTAGTAATGGCGGTGATCTGCAATTTTTAATCAGGACTGCAACATTACGATTGACAGAGCAGACACTTTTTGGGACCAGTGACATTTATACAGCGATC
This sequence comes from Rana kukunoris, assembly GCA_029574335.1. NCBI lineage: Eukaryota > Metazoa > Chordata > Amphibia > Anura > Ranidae > Rana > Rana kukunoris. The sequence continues at coordinate 561,494,622 of CM056049.1, read as the reverse complement.
GTAGCTACAAATAGCCACTGATTACTGTTTAAATGTCACTGGCAGGGAATGGGGATAACACAAGGGGGCGATCAAGGGGTTAACTGTGCTCCCTAGATGTGTACCAACTGTGGGGCTGACTAGAAGAGACAGATTGATGTTCCTACTAGTAGGAACACACAATCTGTCTCCTCTCCCCTGACAGACCAGCGATTTGGTGTTTACACACACACACAGAGATCTTGGTTCTCACTCTGTCACAAGCAATCGCGGGTGCCCGAAGGTTATCTCGCCCACCAGGCACACGCATCGGCTCCGGGCGCATGACTCCTACAGTGTCTTAAAGACCTGATGTACAGCTATGATGGCTTGCCAAGGGGAGCCAACCTGCCGTAGAATAAATGCAGCGGCTGGCCGGGAAGGGGTTAAAAACAAGCATGTCATACTTGCCTCCTCTGTTGCCATTGGTTTTGCACAGAGCAGCCCAGATCCTCCTCTGCTCAGGTCTCTCGCCGGAGCTCCTGGACCCTTCCACCTGCCGAGTGCCCCACACCAAACAGCTTATTATGGAGGCACCCAAGCTGTTGCTCTGTGTGTCCATTCTGACACTGAATAACCACTCATCCTCGCCCCTTCATCTATTCTTCTGCACATTTGTTTTTCACAAAGCAGATTTTATTGATATATATTTATATGCAGTACACCAGTACAATCATACATAAGCATTCATGTCAATGGGAGGCTGTACACAGCACCTTGGCCCTCCAGACAGGGAACATAATCCAGAACTTGTGTTGCATGGGCTCTGGCACCCATGAGCAAGGGGCCTAAGCAACAAACTGAAAGCATCATCAGCATCATAAGAGATGTGCACAGAAAAAAAAGGGAACCATAGACATCTTGAGTGTGCTTGCTCTATGGTGGAATTATGACTTTAAAGTGAACTTAGTCTCTTTTGCAATAAAGTACACTTACCTGCCTATTCACAATCCTATGGGGAATGTGTACATTCCAACACACTGTGTCCTGCACATGCTTGGGAGTGACATCATTCCACGCCAGCCAATCCAAACACAGCCAAAAACCTACACACATAAAAACCTGGGGAGAAGATGCCGGTGTTCTGTCGAATAAGTTCCGCTTAAGGACCCCCTCGTACTGCGCAGGCGTGGCGCCGAGTCTCTGAAAATAGCCGATCATGTAGAGCTGAGAGTCAGCTCTACACGGCGCCTACGCAATGACCATCACATATGTCGGCTCTTCTCTCCCATCTTAGTGTGAATGGAGACAAGAGAGATATCGGTTGCAGCAGCGCTGTGGGCTGGATTTGTAGTGCCCACAGCGTTGCTTTGTGCCTATTGCAGCAACATCCCCGTCCCGTCATCCTCAGCCAGCCATCCCCGTCCCGTCATCCTCAGCCAGCCATCCCCGTCCCGTCAACCTCAGCCAGCCATCCCCGTCCCGTCAACCTCAGCCAGCCATCCCCGTCCCGTCAACCTCAGCCAGCCATCCCCGTCCCGTCATCCTCAGCCATCCCCGTCCCGTCAACCTCAGCCAGCCATCCCCGTCCCGTCAACCTCAGCCAGCCATCCCCGTCCCGTCAACCTCAGCCAGCCATCCCCGTCCCGTCATCCTCAGCCATCCCCGTCCCGTCATCCTCAGCCATCCCCGTCCCGTCATCCTCAGCCATCCCCGTCCCGTCATCCTCAGCCATCCCCGTCCCGTCATCCTCAGCCATCCCCGTCCCGTCATCCTCAGCCATCCCCGTCCCGTCATCCTCAGCCATCCCCGTCCCGTCATCCTCAGCCATCCCCGTCCCGTCATCCTCAGCCATCCCCGTCCCGTCATCCTCAGCCATCCCCGTCCCGTCATCCTCAGCCATCCCCGTCCCGTCATCCTCAGCCATCCCCGTCCCGTCATCCTCAGCCATCCCTTCTGAGGCAACTTCTATTGAAATCAATGGGTACAAGTTGCCTAGAAGTCTGATTGAAGTAGTACAGGAACCTTTTCTGAAGTCGGAACTTTAGTTGCCCTTATAATTATGTATTACACCACAATTGTTGTAGGCCATAGTTCTACTTTAAGACATGTCCACTTTTTCTCAGAGTGTGCATAAATCGCAGTCCCTCCTCATGTTAGACTGCTGGAGGGTGTGTTTCTTGCAATGACAAAAAATGTTTGCTTAATGAGTCTGATGGCGCAGGTTTATCATAGAATCTTGTAAATCATATCAGTCAGGCACATTCAACCACGCTAATGTCTGACCAACTAAATCTTGGAAGCATTTGCAATACCTATTTCACCACAAATGAAAGGAACAAACAATCTATAAAATACATTACCCCGTGATTCAATGACATCGATACAGTTTTTTACAACAGCAAATCCATGCTGGTCAAGCTGAGCTCCTAAAAAAGACAAATGACAGAATCAGCCATGACACCATGTTTTTATTTTTTTTGTACGTACATTAGAAAATAAAGCATTTTCTGATTGGGCCTTAACATGACAGTAAAAAAAACGTGCTTTGCAAAAAAAAAAAAAAAAAGGTATTGTAACAAGCCATAAAATGAGAAATGGCATTCACAATGTTGTCGACAACATTAAAAAGATAAATATATTGTAAAGTTACATTCACAAAATATGGCACTAAAATGACAAGAACTTGAATGGGCTTAAACTTCTAGCAGCACACCAAATCACAAATTCCATGCAGAATGGTGAACTGTGTTTTAAAGCAGAGCGCCATACAAGAATGGAGCTTCCGCTTTTCAGAACCCCCCCCCCCCCTCCCTCCAGTGTCACATTTGGCACCTTTCAGGGGGAAGGGGGTGCAGATACCTGTCTAAGAAAGGTATTTGCGCCCACTTCTGGGAACAAATCGTGCGGCAGACATGCCCCTACCCGCACCCCCGCTGTCTCCTGGGAATACACTGTTCCCAGGAGAGAGCGGGGACCAGTGACAGCGCGGCACGCTACTCGTGCATGCGCAGTAGGGAACCGGCCAGTGAAGCCGCAACAATTCACTTCCCGATTCCCTAACCTAGGATGGCGGCGGGTGCAGCCGAGGAAAGAGCGATTGCTCGTCCTCGGCTGACGACATCACAGACGCGCTGGACAAGTAAGTGTTCTTTTGTTTAAAGTCAGCAGACGCGGTATTTGTAGCTGCTGGCTTTTAAAAAAATATATTTGGCGGAACCTCTGCTTTAAATACAAGGTCGCATGCATTTTTCAGTCTGTTCTGGTGCATGCAAAAACCTGTACTAATTCACTGCAACAGATTTCTTTAGAATGAACAAGCCCTTAATGATTAGAAAAATTACAGCCACAACTGTCAAAAAATTGCGCAGGATACAAAAAATAATAAAAAAAAAAAAAAACACACAAATAACCTTAGGAGAAATGCAGGCTGCTCTGTCTTGGTTGTTTCAAGGAGCACAATACAATGAAACTTGAACAAAAATTTGCTGCATGGTTAAGTTACCAGAAAGAAGCCTTTACTGCCACAAAAAACCCTGGTACAATATGCTGGACAACACCTTTTGGCATATTGATTTGAAGGGACGAGACAAAAATAGAGCTTTATAGTCACAACCATAAGTTCCATGTTTGTAGAGGGGTCAACAGCAACAATACCACCATCCTCAATGTGAAGCATGGTGGTGGCGCACTGATGTTTTGGAGGTGTGTGAGCTCTAAAGGCACAGGGGAATCTTGTGAGAATTGATGACAAGATGAATGCAGCATGTTATCCGAAAATACTGGCAGATAATTTGCATTCTTCTGCATGAAAGCTGTGCATGGGTCACTCTTGGTCTTTCCAGCACAACAAAGACCCCAAGAAGCACAAGGTCAAACTAACCCTCCAGTGCTTAAAGCAGAAAAAGGTGAAGGTTCTGGAGTGGCCATCACAGTCTCCTGATCTCAATATCATCGATCCACTCTGGTTAGATCTTAAACGTGTGGTTCATGCAAGATGACCAAAGAATTTGCATGACCTGGAGGCATTTAGCCTAGATCAGGGGTGTCAAACTCAATTTAATCGCGGGCCGCATCACCATTATGATTATTCTCAAAAGGGCCCGTTGTATCTTTAAGATTAGATGTCCAGGGCATCCCCTCCCCTTACATTAGATGTCAAGAGCCACCCCTTCATCAGAAGTTGAGTCCCCCCTCTCCCTTACATCACAGTGCACCCCCTTTCCTTATGCTGCTGCTGGGAAGAAGTTGGATGCATTGCTTGAAAGCAGAAAGTAAGGGTCTGGAGGATGACTGGAGAGGTGCGAGGGCCGCATGAAATGGCCAGGAGGGCCGCATTCGGCCCGCGGGCCTTGTGTTTGCCACCTCTGGCCTAGATGATTGCGCAGCTATACCACCTGCAGGAATTTGGGGCTTCAAAGATCGCTATTACAAAAGACTGCACGCTGTCACTGATGCTAAAAGGCTATACTCAGTATAAAGTAAACTAAAAAAGGTATGCAGATTTTTGAACAGGGGTAATTTCATTTGTTTACTTGTTGCAATGTTTTCTCTTATAATTGTGTCATTCTGTTGAAAATGGATTTCATAAGAAATAAAAAACGGTTTTGCTGCTCATTCAGGTTTTCTTTAAGGCTGCATTCACACCTAGGCGTCTGTGGGAGCAGCGTATTTGGGCGTCATGAAAACGGCGTTTTGTCCCCGCGATTTACATTGTCGGCTATTGCCGAACGCCCAAGACGCCTGAAAAAAAGGGTCCGGGACTTGTTTCAGGCTTCAGGCGTCTGGCCGTTCGGCGTGGAGATGTGAACCATCTCCATAGCCGACAATGTAAATTCGCCCCTCCAGCGTATGTCAGGCTCCTGCAGCGTCGGGCGTAGAGCGACAAAACGCCTAGATGTGAATGGAGCCTTAAATACATACTGTATATTAGCAATTCTCCAAGGGTATGCAAACTTTTGAACACAACTGAATCTGAACAATACTGTGCTGGTAAGAGGTCCTTTGTTCAACAACCGAATGTTTCCATAAAAGGTTTTCAATGTACATGGAGGCAATATGAGATCATTTTCTTTTCATGGCATTGATAAGATTTGCTCAGCAAAAAGGTGTCGTTTATCGTTTTCTTTTTCACAGAGAAGCTTTCTGGATTTTTAAATTACATACCATCTGGCTTGAAATCTAGGTGGGACCTCCGCCTTTTGTGTCCACAGATTACATGCTGTGAGAGCCTCTTGTATTATACAGCCGACTAGTCATTTATTCTGAGGCATATTGCATGTGATTGATAAGGCAGTGTTTTGTATATTTTTGATAGGTTTCCTATACCAACTAAGCTAATCAATTTTTTATTTGTTTGAATGACTATAAAAAAAAGTTCAGACTTATAATTACAACACATCATCACTGTCATTCAACAAGACTATTTTTAATCATTATGCTGCTAGCATTAGTAAGTAGATGGGGTTTTCTCAGCTAAAGCACACGTTCCTGTCTGCATGCCTGAGAGAAGGGCAGATGGTATATGAATCATCTGCAATTACTCAAAAAGACCACAGCCAGACATGCTAGGGGGGTACTTTTCTAAGCGATTTCTCAGTAAAGTAAAATACGTAGACATACAGTGGATAACAAATAAATAAAAGTCTACAATTAAAATGTCAGGTTTCTGAAATGTAAAAAAATTAGACAAAGATAAATAATTTCAGAACTTTTTAAACCTTTAATGTGACCCCAAATAAAGCTCAGCAAGTCTTTCCTGACATTTCAGTCGCATCCTACAGCAAAAGCCATGGTCTGTAGAGAGCTTCCAACGCATCAGAGGGATCTTAGTATTAAAAGGTTTCAGTCAGGTGAAGGGTACAACAGAATTTCCAAGGCATTAGATATACCATGGAACCAGGGCTTTTTTTCTGGGGGAACTTGGTGGAACTCAGTTCCACCACCTTTGGCTCAGACCCTTTGGTGCCCGCTCACCACAATCACTTGTGAACACAGAAGTCTGGTTTCTGTGTTTACAAGTGACTGCTTTGTAACCCCCTGAACTCTGCACACTGTATGTAATGCAATTCTGGTATTTAATGCCCCTTTAAGACCCTTCTACTGTTTGTGAAATCTGAACGGGTCGTGGTTGAGTTCCTGCACCTATTTTCTGAAAAAAAAAGCTCTGCATGGAACACAGTGAGGATAGTGATAAAGTGCAGAAAATATGGCACAACAGTGCCAATAACTGAACATCCCTCCAAAATGTATGAAAAGATGAGAAGAAAACTGGTCAGGGAGGCTGCCAAGAGGCCTACAGCAACATTAAAGGAGCTTCAGGAATATCTGTGTGGTACATGCAACTGTTTAACAATCTCTTGTATTCTTCATATGTCTGGGCTATGGGGTTGAGTGGCAAGATGAAGGCCTTTTTCTTATGAAAAAAAAAACATCCAAGCCCGTCTAAATTTTGCAAAAACACACCTGAAGTCTCCAAAAGCATGTGGGAAAATGTGTTATGCTGCGTACACACGATCATTTTTCAGCATGTAGAAAAAAATGAAGTTTTTCCAACTTCATCATTAAATTGACGTTGCCCACACACCATCGCTTTTAAAAAATGATCTAGAAAAGCGCGGTGACGTAGAACACGTACGACGGCACTATAAAGGAGAAGTTCCATTCGCCTTTGGGCTGCTTTAGCCGATTCTAGGATTGTCCCGATACCAGTATCGGTATCGGGACCGATACTGAGCATTTGCGGGAGTACTTGTACTCCCACAAATGCCCCCGATGCCTCATTCGATACTAACCCCCCACCCCCCCTGCCGCAACGAAAGCCCCCGCCTAGTTAATTAGCGTGCGGGGAACATTACAGCTTTCATTAGAAAAGCTGTAGTGTTCCATGCTGCGCCACGTATAGACACTCCCCCTTGCTCAAGATTGGACGGGTGATCTGTCCAATCCCGAGCAAGGGGGAGTGTCTATACGTGGTGCGGCGGGGAACACTACAGCTATTCAAATTAAAGCTGTAATGTTCCCCGCACGCTGATTAACCATGCGGCGGCGGCGGCATTTAGGTATGGGGGGACATGGCTGGATATGTGGGGGACATGGCTGCATATGTGGGGGGACATTTAAAAAAAAAGTATCGGTATTTGGTAACGGCGAGTACTTGAAAAAAAGTATCGGTACTTGTACTCGGTTCTAAAAAAGTGGTATCGGGACAACCCAAGCTGATTCCTTGTTAGTAAAAGACGATTTGCGCTTTTCTGTCTGTTACAGCGTGATATATGTGCTTACTTCATTATGAACGGTAGTTTTACCAGAACGAACGCTCCCATCTCATAACTTGCTTCTGATCATGCGCGGGTTTTTAACTTCGTTTTAGCCCACACACACGATTATTTTTTACAACCCTGAAAAACGACATTGTTTAAAACTACGTTAAAAAATGCAGCATGTTCGAATGTGAAGCCCACACACGATCATTTTAAATGACATTTTTTAAAAACAACGTTTTTTTTCATGCCGAAAAATGATCATGTTTACGCGGCATTATGGTCTGATGAAACCAAGGTTGAACTTTTTGGCCATAATTCCAAAATATATGTTTGGCACAAAAACAACACTGCACGTCACCAAGAGAACACCATACCCACCGTGAAGCATGGTGTAGCAGCATCATGTTTTGGGGCTGTTTTTATTCAGCTGGAAAATTGGCCTTAGTCAAGGTAAAGGGAATTATGGACAGTTCCAAATAGCAGTCAATATTGGCACAAAACCTTCAGGCTTCTGCTAGAAAGCTGAACATGAAGAGGAACTTCACCTTTCAGCATGACAACGACCAAAAGCATACATCCAAATCAACAAAGGAATGGCTTCACCAGAAGATTGAAGTTTTGGAATGACCCAGCAGAGCCCAGACCTATATCTGATTGAATATCTGTGGGGTGATCTGAAGTGGGCTGTGCACAGGAGATGCCTTTGCAATCTGACATATATGGAGTGTTTTTGCAAAGAAGAGTGGGCAAATATTGCCAAGTCAAGATGTGCCATGCTGATAGACTCGTACCCAAAAAGACTGAGTGCTGCAATAAAATCAAAAAGTGATTCAACAAAGTTTCTCGTTTAAGGGCGTCTACACTTCTGCAACATATTATTTTATTTTTTTTATTTATACTTCCCTCCACCTAAAAGAGTTTAGTTTGTTGTACAGATGTAGTTTATAGGTCTCATTAAAAGGGAGAAAAAGTTTTGAAAATTATTAATCGTTGGCTCATTTTTTTACATCACAGAAACCTGGCATTTGTAAACTTTTTACTGTACATATGCACTGTAGCTGGATGGGTGAATTTGTTTTGAGTATTAAACTCCACAATAGTTCCACTTTAAGGCTGCATTTACACCTGAGCCATTTGTCGCCTGAAGCGCTCAAAGACGCTAGAGGGGAAAGATAACATTCTCTATGGCGATGGTTCAGTCCCGGACCCTTTTTTGTCGCGCGAATCGGGCGGCTTCGGCGTTTTCCATTGGTGCCGATGACCTGTACAAAACCGCGGTAAAAAAAGCTGCGTTTGTCGCTGCAAAAAACGCCGCAATTTGTCGCGCCAAATCACGGTAACAAAACGCTGCAAATCGCCTACGCTTCGGTGTGAATGCAGCCTAAGGTCAAAACTGGCTGAAAAGTATTGCCGCTTATCCTGATGTGATATTTTGCTTGGATTTAGGGAATTTTACATTTCTCTTTCACCTCTGCAGCAGATGTAAGATCCTATAGTCATAGAATATGCAAGTTCACAGAAAGTCACATAAGGCAATATACCAGGTTGTGGCTTATCTATCCTTTCTGTCAGGACAAGGCACACTTTTCTAATCCGCTCAAGCTTCAGTATCACAAACTGGATTGACATGATCATTTCCATTCCACACAATGCCAGACTGCAGTACAGCTACATGAAAATGGCTCATACTGTGCCAGAAAAGTTGATCTCACACAAGGATAAACTGTGATCATTATTCATAAAATATTTTGTCATTAATGCTGCTTTAAATATCAGGCATTTGAAACAACCATAAAGCAAAAACAATATTAAAATAATTCAAGTATTATTAAGCACAAGATATACTTGCCCCCTTCTATTCTTGTTGTAGATCTGCTCAGGCTGAGAAGCCGCTAGAATGAGAACATAAAATTGGTTTAAATCTACTGCATCATTTTACAAAGATTCCTACACAATATTGCCAACAATAAGATTTATCAAACGCATGACATATAGAAATGTATTCCTTTATTACAGATGGATCTTATAATGTACATTATCAAACCATTTAACCAGAATGGCTTGTATGGAGAAATATACTGTATACAAAGCAAAAGCTGATCTAAAACAAACCCTAACCTATTTCAAACCTTAACAAGGGGCTGTAAAGTTTGTTTTTTATTTTCTAAATAGGTTCCTTTAAGCTAGTGCATTGTTGGTTCACTTACCTTTTCCTTCAATTTCCCTTCTAAATGTTTTTTTTTTGTGTGTCTAAATTTCTCACTTCCTGTTCCTCCTCAGTAAGCTACCCCCATCACCTGAGCCATTCTGGCTGGGGGTTAGTCAGACAGAACAGCTTACTGAGGAGGAACAGGAAGTGAGAAATTCAGACAAAGAAAAAAAAAAACATTTAGAAGGGAAATTGAAGGAAAAGGTAAGTGAAACAACAATGCACTAGCTTAAAGGAACCTATTTATAAAACACAAACCTTTACAACCCCTTTAAAAAAGAAAGTCCACCCAAAGGGGAGCAAATGTGGTTCAGGGCAGAAAATTAAAGCTTCAGCCCAAAAAATTATTTTATCTTTAGGTTTTCTATAGTGTGAGAGTCCCATAGGGAAGTTGATTCTAGAATAGGAACAGCCATAGGTAAATTGAAAATTTTGCAATCCCCAAAGAGCCAACCAAATTTCGATCCATTTATGGCCAGCCTAGGAAATTACTGGCTCTTGGTTGCATAGATTTCTCAGACTGCCAAGCTAAAGTGTAAATAAATAAATATATATATATATATATATATATATATATATATATATATATATATATATATATATATATATATTTATTACATATACACACACACAATATATAAAGTCTACACACCCCTGTTAAAATGTCAGGTTTCTGTCTTGTAAAAAAAAAAAAAAATGGAGACAAAGAAAGAATGATTGCAGAACTTTTTCCCACCTTTAATGTGACGTATAAACTGTACAACTCAATTAGAAAAAAAATGAAATCTTTTAGGTGGAGGGAAGCAAAAATAAAAGAAGTGTGCACATCCTCTTATATCTGGGGATGTAGCTGTGTTCAGAATTAAGCAATCACATTAAAACTCAGGTTAAATAGGAGTCAGTACACACCTGTCATCTAAGGTGCCTCTGATTAAACCCAAATTAAAAAAAACGACAGCAGTTCTAGTAGGTCTTTCCTGACATTTTTTAAGTTGCATCCTACAGCAAAAGTCATGGTATGCAGAGAGCTTCCAAAGCATCAGAGAGATCTCATTGTTAAAATGTATCAGTCAGGAGATGGGTACACAAAGAATTTCCAAGGCATTAGATATACCATAGAACACAGTGAAGACAGTCATCATCATTAAGTAGAGAAAATATGGCACAACAGTGACAGAGAGTAACACCTAACCAGCGGTGCTTAGACGCTCACCCCCCAGTGGGTATTTGGCGCCTAACCAAGCTTAAAATCAAATCAGTAACTTGTATAGCGCTACAAATGCGAACTGAATCGCCTTAAGGCGCTCGTGTCCAATTTCGTCCAGGTCCTTCAGAAGAGGTGGGTCTTAAGTTTTTCCTGAAGCTTCGATGGTTTTCTTCCATGCAGATGTTCGTGGGTAGAGCATTCCATAGCAGTGTTCCTTGGACTGCGATGTGGAGGAGATTTTAGTTAGTTGATCGGAGGGCCCGATTAGGGGTGTAGTGTTTTATTTTCTCGCATAAATATTGAGGCGCGTTTCTTTCTGTGCATTTGTGGATGAGGCAGAGGGTCTTGAATGCAACCCGGTCCTTTACAGATAGCCAATGGAGAGTCCTCAAGACCGGGGTGATTGATTCCCAGGGGTTTTTCCTGTTATCAGGCTGCGGTGTTAGACCTAGGTAGAGGGAGTTTGCGTAGTTGAGTCAGGAATTGATGTGTTCCAACTACTACTGCTGTGTCCTCTTCCAGGATGAATGGGAGGAGCCTGCGCAGCTGACTACTGATCCTATTTGTGCGTCTATAGTCATGTCTGAATCAAAGATGACTTTGAGGCTTTCGACAATGGTGCTTGGGGTGATGGTTTGTCCAAGAATGGTGGGTGTTGTCAAAGTCATTCTAGAGTTTGTCTTTCGGTTTGCGTGGAGAAAGAGAAGTTCTGTTTTGGATCCATTGAGTTTGAGGGAGCTCTCCTTCATCCAATTATCTATCAATGTAAGGGAATTTTTCTAGTCTGATATTTGTCTTTTTTGTTGGTGATGCGAAACATTACCAAGAACTGGGTATCCCACCAAATTTTATGAAAAGACAAGAAAACTGGTCCAGGAGCCTGCCAAGAGGCCTACAGCAACATTAAAGGAGATGTAGAAAGTATTGGCTGTGTGGTACATGTGACAAAAATCTCTCGTATTCTTCATATGTCTGGGCTATGGGGTAGAGTGGCAAGACGGAAGCCTTTTCTTACGGTGAAAAACATCCAAGCCCAGCTAATTTTGCAATAACACATCTGAAGTCTCCCAAAGGCACGTGGGAAAATGTGTAATGGTCTGATGAAAACAAGGTTGAACCTTTTGGCCATAATCCCAAAAGATATGTTTGGCACAAAAAACACTGCACATCACCAAAAGACCACCATACCCACAGTGAAGCATGGTGGTGGCAGCATCATCCTCTGGGGCTGTTTTTATTCAGCTGTGGCCTTTATCAAAGTAGAGGAAATTATGAATAGTTCCAAATACCAGTCAATATTGGCACAAAACTTTCAGGGTTCTGCTAGAAAGCTGAACAGGAACTTCATCCTCCAGCATAACAATCCAAAGCATACATCCAAAGCAAGTAATGGCTTCACCAGAAGAAGATTGCAATTTTGGAATGGCGCAGCCAGAGCCCAGGCCTGAATCCCAAAGAATATCTGTGGGGTGATCTGAAGAGGGCTGCGCACAGGAGGTGCCCTCGTAATCTGACAGATTTATAGTGCGTTTGCAAAGAGTGGCCAAATATTGCCAGGTCGGAATGTGCCATGCTGATGGACTTGTACCCAAAAAGACTGAGTCCTGTAATAAAATCAAAATGTGAGTCAACAAAGTATTAGTTTAAGGATGTGTTAAGTTTTAGTTCCCTCCACCTAAAGGATTTTAGTTTGTCTTTCAATTGAGTTGTATAGTTTATAGGTCACATTTAAAAAGATGGAAAAAGTCCTGAAATGACACACAGAAACCTGACTATTTGACAGGGGTGTGTAGACTCTTTATATCGTGTGTGTATGAGTGTACACATATATAAAACAACTAAAATGCTTTCCTGCTGCTCTCTAGGGTAAAACTACATAACCCAATATAGGTATATTCAGTGCACATGAATTAGGATCTGCAATTTTGTGCATGTTAAAATTATACTGCTTTACGGATATTAAAATATAGTAACATTATGCAGCCGTCTGTGGGGGGGGGGGAACGAAAGACAGAAAAGACCAAAGCCTGAGAAAATCATCAACACTTACAATAAATAAAAAATAAATAAAAATTGTACTGTGGCAGAAATCTGCATCCCTACACATAATGGAATTCTACATACTGCTGGGCCAAGCCAACCTCTGAGATGTGAGGTTGCAGAAACTTAAGTTTTCACTGGGTGCTCACATTTGTCACAATGTCACATTGCTACTTGAGGGGCAAACAGAAGCATAATTTTGGCTGCAGTTTTGAAATGAGTCAGGGAAGCTGGAAGGCATATTTTGTCGGAATCTGCCACCCTTGACTGATAGGCATCGAATAGGGACGGTGCTCAATAATTACAGTGTCAGCACACAGGTCCCAGTGGATTATACATCCTTCATGTTACATTGCTTGTTATTGATTATTTTACAGCCTATAATCTCTGATAACAACCGTCTGATAAGTCTCCTCGACTAGGATGTCTATCAACCATGCTTCAGTGTTGGATTTCTCGCCTCTTTTGAAAACACTGAAATACTTGGGTGCCAGTCACAGAATTTTCATTCTGTATGTTCCGATTAATTAATTGGCATGGTTTTAAAGGGAATCTGCCACCAGAATAATAAGAAATAAGACTGGTTTAAAATATCACTGCATGTAAATAAAGATGCAGAACATTAGGTGTTAAAGTGGAATACTTTCTTCAGTGTAACTGAAAGTAAAACTTTTGTTTTGTTTCTATTTGTTTTTATTCAAAAAGTTTTTTTACATACATATATTTCACATTACATTTACAATAACATACATTAAAATCATATTAAATACATTCAAAATCTACTCAAATATAAACAACATAAACTAAAATAATAAAGACAACATTGTCGAGATCGATCATTCCTACGCCTTTTATTTATTCACTCTCCCTCCTCCTTCTCTTGCCCTTCCTTCTTCCCCTTCCTTCATACCGAGAGAAAAGAGGCGAGAAGAGAAGGAAAAAAAAAAACCCCACCCAAATAAAAAATGTGTATATTTATTCCCCTAGTTAATGCCCTATGGCTCCTAAACCTCTATTTTTAGGGGGGTTAATATCCCCTTTCTTATACATTTCCTTCTGTGATTATTTTAGTGCTTTTATGTGATTTACCCCATCTTTTATCCCTGTGACTAGTTCTATTATTTTCCCCTTTTTCCCCTTCTCTTTATTAGGGAGGAGAAAACAATATAACAGTTCTCCCCATCAAATCTACCTGCAAAAAAAAAAAAAAAAAAAAAGAAACATTTCCCCCCCCCCTTTCTTATACATTCTCCCCGTGATCCCTCCCATCTGTAATTATTTTAGTGTATTTATGTGGTTAACCCCATCTTTTCTCCCTGTGATTAATTCTATTATTTTCCCTTTTTCCCTTTATTAGGGGGGAGAGCATAATTTAGCAGTTCTCCCCTTCAAACCACCTGCCAAACAACAACAGCAAAAAAAAAAAAAAAGGGAAAAGGGGGGGAAACGTTCCCCCTTATCTTCCCTTCTCTTCCCTCCCCCCTCCCTCTCCTAATCTATACCTCCCCCTCTCTCTCGTGGGGGTGGGGGATTGTTTTGCCAAGCTCCCAATAATTCCTACCTACTGTCTTCCCTACTCATATACGCTGACTACAACTGGGATTGTTTAAAGTCCTCCCAACCTCTCCAAGTCCCTGCTTCTCTCTGGTTAGGTTCCCAATACTGATCCTCCTCCATATTTCTAGTTCTTTCTACCTCCTTTAACCATTCCTGTATCGACGGGGCCTGTTTTTCCTTCCATTTTTTCGGTATTAATATTTGTTACATTCAATAGGATAGGGATAATTGATATTTTATATCTTTTCTTGGGTAAAGTTGTTGCATGGAACATACACTGCCAGGGATCTAAAGTTATCTCTATTTTGCTAATCTCTTTTATTAACTCTATTATTTGTATCCAATATCGTTGAATCTTGGGGCACTGCCACCAAATATGTGCATGGGTTCCCACCTCCCCACACTCCCTCCAGCATAAAGGTGAGATCTGGGGGTTTATCTTATGTAGTTTCGCTGGAACATAGTACCACTTAACTAATAACTTAAAGTTCATTTCCTTTATTCGAGTGTTTACCGATGTGGAATGTACGAAATCCATAACCTTATTTCTCATAGTTTCTGGTAATATTTGATTTAGTTCTCTTTCCCAGCTCTCCGTTGGGCACACAGCTCCAACTTCTAATTGTGTTATCAAAAGCTTATAAATAATAGAGATTCTACATCCACCCATCTCCCTTTGGTCCACCAAATTTTCCCATGCATTAAGATCGCCGCTTTTGTTTTGGATAGAGTGCAGAGGGATTAGAATCCCTGTCAGTTTTTATTTCTGTAAATTAATAGAGGGGAAATCTTACAATGGGGACACTAGTCCTGGTGACCAGGGGACGGGGGGATGGGGTTGGCACAAGGGATTCCCCTAAGTTGCAGGGATTTCCTGTCAATTCCTGCTTTGGCTATGTGATAAGTTGAAGGGTATGTTCCCTTAACCACTTAGCAACCACCTGCCGAAAAATAACGGCGGCAAGGTGGTTGCTTAACTCTGGGATCACGTTATATAATGTCCATATAATGTCCGTGACGGCTGGGTCCAGAGGACCCGGCGGGTCACGGATCACGGTAAATCGCCGCTGATAGCGGCGGTTTACCACATGATCGCGCCGTCCAATGACGGCGCGATCAGATGTAAACAGACCGGCGTCGGACGCGGTTCCTCCCTCCCCTCTCTGTACCGATCGGTACAGTGTGAGAGGAGAGGGTAGGGAGCGGATGGCAGCGCCAGTGCTGCGGGCTGGATCTGTGACAAATGCAGTCACAGATCCATCCATCCATCCCTCCCTGCTCAGCCATCTCTGGGCATACTCTGGGCATACTCCACAATACTCCGCAATACTCCGCAATACTCTGGGCATACAGCGCCCCTGTCCCCGCGAGCTCGCATGCAGAAGCGAACGCATACGCAAGTCCCGCCCACATATGAAAACGGTGTTCAAACCACACATGTGAGGTATCGCTGCGAACGTTAGAGCGAGAGCAATAATTTTGGCCCTAGACCTCTTCTCCAACTAAAATTATGTAACCAGTAAAAATATTTAAAGCGTCACCTATGGGGATTTTTAAGTCGCAAAGTTTGGCGCCATTCCACGACCGTGTGCAATATTGAAGGGTGACATGTTGGGTATCTATTTACTCGGCGTAACTTCATCTTTCATATTATGCAAAAACATTGGGCTAAATTTAATGTTTTTTTTTAAAAAGCACAAAACTGTTTTATTTCCAAAAAAAATGTGTTCGAAAAATTGCTGTGCAAATACCATGCGCGATAAAAAGTTGCAACAACCGCCATTGTATTCTCTAGGGTATTTGCTAAAAAAGCATATATAATGTTTTGGGGTTCTATGTAATTTTCTAGCAAATAAGTGTTGATTTTTACATGTAGGAGAGAAATGTCAGAATTGGTCTGGGTGTTCCAGAACGCCCGATGGCGTTCCCTGCATGTTGGGCCTCTGTATGTGGCCACGCTGTGTAAAAGTCCCACACATGTGGTATCACCATACTCGGGAGGAATAGCAGAATGTGTTTTGGGGTGTAATTTGTGGTATGCATATGCTGTGTGTGAGAAATAACCCGCTAATATGAAAATTTTGTGGAAAGAAAATAAAAATGAAAAAAATCTTGATTTTGCAAAGAATTGTGGGAAAAATTACAACTTCAAAAAACTCACAATGCCTCTTTCTAAATACCTTGGAATGTCTTCTTTCCAAAAAGGGGTCATTTGGGGGGTATTTGTACTTTTCTGGCATGTTAGGGTCTCAAGAAATGAGAGAGGCTGTCAGTACATCAGATGTGATCAAATTGATCAATTTTCAGTAATTGGTACCATAGCTTTTAGACCCTATAACTTTCACCCAGACTAAATAATATCTAAAATGTTTTTGTTTTGTTACCAAAGATATGTAGCAGTATACATTTTAGGCCAAGTTTATGAAGAAAAATTACTTTTTTGCAAAATGTTATAATAGAAATATTCATTTTTTACAAAATTTTCGTTCTTTTTTCATTTATAGTGAAAAAAATAAAAACCGCAGAGGTGATCAAATACCACCAAAAGAAAGCTCTATTTGTGGGAAAAAAAGGACAAAAATTTCATTTGGTTACAGTGTTGTATGACTGAGTTATTGTCATTCAAAATGTGAGAGCACCGAAAGCTGAAAATTGGTCTGGTTATTAAGTGGGTTTAAGTGCCCAGTAGTCAAGTGGTTAAAGCATGTTATACTGCACAGTGCTGTGTAATCACCTGAAATACCTGGCTGATCCTGCCTGGCTCTTCGTTTCCCCCTATAAACTGACCACGGTTTATTATGGCTGCTGAGCCCTGAGAACATGGTAAGTTTATGTGCCTCCCGTCATCCGCAGCCCTGCTCTCTGCGTCCACCTCTCTCCCCTCCCTGCCTGTCAACTCTGTCCACTCCACGATCCTCCTTTCCTCCTGCTCTTATATCTATACAATCATCATGACATCCTCAGTTATATAATGCTATGCCCGCTATAGCCGTCAGCTGGGCAGAGGAGAAAGCCGAGGAGTCATGTGAGTGATGGTAGATGTTCTGAGATAAGGTATAATCTTCATTGTCATTCAAAGTGTGACAGCGCTGAAAGCTGAACATTATCCTGAGCAGGAAGGGGGGGGGGGGACGTGCCCAGTATTGAAGTGGTTAGGATTTTGAACTTATTCATTGGCACAGTGTGTGCTTACTGTACCTCTGGACACCTTGCTGGCTAGTGTAGCAATCTTCCAATATGTCTCATAGCCCAATTGAAGTGGAAAACAAGGCAGCTATGCAGGCAAACAATTATTTCATCTTTCTTTCAATATCCCCCTCTACCTAATATCAAAAAATGTAACCCAAATCTACCGTCATAGGTTTAAGGCAGATCCAATCGGTCCATACCATGACAGCCTAAGTTAATATAAAAGCAGATATTCTGTGACTGCCAATGCAAAAAAAAAAAAACGTAGCCATACGGACATTAAAAAAGAAAATCCATTGACCACCAATCTATAAAGACTTTTTTTTTCCATCAGCAGCTTTAACATCAACAATGGGCCAGGGCTTTATAAAGCCACCACCAACCTCCAGACAATAGGGGTTGTTATTAGAAGAGCCATTAACAGGAAAGAAGGCTACAATCAGAGTTGTGGGATAACCAATGGCAACTAATGTCTCAATGTTCTAGAGGCCACAAAAAGAGGCTGCAGGGGTGAAGGAACAAGGCCTCTAAAGTTTTGCTGTTGTATCCAATGACTTAGTTAAGCCACTAGTCACCACTGAATAAGGGCCTGAATGCACAGGCTTTGGTTTGTGTCAAGAACAGCTTTCCTCTTCAAATAAGTCAATGGGAATGCAAACTAGGTTGATGGAACTTAGGAGGCAGTCAAATGCACATGTAAAGATAACTCTCAGTGCTCTGAGAAGCACCTCAAATTGAACGCGAATGCAAGCTGGGTGCACTTGAAAGCATGTTACATTTGCTCACCTACACAAACCCTAGTCCACATGTGCCAAACCTGGCCCTCTATGCAGTTTCGTGTAGCCCTCGCACATCTCCTGCAGCTACGGAAACCCCATAGTTTCTGCCCCCACCTTGTCTCAGCAGTCGTCAGCAGATAGGACAGGACTCCTCCAACAGATCCTGCATCTCTGTGCTGCCACAGCACACTCACTTTTCGCCTTCCCAGGTCTCAGCATTCAGCCGACTTTAGCCCTCCTCTGGTCCACCTCCAGACCCTGCACTCTCCTTCCAGTCAGCAGCACAAGGTAAGGGGGTGCACTGTGCTGTAAGGAAGGGTCGCAGACTTTTGACATTTGATGTAAACCATGCCATCATACAGCCCTCAGATAATTTTTCAATAAATATTACTAAAGTTCCACTATCATACACTGTGAGCAGGCAGGTAGGTATTTTATGTCAAGTTTCTTCTGCAATAAATTACACCTACCAACCTGCTCACGGCAATCCCCAGACACGTGCAGCTCAGCTTTGAGTTGCCAGGCCAAGCCTGTGTGTTGGAGATAACAAGTTCCTGTGCATATGCAGGAATGGCATCGTCCCGCGCCAGCCAATGAAGACGGGTAAATCCCAGCACAAGGAGGAGACGCCGGTGAGGGAGCATTATGATGGCAAGTATCCCTCCCTTTAATTTGACTTTAACATTTTATCATGAAATGATGTGCAACAAAAAACATTGCATCAAGTCTCTACTTGATGCAACTAAAACTGATATCCGAGTATTAGTGACACATATTCAAACTGAAAATGGCAACATTCCTTATTCTTCGTATACTGAGTGATATCATGTTATACCAATAGAATACATTGTTCATTGACCCTGTTGTTTTATAATGTAAAGTGAAACAGCCAACTGCATAATAAACATGCATCTTTGGCAAAAAGTAAAATGGCCAATTGTGTCATCTGATGAGTGTGTTTGCAAAAAAGAAGGCAGTACAACAGTGGAACATGTAGGCCAGACTTGGATTGGGTCAGTTCTACCAATATATACATACACACACACACAATACAGTGGGTGACCGCGATATTGTGTCAATCTCGCTCCCTTTCTCGGCGAGATTGACCACCTGCGAGCCCCATCGTGGGAGCCAGCGCCAAACTGGCTTGCCGCGATGGAGACAAAGCCGTCATAGAAGCGACGGGGATCCGACGTCGATTCCCGCCAATTCTACACGTGGGCGGCATTTGTTATGAATCCTGAAAGAGAAGTCCCCGCCGGATTTTAAATAAATATCCGGCATGGGTCCCCCCCTCAGGAGCATACCGGGCCCTTAGGTCTGTTATGGGTTGTAAGGAGACCCCCCCCTACGCCGAAAAAACGGCGTGGGGGTCCCCCCACAATCCACACCAGACCCGTATCCAAAGCACGCCAGCCGGCCGGTCAGGAGGGGAGTGGGGGCGAGCGAGTGCCCCCCCCCTCCTGAGCCGTACCGGGCAGCACGCCCTCAACATGGGGGGGGTCAGGCGCTCTGGGGCAGGGGGGCACACTGCGGCCCCCCCACCCCAGAGCACCCTGTCCCCATGTTGATGAGGACAGAGCCCCTTCCCGACAACCCTGGCCGTTGGTTGTCGGGGTATGCGGACGGGAGGCTTATCGGAATCTGGGAGCCCTCTTTAATAAGGAGGCCCCCAGATACCAGCCCCCCACCCTAAGTGAATGAGTATGGGGTATTCGGCGTGGGGTGGGTCTTCTCCGCTCTCCGGGGGGTCTTCTCCCGCTCTCCGGGGGGTCTTCTCCCGCGCTTTTCGTGCCTTCTTTCTCTTCAGGACTGGCCGCCGCTTCGGTCACGTCTTCTTCTTCTCTTCTCTTCTCCAGATGTTGACGCGTCTTATCCTCCCTCTGTTATGCCGGGCGCGCGGCTCCCAGCGACTTATATGGGCCTATCTTGTGACATTGCAGTCCCATCATGCTCCGGTAGGTACCACGTGGGTAGGTAGCACGTGTGTAGGTACCACGTGGTACCTACCGGAGCATGATGGGACTGCGACGTCACAAGATAGGCCTATATAAGTCGCTGGGAGCCGCGCCCCCGGCATAACAGCGGGAGAAAGCGTTGCGTCAACATCTGGAGAAGAGAAGAAGAAGAAGACGACGTGTCAGAAGTGGCGGCCAATCCTGAAGAGAAAGAAGGCACCGGAGAGCGCCGAATCAAGAACGGAGAGCGGAAGAAGACCCCGGAGAGCGGAGAAGACCCGCCGGAGAGCGGAGAAGACCCACCCCCCGCCGAAGATGTCGGAAGAAGAGCGCCGGAGGAGGGCGACCACAACCCCCCCTGTGTGGTTTATTTGTGTTTAAACTTTTCTTGCAGGTGAATGGGTAGGGGTACGATGTACCCCATACTCATTCACTTAGGGTGGGGGGCTGGTATCTGGGGGGCACCCTTATTAAAGGGCTCAGGAGGGGAGGGGCGCTCGCTCGCCCCCACTCCCCTCCTGACCAGCCGGCTGGCGTGCTTTGGATACGGGTCTGGTATGGATTGTGGGGGGACCCCCACGCCGTTTTTTCGGCGTAGGGGGGGTCTCCTTACAACCCATAACAGACCTAAGGGCCCGGTATGCTCCTGAGGGGGGGACCCATGCCGGATTTTTATTTAAAATCCGGCGGGGACTTCCCCTTCAGGATTCATAACAAACACCGCCAACGTGTAGAATTGGCGGGAATCCACGTCGGATACCCGTCGCTTCTATGACGCGCTCGCTGGAATGTGCTTTTACTATTCCAGCGAGTGCGAGATGTCGGCAGCCTGTCACCGAGAATCAGCGCGATGCTGTCGTGCTAAAAACACATTCTCGGCGGCAGGCACTGTAACTTTTCTGTTAACATATCTATATCTATCTGTGTAAAAGACCATGCAGTATTAAAGATTTTTTTTTTTTTTTTTAACCAAGGTAAAGCAATAAATGCTTCATAGCAATACACACAAATAAAGTGAAATGCATTTTTTATTTTTATTTTGAAAGCCCAGTTTTTTTGTTTATACAGACTTGTAATATTTACTTAGCAACTTGACAGTACATGTGGCAAATGGAAAGAAACAGCTGCCCCTACTATACGAGTTACTCTCCTCTATACAGTGCTAACACTCTAATCGCCGACACACTGGCAGACTTGTCTGGATAGTAGAGCTGCACGATTTTGGCTAAAATGAGAATCACAATTTTGTTTTGCTTAGAATGAAGATCAAGATTCTTGCAGTGTAACATCTTCTTTCACATTATACAAAAAAAAGATTGGGCTAACGTTACTGTTTAGTTTTTTATAAATTCATTAAAAAGTCTACGGCATTTAAAAAATGCGTTTGAAAAACCGCTGCGCAAATATGATGCAACAAAAATTTTGCAACAACCACCATTTTATTCTCTAGAGTGCTGAAAAAATAAAATAATATAATATATAATATATATATATATATATATATATATATAATAGGTAGGTAATTTTCTAGCAGAAAATAATGATATTTACTTGTAGGCAACAAATGTCAAAAAAGGTTTAGTTTTTAAATGGTTAAACTTCCTTTATCTACACTCTGAAGTTATTTCCTTTGCTAAAAGAACGAAAAGATACTTTGTTTCTACTTACTTGCTAAAAAATTTGGCAGGCTGCCTGGATTTTGTTTTTCCAGCTGTGAGAACTCTCGTTAGAAAGATCACGACATGCTGTTTTGAAGATCGGGAAGGGAAAAAGATTGCGATTTCGAATCCTAACGATTAATCGTGCAGCTCTACTGGATGGGTTTGACCTTCTAAAGCTAATAGTTTCAATTTATCATACCACAACAAATTGTTGGCACACTACATGCTACATGGCTTTTGCCTTTACACATTTGGTACAAATCCATAACATGGCTATCATTTTTATACAAAAATTTCAGCAAAAAATAGGTTGGAGCTACATTTATAATTAGATGGTCTGGCAATTACTATATATTTCATGATCAGTCTCTGTGTTCTGTACAAGCAAGCAAAAGGGGTTAGATTGGAAATTTGTGTTTTTTTCATACAGGATTACTGCAAAAGGTATTTGCGGTAGCTAGTGGGAGGTGGGTACAATACACAGATGCCATGACATGCAATGCAAGTTGATCAGCTGAGCAAGCATGTAAACTGGACACCCTACTGAGGTTTAGGCAAGTTGCACATGGATGTAATCATTTACTGATGTTCAGGGCCGGCGCTAGCGCTAGGCAACTTGGGTACTTGCCTTACGGCGCTAGCGCTGCCCAGGGCAGAAAATTGACCAGGATACTCACCCTCCTTTTAAGCCCCAGCACAGAGGGAGTCCCGGACAGCAGGGGGGATCAGAGCGGTGGGCAGGGGGAAGCAATTACAGAGCAATCAAAAGGGAGAGAGAGAGGTGACGGGCTGCTGGTGTGGACGTTTTTAATAAAATAAATGTTTAAATACAATCCACTCACTCTTCATGTTAGAGCTGTAGTAGGCATGTCTGTCTGTGAAGTCAGCTGTCCCATATTCTCCCCTCCGAACCACGCTGCTGTTTCACAGAATCACTGGAAGAAGCCAAGGATACAAAGCCGCGGGGAAACTGCAATGTTCTGTCAGCCTGGGATTGCTGTGACCAATCAGGGCGTTCTGGAGGCTTAACCACACCTCCATCATCAGAAGCTGACAGTTCACATGAGTTTCCCGCACTCTGTTTCCTCCAGTGATTCAATGATAACAGCAGCGTGGATCAGAGGGGAGAATGGGACAGCAGACTTCACAGACACTGACATGCCTACAGCTCTAACATGAAGAGTGAGTGGATTGTATTTAAGCATTTATTTTATTAAAAACTTCCGTACCAGCAGCTGCCTGTCACCTCTCTCCCTCCCTTATGTTTGGACTCTGTATTCCCCGTCGTCCTCTGTATTTTCTCCCCCCTACTCCTCTGTATTTTCACCCCCCCTTCCTCCTCTGTATTTTCTCCCCCCTTCCTCCTCTGTATTCCCCCCTCATCCTCTGTGCGCGTTACGGTGGGGGGGGGAATGCACCTTCGCCTGAGTTGGCAAAAATCCTTGCACCGGCCCTGCTGATGTTTATACTCAGGATCTTCATGACAGAAAGATCAGTAAAAAAAAAAAGTGTGTTTTCTCCCGTGTGCAAGAGGCCTTAGAGTTATGACAATTGTAAACTCTTCATATTGCTAAAATGAATAAAAAAAAATCATTTTGGCTACTCACAGACTCCTTTCCACCCAGTATTTCAATCCAATTTTGTCGGTCATCTTCTGAAAAAGCCTGCATAGTTGTGAGTAGTCCCGGCCTAATAACAGAAGTAAAGTCAATGTAAAATGTGTGTAAATCCTAACAATGTTAAATATACCATTCAGAAGAGTTTTTTTTTAATAAGTTTGATAAGTGCAAAACAAAATACCCATTGATGCTGGCAGAAATCGATTGAGTTTGTACTTCCTCTAGTGAGCTGTCAACACACAGTTTTTGCAGAACTAAAATACTAGGCTGTGTTATTAGCCCTGAAAAGTTCACCTCTGAACTACTGGACACATCCCGCTATGTTATGGAGATAAGGAGGAAAATGTACTGTAGTACCAATCAGGCATGAGCAACTTAATGTGACAACGTTGATTCTCCAAAAATACAGTACACAGTTTGTGTTGTCACCCTGGGACAGAAAGTGCATTACTGACAGTATAACCAGGTGAAAACAAAGGAAAAAAATAAAAAAGAATAGAGCCATGATATCCAAGAACTGGTAAGCTGCAATATATTAAATGGTTTTTAGATTAAAGTTTCACTTGCTCTTTCATTGTGCAGAGGGTTGTCTGTTCAAATAATGTAACATAAGTTGTGAATGGCATCTACCTCCACAAGGTAGCAATAGAACTCATATATGATACGGCTTGCCTTTGTTCCTTTCTTTGGGGTCACAGTGTTCTGCCTACAATTAGCACTTCTCAGGGTGGACTGCTAATTATGCTTCATGTACACTTAATCTACTTTGGCCGCTGGCTGCGGGTTAACGCGAAACGCGGCAAAATCGTGCCACGATTTAACAGTGATTTTTGTGGGTGGCGGTCAAAACGTTCATATCCAGAACATTATTTTTTTTTCCTTCAGGAGAGGGAGATTAACCACTTAAAGACCTTGGGTGTTTTTCAGATTTGGCATTTACAGACATTAAAGACATTATTTCCTAACACCCTAAAGAATAAAATGGCTGTCATTGCAATACTTTTTTTCACACCGTATTTGCGCAGCGGTCTTAAAAGGGCACTTTTTTTTGGGAAAAAACACACTTTTTTGAATAAAAAAATAAGACAACAGTAAAGTTAGCCCATTTTTTTTATATATTGTGAAAGATAATGTTACGCCAAGTAAAATGATACCCAACATGTCACGCTTCAAAATTGCGCCCACTGGTGGAATGGCGTCAAACATTTACCCTTAAAAATCTCCATAGGCGACGTTTAAAAAAATCTATAGGTTGCATCTTTTGAGCTACAGAGGTGGTCTAGGGCTAGGCTCTAACGATCGCGGTGATACCTCACTTGTGTGGTTCAAACACTGTTTTTATATGCAGGCGCTACTCACGTATGCATTCGCTTCTGTGCACGAGCTCGTCGGGACGGGGCACTTTAAAAAAAATGTTTGTTTTCTTATTTATTTTATTATTTTTTACACTTGAAAAAAAAATGTATTACTTTTATTCGTATTACAAGGAATGGAAACATCCCTTGTAATAGAAAAAAGCATGACAGGTCCTCTTAAATATGAGATCTGGGGTCAAAAAGACCTCAGATCTCATATTTGGACTTAAATGCAAAAAAAGAAAATGTTGCTTTAAGCAGCATGGGTGGAACTGACGTTTTGACGTCACTTCCGCCCTGCTATGCTATGGGGATGGGTGGGGGCCATCTTGCCCTCACTTGCATCCCCACACAGCAGGAGAGAGGACCCAATCGCCTCCGCCGCCAACGACGGCTCCGGTAAGCGGCAGAGGGCGCGGGAGCCCCCTCTCCCGTCGCCGATAACGGTGATCTTGTGGCGAATCCGCTGCAGAGACCATCGTTGTCATTTACAGGACCGCCCAAAGAAAAGATGCTGCTGCCGTTACCGAGATATCCATCTTTAAAGTACCGACGTAAATGTACATGAGCGGGTCCTGAAGTGGTTAAGGGAGGTTGAACGTCCCCAAACTGCAGAAGCTCCTAAACGATGTGTACATTGACACATAGGCTTTTATGGAGTCGAGTTTAGGCGCTTTGGCAAAAAAACGCCAAAAGCTCCTAAATTCAAACTGTCCCCGCTGGGAGAAAGCAGTGGCCTTGCCTTCGTAACCAGTGTGGTCACACATCCACTAAGGTAGAAAGATGGTGAATGGTTTTAATAAGCATAGGCAAAGTGGGTGTCATTATGCAGTGAGAATTTTAGCAGAATCCGCCATAGATGCTTTTTTATAAAAGAAAGGGGAAAAAAAAGAAAATCCTTATACACATCTTTCCTGCAGTCTCCCAGCTTCCTCTTCTTCCTCCAGAGATAATGGGAGGTGGGCATTTCTTTAAAACAGGGTTGAACTAAACATAATGACCCTTCAGCCCTTGTTTACTGTGAGCTAAGCCTCTGGGATGATGCACCTCGCTAGGCTGGGCTTACAGGAGATAGACCAAAGGACTATGTTCTGCTCATATAGGACCACAAGCTCTGGACCAATAAGTCAAGAACAGCGCTGGAGAATGGAGAGGTAAGCAGAGATTGGCAATATTTTGTTTATTATTTTTATTATTTTTTTATTTTAATATATGAGGAAGTAGGGGGGTGTCTAAAAATGAAAATGGACTACTGTACTTTTAGTATGTAGGGCCTCTCTACGAAGTAGTTTTTTTTTGTTTTATACAGTTCTTGGGATTATGAAATATAACCTTCACTATTTCATTTTAAATAAAAAGCTGCAGTTTATGAATTTATCAGTAATTTCTCTTACTTGTCTGTAGCTTCCACATCAAAGCAGAACCTCCTATCTATAGTGTCTGTAAGCCGTTTTGTGCAGTACTTCGGTAAAAAGCTTTCTCCATCCCCCTAGGACAATAAAAGTCATATTACTGGTCTATTACCATGTCTGTTCAAAATCTTTATAACCAAAAAGTATACAATATTTGCATTCTAGCTTATAACAAGGCACCAAATATAACATTTGACAGCATTTTCCCATCTTTCACAATTTTTTTTTAACACACAACAGATTTGGTGAAATGGAAATGATCAAACAGGGATAAAAGACCGAAAAAGCTTAAGGGCTCTAGACTTCCCCATGTCTAATAAAACATAAAAGCATTTTATTTGTGTTATTGTTGGAGAGGTCCTCTCACTTCCTGTATGTTAAAGCAAAGTCAGCAAAAACAGGAAGTGAGGGGAAATCTCTCCAGGGATAGCAGTAAAAACACACCAAAGATTCCCCACCACATCCAAAACTATGAGAAGAGGTTTTGGTTGGACATACAGAATAGCATCAATAAAGTGATATTAAACCCTGAGTTTAAAGGGGTTGTAAAGGTTTTTTTTGTTTGTTTTAAAACATACCCTACTTACCTCTGTGCAAAACAGTTTTGCACAGAGTGGCCCCAATCCTCGTCTTCTGGGAACCCTCTGCTGTCTGTCTCGGCTCCTCCCCACAAGAGCTAACCCTCTTCTGGGAAGCGCTCTCTCAAGGGGGCTATCTTGAGGGCACGCTTCCGTGTGATACACTGGCGGCCATAGCCTCCAAGTGTATCACTCAGCCTTCCCCCAGCGTGCCGAGTCACTGATCCGATTGATAGCAGCGCAGCCATTGGCTCCCACTGCTTTCAATCTCCAATGAAGAGCCACCTCATACTGAGGGGAAACCGTTGTGGGAAAGCGGTTGTAAACCCGCATATACTTTTTTTTTTTTTTTGACACCTGCAAGGCAAAAGCCATAATGAGCTAATATGCACCGCATATTAGCTCAATATGAAATACTTACCTCGGAACTAGGAGAAGCGAACTTACCTGGTCCACGCCGGCGTGTCTTCCGGGTATCGCCGCTCCAGCCCTCTGATTGGCTGGAGCAGCAATGATGTCACTCCCACGCATGCGCGCGGGAGATTTCATTCTGGCAAGGGTTGGCGGCGGCCGGCCCGTCAGCCGGGAACCCCCCCTGCGCATGCACCGCTGCAATCAGCGGCGCATTGCGAGGGGAATATCTCCTAAACCGTACAGGAGGTAAAAGTCAAAAAGTGGGGTTTACAACCACTTTAAGTGCACACAAACACAACACAATCTTTTATATTTTATTAAAAAATTGGGTATTATGTTGCGTTGAGTAAATAGATAGCAAAGATGTCGAGAATTAAAATTGTGCAAACTTGCAAGATGGTGACAAACTACAGTATTTAAAATGATCCATATGCACCAATTTAAAAGCATTTGCTGATTTTACATAAAAATCTAAACTGGTAACCATTTTGTAATCCTACATGGTGTGGAGTCAGGCAGCAACCTTAAGGTATATAGACAGACATCACTGGATACAGATAATTGTACAGACAACATTGTAGGTTACATAGTATTAGGGAGCCAAGTACAGAGTCGACAACCTTTCCACCTTTATGAAATGAGCTTCTTGCATAGGCCCATTGTTGGCCAAATTCCCACCATCGATTGGATTATAATACACAACCCAGACAAGGGGAAGATAAGTCAGAAACAAAAGAATAGGCAACAGGAACAAGGGGTAGAACTAAAAAAAAAAAAAAGGAGGGTTGATGGGGAAGATGGTAGAAGAGGGAACAGGAAAGGTGGGTAGGAATGGGAGGCATTCTGGCGTCTCCATGCTTGGACCACAGCTGCAGGAGCACCAAGAAATGTAAAGCTTGTGTCGCTTTTGTCGCCTACAAGCAGTGATTCTAGTTTAGATTTCAACGTGAGCTCTGGTGCTAGAATTATCTCTTTCACTCTTGTGTTTATAGCGATACCTCACATGTGTGGTGCAAACACTGTTTACACATGCATGCAGGACCTATGTGTGCCTTTGCATTTACGTGTGAGCACAAAAGGTAAGAAGAGGTTGCTTTATTTATTTTTTACACTTTTTTTCTATTCATATTTATTGCTTTAACAAAGAGTTAACAACCCTTGTCATAGGTTTGGACAGTGACTGGTACTCTTTATGGAGAGATCAGGTCTCTATTAGACCCCAAGGAAGCCAATTAAATGGAAAGTGGAAAAGATCAGGGAAGGGATGTTCCTTTACCTCCTCTCAGAGCAGCCAGTCAGAACATTTACAATGTTCCGGGGCTCCTCAATTGAACAGGAAAGCCTGTGAAAGGTTCATTTTACACAAAAGCTGATTGCCAGCTCTAAAAAAAACAACAATAGGGTCGCAGCTACAGTTGGAGCCACAATCCTGGTGTAACAACTTTCTCCCAGGGCCATTTTTAGATATACAAGTCCATATGCAGCGCTAAAGTAGGAAGTAGATGACGTTCAGAGAGAATGGTGAACGAAGAAAGCAAGATCCTTACACCAGCTTCAAGGTCTATACACCAACATGCCCACATATAATCTTCTTACCAGAAGGCCATAGATTAAAAGTGTTTGGGTATATAGCACATCAAGTGTCTCCAGCAATAACCACTCTCTTCAGGCAAAGTATCCTTTATAGCTTCCACTGTTCAGTCATATACAGCAGCTCCAATCACATTCAGATGGTAGAAATGTGCCCCATACAGGAAATAAAGAGGCGCATGGTGAAGCCTGCACAAGATAGTCTTAAATATTATTTATTGAGGAATACTCACAAAACAAACTTGTAAAACAAGCATGGAAACAAAAAACTTTCAAAGGAACCGTGGAAATAGCGTGCTTATGCTCTCACTACATTACCCAATGCATTTCAGCCTATGGGCCATCATCAGAGGTGTAGTGAGGACCTATACACGCTGATATAAATACAGAGCCGGAATCTTCACCACCGTGAGTCACCGACAGAACATTATATGTGGGCACACTGGTGTATAGACCTTGAAGCTGGTGTGAGGATCTTGCTACCTTCGTTCACAATTCTCTCTGAACCTCATTCATCTACTTCCTAATTTAAGCACTGCAGATGGACTGATTATTTTTATTTATTGCCATCAAACATTATATATGCTGGCTGCTATCCACTTGCTAATTTCATGTGTGTTTTTCTCTTCTGAGCACGGATACTACTATATACAATATACAATATATATATATATATATATATATATATATATATATATACACACATACACACACACACACACACACATATACAGGGCTTTTTTCAGGGGGAACTCAGTTCCACCACCACTGGCTCAGACCCTTTGGTGCCTGCTCACCACAATCACTTAGTCTGGTTTCTGTGTTTTCAACTCTGTGTGTAACCCCCTAAACTCTACAATGTATGTAATGCAATCCTGGTATTTAATGCCCCTTTAAGACCCTTCTACTGTTTGTGAAATTTGAATGGGGTCGTGGTTAAGTTCCTGCACCTATTTTTGGAGAAAAAAAAGCTCTATATATATATATATATATATATATATATATATATATATATATATATATATATACCGGTATATATATATATATACCGGTATATATATATATATATATATATATATATATATATATATATATATATATATATATATATATATATACACACACACACACACACACAGTTGTGCTCCTAAGTTTACTTCAGAGAATATGAATAACACAAAAACATTTGTCACTCATGGTTCAAAGGTTTACATACTCTGGTGATTTTGGTCTGATAACATGCACACAAGTTGACACAGAGGGGCTTGAATGGCTAATAAAAGGTAGCCATCCTCACCTGTGAGCTTTGTGTATATAAAAAGGCCAGTTTCTGGACTTCTGACAGAGCCTTACATCTTTCATCCAGTGCTGCACTTAAGTTCTGGATTCTGAATCATGGGGAAAGCAAAAATAATTCTCAAAAGGATCTGCAGGAAAGGGTAGTTGAACTGTATAAAAACAGGAAAGGGATATAAAAAGATATCCAAGAAATTGAGAATGCCAATCAGCAGTGTTCAAACGCTAATCAAGAAGTGGAAAATGAGGGGTTCTGTTTTAACCGAACCACGCTAAGGTAGACCAACTAAAATTTCAGCCACAACTGCCAGGAAAATTGTTCGGAATGCAAAGAAAAACCCACAAATAACTTCAGGTGAAATATATTACTCTGAAAACATGTGGTGTGGCTGTTTCAAGATGCACAATAAGGATGCACTTGAAAGATAGGCTGCATTGGTCGAGTCACCAGAAGTAAGCCATTACTACGCAAATGCCACAAAGTATCCCATGTATAATACGCCAAACAGCACATAAACAAGCCTAAAACCTTCTGGCACAAAGTCATTTGGAGTGACGAGACCAAAATTGAGCTTTTTGGCCACAACTATAAACACTACATTTGTAGAGGAGTCAGCAACCATTCCCACATTGAAACATCGAGGTGAATCGCTGCTATTTTGGGGATGTGGGAGCTACAAAGGCACAGGAAAATTGGTCAAAATAATGGCAAGATGAATGCAGTATGTTATCAAAAAATACTGGAGTAAGATTTGCATTCATCAGCCAGGAAGCTGCACATGGGACGTACTTGGACATTCCAACAGGACAATGATCCAAAACACAAGGCCAAGTCGACCTCTCCTTGGCTACAGCAGAATAAAGTGAAGGTTCTGGAGTGGCCATATCAGTCTCCTGACCTCAATATCATTGAGCCACACTGGGGAGATCACAAAACATGCAGTTCATGCAAGATAGCCCCATGTTTGGAGGAAAAATGGCACTACACATCACCCCAAATAACACCCCCATATCAACAGTGAAGTTTGAAGATAGGAACATCATGGTGCTGGGCTGTTTTTCAGCATACGGTCCTGGCAAACTTCATATAATTGAAAAAAGGATGAATGGAAAAATGTACCAAGACATTCTTGATATAAATTTGCAGTCATCTACCAGGATAATGAAGATGAAATGAGGGTGGACATTTCAGCAAGACAATGATCCCACACACAAAGCCAAGGAAACTCTCAATTGGTTTCAAAGAAAGTAAATAAAAGCTGCTAGAATAGCCCAACCAATAACCCGACTTGAATTCAATAGAAAAATCTATGGAAAGAACTAAAGATCAGAGTTAAAAGAAGGGGCCGTCAAGATGTGAAGACTTTGTGGATCGATGGGCCAAAATGACACCTAAACAATGCATTCGACTAGTTTCCCCATACTAGAGGCATCTTGAAGCTGTCATTACCAACAAAAGGATTTTGTACGAAGGTAAAGTGGATGTAAACCCAATTTGTTATTGTTTTTGATGTCACAATGTACAGTATAAGATTTCCTATCACTTGCACACACAGAGTTAATCCAGCTCTGAGCAATCCTCTTATTGTTCAGTGACATAAAACGGACTTGGAGATAAACCTTGGTCCGTTCCGCCTCCTTGCTGTGAGTGACAGGTTATTTACTATCTCATGCACTACCCTGGAGACAGGAATTTTTTGAATTCCCACCCCCACTCTTTTTCTGAAGTCATGTGGTTACTTTTCTTGATTTTGACTGGATGTTAGTGATCATAGTAGAATTTAGTGTAAGGAATACATAGGAAAAAATGCATGTTGACAAGGGGAGTGTAGAGGAGGGTGGGGAGACTATTGACATCACAACTTCACCCACTGAGCTCCAGACAACAGATCCACCCACAGAATCTGCAGTTTTTCAGTTCTTATAACAGACAGAGGGGAGACATTTGACAGGTAAGGATACATGCAGGAGGCATCTATATCCTTATAGATCAGCACTATGGCAGTAGTTTAGAAAGGATGAGAGTGGGTTTACATCCCCTTTAAGTATTAAATAAAGTTCAGTTTGCGTGTTTATAATAAAATGGAAAGACACAGGGTAAAAATTATTACATAACAATTTCTGAACGTATTTGTTTTTGGTTTCTTTGTATGTATGGATCGCATGAGTTGTTACCGACATGTGGTGAACATTTCATGTCAATATCACCGTTAGAAATATATTTACAAAGAAAAATAGTGATGTGCTCAATTATTTTACTTGTTGTATACGGCCCAAGGACAGCAATGTTTCCTGTTCCGGTGTTCTGATGTATGGATACACCCCAGCATGTAGCGACTAGAGAGGCGTTTCCCTACACATCAATAGAAAAATGCACAGCCCTATAGCCTAGGATGGCAAGGCACTCCCCTGCTCCTCCACCCTCTATCCTCCTAGCTAACAGACTAACTAGGTACTGCATTTCCACTGTTCCTGCATTCCTGTGAAGACCAGAAGTTCCGGAAAGCAGCACTAAGAGTAAAAGAAAGTAGCATTGAAAACTGTTAACTGGGGTAAGAATTTTAACAGTTTACTGGGAAATGTTTTATTGTGCTCAATGTGTTAAGCAAAAAAGACCGCTAACGTCTTAAAATAAAAATAAATGTAACCGCTTGCCGAGCGGCTCACGCCGATATACGTCGGCAGAATGGCACATATAAGCATATTAAGGTACCTGTACATCGCCTTAAAAACACAGCATTGTTGGCGCGTGCGGCCAATGCAAGCTCCGTGAGCGTGATAGCGGGTCCCGCGAAGAGGAAGAATGGGGAAATGCTAATGTAATGCGATCTGTCCACCATAATGTTGCAGTCACCATAACAATCACTGATCACCGGCATTACTAGTAAAAAAAATAATAAAAATGCCATAAAACTACCCCCAATTTGTAGATGCTAGAACATTTGCGCAAACCAAATGCTTATTGCGATTTTTTACCAAAAATATTTAGAATACGTATCGGCCTAAACTGAGGACACATTTTTTTAATATATTTTTGGGGATGTTTATTATAGCAATAAAGTAAAAAAGTTTTTGTTTTTTTTCAAAATTGTGGCTCATTTTTTGTTTAGAAACGCAAAAAATAAAAACCACAGAGGTGATCAAATTCCACCAAGAGAAAGCTCTATTTGTGGGGGAAAAAAGGATGACAATTTTGTTTGGGAGCCCTGTCGCACGACCGCAAAATTGTCAGTTAAAGCCACGCAGTGCCGAATCGCAAAAAAGTGCTCTGGTCTTTGCCCAGCCAAATAATCAGGGGCTGAAATGGTTAACAATTGCAAGTAAAAAAAATAAATGTGCATTTACTATTTTCTTTCTTAGGAGCCTGAAAAACATTGCTGATCATGGGTGCAATGTCATGTGCCTGCAGACCGTCAGTGTAGCCGTCTGCCTGAAACTCTGATACGAGCAGGGAGTTACTTCAGTCAAGGAAGCTCAATGGTAGAGGTAGGGTTGCCACCTCATCCCTTTAAACCTGAACACATATGAATTACACAGGTTCTGAGGCTAATTTAATGCAGGTAAAGCACCAAGTGAGTTTAATTGCCACCTTAATTAGCCACAGAACCTGTGTAATTAATATGTGTTCGGTTTTAAAGGGATGAGGTGGCAACTCTAGGTAGAGGTGCACTTTTTAATTAATCGCCATCGACCAAGTATTTAAAAAAAAAAAAAAAGCCGATTTACTCTTCAGCGCGACTTGCATTGACTTCTATGATACAGAAGTCATTGCAAGTTGCCTGAAGTTTCCCATTGAGGAGAGACTTGTCTCTGGGAAGCCTGCCAAGTTTTGAGAAAAGAGTTACAATGTTGCTACTTATTAATGAACTGCACATGTAGAAGAAGTTCTCAGTTTAACCATTTAAAGACTAAATCTTTTCTGACACTTGTTGCTTACAATTAAATCCTGTATTTTCTGCTAGAAAATCACTTAGAACCCCCAAACATTATATATATTTTTTTTAGCAGAGACCCCAGGGAATAAAATAGCGGTTGTTGCAATATTTTATGTCACAAGGTATTTGCGCAGCGGTCTTTCAAAAGCAATTTTTGGGGAAAAAATTCACTTTAATGAATAAAAAAAAAAAACGAAACAGTAAAGTTAGCTCTTTTTTTTTTCTTCTTCTTCTTCGTCCAAAAGTTTTGATTACCTGTTTTTGTGCCCGTTTCCCTTACTGAAGCTGGCCGGGGCAGCACACGAGAGCCGAGGGAGAGATTGGCTCTGGGTGCCGACATCGAGAGCGCCCAGGACATACAAGTGACCATATATTAAAAGTCAGCAGCAGCAGTAATTGTAGCTGCTGACTTTTAATATATATATATATTTTCTGCGGAAATCTGCCGCTTTCACACTGAAGCAGGCAGGCGCTATTCGGCTGCTAGCGGGGCACTTATAACCCAGCTAGCGGCAGATGAAGAGGTTAAATGTGCCCGTGTAGCACCGCTGCAGAAGCGCTTTGCAGGCGCTTCTGCAGCAGTGCCCATTCATTTCAATGGGCAGGAGTGGTGGAAGTGCAGTATACACCGCTCCACAGATGCTGCTTGCAAGACTTTTTTTTAACGTCCTGCCAGCGCACCACCTCAGTGTGAAAGCATATGGGCGTTGACACAGACTGCAGGGGAGCCATTTTGCAGGCACTTTACAGGTGCTATTTTTAGCCCAAAAGCGCCCTTTAAAAAACACCCGAGTGTGAAAGGAGTCCAACTGTTTGGCTGCGTACATACAATCAAACATATCTGCTGAAACTGGTCCGCAGACCAGTTCCAGCGGACATATCCGATCGTGTGTACGGGCTAGCAGACAGGTTTCCAGCAGACAAAAGTTTTAAAGCATGCTTTAAAACTTGTCCGCTGAAAGCGGTCAGTCGGATATGTCCGCTGGTTAGTACGCCTAACCAGCGGACCGAAATCTCCCGCGTGGAAGTATTTAACTTCCTGGTCTGGTGACATGGCAGCGTCAACGTCACCGCCACGTCACCGCGCTGTCTGTCCGCGGGAATTTTGGTTTGATCGTGTGTACACACATCAAACCAAAACATCCCAGGAGACATGTCCAATGAAAACGGTCTGTCGGACAGTTTTCATCGGATATATCTCCTCGTCTGTACGCGGCCTTAGATTTTATGAGATGAAGGGGATTTTTTTTTTTTAAATCGGCCTAACATATCGGCCCAAATAAATCGGCATCATATATCGGCCGCCGCAATTTCTAAATATCGGCATCGGCCAGAGAAAAACCCATATCGGTCGACCTCTACTCAATGGACGACATTAAAGCTCACCAGTGCCCTAGCAGTTTGAGAACTACAAGCTGCAAAAGCCAACGGTACTTGTAGGCATTCAATCACACAACTCTGCTCTTTTCAAACAGCAGGTGTGGGGAAGAAGACCCTCAGGCCACTGCCACAGGATGGGGAAAGATGCAAGTGAACTTCTCCTTTAATACCACTTTAAATGCAATTTATTTTAACTGCAATCAGTATAAGTAATTAAATTAGACTTTGCATTCTCCTTTGCAGCAAAGCTCAGATTGAGAAGAAAGAAGCAGCACAATGAGCTAATCAGTTGTACTGCAGTGTTCATTTGCCAACAGAAAACACACTCTAGGAAAATAAAAACCAATACCAGAGAGATAAGCACATCATTCGTGCGGCTTCTCCTTTCACTTTCTAGTCCCAGTGGGTGGGGGGGGGTCCAGACCTAAACATGTTATTCAACTGCAGCAGATTAAAATAGTGCTTCTTGCCCTGCCAGACAGGGCTGTGCTGTGTGGCAATGCTGTGTAAATCTCAGGACAGGACGTACACATTCCCCAGCTCCCTTACATGTTTCTCATCTGTGTATACACCTTAGTCAGGAGTTCAGCTTTAATATCACAACAGAAGAATTGTCAGATTCCATTTACTGTATTTAAAATGGTAAACATAGCTTGGAAAAAGCAATACAATCAATCTGGCTGCATAGGTATAATAAGATAACTTACAGCTTATCAAGTTATAGAAAGGACATGAATCATGCCGATAAAGGAAGAAACTTGCTTTGTGCACTTACTATTTTGCCTCCTGATCTATGTTCATATGGGAACATCGTGAAGGTGTTCAAATCCTTCTTATACATACAGTAGTGTTTTACCCAGCTTGAGCCAAATGGGGCTGGTCCTATATTGTCAAAAATGTAAAAAATAAAAATACATTACCTTTCCTACAAAAAAGAAATAAAAAATTACAACAAACAGACAATGCAGCTTGACAGTGTTTATTTCCATTGTATAAAGTCTTTATATTATGATGTAAATATCTAATGGGAAGTTAAAGTGGTTGTAAGCCCTTACATTTACACACAGTGGATATAAAAAGTCTACACAAAATTCAGGTTTCAGTGATGCAAAAAAATAAATAAAAAAAATAGCCAAAAATAATTTCAGATGTCTACCTCAGTTGAACAACAAACTGAAGTCTTTTAGGCCCCTTTCACACATGTGGACCGTTTAGGCCCGCCTAAAAAATGGACAGGCAGACCTGAATGAACACTCTATACAGTTCTATGGAACGACGGATGTCAGCGGTGACATGTCCGCTGACATCCGATCTGCTCCGCTCAATTCAGACAGATGAAAACCCTATTTTTCATCCGTCTGGCGGATCGGATGAAATTGGACAGGCGGATCAGTTTTTATCCGATCCCCCATAGCGGAGATCTGACAGGTCCGTCTTTCTGCGGAGATGGACCTGTCATCCGCCGGCTCAGCAGGGATTAATGGATCGATCCCCACTAAGCAATCGGAGTCCGTGAAAATTAACAATGTGTGAAAGGGGCCTTAGGTGGTGGGAAGTAAAAAAAATAATATGGTTGCATAAGTGTACACACCCTTAAACGTATACTTTGTTGAAGCACCTTTTGATCTTATTACAGCACTCAGTCTTTTTGGGTATGAGTCCATCAGCATGGCACAACTTGACTTGGCACTCTTCTTTGCAAAAACACTCCAAATCTGTCAGATTGCGTGGGCATCTTCTGTGCACAGACCTCTTCAGATCACCCCTCAGATTATCAATAGGATTCAGGTCTGGGCTCTGGCTGAGCATTCCAAAAAACCTCAATCTTCTGGTGAAGCCATTCCCTTGTTGATTTGGGTGTATGTGTTGGGTCGTTGTCATGCTGAAAGGTGAAGTTCCTCTTCATGTTCAGCTTTCTAGCAGAAGCCTTGAAGGTTTTGTGTCAATATTGACTGGTATTTGGAACTGTCCATAATTCCCTCTACCTTAACTAAAGCCCCTGTTCCAGCTGAAGAGAAACCGCCACAAAGCATGATGCTGCCACCACCATGCTTCACGGTGGGTATGGGGTTTTTGGTGATGTAGTGTTGTTTTTGGGCCAAACATATCTGTTGGAATTATAGTCAAAAAGTTCAACCTTGGTTTCATCAGACCAGAACATTTTCCCACATACTTTTGGGAGCCTTCAGATGTGTTTTTCAAAATTTAGCCAGACTTGGATGTCTTTCTCTGTAAGAAAAGGCCTCCATCTTGCCACTCTACCCCATAGCCCAGATATATGAAGATTAGGGGAGATTGGTGTCACATGTACCACATAACCAGTACTTGCCAGATATTCCTGCAGCTCTAATGTTGCCGTCAGCCTCTTGGCAGCCTCCCTGACCAGTTTGTCTTTTCGTAATTTTTTTTTTTTCTTAGTGGTGGTCCGTTCTTGCTAATGTCACCACTGTGCCATATTTTCTCCACTTTGTCTTCACTGTGCTCCATGCTATAGCTAATGCCTTGGCAATTCTTTTATACCCTTCACCCAACTGATACCTTGTAACAATGAGATCCATTTGATGCTTTGGAAGCTCTCTGCAGACCATGGATTTTGCTGTAGGATGCGACTAAGAAAATATCAGGAAAGACCTACTAGAACAGCTGAACTTTTTGGGGGGTTTATCAGAGGCAATTTAATATGACAAAATGTGTGTACCGACTCCTATTTAACATCAGTTGAAAGCAACTAATTCTGAACACAGCTATATCCTGAGTTATAAGAGGGTGTGCAAACTTATGCAACCACATTATTTTGTTTTTACTTCCCCCTCCCTAAAAGATTTAATTTGTTTTTCAATTGACTTGTACAGTTTATAGGTCACAAGAAACCTGACATTTTAACAGGGGTGTGCAGACTTGTGCCTAGCCTCAGATGATACACAGAGATTAAATAAATCCTCCTATATACATTGTACCCCTTTATCTGCAGCCATTCCCTGTAGAGAGTCTTCTAAAAACACACAGATAAAAGGACTTTTCTCAGTAGTAGAAAGCAAGGGGGCAGGGACCTTACATCACACACATTGTAAAGAGCTAGAGCACTGAGCTGAGAGTAATGCGATAGCCGAGTGGAGGGAAGGGACACAACTCCCTCTGCACACTGATGTAGAAAAGCCCATAGAGCGGAGGGCTATACCTGGCCATACATTATACAATTTTCCCATTTAATTTCCTTTAGCTTTACCATTAACTATGCAGTCTAAAGGAAGGCCTGATTGCATATAAATTGGGTTTAGGTTTAATCTCATATTATATGATTTTAGAAAAATCTAAAGGAAAATTGTACAAGACAATTGTATAATGTTTGGCCAGCCTATGATTTACCTGCTATGTGATGAAGGAAGGGCCAGTGTGTGGGCTTAGAGCTCCATCAGTGACTGATGCAGAAAGCAGAGAGAGGAGAGAGAAGAGATACCCACTTCAGTGCTTTGGACTAAGGCTAGTACACATTGTAGTGGGATGTGCTTTGTTAAATGTTCATGTCTGAGATTTACAACCTAAAATTTAAGCTTGCCATAGATAATTCAATCCATGTGTGGCCGTGCCTGTTGGGCAGAAGTGTCTCCCTGCAGTCTATTATGTGGGCTTAGAGCTCCATCAGTTACTGATACAGAAGGGAAGAGGGAGAAGAAATACCCACTTCTGTCCTTTGGATTAAGGCTAGTACACATTGTAGTGGGATGTGCTTTGTTAAATTTTTATGTCCGAGATTTACAACCTAAAATTTAAGCTTGCCATAGATGTATGAAAATTTGATCCACGTGTGGCCGTGCCTGTTGGGCAGAGGTTTTCTAGATCAGCTGGCTGCAGGAAAGCCCCTGCTGTGAGCATACAAGGTTCCAGTGGGGAGCAGCCCTCAATCCACTTTGCTTGTGTGGATAGATTTATTAATTTTTTCCCTTCAGCCCGTTAGCTGAACGAAAATTAAATCTAAAGGCCAGCTTTAAGCAATTCTTAATAAATCACACAAGAATGTTATGCCGTGTACACACGATCATTTTTCAGCATTAAAAAAACTTTGTTTTAAACAATGTAATTTAAAATGATCGTGTGGGCTTCACATCATTTTTCGTGTTCTGAAAAACGGCGACAATTTTTTTTCGAACATGCTGCATTTTTTAACATGTAGTTTTTCGGGTTGTAAAAAATGGTCGTGTGTGGGCTAAAACGACGTTAAAAACCTGCGCATGCTCAGAAATTATGAGACGGGTAGCGCTCGTTCTGGTAAATCTACCGTTCATAATGGAGTAAGCACATTCATCACACTGTAACAGACAGAAAAGCGCGAATCGTCTTTTACTAACACAGAATCAGCTAAAGCAGCCCAAAGGCGAATGGAACTTCCTCTTTATAGTGCAGTCGTACGTGTTGTACATCACCTCGCTTTGCTAGATCATTTTTTTTAAAACTATGGTGTGTGGGCAACATCGTTTTATGATGAAGTTGGAAAAACGTTGTTTATTTTACATGCCGAAAAACATATTTTTTAATGCAGAAAAATGATTGTGTGTACGCGGCATTACTCTTCGGCCTAACTAGTCATATATGGTAATATTAAATGGGTCATTATGGGTTGCAAACCAAGACTTACGTTTCTCCTGGACATACAGATAGCCTTCCATTGTAAACGGGCTTGCACGTTTATGCTCAAGAGGGTTTTTTCTAATTTTCTTCATTAGTTCTTCAACCTCTGACCGCGTCCCATCAAAGCGATTCCGTGTCTGTGCAAGAAAAAGAAAAGCATTGCTGATTTTCCTACAGAAAACTAGATCTTAGCTATGGGCAGAACGGACTACAATGATCATGGATATTAAATATTTCTTTAAGGCATGGATTATACAAAATATGAGAATTACAAAAAAGTGTGACATTTCTAAATAATGTAGTGTATGGGGGGCTGCAGGCTGTGAAGGCAGAACCTACCCAGAAACCAGTTCCTTAGACAACAAAGGGCTGCTAATGAGACCCTGTGCCTGTACAGATAAACAGAGCAAGGAAAGATGGCTGTCAAGCCTAAAATGATGCCAACAACATTTAAAATTAGACCTAAAAAAAAAAGGTAACTTGCCAATGAACCCAATTAATTTAGTAAAACAAACAGTAATTCCCTAAAACTGATTACTTATTGGAGATGAAAGTATCCTACACTGGAACCCTATGGCTAAATCAAGATCTTACAGCACCTACAGCACCTCTTAGACAATTTTTAGGGATCTCTTTATAAAAGATTGAAATATATATATATTTTTTTTTGTAGGAAATTGTGATTCTGGGCAATTTCTTTACTTTACACATCTATCTATTGACACCACCCTAAGCAAAGTGTAGTATATAATTTGTAATCAAGGTGGTATCATTTTTTTCCTGACTGCTTTCCTGAAAAAGGATTAATTCTGATGATTTTTAGCAAAAAGCATTTAATGTACAGTAGATGTACCAGAATAAAATGTCCTCTAGATGGCACTAGGCTGCCACACTTGCAGCTTTTGCAATGAGAAATGTTCTGATTAACATTGCCGTATAAACAAGAAAGTATGATTGTGGACAGCAGGTAAAAAAAAAAATATATTATATTTTATTCATTATTTTTGTATATTTCCACATTTTCCTAATTGCCGAGTAGCAGCAATATCTATTTTTCATGTCATGGCACTATCCATTTTTAACATTAGGAATGAACGCAAGGCGAACCGTTAAATATGTAGCTGGAATCCATACATGAGAATGGTCTTACCAGTCAGAGCATTTACAATTCTGTTCAACCCTGCTAGATATCTAGTCATCACTGCCCCACCAAGTCCAGGACGTGGACCTATTTGCAGACCACACTACAGTTTATCAATACAGCCTGGCACAAGACCCATCCCAGCCTGTTAAAGGTCATTAAAAGAATAGCAGTGCGCCAATTGGGTCATTGTCTATTTTTTGCATAAGTGTTGACAATAGCACCACTGTAATGCCGCGTACACACGGTCGTTTTTTGCGATGAAAAAAAAACGTTGTTTTTTAAAACGTCATTTAAATTGATCGTGTGTGGGCAAAACGTCGTTTTTTGTGTTAAAAAAAACGACCAAAAAAAAAATCCCAACATGCTTGAATTTTTTGTGTCGTTTTTCAAAACGTCGTTTTTTGTTTCACAAAAAGTCACCGTGTGTAGCAAAAACGTCGTTTAAAACAACGTTTTTCAACCTGCGCATGCCCAGAAGCTAGTTATGAAGCGAGCTTCAATGGAAAAGAGTGGTGAACGTAACCTCGCTTTTTGTGAAAAAACGATGGTGTGTATGCAAAATCGTCTTTGAAAAGTGACGTTTCAAAAACGTCGTTTTTTACTTCACAGAAAACGTAGTTTTTTTTCATCACAAAAAATGATCGTGTGTACGCGGCATAAGCATGGGTACAAAAGCACCACATACATGAAAGAGTACAATGGTGCCCAGCCAATCAGAA
Source organism: Rana kukunoris (assembly GCA_029574335.1). Classification (NCBI taxonomy): domain Eukaryota; kingdom Metazoa; phylum Chordata; class Amphibia; order Anura; family Ranidae; genus Rana; species Rana kukunoris. The sequence continues at coordinate 561,452,731 of CM056049.1, read as the reverse complement.
AAGAGAATGGAGGGCGCACCGACCTAGTGTGATACTGTAACACGATTTTTATTAAAATACTAAAATCAATGATTATACTCACAAAATGAGTTAAAAAACAAGCCTTGAAAGACAGTTCAACAGCACCAGCAGAACAGGACGGTTGCTTCAGTCCAAAGGTATCTAACCGATATTGAAGCTAGGCTTACGCGTTTTGGGGGCGTACCCCTTTCCTCAGAGCCCCGGTGGTCTGCACTGCTCATCATTGTTTTGCCCAGCCAATCAGGTCAGTGACAGGCTGTTTACAGTATGAGAAAAAAATATATGCCAGCCATGAGCACTATGCTGTGTGTTAACGCACGTTGTGTGGAATTGGTTGTAAACCCTCAGATGTAGCCTGTGAAATGACACCCAGTGCTTTGGAGAGAGGCAAGTGCACAGTATAGAAGGATGTGCTTTTGTATACTTCATGTCTTAGGTTTACAAACACTTTAAGGCATTCTAGGCAGGGAGGAATGTTGGCCGCATAGTGCACGTTCTTGAAGAATGAATAACCTCATATTAAAAGCAGCTAGATATTGGAGAGGCATGTTTTGAAGTGCATTTGCTGCTTAAGGCCCCTTTCACGTTGGACGAACTGTGCTTGCTCAGTAGGGGATTTACTCTGCTGATCCCCACTGAACAGGCATATGACAGTCCCACTGTCTTCTATGGGGAGATCGGACAAAAACGGTCTTCCTCTGTGTTTTCATCCGATCCTAGCCAATCCACCAGATGGATGGGGGAAGGGGGGGGGGCGACGACACCATCCCCCTGGATTTGGCAGACAAGATCGGATTGGATAGCGGTGGATGTCAGCGGACGTCAGTGCTGACATCAGCCGCTCCATAGGGGGTAAATGGATCGTCCAATCAAGTCCGCCTGAAAAACTGACGGAAGGACTTGATTAGACAGCCCGTGTGAAATGGACCTTAGAATGTGAAAAAAATTACTGTCTATAGTCTGTTTTAAAATTTAATTTTGCATTTGTTTATGCAGAAATGGCCAGTCTGCAAATATTAGACAAGTCATGCACCTTTTTAATTTATTCGGCTTCCGTAGCAGTGACCAGCTCTTTTAGGCTTAATAGATGTGTGTCTTGTATGCTACAGGTGCCGTGATTGGCCGTACCTATTTGGGAGTCTCATTATTTATGTTAGCAGCGGGATGTCTGCGTGTCTTCCAGCCCCACACTAATGAAGTCCTGCCCACGGACGCAACGCGTACCGGGAGAGGAGCCACGTCGGACATCACCCACAATCACCGCTGGTCTGCTTACATGCTGGAGTTGCTAGCACTCGCATAATGAGTGCCTTTTATGCGATTAGATATTCATATGCTTTTACCTCATTAAACATTTGATTTAGAGAGCATTAGATGGCCTCTTTTTTTTGTTTATTTATCCATGGTGGAGCACAAGTCCAGGTTACTTTTCCATGACTATTGGTGTTTGCTGTATCTCAAGCTGCGCATTTGATGATTACCATTAGGACCTCCAGTATGCAAATTTATGTCTTATGACCTATTGTAGGTCGAATTTGTGAGGTGAGAGGCCATCATGTGTGCGGTGGAGGATTCTTTCTGGTCACTTGTCTTTTTATCCACACTGCATGCTATGAATATCTTTGTGCCTTTCCACATGCACATGATTTTGCAGGATCTTTATTATTTATCTTCAACTCTTATTTGTTTTGCGATGCACCGTTTTATTGTTTACTTCCTTTGAGGGATTTTTATATGAATTTACCCCGAGTGCCAGCTTGCATTTGTTACTTATTTTATTTTTTCAGCGCTGAATACATTTATTTTATTGTCTATAGTCTGGACACCGTTTACCATTAAAACACACTTAAAAAAGGTGCACAACTGGATAAGATGGGGTTTTTGTTCTTACATTTGCCTCTAAAGTACATAAAAAAAAATTGTCTTTAAAACCCCCAAGTCGATCAGAAAAAAAAGTAAGGACATAATAATTTCAATAACAAAGCACCAGGTCTACCAACCAAACAGTTATAGCAATATTAATACTTACATTTTGAATATTGATCTGTAACTCCAACTTGTAGTGGCTAAAATCTTTAGCAAGTTCATATCCTTGGTGATAGAAGGTAAAAATCCCTTGGAAGAAAGCCAGCATCTAAAAAAGGCAAAAAGAGAATCATATTGAAAACTCGCACACATGCCCATATTATGCAGCTCCAATCTAACCAAATTTTGCTTACAGACTACTACTAATAAAATGGTGGCACGTTGGCATGGGTGGGTCGTCAGCCCGTTCAATTCAAATGGCTGAAGCTTTCTCTTGTTAAAAAAAAAAAAAAAAAAAAAAAAGGGGGGGGGGGTGCTTTAAACGCACCATGAAGTAGTAAAAAGGCCCTTAACCACTTAAGGACCTTGGGTGTTTTTCAGATTTGGTGTTTACAAGACTAAAACAATTTTTTACTTAAAACCCCCAAACATTATATATATTTTTTTCTAACACCCTAGAGAATAAAATGGCGATCATTGCAATACTTTTTGTCACAGCGTATTTGCGCAGCGGTCTTACAAGCGCACTTTTTTGGGGGGAAAAAAATCACTTTTTTTAATTGAATAAAATAACATTTGGCCCAGTTTTTTTATATATTATGAAAGATAATGTTACGCCGAGTAAAATGATACCCAACATGTCACGCTTCAAAATTGCGCCTGCTCGTGGCATGGCGTCAAACTTTTACCCTTAAAAATCTCGATAGGCGATGTTTAAAAAATTCTATAGGTTGCATTTTTTGAGCTACAGAGGTCTACAATTATTGCTCTCGCTCTAACGATCGCGGTGATACCTCACCTGTGTGGTTTGAACACCGTTTTCTTATTTATTTTATCATTTTTTACACTGAAAAAAAAAATATCACTTTTATTCCTATTACAAGGAATGTAAACATCCCGTGTAATAGAAAAAAGCATGACAGGTCCTCTTAAATATGAGATCTGGGGTCAAAAAGAACTCAAATCTCATATTTAGACTTCAATGCAAAAAAAAAAAAAATGGAAATTTTGTAAAAAAAAAAAAAAAAGGTTTCTTTAAGACGCATGGGCGGGACTGAAGTTTTGACGTCACTTCCGCCCTGCAATGCTATTGGGACGGGTGAGGGCCATCTTGCCCTCACTCGCATCCCCATACAGCAGGCCACGATCGCCTCTGCCGCAACCGAGGGCGCGGGAGAGCCACGAAGACCACCGTTATCGTAAACAGGACCGCTCATGCTAAAGATAGATACCCCGGTTGTGGCAATTGTGTGCTGTTACCGACATATCCATCTTTAAAATACCGACATATATGTAAGTGAGCGGGTCCTTAAGTGGTTAAAGAAAGCACCTAATGCATCATTTTAGATCTACTGGCTTCCTCCTTAACACATAAGAACAGGGCTTTTTTTCGCCTCAACTAACAAGTGCAGGAACTTATCCACGCAGGGTTGGCGCGCACAGGGGGGGGGGGGGGGGGGGCGACGACTTCTGGGGGCGCGTGCCGCACATAGGGGGCACACTTTTGGATTTTCCCCCAAATTATCCCCAACCCCCCCAGAGCTCTCACTCGCAAATCCTCCCTTATCAGAACTGAGTTCTTATTGTTTGAATATTTTTGTTAATCGTTAAATCACCGAAGTATCAAAGCGCTACCCGGCGACCGGGCCAGGTGCCCTTCGCCGTACATACAATAACAGTAAAATCACAGACACCAGAGCCGTTTAAACAGAAAAACATTAAAACATTAAACAGCAATAGCATAAATCAGATAAAAATAGAAAAAACAGTAAAAGAGCCCCAAACGGAGTTCGCCTTCATATTCCTCCTAAATAGAGAGCAAAAGCAGCACACATTTGCATAGTTGTGCCCAGACATTTTATTTTAAACAGACTTTATTGCTTTACCAATCAGGTAAAAGAAAAGGTTTTCTTCCAAGGATAACTCCCACCCACTGTTATCTTCCCTGCCCTTAACCACTGTTCTGTTGCTATGCCCACTCCTAACCCATTGTGAGCTCCATGTGCATGCTTCCTCCTCATGTGACAGTTTTCGTACATTGTGATTGGCTGATCAGGCCCATCATCCAGAGAAAAAAAGTCACATGCTCTTCCATAACCATAAAGGACCGCTAATTTACATACTGTTCCGATGAAGCAGCAGGGAAACGCCATGAAGGTATCGGCAAGTGAGAGACTATGTATTGCACAAACCATAATCATGTTATTATATGCATTCAGAAGAAACAAATCCGAGATTGTCAGGATCCAGTTCCACAAGGCTTTAAAATAAAAATCTGACAGAGGTTTGCCATTAGTGGGGTATTTGTTTCTTGTCTGGGATACCACTAACATGCACAGGCCTGCACCAAATCGTTCTGGATTAATGCTGGAGACTTTACACCACTTGAGCAATTATAAAAACACAGAATCGTACCACACTCAGGCTAAAATAGAAAATCACTAACAGCATGTAATACAAACACTTATCGACTCAAGAGAAACCAATAAAACCAATCATGGCATTATGCTAAATTAAAAATGAACTGGTATATAAATACATTTACCGATATATAATATGTGGATATGCATATCATTTCATAAATGAATACTTATGAACAAAAAAAAAAACACTTAAGAACTTTCATGAGCATAAATAGATACAACACGGCAACAGCAAAGAAAGGTATATTCATGGAACACGAAAGTGAGGCATGCACAGAAGAATCAAAATAAAAATTAAAAAAGCACTTCCATATACACTTGGCTTTAAAAAAAAAAAAAAAAAAAACTGACAGAGCATTTAGCTTTTTTTTCTGCCAGAAAACTGCTCTCAGAAATACAATCCAGCAAGGTATTTTTTCTGCCTTACAATATGCCTCTAAACGTCCTAATGTGCATGGACACATAGGAGAACATTCAGAGCACAACACTCCTGTAGCAGTAGTGTTCTTTAAGCCCAGTGAGCATAAAGCTTTACAACAATAATCAGAAAATCAGTCTATCCCTGGAAGGAATGAACTAAAGACTAAGCCCATCTTCCACACGAGGCGGACTCTGTCGCTGCGGAGTCCGCCAGCTCAGCGGGAGATCTCTCCGCTGAACCGGCGGATCACAAGTCCCTCTGTGCTCACTGAGCGGGGAGAGGCGTGTGCGGCGCCACCGTCTCCTATGAAGAGATGTGATGAAAACGGACAGCATGTCCCCATCCGATATGGACGCATCGCCATCCGTCTGATTTTGGCGGATCGGTTGTCAGCGGACATGTCTCCACTGACATCGACGCTCCATAGGATTGCATGGAGCGGCCGTTTAGGTCCGCCGTCAAAACTGATAGGCAGACCTGAACGGTCCGACCGTGTGACAGGGGCCTAAAATCAAAGGGTTATGATTTATTGAAATAATGTAGGGAATGGTTGTTATCTCTAGAAGCATACACCTTAAATGAATTCCAAGTGTGGCATCATGTACAAAGAAAAGGCTTTATGAAGTTAAAGCTCACCAGTCACCTGGTCATAAGTAAAACAAAATCGCTCACCATATATACCAGACGCAGGCTATGCCAGGATACCATTAGCATTCCTGTTCACCAAACAATTGACCCTCTAGTCCACACAAACATCCTAAGCAAACACTATGCCCGCTGGTTGATTTTGTTTTAAATTATCGAAAAAAAATCAAGCCATCAGAGCATTTCTTTTAATGGACTCAAGAGTTACTGTTAATGTTCCAGGCTTTGACATGCAGATATACTTGCCTTAAAGCGGGGGTTCACCCTAAAAAAAAATTCTAACATTACATTGAGCTGAGTTGTGAGAATGAAATTATGTTTACCTTTTTTATTTTCTTGCCGTACATACTGTTTTATCTATATTTTCACCACAGCTTCCGGGTAGCTAATCCTGCGAGACTGGGCGTTCCTATTCACATGCTAGTTGAATGACATGCTTCCCACCGGCGCATAAAGTGCGTCACGAGTTGCCGAAAGAAGCTGGACTGCGAGCCGGCTCTATACGGCGCCTGTGCATCGACGTTCGGCTTCTTTTGGCAACTCGTGACGCGCTGTATGCGCCGGTGGGAAGCATGTTAATTAATTAGCATGTGAATAGGAACGCCCAGTCCCGCAGGATTACCTACCCGGAAGCCGCAGTGAAAATATAGATAAAACGGTATGTACGGCAATAAAATAAAAAAAAGGTCAACATAATTTCATTCTCACAACTCGGCTCAATGTAATGTTAGCATTTGTTTTAGGGTGAACCCCCACTTTAAGAGCTAGTTCACACCAGACGCAGTTCCGTGCGTTTTTTTCTGCGCTAAGGACCAGTTCACACCATAGAAACGCAATCCGGATGCGTTCCAGGTGCTATTTTGCATGCACGTTTTGACAGGTTTTTTTGATGCGTTCCAGTACGTTTTTAATGCAATCCAGTGCTTTTTTCATCCCTCTTTTTTATTAGAGCCAGTTCACACCAGACGCAGTTCCATTCAGTTCCATGTGCTTTTTTTCTGCACAAAATGCATGCAGTATTTTCCATACATTCCAATGGCTGTAGTTCACACCATGCAGTCAGTTTCCAGTCAGTTTCTGCACCGGAAACTGACTGCATGGTGTGAACTACAGCCAACTGTGCATGCATTTTTAGTGCAGAAAAAATGCACACAAAACTGTACAGAACTGCGTCTGGTGTGAACTGGCCCTTAAATAAGGACAAGTGTGTTGCAGTGCGTTTTTGGTGCATTTAGGTGCGTTGTTGTGTTTTTGATGCGTTTTACAGCGTTCCAGTATAGTCCAGTGCAGGAAAAATGCAGCATGCTCCACTGTTTTTTTCTGGAACTGGAACGCACTGGAAGCGCAAGCACTGATGTGAACTATGCCATTGAAAACCATATAACCTACTTTCCATGTGTTTTATTAAAAAACAAAAAAAACAAACACACACTGGACTGCATGTGGTGTGAACTGGCCCTAAATGCATGCACCGTGTTTTCTGTGTATTCCAATGGCTCTAGTTCACACCATGCAGTCAGTTTCTGCACCGGACCCTGACTGCATGGTGTGAACTAGAGCCATTGGAATACACGGAAAACACTGCATGGATTTTTAGTGCATAAAAAAGCACACGGAACTGAACGTATTTGCGTCTGGTGTGAACTGGCTCTTAAGGCATATTTAGCACAATGTTTTAGTACAGTGCAGCATAAATATATTTTGATAATTACAAATTTTTCTGGGTGTATTTTTTTTTTTTTTACCTCTTGCTCTGTACTAAGCATTATGGAGTGCTGTTGGGAAAAGGGAACACTCTTTATTTTAGTCTATATTGCCTGCTTGCCAATGTACATATGTTTTAGATGCAATTTGGCACTTTTCAGATCACCTTGTTCTCTATATCAAACCATTAACATGAACCCAGCTACAACCATAAACATGACCAAACCCTTTAGCCTAATCCCTAATGGGTGTATTTTAAAAACACAAGTCTAAAAGCCGTAACCTGAAGAAACCTTCAAAGTTAAACCACACATTTGTTTGAGGTTGTTCCAAATGCGTCAAAGGCAGGAAAACCAGGCCCGAGCCCTAAGGTAAGGCACTTAAAAGACAAAACATGACTACATTCAGATTTAAAGGGGTTGTAAACCCTCCTATTTTTTCACCTTAATGCATCCTGTCACCGCCCCCCCCCCCCAGCCCCACCCCCCATTTTACTTACCTGAGCCCTAAAATGTCCCACACCAAGGACACGCAGTCTCTCTGCGTGGGGTTCTCGGCTCTTGATTGAATAGATTGATAGCAGCACCATTGTTAATAAAAAACCTTGCACAAACAACACAATAAGGTAGCATGCGTGTTCTAGCCCAGCCCTCAAAATTTACACTCACCTGCTCACATTAGGTGAGTGGAAATAATCTGAGGGTGGGTGTGGATCCGCATCGGAGGGGAGGGCGGGTGTCACCGGCCGGTGGAGTTGAACAGGAATCGATTCTCCTCCCAGTTTTCTCTTAGCAGGGCCTGGCATACAGTGGGAATCAGCAAAGAACTACATGAGGCGAGGGGCAGGAAGCTGGGGGTAGAGAGCTGCCAAAGTTTACTTTTCCTATTAACAAGCTGGTGATTGGCTGCTCGGACCACCTAGCAATTTATCACCAGCTTGTTAAATAGGAAAAAAGGGATTTTTTAATACAGCTTACCTGTAAAATCCTTTTCTTGGAGTACATCACGGGACACAGAGCGGCATATTCATTACTATATGGGTTATATGGAGTACCTTCAGGTGTGGACACTGGCAATCTCAAACAGGAAGTCCCCTCCCTATATAACCCCCTCCCCTAGAGGGAGTCCCTCAGTTTTGTAGCAAGCAGTATGCCTCCCAAAACATGTTCCCATAAGAGGGGTGGGAGCTCTGTGTCCCGTGATGTACTCCAAGAAAAGGATTTTACAGGTAAGCTGTATTTAAAAATCCCTTTTTCTTTCTCGTACATCACGGGACACAGAGCGGCATATTCATTACTATATGGGATGTCCGAAAGCAATGCTTTAATGAAGGGAGGGAGACATCTTCTCAAAAGGGATTTAACTTAGAGGTATACTCAAATAATAATAATAAATCCAACTTAGTCAAGAAATAATTTTGAAATTTTTTTTTTTTTTTTTTTCAACCAAGGGTGCCCCCGATCCCGAGGATCTTAAACCGCAGCCTGTAGTACTGCCTGCCCAAAGGAGGCAACCTCTTCAAACAGTAGGCCTGAATGATTAATTGTCTAATCCATCTCGAGATGGTGGATTTTGCAGCTGCTTGCCCCTTCTTGGGGCCATCTGGTAAAACGAACAACACATCTGTTTTCCGGATCTTTTCTGTAGCTTTAAGATAGGCCCTCATGGCCCGGACAATATCTAAGGTATGCAGCAACCCCTCCTTTCTAGATGTGGGTTTCGGAAAGAAGGATGGAAGTACCAAATCCTGGTTCAAGTGAAAACTGGATATAACCTTTGGTAGAAAGGAAGGATGAGGCTGGAGAACTGCCCTGTCCTTATGTAAAATGAGATATGGTTCCTTACAAGATAAGGCTGCCAACTCTGACACTCTCCTGGCCGAAACTATGGCGACCAAGAATACCAACTTTCTTGTCAGTAAAACTAAAGGAATCTCAGCCAACGGCTCAAAGGGTTGTTTCTGTAGAGTGGACAGGACAAGATTTAAGTCCCATGGACAAATCGGTGACTTGACAGGAGGATTAATACGCAAGACCCCCTGTATGAAGGTTTTAACCAGCGAGTGGGTGGCCAGCGGCCTCTGAAACCACACTGACAGAGCTGAAATCTGTCCCTTGATTGTGCTTAATGCCAAGCCTTTATCCACCCCTAGCTGGAGAAAACTTAACACCCTATCAATGGTATATTTGCGGGAATTCCATCTTTTGGATTCACACCAGCCTACGTAGGTCCTCCACACCCTGTAATAAATCACCCTGGAGGCCGGCTTTCTAGCCCTAATCAGGGTAGGAATTACCTGCCTAGACAGACCTCTACCCCTGAGAATCAGGGATTCAGCCTCCAGGCCGTCAAATTTAGACGCTGTAATGTAGGGTGGAGGATCGGACCTTGTGAGAGTAGGTCTGGTCGTAGAGGAAGAGTCCAAGGGTCTCCCAATGCCATCTTCAGGACTAGTGAGTACCATGTCCTCCGGGGCCAAGCTGGAGCTACTAGAATGACTGGCTTGTGCTCCACTCTGATCCTGCGCAACAGGCGAGGAAGTAACTGTAGCGGGGGGAATGCATATAGAAGTTTGAATTGATGCCAAGGGCAAACCAACGCATCGGTTCCGCAGGCCATAGGGTCCCTTGCTCGAGACACGAACCTGTCTAGTTTCTTGTTGAACCTGGATGCCATTACATCTATGTCTGGCATTCCCCACTTCTGGCAGATTGTCTGAAAGACCTGGGGATGAAGAGACCACTCCCCCGGCGACAGAATCTGGCGACTTAAGAAGTCTGCCTGCAGGTTGTCCACTCCGGGAATGAATATCGCCGAAATGCAGGGTACATAAACCTCTGCCCACTGAAAAATCAAGCTCACCTCCCTCTGAGCGGCCTGACTCCTGGTTTCCCCTTGGTGGTTTATGTATGCCACCGCTGTGGCATTGTCTGACTGGATTCTCACCGGGCACCCTTGTAATCTGGAAGTCCATGCCAGGAGGGCTAGGCGAGCAGCTCTGATCTCCAAGACATTGATGGGTAGCTGCCTCTCCGCTTCCGCCCAAGTTCCCTGGCGAGAGAACCCCTCCAAGACCGCCCCCCAGCCTGCCAGGCTGGCGTCTGTGGTAACTACCTTCCAGACAACGGGGCTGAAGGACCTTCCCTTCAGAAGATTCTGAGGGTTCAACCACCAGGCCAGGCTTTGTCGGACCTTTGATGATAGCGTCAAAGGGGACTCCAAGGCATGTGCTCTCTTGTTCCAGGCTGCTAGAATGGCTGCCTGTAGGACGCGAGTGTGGATCTGAGCGTATGGTATTGCCTCGAACGTGGCCACTAGCTTGCCTAGTAATCGCATACACAGGCGAATAGTTGGTTTTTTCTTGCTTAGAACCAACTGAACCAACCCCTTGAAAGCCTCGACCTGTACAAGGGGCAGGAACACCCTTTGCTGTTCTGTGTCTAACCTCATGCCGAGGTATTCCAACTGCTTTGTAGGATGAAACGCTGATTTTTCCCGGTTTAGGACCCAGCCGAACCTCTCGAGGTACTGAACCGTGAGGTTTACTGCTTGTTCCAGACACGGCCGTGAGTGATCTATGATTAAAAGGTCGTCCAAGTATGCTAGGACTGTGACCCCTTGGATCCTTAGATTGGCCAGAACTGGGGCTAGGATCTTCGTGAATACCCGGGGGGCCGTGGCCAGCCCGAAGGGGAGCGCCATGAATTGGAAGTGTCGCTGCCCCACTGCGAAGCGTAAAAATCTTTGATGCGGCTGAAAGATTGGTACATGAAGGTAAGCATCCTTTATGTCTATGGAAGCAAGAAAGTCGTCCCTCTGGAGCGTGGCGACTGCTGACCGGACGGATTCCATCCGGAAGGAACGAACTCTTAGGTAAACATTTAAACTCTTTAGGTCCAAGATCGGCCTGACATCGCCGTTGGGCTTTGGTATGACAAAGAGATTGGAATAGAAACCTAGCCCCTGCTCTTGGGCTGGTACCTCTATTATCACGCCCTGGCAAAGCAGTTGATCCAAAGCTGCCAGCAACGAGGCCTTCTTTGCTGGATCTTTTGGTAGCCTTGACTCTTGAAAACGAGGCGGAGGAAACTTTAGAAACTCCAGTCTGTATCCTGTGGTTACAGACGACCGGACCCATTTGTCGGGGATCTTGGCTTCCCAAACTTCTGAGAAGAAACGAAGCCTTCCCCCCACCCGCGAGAGTGGGGGCGCCCCTTCATAAGGCAGACTTAGGGGCTGGCTTTGTCGGCTTGCGATACCATGGCCTCTTACCTCCAGGGGCCTGTCCCTGCGATTTATTGTTAAAGTTTGATCGCGCAGGCGGCCGTCGATACTGCCTGGAATTTGGGGGCCCTGAGACAGGAGAGAGCTGCCTTTTAAATGTAGGACCCCGGAATCTCCTTTTGACTGGTAAAAGGGTACTTTTGCCACTTGAAATAGTCTGAATGTATTTATCCAGATCCTCTCCGAAGAGTCATCCTCCATGGAAGGGAAACCCTGCCAGAAGCTTTTTGCATGGGGGCTCCGCCGCCCAGTTCTTCAACCATAAGAGCCTTCTCATGTGCACCAAAAATAGTGATAAACGAGAGGCCTGCTGGATGGAATCCTTTATAGCATCTACCGCAAAACACAGAGCTCTGGGAATGTCAGAAAACTCTTCTGCCTGTTGGGTAGGCATGTCTTTAAGCATTTGTTTTGTCTGGTCCTTTAACGCCTGACAAACTCCAATTGCAGCCACAGCTGGCTGTACCACTGCTCCTGCCGTAGCAAAGGATGCCTTTAAAAGTGTCTCTAACCGTTTATCAACCGGATCTTTAAACATTTGTATGTTTTCCACCGGGCAAGTTAGTGATTTATTCACACATGAGATGGCTGCATCCACCACTGGGAGCTTCCACCTCTTCGAGAATTTTTCCTCCATAGGGTAAATGACCGAAAATCTCTTAGGCGGCAGAAAAATCCTGTCCGGTCGTACCCAATCCTGAAAGATCAATTCCTCCAACAGAGGATGGACCGGAAAAACCGCGTTGCTCAAAGGAGCTTTCAAAGAGCCCAGAGAGGATACCGCAGGAACCTGAGGCTCTGGCAATGGTAAATTAAATGCCGAGCGGACCATGTCCGTCAAAGACTGTACCCACAGTCTCTCTGTCTGGGAGTCTGAAAATGGTTCCTCAGAGGTAGATTCCTCAATCCCTGAACCCTCTTGGTTCCGGTCTAGTTGATCCTCCTGAGATTCCAATTCCTCCGGAGAGAGAATTTCAGCATCTGAGGATACACCTTTTGGCGATGGGGATCTAGCCCGTTTCTTGCCAGGAATAGAGCTAGCGATCATCGCTGCCAATCTTTCTTCTAGCCCCCCTAGGGAGACGGCTAGCATCTCCTCTGTGATAAACACAGGGCTGGGCTGATCTGGGCCAGCCTCAGCACCAGACCCCCCCAATGGCTCATCCAAGGCGACCTTCATGGGAATAAGCTGCGGAGAAAGTATCGGCATATCATCAGAATCAGAGGGGGAACCCCTTTGTTTTTTGGTCTTTTTTGTACCTTTTGATCCCGAACCTTTGGAAGCCATAATACAAAATTGAGGGACTCCGCCTACAACAACCGACTGTAGTGGCCAGGAGTACAAAACTAGGGTTTAGGGGACAATAGATCACTAATGCCTAAAAACCGATGGGGCCCCGTACGTTTTTTTTTTTTTTTGTTATAATATATAACTTTTTTTTTTTTTTTTTTTTTAAAACATACAGCGTCGCCCAAATTTAGTTTGCCAGCCTCCAACCTGTTGCCAAAGGGGATTTTTGGCTTAACACAAAAGCATTGGAACCAACTCCAGCATGCACTACCCCTCTTCCGCCACCGGGAGTCACTGTTCTGCCGCTCTGCGTCCTCTCCCTTCCAGATCAGCTTCAGACTGAGCAATGATCATAGCCTGCTGTTATAACAGCAAATAAAGGCGCGCCCCTGATGACGCTGCAGGCACGCCCCCCCCCCCGCCGCCCTCCCTCCGAACAGCGCGAAAACGTCTATAAGACGTGCGCGCATGCCGGGGAAGGAAGCACATGGAGGAGCCGCGCTGCTGGAGACCCAGGACTGCAGCTTCAGGCGGCAGAATCAAACCCCCGGCCAGGTAGGACTCTCCAAAAGGCCCCATAGGGATCCTTATTAGCCCTGGGAAGAGAGCAGCAGGTAGCTAGCAAACTCTAAAGTTTCTTAGACAGGGGGACCAAGTGATGGGGGAAATGAGATCATCCTGTCTTCTCAGACATAGTGAGCAAGGCTGCCAATGCAGAGCATACTTAGGCTACCCCCCTTTAAGGTCTCCCTGGAGAGCCTGCTGTCGAACCAAGTCCCGCAGGCTCCCCTCTTACCTGCTCCATGCTGCAGGACGTTTGCCTAGCAAAAACGGTCCAATCTTCTCCCATCTCCGTGGGTAGCGTAGTAGACCTTCAGGCCCTGGGGTCCTGGAAGGTACCCACTGTCCTGGACCTATATAGCACCCTGGCAAACAGGAACTTATGGTCTTTACGAACTCCAAGTCCTGGGCCCAGGGTCCAGCCCTCCAAAGAGGAGCATTATAGGCAAAACCCCACGGTTTGGGGCCCGGGTACTGTCCACTTTGTCACTGAGGCTCCTTGGACAGATCCGGTTAGCCCGCCCTTAATCCCAAGGATGTGGAGCAAAGCTATTCCGTGACCAACACCTAAGACACTGGCGAAAAAACTGAGGGACTCCCTCTAGGGGAGGGGGTTATATAGGGAGGGGACTTCCTGTTTGAGATTGCCAGTGTCCACACCTGAAGGTACTCCATATAACCCATATAGTAATGAATATGCCGCTCTGTGTCCCGTGATGTACGAGAAAGAAAGTTAACTTTGGCAGCTCCCGCTCCCCTGTTCAGGGCTGTGCTCCACAGTAAGTCTCTCTGCATCCTAAATCAGTGAAAGTGTCATTCATTAGTTTAATTTTTTTTAATGCCATATTTAATATGCATTAAAATATTTACCCAACAATGCAGTAATGATGTGCAACTCGCCTAAAGTAGCCAATCATGTTTTATCCTCAGATTTATTCATCACAGTCAGATCAATTATATGGACGTTATAGTTGTTAATATTTATTTTTGTAACAATGCTGCATTAAACATTAAACACTTATGAGCTAATTTACAAGGGCGTGTTTAGGGGAAGAATTCAGGGCAGGGCAGGGCAGGGAAGGTGTTGGCTGGGGGAACTGGTGGCGAGTAGGGTCACTAAAGGTAATTTTTTTTTTTTTTAGCTAAAATAGCTTCCTTTACCTTACTGCAGTCCTGGTTTCATGTCCTCATTGTTTGTTTTTGCTGTAATCCTTTTCTGTTCTGGACACTTCCTGGTTGTCTGTTTCCTGATGAAAAAAGTCATGGGAGCTTCTCTCTGTGGTCTCTAATCAAGGAGGTGTGATTACTGTGTGTCTAAAACCCCTCAGAACCAATCAGTTTCATTTTAAAAACAAACACTGCCCTGTATTGGCTCTGTGTCTCTGTACTTCACAGAAGCATGAAACTAGATGAAAAACAAAAAACTAAAACTGCAGGCACATTATATGATTGATTTTTATCTATTTTTAATTATTTTTAAAAGGAATCAGTTAACTATTATGTCTCTATACCCTGTAAACAGTCATTTCAGCAAAAACAATGTTTTCCATTACAACATATTGCAATATATTGCAGTGTACATATTCACCCTACAATTCTTGAACAACAATTTTCAGAATGTTCATACCAAAATCTGTCAAGTCCATGGTAAGATAATATGATCCGATAGCTGATTTTTCTGAATGTCATGACAAATGTTCAAAAGAAATTCTCTCCAATGATGATCCATAAAACTTTGATGTTGGTTACTTTCCTATTCCAATCCAACTAAAACTCCTTTGAAAACATATGCATGTTCATCGGTGACAAAGAACCTTCCACCTGGAATTTCTTCAGACCACATATGTCTGGGGGTTATTTTTTCTGCATTGTGTTTTCCCCCAACTGCTACATAATACATGCTGCAGGAACACATGATACTTCCTCCAGATTCCACGGATGTCACAAACTAAAAGCAGAAGCAGAGGTGGATTCCTGTACCAACATGCTCCAAGGCAGACCTGTCAACTAAATACAACTTAAAGAGAGTATTGTGCTGACATTACAGTGGTAATTACCAATTAAATTCTTCTAACAGCTGACAATTTTTGATAAATATATGCAGCTTCTGGTCAATTTACAGTATTAAAGTGTATTGCTGGTCAAAATTTTAAATCAAACTCATTTCTACGTTCTGTTTACATTATTACTAGCCAGTATTCAGATTAATCAGAATGATTTTGAAGTTTGCAACTTACTTTGTAAAGATACCCAGACATTTATCACTTTGATTTCTGTGACACGTATTCACTATGCCCTGTGGGTAGGCACTGCTGTGTCACACATTTCACAGAGCCGATCTTCTAAACTACAGAGGTGCTGAGTGTAGTTTCAATAAAGAAATCACTGATTGCAGGCAACAAGGTACCATAGGATATATAGTACATAGAAATTGAAAGTAAAACAGCAGAGAAGAAACTCCATAGCACACAGGGAATCCAGGCAGTAGTGGAATAAGATGGCCAGCAGACGGATGGAACTCACACCATGAAAGAATCCCGAAAGAAGTTTATATTGGATTGTCCAATATTACCATCTTTGTATTACTATTACAATATTGATGCTATGAAAGGAAAGTATGCTGTGACCACACTGTAGATTTACTTTAATGTGATATGGTCTTTAAATTTAGCTACATAGGCCTCATTAGAAACTATCCTATTTTACTTAAACTCTATTTGCCGCAAACATTGCATAAAGCAAGCGCTGCACCCAAAGTTGACAACATAGGCTGCTAGCACCCTGACCCGTCAAAGCTTATGTGAACACAGACTCACTCAAAGTTTTATCTAGAGACGTATCCCAACACCTCATATCAGAACCCAGGTCTAGTGATAGATCATTCACTCACTCTGGGCATTGTAATGTGGGATGAGGACAGGTACAACACATTTACTTCAATGTAAAGGAGTGAAAAGATCTTGGATAGCATAGAGAAGCTTTAAACTTGCCCTATATTAGTAGAATTGTGTTTAAAATATATAGTATTAAGAACATTTGTGTCAGGAACCATGAATCAGATGGAGACAGAAGTGCAGTAAAAAAAAAAATCACACTATTTCATAAAATAGTATAAACGGCAAACAGTGACAAGATAGCCAAAGTTCGGTAACCAGGACGGGTAGTCAGAACAAGCCAGAGAAACAGGAGTCCAGAGATCAGCAAAGTCAGGTGCAGCAAATGGATCAAAAAAGGATAAGGAACCAGAAGGGAAGTCAGCCAAGCAAAAAAGCCTTTCACAGGAAAACACAGCAGAGAGAGTCCTGATATGTTGACCAAGGCAAAGTCATAGAAGATCTGATCCAAGGAGTTTATATAACCAGCCATTCCAGCTGACGAGCAGGAAGGAAGAGACTGACAATTAACCGACAGCCGAGCACAGAGCTCTGAGAAGGAAAGGCTGAGTCCAGCCCTTTCAGTACCCCCCTCCCCATGCTTTCCAGGGTAGAGGAGATGTCTGGGGTCTCATTAATCCCAGACGTCTGCATAAAAATTGCCCCTATCCCCTGGATCACGCAGAAGTGATTGCATATGTAAATGGCGTTTAAACTACATGTGAGGTATCGCCATGAAGGTTAGCGCAAGAGAAATAATTCACTAGACCTCCTCTAACTCCAAACTGGTAACTTGTAAAAAAAATGTAAAGTGTAGCCTATAGAGATTTTTAAGTACTGAAGTTTGGCACCATTCCACAAGCGTGACTTTGTTTTCTGCCATTACAATCATCAAAAAGGCACAGTAACGGTTACAACTCTTGCATAGAATGAAGCAGAATTCAACATTTACATATCAGACAACAGGAATCCCTCCCTGAGAGCAAGTACCCCGGTTCTTCAATGGAGGAACTATAACAACAATTGCTTTAGGGTATTCATCGAGGGCCTCACTGGGCCCCCATTGTAGAGACACAGTAAACAGTAGAAATGCCTATTAGGTGCAATAATCTTCACACAAGCGTGACATGTGACATTTACATCTTTAATATTATACCAAAAAATTGGGGTAAAAAGGTTTTGCTTTTAATTCATGAGAAGGCTTCTTCTTTTTTCTTTTTTTTGAGGAAAAAAACAGCGTTTGAGCACTATTCAACCCGCCCATTTTTTTTTTGTCATCTGAATAGCAAGAAAGGAGAATGTAAACCAGCAAAAGTGCGAGTTGAAAAAAAAAAAAAAATAGATATATCAGGGTTTCATCTAGGTCAGGGTCAGGGTATTTTAGAGGATTTTTTTTTCTCTTTAAAAGCATTTTTTAGATTAGTATCAGCGCATTTTGGGATAAAAAAAAATGCAAAATATGCACCATTGTTTCTGGGCCTTCCTACAGGTACAAACATATACATATGTGGTTACCAAAGCGATTGTCAGGAGAAGGAGTTAGGTTGTTCTTTGCTGGTAGCTTAAGGTAATATCAAGAAATACAGTATATAGCTAAAATGAAAAATTTGGAGGGTTTTTAATAAGTCAAAGTTGCAAAATTATGTTCAGATTTTAGGATAGGTTTTACCCTCTACCATGAAGGGGTTAAAGAACTCTCCTTGCAGTTTTGCAATATGTAAGTGAATAACTCCACTAACCACTACTTGTAAAAAGGAAGCCAATACACATATAATTTGAATGTTTTTCCCCTTTTCTTAAACCACTGGTGATACCACTGATAACTGCCAATTGCTGGCATTTCTGAAATACAATATCCTTGGCTATCTGCAACCCAGAATTGTGCCGCAAGTGCTGCATAGAACGTTACAGTATAAAGATGCCAAATTTCAGGATGTAGGCTGACATTTGGCTCAGAAGAAACTGAATCTCTACTCTTAAAAGCCCAACCAACTGTAAGGCGGACAACAATTGGCTGTGTGGTGGCGCCAAACTGTGAAAGTCGCCAGCCCGCTTTGTCATGGTAAGACAGCCAAACACCCTGCTGGTAGTTCTAGCCCTTCGCCACATTGTGTCAAAAACTCCGGCTTACGACATCCCTGACCATAGGCCTTATTGTACAAGACTAAAGGAATGTCCACATAACATTTTTTATTTTTCACATTTTCTCAAAGCTGGCCAAGACATCCATCACCACACTGATGTACTGACATAATTCTTTGATGGGGAGTGTCATACACAGGAGCAGGCATTCTATAGCTGTCATTTAGGTGTCAAAGGCCAGCACGTAACTTGTTAGTCATCTTTCCTTTGTACCACCATTCTTCTTGGGAGCACCACAGAGTTGGGAACTTTTCCCTCATGTATACCAAGTCTCTCCCAATATCCCACATTTTACAGCCCTGCACACTGCCAGATAAAAACAATCACTCCCAGGTTGCCAAGTACTCAATTAAGAGGACTCCCACTTGCAGCCTGCAACAGACTGTAAAGAGTTAGGGCGACTATAGTTGGTCCTTCTGGGTGTAAAAAGTTGCGTTCCACCAAAAAGTGAAACTTCTGCTCATTTATCCCCCCTCCCCCTCTGGTGTCATATTTGGCATCTTTTGGGGGGGGGGGGGGGGGGGATACCTATCTTTGACAGGTACCCTGTCCCCACTTCCGGGAGGCCGGGTCACCGCGAATTACGTCAGCAGCTCAGCTTCCACCTCCTTCCTCCATCGCTGGGCCAGTAGGAGAGTGCAGCCGTACCTCGTGCATGCGCAGTAGGGACCCGGCATGAAGCATTAATGCTTCACTGCCTGGTTCTCTTACCTGCAATAGTGGTGGTAGCACCCGACAGCTGATGGAAACGTGGAGTTGTAGCCCTGTTATGGATCCTTTGCAGTAGCAGACTACATCTGAATTGGTCTGGGGTGCTTGGCTCCCATGCCCCAACTCAAAAGACTCCCCTCATTCTGGCATTTATGTGGGCACCAACTCCACCCATTACATCACTAGAGAAAGTCCCCTTTTAGAGAAAACCGAACACCCAATTACCACTTTCCCTGTATCCATTTAAGATTTTACCCCCTTCATGACCAGGCCATTTTTTGCTGTTTGGCACTGTGCTACTTTAACGGGCAATTGTGCAGTAATGCAACGCTGTAACCAAACCAATTTTTTATACTATTTTTTTAACTTCAATAGAGCTTACTTTTGGTGATATTTGATCACCGCTGATTTTTTTTTGTTTGTTTCTTAGACCTAAAATTTAGAAGAAAAAAAAATGTTTTTTCTTTCTGCTATAAAACCCATCACATAAAAACAAATTAAATCAAATGTCTTCACAAACTTTGGGCAAAATACTATCTTACAGTATTTACTGCATGTGCCAAGTCTCAGGGATGATTTTGTGTCTTTTTGTGTATTTCCTTGTCCTAGCAGAAGTGTCTGTCCAGTGTCAAGCTTAGAGCCCAACAAGAGACTATCCCTTCTAATGCCTGAGCTCGGTGTTGGGAACAGTCTACAGTCAGAGGAGAGTAAAATAAAAATACTTACCATGTACCTAAACCCAGGTAAAAAATGTATATATTGCAGCTTACTGGTTCTTAGCTGAAGACGCTGCATAATAGTTTCCTTTGAGTCGGTTCACACACAGGCGGCACGACTCCGGGGGCGGCTCTGCAAGTCGCCTGGAAGACGACTTCAGAGGAGATTTGCAAGACGACTTTTGTATAGTAGTCAATGCAAGTCGCCCCGAGCCGCCCCTGAAGTCGTAGAGGAACCAAATTTCTAAGTCGGAGCGACTTGCGTCGCTCTGATAAGAACAGTTCCATTGCATTACATTGGAAGCGACCGGTCAGGCAGCTGAGCTGCATGACGCGTTGCCCCAGTGTGAACCAACTCTTAGCATTTATTTCTTCTTTGTTTTCACTAAGAGTCGGTTCACACTCCAGCGACACGACTCCGGGGGCAGCTCTGCAAGGCGTCCTGAGGACGACTTCAGAGGCGACCTGCAAAACGACTTCTGTATAGAAGTCAATGCAGGTCACCCCGAGCCGCCCCCGAAGTCGTACAGGAACCTTTTTCTAAGTCAGAGCGACTTGCGTCACTCCTATTAGAACTGTTCCATTGCCTTCAATGGGACGCGACTCGTCAGGTGGCTGAGCCGCCTGACGAGTCGCCCCAGTGTAAACCGGGTCTTAGTAATCCTGCCACTAGCATACTTCCTGCACTAGGGTGACAACAGTCATTTGCTGCACAGAATGTATGGAGGTGCATTGTTGTCACCCTAGGTTGCTCTCCGGCTCTGGACTGCAAACATTTCTTCCTCCCTTCATCACTGCTACACTGAGACTAATAGTTCACAGAA
Source organism: Rana kukunoris (assembly GCA_029574335.1). NCBI lineage: Eukaryota > Metazoa > Chordata > Amphibia > Anura > Ranidae > Rana > Rana kukunoris. The sequence continues at coordinate 561,432,090 of CM056049.1, read as the reverse complement.
GATAGATAGGAAGGCTGAAAAACTGAATTTTTTTCTACTCACCTTAAAATACCTTTCTCTAAGTTAACTGACGGACAGCACTTCCATTCTTCGGGAATGGTGGGTGCTGTGTTCGTCAATTAACTCATTTTTGACCTTCGGGACATCCCAAACAAGCCACAACAAGGGGTGGGAACACAGAAGAAAATAAAATAAACCTCCACCCAAACAGAACCCCCCCATAACGGAAAGCGAAAAAACCTCAGACGACCACCTGCAAAACTTTGCGGCCAAGACACGCATAGGAAGATGTCAAAACATCCACCCTGTAAAACTTGGTGAAAGTGTGCATGGACAAGGTGGTGGCCTTACACACTTGAGAAACAGGCGCTTGATGTCGGAAGGCCAAGGAAGCACTAATCGCCCTGGTAGAGTGCGACACGACGAGAAAGTGGGGCACCTGCCCCCTAATGGCATAAGCCTGGACAATAGTTTTTCTGATCCAACCAAAATTAGTGTCAGGAGAGGCCGCCAGGACCCTCCACAATTACAAACAGCAAACCCGACTTCCGAAAGAGAGCTGTAACAGACAGGTACACAAGAAGAACCCGAACCACATCAAAAAAGTGCAAGGCGACCTCCTTGAGGCGAGACGGTTGAGTACACAAGGAAGAAAGGACAATGTCCTTGTTTAGATGAAAGGCAGATACCACCTTGTGTCAAAAGTGTCCGATATGTCCATTGCAATGTCACGGCCACAATAAAAAAAAAAAAAAAGCAGATCGCCACCATTACTAGTAAAAAAATAAATAATTCAATAAAATCTATCCCCTAGTTTGTAGATGCTATAACTTTTGCACAAACCAATCAATATACCCTTATTGCGATATTTTTACCAAAAATATGTAAAAGAATACATATCGGCCTAAACTGTAGAAAAATTTTGTTTTTTTTATAGATTTTTTGGGGATATTATAGCAAAAAGTAAAAAAAATACTGAATTTTTTTCCAAAATTGCCGCTCTATTTTTGTTTATAGCGCAAAAAATGTAAACCGCATTGGTGATCAAATACCACCAAAAAAAAGCTCTTCTTGTGAAAAAAAAACACGTACATTTTTTTGGGAGCCACGTTGCACGACCGCGCAATTGTCCGTTAAAGCGAAGCAGTGCCGTATCGTAAAAAGTGCTCTGGTAAGGGAGGGGGTAAATTCTTCCGTGGCTGAAGTAGTTAAATGACCTGTTGCCAGTCACATGGACAGGGTCATACACAGACTTGCAGGCTTAAATACCACTGTGAAAAGAGCAACGTATAGTGTACTGTAGTACCAGTGAATAAAACAAACTCAGTAAAACATATTCTGGCTGATTCCTGCACACAGTGCTTTGTTCTTTGCACTACATATGGAACAATTCCTCGGTTTATAGTACACCACCTGGCCCCTACCCGACTCCTTGGCACTACAACCTGCAGACATGATTTGCATCCGTCTTGTAAATATCCCACCATGAGCTAAAGCTGTAAGACTGAAGTGAGAACGGAGCAGACCGCCGGTCTGCAGAGGAACCTTTCACTGAGCAGATCAGCATACTGGCAAACAGACTTTAGGCTCCCTTTAAAAGTTCTGTGGATTTAGAGTCTGATTTGCTGGACAACAAAGATTTAGCAGCCCTTTAACTGTATTCTATACAGATCATCCAGACTGTAATTCTTTAAAAAGCTGAAGTGTAACCTTCTGAAAATATAATTTATTGCGGCAGGAGTAAGGTTTCTTCTGAAAATGTTATCCCCATATTAATTCTTCAACTTCATGTCAGTTTAAAAACCGTCTCCTGCTAAATTGTCTGGCTGCAAGGAGGGTAATTCTATCTGCGGGAGGGTGAGAGATTGAAGAAAACATTCTGGGCCCAATCAGTGCATGGTCTATAAATGTAATGTTACTATGAATGACACATGGGGCGGAGCCAGTGGCTGCAATGTTCTAACAGTGGCCACAGACATTTCCTGCCGTCTAGCATTGGCTTTTTTTTTTGTAAGAGTCATGTCAAATAGAAAACCTTGACATTTCACAGCCAATAAAAAAAACTTTTTTTTTTTTTTACTATAGTGTATGGATTGTGCTACCCTGGTGGTTGACCTACATCCACCTAATCCTGGGCAACGGTTACAATTATTAACCCCTGTAAATAACACCTATAAATGACAATCCTTCAAACATATATGTGTACCAAGTGCTCATATACAAATGTTCTTCTCAGAAAAATGTGAAAACACTCAGAGCGCGTTATATCTAGAAAAGAACGTGCATTACCCTATATAAAGTCACAAAGAATTTCTTATCACAAAGACAAACAACTTTTTTGTGACAAAAATATAAAAAAAAATATATAATATATATATATATAAACAAATTTTGAATATTCAAGATTTTCTAAATGGATCCTCTTCCCTTTAAGAGTCCCAGTGCAATAACCAAGTGTTCTTAGGCAATCAATACTCCTCTTGCGGAGTGTTCAAACACAACGTGATTTCACCACTTGCGTGATTATCCCCATCACCAAGCTTCTCCAGCCGTGTATGAAAGTGTATGATGGAAGGAAAAAACATTCCTCTCTCGTGTTCCCCCTACGCGTGTTCCATCATACACTTTCATACACTGCTGGATAAGCTTGGTGCCAGTATACGGGCACAATGAAATGAGAGTGCAATATATGCTATATTTTTTAACCAATAAATTCTTCTACCTACTACACTATGAGGGGCACTCTTTTTCTGTGAGTTTTTGTAGAGAAAAAGAGACTATTTTAATATACCCAAGATACCCGACAGTGGTGACGCAAAATAGGAGTGGTTATCCTGGGAATGAAAAAAAAGGCGCTAGTTGAATGGGATCTGGCGAGTTGCCATTATTATTATCATTCTATATTATTTCGTCACAAAAGTTTTTTTTGTCTTTGTGATAAGAAATTCTTTGTGATTTTGATATAGGGTAATACACATTCTTTTCTAGATATAACGCACTCTATGAGTGTGTTTTCACATTTTTCTGAGAACAACATTTGTATATGAGCACTTGGTACACATATGTTTGAAGGATTGTCATTTATAGGTGTTATTTTACCGTTGCACAGAATTAGGTGGATGTAGGTCAACCACAAGGGTAGCGCAATCCATACACTATAGTAATTACGTTTTTGGGCAAGCCACTGTAAAGTGACTGGCACATCTTTCTGATTGCAGCAAAACAATTAATATAGAACAATTTTGTTTTTCCATTTGCACCAGCAACATCCGTCCCAAAAAACTTTTTTACACCCAGTTAGGTTGTGAAATGTAAACTACTGGGGGGGGTGATACAAAGTTACTGTTCAAACACCGGTTTCCAATAAAATGTTGGCACATATTTTCCATTTATCTTTTTTTTTGCAATGCTGCCAACCAAATAAGGCAGGTTCTATCTTGCACTACCTTAGGTTCTCTAGGAACCCTTTCACATAAGGCTGCATTCACACCTAGGCGACAAGATACGCCGCGTACGCGGTTTATCTTGCCGCCTGTAGATGAAACTTTTTTTTTTTTTTCTTTAACATTGCGGTCTATGAGCGAACGCCAATGTCGCCTGAAAAAAAGGGTCCGGGACTTTTTTTCAGACGACAGGCGTGGAGATGTGAACAGTCTCCATAGACCGCAATGTTATTTCACATCTCGAGCGACAAGCGCGACGGGCGTCCGGCGTTTTGTCGCTCAGATGTGAATGGAGCCTAAGTGTCATCCGCACTGTCAAGTAGATCAGATGACAGAATAAGGACCACCTTTACAATATCTGTTGAAATTTCTATAAACAATTTTATACAGTGCCTGCCGCCGAGAATGTGTTTATAGCACGACAGCATCGCGCTGATTCTCGGCGACAGGCTGCCGACATCTCGCACTCGCTGGAATAGTAAAAGCACATTCCAGCGAGTGCGTCATAGAAGCGACGGGGATCCCCAGATACCGGCCCCCCACCCTAAGTGAATGAGTATGGGGTACATTGTACCCCTACCCATTCACCTGCAAGAAAAGTTTAAACACAAATAAACCACACAGTGTATTGAAATATTTTATTAGTTGGCCGCCGGGGGGGGGTGTGTATGATCGCTTTTATAAAAGCGCCCCCCTCCGGCGGGCTTCTGCGGGGGGGTGGGTGCCGCTGTACTTCACCGCCGTCTGGTTCTCTTCCGCCGCCGGGGAGGGGCGCTTTGATAAAAGCACCCACCACCCGGCGGGCTTCCTTCGACATCTTCGGCGGCAGGGGGGGTCTTCTCCCACTCTCCGGGGTCTTCTCCCGCTCTCCGGGAGTCTTCTCCCGCTCTCCGGGGGTCTTCTCCCGCTCTCCGGGGGTCATCTACGGCTCTCCGGGGGTCTTCTCCCGCTCTCCGGGGGTCATCTACGGCTCTCCGGGGGTCATCTACGGCTCTCCGGGGGTCATCTACGGCTCTCCGGGGGTCATCTACGGCTCTCCGGGGGTCATCTACGGCTCTCCGGGGGTCTTCTACGGCTCTCCGGGGGTCTTCTTCTTCTTCAGGTCTCGCCGCCGCTATCTTCGTGTGTTAGCTCAATTACTGGCGGCGGCGAGTCCCCTCTTCTGTGACGTCTTCTTCTCTTCTTCTCCAGATGTTGACGCGACGCTTCCTTCCGCTGTTATGGCTGGCGCGCGGCTTGCAGCGAGTTATATAGGCCTGTCTTGTGACGTCGCAGTCCCATCATGCTCCCCCCGCCGCCGAAGATGTCGAAGGAAGCCCGCCGGGTGGTGGGCGCTTTTATCAAAGCGCCCCCCCCCCCCGGCGGCGGAAGAGAACCAGACGGCGGTGAAGAACAGCGGCACCCACCCCCCCGCAGAAGCCCGCCGGAGGGGGGCGCTTTTATAAAAGCGATCATACACACCCCCCCCCCCGGCGGCCAACTAATAAAATATTTCAATACACTGTGTGGTTTATTTGTGTTTAAACTTTTCTTGCAGGTGAATGGGTAGGGGTACAATGTACCCCATACTCATTCACTTAGGGTGGGGGGCCGGTATCTGGGGGCCCCCTTATTAAAAGGGGGCTTCCAGATTCCGATAAGCCTCCCGCCCGCATACCCCGACAACCAACGGCCAGGGTTGTCGGGAAGGGGCCCTGTCCTCATCAACATGGGGACAGGGTGCTCTGGGGTGGGGGGCTGCAGTGCGCCCCCTGCCCCAGAGCACCTGACCCCCCCATGTTGAGGGCATGCTGCCCGCTACGGCTCAGGAGGGGGGGGGGGCGCTCGCTCGCCCCCCACTCCCCTCCTGACCGGCCGGCGTGCTTTGGATACGGGTCTGGTATGGATTGTGGGGGGACCCCCACGCCGTTTTTTCGGCGTAGGGGGGTCTCCTTACAACCCATACCAGACCTAAGGGCCCGTTATGCTCCTGAGGGGGGAACCCATGCCGGATTTTTATTTAAAATCCGGCGGGGACTTCCTTCTCAGGATTCATAACAAACTCCGCCCACGTGTAGAACTGGCGGGAATCCGCGTCGGATCCCCGTCGCTTCTATGACGGCTTTGTCTCCATCGCGGAAAGCCAGCTCGGCGCTGGCTCCCGCGATGAGGCTCGCAAGTGCTCAATCTCGCCGAGAAAGGGAGCGAGATTGACACAATATCGCGGTCAACCACTGTATTATAATAATAAAAAAATAAAAAATAAAGATAGAAATGGCTAGAGATAGATAGATAGATAGATAGATAGATAGATAGATAGATAGATAGATATTATCTATATATAGATATAAGGATGGATAGATAGAGATATATATACATAGACAGACTATCTATTATCTATCTAATAGACACACACACACACACACAGCTCAGCATAAATAAGTACACCTTCGTCAGACAACCTTTCCTTTCAAAATCAACATTTTCTATGAGACACTATACTACCAATCACTACCACAAATGCGGGTCATTGACTGCAGGTGAACCGAGCATTAATCACAGGAGATCTGGTGCAGGCATATCAGGGAGGTGGGGTGTTAGGAATATATTGACACCCGCAGTAGATCACACACCAAATGCCTTCTTGTGTAAAGTGGCCCAAATTACTTATTTACAACATCAACTGCTCTAGAATGCACCATTAAGGCTGGTTTCAAATGGACGATCCATTTGTTCAGTTACTTTTTTTTTTTGGGATCAAAAACTAATACAGTTGTCAATTTTTACATCTGTTTTTATATCTACTGACATCAGTTAAAAAAAAAAAAATCCTTAAAAACCAATGAGTCACCAGCTGTCAGCGGGATTCCCCCCCCCCCCCCCCAAGAGGACACCCAGGTCCCAGGCCCCTCCCCTCTGAATCGTACCCCTATCCATTCACCCAAAAGACAGTGAAATGTAAAAAAATTAAAAAAATTACCTTAAAAAGTAACCTTCTTCTGCCGGTCCCCTCCCTTTCCTGACCTGCATGCTCAGATAAGGGTCTGGTATTTATTTTGGGGGGTACCTGACGCCATTTTTATTTTATTTTTTACATTCAGGAACCCCGCTGATCATCTTTTGGTAAGGACAAGGCAGCCAGCTACTCGACCCCTCCTTAGCAACTAGCTATATATAAAACATGCAGAGCATCAACACTTTATTAAGTGCCTAACATACACCTTTAAACACAGTTAGGGACACTCCCCTTAGCCTTGTCATAGAGGGGGTAGGGGACAAGGAAGAATCAATGAAAATTCAACACTTGTCTATTCAAACAACTAATTGAAACACAAAGGGATTATAAGCAAGCAGCCCCTCCTTACACATCCCCTGCTGAGATGTGTCTCTAGACCTTTGTCTATGTGCCATGACCCAACACAATTAAACACAGCAACAAGGAGGGCGGGGGGGGAAGGGATGTAGCATTACATTATCTCAATGCCATTTTGTCCCCAAGTGTCTTAGACCCCACACTTTGGGAATACTGCCATCTTGTATATGCCTTTATCAGCTAAAAGTATATTGTTTGTGGAATAAAAGTATATATTTAGCCCAGCCGGGCCAATAGGTTTAGGTAGCCGGAAAGGACTCCACGAGCCCAGCCACAAAGACCGTGTTCACCAGGTTCTGGTAAACCAATGACCGCGGACACAAAATGTCTGGAGGTGGCATCTTCTCCAGGTGGTGGGAGATGGCAAATAGCCCTCCAAATCTTACATTCTCTGTTGGGCCATAGTCTGAGTAGGAGGCGAGCCCAGAGCCCCTTCCAAAACACACAGTGACAGTGGGTTCTGTCAAATACCTTTTCTCATCAGCAGTTAAGAGCAGTCTTGTAACTTCTATCAGTGTCCAGCCAAGCACATGTTAAAGCTTGTAGGAGGCATTTTCATTCTACTCTGACTGCCCTATGAGACTGCAAGACCCTTGACTGTCTGGAACGTGCTGATCATATGCACCCTCCCAAGAAAAATAAATAAAAATTCTTTAGCAATACACACCAAACTGAGCATGTGCAGCCCGACTCCATAGGCTCTTCATCAGGAAATGGTCAGGGGACAGTGGAAGGAGGGGAGGATCTGTGCATACAAGATCAGTGCGCCTGTTTAGACAATGCGGAGAATTAACCACAGCAAGTATAACCAGCATGCTTTACTGCATATACAGACTGATTTTACAGTTGTGGGTTTAGTAAAATTTGAAGTTGATATTGCCACAGTGCAATATAAGGTGGTGAATTGTGTCGCACTGCGCTGAAAAAGCTTTTTTTCAGGGCACACTACCTGCTTTGTCTTGTGGTGGGACTGCGCTGGAATAGCTACCCAGCACAGTCCTACCGCACCAGGTGTGAAACGGCCCCTAACTGAGCGGATATATATGGATGGCATCAGTAGCCTGCATAAACACTGAAAACCTTTGGTTTCCAATTGTGGGCCTAAATGGACCTGGATGTTTACTTATGTATGTGGATGGTCATCCGTATACATCCGAACACCCATTGGAATATAATATTGTCTGTTCATCTTCAGAAGGAGGATTGAAAAATGGACAGACAAAACGTCTGTGTGAAAGAGGCCTATATAAAATTCAGTTGCACATAATGAAAGGACAAAAGTAGTTCATAAATGTCAGAAAAAAACACATCAGTTTATAAGAAATCAGTGCTTCCTTTGTATATATACACCATTGTCCTCACTTACAGGTTCCACAAATTCAAATTTTTTCCGTTCCTGGATTTCCTGCAGTTTACACACATATTCAAGTGACAGCTCAAAAAAATTTTGTCGATTCTGCTCCACTTGGACATCTGCCTGGAAGAAGAGGAAGAAAGAAAACAGCTGCTTAAAAGCTCCAGAATAACTGCACTGTACATCTCATGCCATACCCTTTAAGGAAAAGATCTGTGCATCTCTCCCAAAGAAATGTAAGAGCTGTGTATTCAAAACAGACAGACATCATATCTTAAGCCACATATAACCCTCTGCAGATTTATTGTTTTTCCTGAAAAGGTTTTGAAAAAGGCATGTACGGGGTAGTGCACGCAGCATACATGTAAAGCTTAGTCTTACAAAGGAAAGTGCGCTGATTTTATACAGGACACGCAAAGTTAGACTGAGGCAGGCAGACGGACATCAAGCAAACAGGCACTCCACAGAACACTAGAATAAACCAATTCTGATTCTTGGGGCCGAGGATAAGCTGTTTGAACATTTCTTTATACAGTAGTAAGAAAAAAAAAAATTTAAAAAAACATTTCTAAAAGTGTACGTGTCGCCAAAACTTATTTTTTTCAATTTTTTTTAGCTTTGTAAAGTTTAAAAGTTTTAAACATGTTATCTGTGCGTCCCACGGCGGCTCTGGCGGCTTCCCCCCGCATTAGATAACCCCCTCTGGGATGCTCTCTCCCGAGTGGGTTACCTTGCGGGCACGCTCCTGTGTCATACACTCGGTGTCCATAGACACCGGGTTTATGACTCAGTCCTGCCCCTGGCGGCCACGTCATTAGATTTGATTGACAGCAGTGGGAGCCAATGGCTGCACTGCTATCAATCTATCCAATGAAGAGCAGAGAAGCCGTGGAGAGAGCGACGTGGGATCGCGCCCACGAAAATTCGGAGCTCAGGTAAGTAAAATGGGGGGGGGGGGGGCGGACACTGCAAGGTGTTTCACCTTAATGCACAGGTGAAGGTGAAAAAGCCACAAAGGTTTACAACCACTTTAAGGAAGGGTTAAAACCCACTGGAAGGAAATAGAACCAATATATAGAAACAAACAGGGTGTTTAAAAATGACACAACAGTATTACACTAGAGACCATAATGAATACTTTAAATATATAAAAAAAACATTAACAAAAAGACATCAACTAAAAACATTACATATCAATATAAAAAGCAGAAGGTATAATGGCAAAAATCCACTAAAAATTGTCAACACGTTTCACGGTCTCATGCCTCTTCTTCAGGTCATCAATTTCTTCATAGAATAAAATGCCATATACTAGTGAGTTTGTTTATTAAAACACATAATATAGAATGATTACATCATATAACTGCAGATACATAGTGGGATGCAAACTTAACACTTAATATATATATATATTTTTACATCATCAAATATAACAGTCCACTTATCCCACAAAAGGAGGGGACTGACCACACACACACACACACAATAAAAACTTTCGAAAAACATTCTTTGAAGAAATCTGAGGTCCTAAAGAAGCGGCATACAACCACAAAGCACGTTGACATTTCCTAGGGGATGTCGGTGATTATACCTTTAGATGTTTATATTGATATGTAATGTTTTTAATTAATTGTATTTCTTAATATTTAAATAATTCATTATGGTCTCTAATATAAAACTGTTGGGTCATCCTTAAATGCCCCGTTTGTTTCTATACATAAAAACCCTTCTTTGGGACCATGGAAAAAAAACGGGCACATTTGGGTTGCCAACAACAAAGACAAATGCAGTGAATAAAATCCAGTGTACCTGGATCACCTTTGACACTGCAGCTCTTTGGACACCCTTGCTTTTTTCAGTTATGCATGACTGCATGGGTTCATAAGCACACACACACCTCTGTCCACTCTCATGCCCTAGTAACATTGTATTTGAGGAATGTGAATTTACTACTTTCCTTTTGTGGCAAGGCACATTACCGGGGACATTTCATTTCCATTTGCATTCAGGATAAGGTTAAACAACTTAAATTTATAAATCTAGTACGGCTTTGATTATAGCTATATGTATTCAGTTTGGCCATAGGGAAAATGATTTACTCAGAAAGCTCTCTGCTGTTCACACATTGCACAATTAATGGAAGCAAGAGTTATCTTGTTAGTTGCAAGTCTAAAAAAACACTGTTTTTCTTGGCCTTCTTTTTAACCCCAGAGAAGTTATTTTCAAATTGGCATGCTTTTTTCCAAAGGGTCTGCTGTAGAGGAATGTATGAGAACATGAGCAAAGGATGTGTTTGTGACCTTTCCGACAGGGTCATCTCACCAGAGAAAAGAGAATCCACTATTCCACTTATTCCTTAGCATTGGGAGTTCACATCATTAAACAGTATTGTGGGTTTCTACGGAAAATCCCAGATATCCTTTGCAACAAAAAGTAGAATTTTGATTATGATTCTTACATTAAGCCTCATTTGCAAGGCGTGTTAATTCCAGAAGATAAATGTTAGGATTACAAGTGAAAAGAAATATATAGCCTGTCCAATCTTTTCATGTTTGCTGAAACAGGTGCAAAGCAGTAGAACGCAGCTAGGATTCAAAGACTTAAAAAAACATTTAGACCCTTTTCACAACGAGGCACTTTACAGGCACTAAAAATAGCACCTGTAAAGCGCCTCTCCTTTCACTTTAATGTGAAAGTCCGAGGGCATTCACACTGCAGCGGTTAGCTGACAGGACACTCAAAAGTCCTGCTAGCCGCATCTGAGGCGATGTAGGAGCGGTGTATACACCACTCCTACAGTGGCCCTGCCCATTGAAATCTATGGGCAGCGACACCAAAGAGCAGCGGTGCTTGTAACCCTTTTTCAGCTGAAGCGACAGTTAAGCGCAGCTGCAGCAGTGCTTTTAACCCCTCTTAGCCCGTAAAGCCACAAAAGCGCAAAAAAACTACGGTAAAACGTTGCTAAAAATAGTTGTTCCCCATGTTTTCCCATGATAACTATTCATATACTGTAAATGCTACTTAAAGTTGGAGCAACTTTAAAAGTAGTTCATGCAGTACTTTGTTACAACTTTCAACAATCAAAAGTTGCATGAAAGTCGTACCTGAATGTTATACAATGCAACAGTTGAGCAACAGTTGTCCATTATTACTGGTAAAAGCCAAAGTCATATCCAAGATGCACTCCAAATATAACTTTTGTTGTTAGATTTCCTTTAGATTTACCTTCAACTATGTAATGCAAGGCTCAGAAGAAGTTAGCGGTGATTGGCTAGAGAAACACATCAGCGTGACGTCGAGACGCATGTGACGTCCATGGGATTTCAGCCCGTGGCAGGTGTGGTTTGTGAGGTGGAGATGAAGCGACCCCTGAAGGCAAATCTGGAGCCAATGACACTGTGGTTTTTATTAATACACAGTTTAGTGCATCTGGAGGCCCACAAAGCGGAGCTAGGAGTAAGAATTGGAGTTACAGCGGAGGTGGCGAGATCTTTCAATACTCCGGTCTATATCTATAGGATACCCCTAGTGTTGTACAAACTGATTTTAGACACATCAAGCCAGCAATATATCACGCCTCAGTTAGCATAGCCCAAGCTCGTTATAGTTGGGAATCAACTGCTGTACTGTGACTGAAAATATTTACTGGGCTGCTCAAATGAACTTTGAATCTGCAAACCAGCACCTGCAGTTATACAGGTGCATCTAATAAACACTTCCCTCTTTTTATTCCTAAAGGAACTTTGACTGTTAGGTCATTCTATCAAAGTTCAAAAACTCCAATCATCTACATTTCAAGATTAGTAGACCGATAAGAAGTGTGATAGATTGAATAAATGGATGGCTGCCCAGCTGCAATTTCCCCAATCAAGACAACGTTGTATTTTTAACATTGTTTTGGAAGGTTATTCGCTGAATTTTTGCCGTTCCTGGGCTTTTTTCTAAAATAAAATATTTTTTATTCAACCGTGGTGTTCCACCGACATGACCTTCTTGGTAGGTCCCCTCCCCTTTGTTTATGTAATGCAAGAGCCTGCCTGACAGCATACAAATTGAAAGCATTTTGGTTTGACCTTATGTTATACGGTTTCAACATGACTATTTTCAAATTACACTACGATTTAAAAATTTACCCATTTTTGTTTTGACCTAAAGCAGGGGTGCCCAACCTTTTGAAGAGCGAGGGCCACTTAAGCAACTTGGTAACCAGTTGCGGGCCACAATGAGCGGAACGGGCGGATGACGGGTCACGGCTACTCTATAGGTCCTCAGATCCGATCTAAAGGAAGGGGACAAATTCCCCTCTGTTTTTTTTCCTTTAGTGAATTGGAGGTAGGCGGGTGTAAACGGACAAAATTCTGTTTACATCTGTCGCTCTGTAGAGGTGAATTGACGGTTCAGCTTGGTCAGGCTGATTGTGTGAAAAGGGCTCAAGACTGCTTTCACACTGATGTGCTGTGTTTTACCCACACTGTGGGTGCAGCGTAGTGCACCTGTGTCTATCCTGAGGGTCAGCTGAACTTTGCCGGTGCTGTAGAGGAAGCATCGGCTTATGGGGCCCTGCTCCACAGCTGCTTTCTTCCTCTACCACAAGCGTCATTCGTAAACACTGATGTTGTGGTATGGCGGGTCAGCAACCTGCAATCTGGGCTTGCCAACCTGCCATTCCAGAGCGGGAGGTCGCGGGTCACATCAGAGGGCTCTGCGGGCCACATGTGGCCCCCGGGCCACTGGTTGGCCACCCCTGACCTAAAGCATAGGTCGCTTAGGTAACATGGACTTTGGTCATCAAAACAGTGCATGTTTCACATCATTAAAGACTGCAGAGTGACTTTTCTTTTCATTCAGACCTTATGTGCTAGGCTTGCAGCAAGAGGACCAGCGAGGCAGGACTAAAGAGCAGCACAACCAAGCAAAAAGTAGCGCCTTTATATCTAAAACACCAAATATTCTGTATAAGAATGCATTAGACCTACCTCCTGCAACTGTGGCTCTTTCTTCTTTGCAGACATGCTTAAATGTTTATCCAGATTGCTGTAGTTTTTTTCTGTCTCTTTATCAAACTTTTTTTTCTCTTCCTGAAAACAGATACATGATCATTACATTCTGTAAACGCATACAAAGAAATTACATTGTCTTTACGATGATTACAAAATATCTCACGATCAATAGGATTCTCCATATATTGTACATTATATATAGTATTAAGAATGAAATCCCTTATGTTTACTACATACAATAAGGGCCATAATGGGCAAAGGCAGGAAATCTGCCCTCACTGCAGGAACAGCTAAAAAATTTAAGTAGGGAATTCAAAACCATATGCTTTTACTACAAATATAATCATCATTGCTAATATACACGTATAAGAAGCATTAACTGTGGCCCATGACATCAACAAAGGGGCCACACGTTTACTATGTAAAGCTAGAGGGGCCAATCACAGACTTTAGAATTACTAGAGAGCATGATGGCCATAGACTGTGGATAAGCTACAGGAATAGTACACATACAAGGAGACAGGCTGCAGAAGACCGTAAACGACTACGGACATGTTACATGAAGCTAGTAGAGATCATTGATATTACCCATTTACAACTTCATAATCCACCCCAACTAGACGGCTAGGGTCATGGGCCACACAACTACTAAAATTCTGTTGGGCAACAGAGCTTTTCAAAGATAACTACTTTTAGTAAAATTATCCTTTTGTTATGCAGAGTCACCTTGAAGGGAAAAGACAGGAGGATGTTAGTAGTGCATGTGTCCCTTGTGATGTGTGCATCATGGGGGGGGGGGACAGTCATGCCTGCCACCCATGTCACTCACCAACCAGCCAGCTGTCCCCATACATGTTCTGTTCGAAATCTGTGGGGATGGGGCTCTGATTGTATATGTAGCTGTCATGGGTGTCATGGGTAGTGTCATGTGTTCGGCTGCTGATGTCCTCCTGCAAGGTTGTGGTAATTCCATGATGGCTTGAGGGGTGAATCTGAAGATGCGAGACACCTCAGAATCACTCATGCCATAGATGTCTATGCGTGTGTGATATATCCTCTCCCGTGAAGAGTGAAGAGCGAGGGGCTTGTATACAGAATATTGTATTAGATTAAATTGTAAAGTTTATATAAGCAAATAAAAAGTTAAAAAAAAAAAAAAAATCTCCAGTGCCGCCCTCCTCAGTGCCCTCCTCCTTCTTTGCTCATCTAAAGTCAGTAGTATAGCTATGAGCATGGATGCCACTGGCATGTTGGCATACAGTTTGTTGGGCAACACGTGTGACTGCTCAGCTCCTCACTGTGTTGCTTTATCTGACATGTAGACGATTTTTCAAATTTTAGACCAGCTTTTATATGGTCTAATTTTAGACAGGACATTTTGCTGTTGCGCACAGCGCGTAGCCTGCGCTGCACCAACGTTCTTTTGTGGATCCCCGCAACTCCCTCATTAGCATATTTGACTAGCAAATCAATGGTCTGTCTAGCGCAGTTTTGCGCGGACGGATGCGCCTGTCTAACGAAATTACGCTGGACAAAAAAAAGTAGATTTCTTGCGCATTTCGTTTTGGGGATGCCGTGCATCGAAACGCACGCGCACATTTAGACTTACGCCGCGCATCTCCTGTTACGCAGGCGTAATCGCTCTGTGAATCTGGGCCCATATTTTTTACATTTCGCTATAACCAATATCCCCAAAAAAATATATAAAAATTTTTTTTTTTCCTCAGTTTAGGCCCATATGTATTCTTCTACATATTTTTCGTTAAAAAAAAAAAAATCGCAATTAGCGTTTATTGATTGGTTTGCGCAAAATCTATAGCGTTTACAAAAGAGGGGGTAGTTTATGGCATTTTTATTAATATTTTTTTTTTACTAGTAATGGCGGCGATCAGCGTTTTTTTTCAGTACCGAGACATTATGGCGGACACATCGGACAATTTTCACAAATTTTTGGGACCATTGGCATTTTTATAGCGATCAATGCTATAAAAATGCATTGGATTACTATAAAAATGCCATTGGCAGTGAAGGGGTTAACACTAGGGGGCAGGGAAGGGGTTAAGTATGTTCCTGGGTGTGTTCTAACTGTATGGGGGAGGGTTGACTCACTAGGGGAAATCACTGATCTTCTGTTCATACATTGTATGAACAGGAGATCAGCGTTTCCCCCACTTACAGGACCGAGAGCTTTGTGTTTACACACAAAGCTCCCGGTCCCCGCTCTGTAACGAACGAGCGCGTGTGCCCGGCAGCGATCGCGCCCGCCGGGCGCGGGACGAGCGGGGACGTGCGCGCGGGCCCCCTAGTGGCCACTGAAGGGATGACGTAGAGCTACGTGCTCTCGCCCAGCAGTGCCACCGTCCCACCGTATAATGACGGTGGGCGGTCGGCATCTGCTTAAGTATGGATGGCGTGCCGGCGCTTTTTTTCCTGTCGTTTACGTAAAACGTTCGCGAATAGGGTTTTGCGTAAGTGCCGTTCACGTCGTTTACACATCGAATTGATGTCGAGATTTGGAGCATGCGCACTGGGAACCAATCACGGCCAGCGAATGCGCAGTTCGTTCGGTGCGGGGACGCGCTTCATTTAAATGATACACGCCCCCTACCCACCGAATTTGAATTTGGCCGGCTCTTTTACGCTACGCCGCCTCAATTTTACAGGTAAGTGCTTTGAGAATAAAGCACTTGCCCATAAAAGTTGCGGCGGCCTAGTTTAAAAGCCAGACGCTAGGCATGCCTATAGATAGAAATGCCTATGTGAATCTACCCCTAAACCTTTTTCTGACATTTGTTGTTTTCAAGCTAAAATAGTTAATTTTTTTGCTAGAAAATTACTTAGAACCCACACACACACACACACACACACACACACACACACACACACACACACATATATATATACATATACATATACATATACATACATACATACATACACACAGTACATCACACACACATACATACATACACATACACACACACACACGTATAATGTGAAAGATTTTACGCCGCGAGAATCGTGATCTTTATTCTAAGAAAAAAAATTGCATGATTCTGGCCAAAATGAGAATCACAGCTCTAAAAAGGAATCCTGTGGTGTATGTACCCCTAAAGTGGCAGTCCAGGGGTGCCGTAGTCTCACGGGTCACTGAGTTATGGCACTGCACTTTGCACGCTTTTTTCGGCACCTGTTTTTTTGGGGCAGGCCTATTGGCCAGGACCAGAGAATTTTGCACCATATGCACTCTATTCTTCCCTTTTCTCCACCTTTATGTTGTTTGTCACGTGTTGTCACTTTGTATTTTTTTTTTTTGGTTGTCGGTTTTGTACACCGTTTCACGTATAATGAGTAGGGTGTAGCCTTCCCCTGAAAGTCTTGGGAGGGGGTGGACATGTCCTTCTGGCTTAGTTCGCCCTTCAGGGAAGCACCCCCCCCCCCCCAAGTACTTGGGTGTAGTCCGTTTCGGCAGACCTCCCAGAGAACAGGGTATGTCTGGCTTTGGCCAAATGGACCATGTGAAAGTACGCCAGTCCCCCCGTCTGGAGCCCAATGCCTCGGGAATCAGAGCAAGGTCCTATTTTGGAGGACCATATGTACACCCTATGTGCACCCTATGTGCAGTTTTTTGCAATGAGTGGAGTGTTTGAAGTATTTTCACACACCACGGGCTTAAAAAAAAAAATCCCTTTGTTCACATCAATGTCCTCCATGTATTTTGCATAGTGTTTTTATTTCTAGTTCATTTTACATGTTTGATGCACCATGTATTTTTTATTTTAGCCAATAAAGATGCTTTCCTGTAGTGACTTAAATGAATTTCTGGAGAAAATGGGCTTCTTCGTTTCTGGTTTTACATAGTTGGCCTGGTTGAAAAAAAAAAGGACATCCAGTTCAACCAATAGCAGGAAAAAAAATACAATCCTACTGTATACGCAGAGTTGATCCATAGGAAATAAAAAAAAATAAAAAAAAATAATAATAATAGCACAATTCAAATTTTCTACAGCAGGGCACAAAATTCCTTCCTGATCCAAGCATGGGCATGCATATAAACTTAACATGTCTCATTTTTACAAACCCTTACACTTAGCTCCTGCTGAAAATAAACAAAGTCCAGGCTGCACATGTGCAGTAGAAACCCCCATTCATTGCTTGAAGTCATTGTAAAGGCGATTTTTTTTTTCTAAACAAACATGTCTATACTTGCCTGCTCTGTGCAAGGGTTTAGCACAGAGTGGCCCTGATCCTCCTTTTCTGGTGTCCCCTGGTGGGGCTACTTTCTCCTCCTCATCGAGTGTCCCCATGGAGAGACGCATTCCCTGGGGGCACTCATGCTCCCGAGTCCTGCTGCTGCATCCATTGACACAGACAGCAGGACCCCCTGGTCACCAAATTTGACAGCAGCAGGAGCCAATTGTTCCTGCTGCTATCAGTCTATCCAATGAAGACCGAGACAGTGGCTGGAGCTGCTGTGTACATCCTCAGCGCTGAAACGATCGGACTCTTTTTTTACCTTAATGCCCTGAGGATTTACAATTCCTTAATAATAAAGTGTAATTTGGAATTAATGTTAACAGATATATACATATAGGGATTCTACTGCGCATGTGCTGAATTCAAGGTTTTCAAAGCAAAAAGTCTATTCTAATGTGTAGTACACAATCAGAAATACGTATGAAAAATATCACTTTTGAATCGATCGTATGCTAATCTGATGTTTGGTATACAGCTTTTGAGAGTTCATGCGAAATTATCCAAAAGAGACCAATATGAAAAAAAATAAAAAAATTGTATGATACTGGATTTTCATTTAAATCAGTACAGTATTCATCCAGAAAAAACAATTTGTTCGATATTCTCATTGTGTGTATGGGGCTTATGTCTCATATCCTAAAAAGTGGCACATTTTTAAAAGTCTGCAGTGACTGAAAATTGGTTGAGAAACGCTTTTCTAAACAGTCAAAATGACAAAACCAAGCAGGAAGCCAGCAGATCAGCCTGCTATGTCATTTGAAATGTGAAAGTGAAAAGAAACAGGATGCCTAGGACAGACATATGTCTAGCAGACAAATGTAATAATGTTAACACATGCAGAATGTGATAGGACATAAAAAACACAAAAAGTATATAGGATGGGGTAGAGAAACTAAATGCAACTGAAAAGCTATATATTACACTTGTGGACATGAATTGACACATCTACACTTGCTTAAGTTCCTGAAATGAGCAATTAGACTTAAACGTCCAAATAACGTCAGATTTTTAAGAACTCTATTCAAAAAGTGCCCAATATAAGCTTCATATTGATAATGTCTGTCAGTTCCAAACAAATACATAGAGATTTCCAAGCTCAAACTTACCAACTAGCCAGCGACCAACTCAACTGACCCAACATGCGATAACAGGGGCTTAGTCTGCACACATTTTCAAATACACGTGTAAGCTACAGGCCCCATCAAGGCATCCCGTTTTCTGTAGTCCCAACGCCAACTTCTGAGTCTCCACAATGGAAGAACATGTATTTTAATGGATAGGCAGAGGGCAGGTGGGCAGGTGCTGGTTGGTAGGTTTGAGCTTGGAAATCTTTGTATTTGTTTAGCATATGTTGTCCTTCCAGCACTCCTTGCTGCAAAGACCAGTTATAGGTGGGGGCAGTTGCCACTTGTTTGTACAGTAGAATTCCAGTCAAGAACGAAAATCTCCCACAGATTATCATGCTTTCTGACATCCAAATCTGGATTATCCACTTAAGTCTCTTGAATGGTTGATTAGAAACCACTATCTAATCAAGCCATTCAGAACCTTTCCCCTCTTGTACCGACAACGTTCAATGTGTGCAGCTGAAAGCTCCTGCATACTGACACTTCCGTGTTCTGTTGTCAGTTCTGTCAGCCATCTCTGCTCCCCTATTCTCTCCCCTCCTATTTCCTCCTCTTGTGATGTATGCATGTCACATGCTCTGTCGGTCTCCAATACTCACATTCCTTCTCATGAATGACAAGGCTAGAAGATAATGCAGATACCCACCGGCCGCTTTGTGCTTGCAAGTGAATCAGGATTGTGGTCACATAATGGGAAGCAACACTACTTAAAGGGGTTGTGATGGTATTTTTTTCCCTAAATAGCTTCCTTTACCTTTGTGCAGTCCTCCTGCACTTACCCCATGGGACCACATGCATAATGCCTAAAAAACAATCGTGCATATAGGAATAAACACGCGGACAGCAAAATTCCTTGAAACATGTTTATTTGTGGAAAAACATAAATCATTTTGGAAATAATTTCGGCCACGGCCTGGTTCATTGGTTTTAATAAATTAACTCCGATAATAACGAACTTGAAAATCACAACTTGTATCACTCAATCAATTAGTTTTCCATCACCAACAACCCCAGCTCAGCCACTGAGACTCAAGCTGATTTATCATTAAGCTCTTAATACTCCCCTCAGGCGACCTGCCCGAGGGAGCCCACCACATGAACCGGCCGCGACGGGAAGGGGGGGGTAGGGTGGGAAGCTCCTCCTGCTGTGTTTGATCCGGCAGCACCTAGTCCCTCTTGGACCCTTATATAGGCTAGAACCGGGCTCCAGAACTTTCTACCCGGGCACGTGATCCCAGCTATCCAATCACGGCCCTGTACTCCTCTGCCTTCAGAACCTCCCTGACTAGCTGGTTTAATTAAGCCGCACCTGCCCTTGCCATAAACCCTCTAACCACCTCACAACCCACCATCTGAGCCCACCTGGCCTGACCTTAATTTGACCTGCCTGCCCATGCCGTGGACCCATTAGGAAAGGAGAGCCTAAACGGCTACTCTCTTTCTTTCCCATGGGACCACATGCATAATGCCTAAAAAACAATCGTGCATATAGGAATAAACACGCGGACAGCAAAATTCCTTGAAACATGTTTATTTGTGGAAAAACATAAATCATTTTGGAAATAATTTCGGCCACGGCCTGGTTCATTGGTTTTAATAAATTAACTCCGATAATAACGAACTTGAAAATCACAACTTGTATCACTCAATCAATTAGTTTTCCCATCACCAACAACCCCAGCTCAGCCACTGAGACTCAAGCTGATTTATCATTAAGCTCTTAATACTCCCAACCCTACTGTCACCACCCCAGACCGCGGCCGCCTCTATGCACGATTGCAAATCGTTATTAAAGATGTCAAGGCCAATATCCGACAGATGGACCCCATCGGTCCCATAAAGGCCCCGAAAACCACCCTCCAGTTCGCGATGCCTGAAAGAAATACCTATTCCGGGAAATAAAAACTTTTCCATTGCCTTATTAATTCGCTTCCGGACCTTCTCCAGAGGCCTGAAGGTTAGTGACTCCAACCACCGCAACCTCGGGATTATCTCCGAAAAAATTAACACAGCATGCGGAGAAACCATTCTTAGAAAATTAAATGACTCCTTCATTTTGTTGATTAAATCATATGTCTTAACTCTCCCGATATCATTGCCTCCCAAGTGTAGTAACAATATGTCTGGAGGAGGATAAAGTGCATACAACCTGCCCAGCTCGAAGGTTAGATCATCCCATAGCATTCCTCTGCGACCATACCAATGCACTCTGAAGGCTGATGGGTCCAGACCCAGATTCTCAGTATAAGACCTATTCGCTGCTCTCTTCCGAGCCCAAAAAATAAATGAGTGACCTAAAATCCAAATTGAGCGTTGGTGACCTGAAATAGATTAAGCTGTTAATGTCGGGCGGATGTACAATTTAAAAGCACTTGACTTCCATCTACCAATCTTTTTAATTAAACTCTCTTCCAAACCAATCCTGGCAGCCTCTGTGGCGGCCCCAATTCGGAATGAATGAGATGTTATATGAACATGGCTTAGATTAATATGCGCCAAACATTTCTTTAAAACTGCCGAAAATTGGTAACTAGAGGCAGGTGACCCATTCTTGTGCAAGAATAATAATCCGGGGACTGGTGGACGAATCCGCAGATACTCCTGCATATTAGCCACTGGGCAAATGGACCCCACACTGTACCTCTTCAACGAGACCCATGAACTTATACCTAGCGTATCTGCCTTGCTAAATTTAACAAACAATTTCACACTGCCCTCCAGCATGAGAACCTCGGACGATAAAATTCCCGAATGCCCTTTACCCGAGGTGGGGAGTAGTTCTGAAACCCTAAACGCACCGAAAAAGGTCAATACAAAAATAGTTCTAAACAAAATAGCCTTGTATGAAGAAAAACAAATTGCTGATGTTGCCCCACATATTCTGGCTAGAATAGCTGGGGTAACCGGTGATCTATTATCCCGTCGAAATGAACTCCTCCTGTAGCCCTTTAGGGCCTGCCTTACTGTAAAAAACTATGACAAGGAGGCCAGCTATAGATACGCAGAAAAAAAGAGATTCCAGAAAAAAAGAGATTCCAGAAAGAGTTTTGCTAATATGGGACCAGGAATATTGCTTCCGTATCAGAGAGTCAAGAAACAATAGTACCAGGTCTTCTGAATAGTTAGACAGGGATGCATGCATTGACACCAAGAAGGCCGACCATAACAACCATGCGGACGAGTAATTCTTCCAAGTAGAACTGGCCACCGAGTTCTGAATATTACTGGAAATTAAATCAGTTCCCACAGATGGGAAGAACACGTCTCCCCTACCGGGTCTGCCCCTGGAAGTAAACCGAAAAACTGGTCCATCTGCAGACGAGAAAGAGCGTCAGCTATCAAATTAGACTTACCGGGAATGTGTTTTGCTTTTAGACAGATATTCCATTTCAAACAGAGGAAAACTAAATGTCGAAGGTAAGTTACCACAGTCGCAGACTTGGATGACAATGTATTCACGGCAAATAAAACACCTTTATTGTCCGTGCTTATCATTATCCTCCTGTTGCTAAATTGATGGCCCCACACCTCTAATGCCACAATCACTGGGAACAATTCCAGGAGCACTATGTTTTTGCAGAAACCATTGGCGACCCACCTGACTGGCCAGGTATCCATACACCAATGGTTCCCCCAAACAGCCCCGAAACCCACCGAGCCAGCCGCATCTGTCTCTAGTTGGAAGTCACTGTCCAACACGAATTCGTGTTGCCACAATGTCCTCCCATTAAAGCACTCCAAGAATTGTAACCAGACCAAGAGGTCCTTCTTAATATCCCTGGTTAACCTAATATGGGCTGCTGGATTCCTTATACCGGCGGTAGCCGTGTACAAACTTCTGGAAAATACCCTACCCATTGGCAGCACTCTCGATGCAAAGGCCAGCTGACCCAGCAAGGACTGCATTTCCTTTAGTGTGACTTTCTTCCTTCTAGTGAATGTCCTTATTGCCTGGGATAACGCATAGACTTTGTCGCTCGGCAACCTAAACTCCATTGCGACCGAATCTATCGTTATTCCTAAAAAGTCAATGCATGTCGTAGGAGCGACGGTCTTGTCTTTCGCAAAAAGGAATCCCAAAATGCCCGCATACCGTCTGGGATGAACCCAACAGGCGCGAGCACTCCGGTGAACCGTCAGGGCCCAAAAACAAGAAGTCATCTAAATAGTGTATCAGGTTCCTTGAGCCTGAAAACACGCTTACCACCCACTCCAAAAAGGTGGAAAATGCTTCGAAATAAAAACAAGAGAGAGCAACCCATGGGCAAGGCTTTGTCAAAGAAAAACTGGCCCTCAAAACAAATTCCCAGTGAATTAAAGCTCTCCGGGTGCAAAGGGAGGAGCCGAAAGGCAGACTGAATATCCGCTTTGGCCATTAACGCCTTCCCTCCCAGGAGCCGCAACTTATCGACTGCTAAGTCAAATGATGCATATGAAACCGAGATCTCCCCGCCGGCGATTTGATCGTTTAAAGATTGGCCAAAAGGAAATGACAAATGATGAATTAATCGAAATTGAAATGGCTCCTTCTTGGGGACCAGGCCCAACGGAGAGATCCTAAAGTTTGAAAAGGGGGGAGAATTAAATGGACCCTCCATCCTACCTGCCTGGATTTCCTTAAAAAGTTTTTCTTTCACCAACAAGGGGGCATCCCTTGCAGATTTTAAATTCTTAAAGGGGTGTTCCAGCCAAAAATTGTGCTTATTAAAAGTCAGCAGCTACAAAAAGTGTAGCTGCTGGCTTTTAATAAACACTCACTTACCTGCTCCTGCGTTCCAGCGACGTGCCGTTCGGGGCTCCGCTCCTCTCCCCCCCTCCCCAGCCGGCGTCTCCATTCCTACTGTGGGCACCCAGCCGTGACAGCCTTCAGCTTCAAAACTCGGTACCCGGAAACCGTCCGAAAAACCTTTAATTAGCAGGGAAGCCATCCGCCGGTTTGGATACACCTGTAGCCACGGGGCTATGTTTTTGAAAATCACTGGTGTGGTTGCTTTTGGGAACTCCCTCTCTTGCGCTGGATTGTAATTTCCGAAAGCATTTCGACACCGGGTGATTCCCTGCGCAAAATGCACTATCGTGCTTGTACTTGCAAGCATTAGCCCATTTGCACTGGGAATCATTAAAGGCAAAACACAGCCCTTTCTTATATGCACCAGCAGTGGTCTGCGGTGTATTGGGCGTGCTTGTACGCACCAATGGCTGTCTCTGAGGTAAAAATAAATTTAACCACGGCCCCACATCCTTAGACCCCCATTGCAATGAAGGCTGCACCGCTAACTTTTGCCTGAAGGCCTCATCGTACGTCAACCATGCTAGCCCACTGAAACTTCTGTAAGCCTCCAAGATGATATCTACGTGCTGAAATAGCAGGGGGCTTCTCTCCGGGGACTTTTTCGCATAGTATGCTAGCGTAGATGACAAAAGCCTGAAGCCAACTATAAAAAGACTTAATCGCCGGCTTCCGGTCCTCCTGCTTGTCATCTCTCCTATCATACCTGGAAACATCCTTAGAGGGCGGGAGGATAGTAGCCAGGTCGATGTACTCCCCCCTCCATACTTTTTCTTTAATGCTAAGGAGTAAGTGAAAACCCAGAGGGGACAAAATACATGGCATGCAATCCCTTGAAATATTTTCAACAGGCTTAGAAATACTCTCAGCATAATGGCTACTAGGCACAGGGGCTATGTCAGCTGACCAGACCCTTGCTTCGTTGTTAAATGGCTGCAAGCTCTTAGGGGTAGTCTGTTCCCTCATAACCTCAATTAGTCTCTCAACAGCGGAAGATAAAACAGACAATTGTGTTGCCGTCTGGCACTCACCCTCCTCCCCCCGAGCAGGCTGCGCTCCAGGGGGTGTTGTAGGTGTCTCGCACCGCACAGGGATCCTGCCGGCTTGACTCAGATTCTGCTGGGTGGATGGGCTTGATTTGCTGCGGCTTCCTTTCCCACTCTTCTGCGCAGTTTGGCTGCCACTAGGTGTGCTGTGCTGCTGGGAAGGCACCTCAGCTGAGCGAGAAGCACCTCTGCTGCCTTTCCCTTTGCCGCCTGGTGGTGGGGCCGATCCCCTTTGCTGATACCTGCAAAACAAAAGGGGAGAATCTGTGCCACTGTCGTTGGCCCTGGTAGATACAGGGCGGGGACTCTTTGCCTGAGAGCGCTTCCTCTTGCTTGTCCTGAGCCCGATGCCGTCCTCCTCCTCCGCGTCTTCCAGACCTGCGGCATGTGACGCTGTGGCCGCCGAGAACTCCATCTCAGGGAACAGGCATGGCTGGCTGAGGTCCGCGCACGGCTCGCTCGGTCCCGCAGAGGGTTCTGACTCCAAGACGCCGACCGACCTGGACCTCTCGCATGGTAAGTATAGGCACTGCTGTAGCCATTCTGCGCCGCCCGCTCCCTCTGCTTTTAACAGAAGCTGCTGCAATAGGGACTCCATTGTAAGCACCGTCCGGGAAGCTCCTCCTGCTGTGTATTTGATCCGGCAGCACCTAGCCCAGTCCCTCTTGGACCCTTATATAGGCTAGAACCGGGCTCCAGAACTTTCTACCCGGGCACCTGATCCCAGCTATCCAATCACGGCCCTGTACTCCTCTGACTTCAGAACCTCCCTGACTAGCTGGTTTAATTAAGCCGCACCTGCCCTAGCCATTAACCCTCTAACCACCTCACAACCCACCATCTGAGCCCACCTGGCCTGACCTTAATTTGACCTGCCTGCCCATGCCGTGGACCCATTAGGAAAGGAGAGCCGATGTTTTGATCCGCTGAGGGGGGCGTGTCGGAAGCATGGCGGAGTGAGCACGCTCGCTGACTAGGAGAGTCCGGTGAAGCCTGAGGAGTGCCCCGTAAGGAGAGCGGCAGTACGAACCCTCCCGCCCTCCCTCCCTCCCGGCCAGCTGGAGGCTGGAAGAGCGTACACGCAGTGAGACCGCGCCGCATCTCTGCCTGTCAGCGTGTGAATGTCTCCGCGTGTGTCAGCTGCCGCGGGGATAGCGGGGATAGCGCCCAGCTAGTCGGATCTACCCCATTCCCATCCACTTCATCCACCTCTCCCCTCGGTGGGATCGCACTGTAGGTCAGCTACTACAGTCGCTGGGGGGGACAGCTGATGCCTCGGAGGGGACGGAATGCTGGGAGAGGCAATAGAGGAGAAGCGATCCAACCCAGCCACGCATATATTACTAGGTATATGACGGTGAGAAGGGGAGAACAGGTGGAGTCCGGAGACACAAGGAGACAATCACTTACAGAAAGCTCCCTGAAGGCTGCGGTAATCTCACTCAATACGCTTAGAGACCTGCCTTTGGAGGTGAACACAGCACAGCCCAGAGGAGCGTTACCGGAGACAGAGCAGGAGAGTGTAACTCAAACTCCAACAATACCGCTAATACCACAAATATCCCAGACAGAGAGCCGGCAGATTTAGCAACGACACTGGGAGACGCTGAGAGCCGCAATTGCTACAATCACCTGGGCATCGATATATACCACCTCCACCAAAGGTACCGTCTTTTTCTTTTTTTAATCCTGCACTAAGACTGCTACATCCAACCAGGGGGTCTTCAGAGCTCTTAAAGAGGTCATTAGATATATCAGATATATCAGATATGGAGCAAAAGAGAGGTGACCAAGGGAAAGAGAGGCTCATGCCCCAGGAGGCTGAACGAGAAGTTTCTCCCGAAATACAACAGCTTAGCAGACTTATCCAGGCCTTACCAACTAAAGAGGACATACAGGAAATAGTATTAAACATAACATAAATAATGAGGACCGAGATTGAAGAGGTGCGATCAAAAGTGCTGGCGATAGAACATAAAGTAGGAGGGCTGGAGAAGCAACATAATTCAACAAATTACAGATTAGTAGCCTTAGAGGAAAAAGTAATGGCCCAACATCAGTACATGATTAGGCTTCAATTAAATGCAGAGGAGGCTGACAACAGAAGCAGAAGGAACAATATAAGGATTAAGGGGATACCAGAAGAGCTGGAGGGTCCCGCGTTGAGAGGCGGCCACTGCTATTTTCAATAAGTTATTAAAAAACCCGCCCGACACATTGCTCGAACTGGACAGATTACACAAAGTCCCTACATTTCGACAACAAGACCAGACCAACCCCCGAGATGTTTTGTGCAGAGTACATTTCTATAGAGTGAAGGAAGAAATATTAAGAGCGGCATGGAAGGAGGGCTCAGCAGGGATGTGGGAGGGCGGAGGGCGCCGATATTCAGGTATTCCCAGACCTGTGTTGGCAAACAAAGTCCAGAAGACGTATGCTAAAACCTCTACTGGACCTTATAAGAAGCAAAGGAGCCACATATCGCTGGGGGTTCCCAATAGCGGTAATTGTGAAAAGGGAAGGAAGGAGCTTCTACTTGAGCGAGCCATCACAGCTCCCCACATTGTTTGAATTTTTAAACTCAGATCCAATAGAGGTGCCTAACTGGTTGGAACTACCTATAACCAGGGGAGGACCCCCCAAGTGAATAGAAATCCTTACTGGAATTCCCTAAGGAGAAGAGATGACACTAGAAGGACCCCTCATAGTGGTTGCCCTTAGGGAGATACCTCCCGTCTGACATCTCCCAACTATAACCTTTTTTTTTTTTTTTTTGTGCCCCCCTATTCTGGGGAAGGACCTGATATCTCATTGAACTAACAGGCACTAACAGGAATTTAGACCTGGACAGTAAGGTTATGGAATATTCTCTTTTTGCTTTTTGTCTGTAGCGGGTCTTCTCGCACTAAGTAAGGTCCATTAAGACATGGACGAGTCATTTTTTTTTTTAAATTTATCTATTTTTTTTTTTTCTTGGTTTCTCTACCTTTAGCTCAGATGGACTTAACATATTAACTCAGTCCGTAATAACACCCTGGAATGAAACAGAACTATCTAGACTTAGGAGGGGAGGGGGGGAGGAGGGATAGGAAGATGGACAGAGGGTGGGGGGGGGGAAGGGGTAGTGGGGGGGAAAGGTAATATTTTTTTTTTTTTTTTTTGTTTGCACATTTCTATTTTACTTATTTTATTTTCATGCTGATTTTTTTTTTTTTTTTTTTGGGTAAGGGGATACGGGGGAAGGGAAGGGAAATCTTTTATTTTTCTCAATTTTTTCACTTTTTTTTTTTGGACAGAGGGAGGGGAGGGGGGGAGGGGTAGAGTGAAGAAGGGGGGGTCGTGGGGGAGGGAAGGTAATATCTTTTTGCACATTTTTATTTATATTATTCTATCTTTATGCTGATTTTTTTTTTTTTTATATATTTTCCACTTTTTTTATTTATTTTTTGGGGGGCTGAAATGGGGAAGTTAATTAGGGTTTTTTTTTTTTTTTTTTTTTTTTTTTTTTTAGGTGGATGGGGGAACTGTGGGCTGGGTAAAGGGGTAAGGGGGAAGAGGAAGGGGAAGGGAAGGGAAATCTTCTATTTTTCCCAATTTTTTCACTTTTTTTTTTTTTTTTCACTTTAGGAAGGAACATGTACTATGAATTACACTTTTAATTTATATATATATAGATATATATATATCTATTTTTCCCAATTTTTTCACTTTTTTTTTTTTTTTTTTTCTTCTCACATTAGGAAGGAACATGAAATATGAATTACACTTTTAATTTATATAGTTAAACACGTTGAACTAAAGGTGCTTATAGCACCTATAGCATCTTATACACACCACATGGCACCTATTTTTTGATAGGGCCTCATAGATACACACACCCAACACCTGAGTAACCTTTATACACATGGTAAATAGGGCCCGGTAAGAATGCATAGAATAGCAATATAATACACTCTTTTTTTTTTTTTTTCCCTTCACTCCACAATTTCCCTAGCCTTCCCTTTCCCCGATTTGATAAGGATAGAGGGGGGAAGGGGTTATAGGGGAAGGAAGCCTGGACCGATAACGCTAGAAGTTCCAGATGCAGGATTGTAAGGAACATGAAGGGGGAAGGAAGGGAGGGGACTAGATAGAGTATAAGAGGAAGGGTAGGGGACAAAGGGAGGGGGAGACAGGGGGGTATAACAGCCCTAGCTGTGGGGGGTCTATGGGACAACTGTGGTGAAGGGTTTATCAATTGGTTTATTTGTCTTGTTTAATGTTTAATGTACATGAAAGACGTGACTATATGATTTTACGACTACACACATGTTCAGTGCCATATTACAACTTTGTAATACTTATTGGTCTCTGGGGATTAGTCTTGTTCTTAAGATGGGGGAGGGAAGTAGGGGGAGGGTGACCCTGAGGAGGGGGATAGGATAATCAAATAATCAAAGGGCACTCCCAGGCCAAGACGTGACTCTCCGCGATGCTTTTATACGTTTCCCCTATAGAGCGCCTCTCCTCCTGGTGGAGGAAAGTCGGAGACGCTCAGGTGGTGGGGGTTCTCTTTTTTTTTCTTTTTTTTTTTCACACCAACCGTTGGAAAGGCCCTAGGAGCTGGGCCACCACGGAGGTGGGAGTCAAGAATACTCGGATACTTGAACGGAGGACCTGAATCCGAGCTACAGGGGGGGTGGGTTTTTTTTTTCTCTCCCTCTCTTTCCTCCTCGTACATCTTTTTGCCTTTATTTTGTAGGGCACTCTTTAAATCCGTCTCATTCCCGCCTCCGGTTCTCCTGAGACCAGCACGTATACCGGAAGCTATAGGAGAGAACAAGAGGGGAGTGAAGAGGAAGAGGCAGGATGGATAGATTAAACATTACCACTTATAATGTAAAAGGGTTAAATATCCCAGAAAAAAGATCAAAAATAATACTGGAATTAGGGAGACTAAAATCACAAATAGTGTTTTTGCAAGAAACACATTTTAGGAAAGACAAGATCCCAAAGATGAAGAGCCAAAAATTCCCAGTAGTATATATGGGGGCATCTCAGACCTCAAAGGCTAATGGAGTGGCAATCCTGCTAGCCAAAAATGTAACATGGAAGGAATCAAAAGTAGAAACTGACGAGGAAGGAAGATTTCTTATGGTAAAGGGGACATTAAACGAGCAAAAGGTTACCCTAGTAAACCTCTACCTCCCGAATGAAGACCCGGTCTCGGCTCTGGAAAAATTTGCGGAGACGGTGACCCGGAGTAGAGAGGGGGTCTTGATTTTGGGGGGAGATATGAATATGGTACTAGATCCTAGTCTTGATTCTTCCAAGGGATCCTATAAATATATCCAACATAAAACTAAGAAAAGCAAGGGAAATACTACAAAACTTACAGCTAATAGACATATGGAGGACGTTACATACACATGAGAGAGACTACAGTTTTTACTCACCAAAATATAAAACATACACGAGGATCGACTACATATTTGTGGACCAAAGTATATTGCTGAATTTAAGAGAAACCTCAATGGGCTCATTCTCATTATCAGACCATGCCCCAGTTAGCGGTGTTATTGAATGGGGGACAGCAGGCCCGAGGGAATGGAATTGGAGGATCAATGAAACATTAATTAAAGAGCCAGAGTATGAGGATAAGATAAAGCAAGAAATAGAAATGTTTTTTACATTAAATAAAGACGAAGATACATCACCATTATGTAACTGGGAGGCCCATAAATGTTATCTGAGAGGAATCCTCATCTCACTAGGAGCTCATAGAAAGAGAACTCTCAATGCTGAGTTGGATCGCCTGCTTGGGGAGATCCGAATATTAGAAAATCAACATAAGAGATCGCAAAAAATAAACACCGAAGAGAGACTAACGATCCTTCGAGATAAACTAAATCTGATACTTATGGATAAAGCTAAGGCTAAATTAAGTAGATGCAGAAGGGCATATTATGAATTTGGGAATAAACCAAGCAGGATGCTGGCGAAGGCATTGAGAGAAACAAGATCTAAAAACCATATCGAAAAAATAAAAATACAAGGAGATAAATTGGTTAACTCATCGCAATTAATCGCAAAAGCCTTTAGAGAATATTACGGCAAATTGTACCAACTGGAGAACAAATCTTCAGCAGTGAAGAATCAGCTCAGAGAGAATAGAGTAAAGGAGTATTTAAACGAATCAGGCATGCCCAGAATTCCAGAAGAAACTATAGCTAGTATGGAGGGGGCGATAACTCCAGATGAACTTCTAGCAGCAATCAAAGAAATGAAATCAGGTAAAGCCCCTGGCCCAGATGGATATACATTAACATACTACAAAACTTTTTATGAGAAACTGGCACCTAAATTCTTGGGGCCTTTAATTCACTTAAAGAAGGGCGGCCGATGCGGGAAGAAACACTTGGAGCACACATAGCTGTAATCCCTAAGGAGGGGAAGGACCCGACACTATGCCCCAGTTATCGCCCAATATCCTTATTGAACATAGACTTAAAGATCTTCTCAAAAATAATTGCCAATAGATTGGTAATTCATCTACCCCCCCTTATACACCCGGATCAAGTCGGCTTTACCCCCGGAAGAGAAGGGAGGGAAAACACACAACGAGTGTTAAGCACCATCTACATGTCCCAATTCTACCACAACCCTTTAGTACTAATATCAACTGATGCTGAAAAAGCTTTTGATAGGGTAGATTGGGGTTTCTTAAAAGCTACATTACAATATATTGGGCTGGGTAGAGGAATGCAAAATTGGATTGCAGGCCTCTACTCATGTCCGACAGCAAGGGTAAAGGTGAACGATGTAATGTCTGATCCCTTCATAATAAGAAATGGAACAAGACAAGGATGCCCACTCTCCCCCCATTATCTTTATCCTCATCTTAGAACCTTTTTTGAGAACTATTCGGGCAAATAGAGATATAAGAGGACTCTTGGTTAAAGGAGCAGAGTATAAAGTCGCAGCATTTGCAGATGACCTATTATTCTCGCTAACGACTCCAGAATTATCCCTACCATCCCTATTGAAGGAGATAAAGGAATATGGAGAACTTTCTAATTTTAAGGTGAACTATAGTAAATCGGAAGCAATGGGAATAGAAGTGAATAGACAGAAGCAGCAGCAATTAGCGGCAAATTTCCCCTTGAGATGGACAGATTCCCATATACTTTACCTGGGAACAAAGATACCGAAAAATCTAAAAAGGATCTATGAGCTAAACTTCGTACCCCTGGTAAGGCAGATTAAAGCAGACTTCCAACGATGGGATAAGGAAATCTTTACATGGTTCGGAAGAATTAACATTATAAAAATGAATGTGATGCCAAGATTACTATACATATTTCAGACCCTACCTGTAAAGATCCCCTTAGGATCCCTGAGAGAGCTAAGAACTAGATTCGCTAAGTTTATCTGGGCAGGGAAAGCACCTAGAATACGGCGAGAGATTCTGACGTTGCCAAAGGAAAGAGGAGGGGTGGGACTTCCAGACCCAATGGGATATCATGATGCGTCCCATATGGCAAGGGTGGTAGAGTGGTGTACCCAACAGAAGGTAAAACCATGGATACACATGGAGCAAAAAATCACGAACATTCCTTTAGAGGGAATGGCATGGATTCAAGAGGCAGACATACCACAAGAAGTGAAAAAACACCCCACTATAGGAGCCACACTACAAATTATAAAAAAAATATTTAAGAAAACGAAAATCTCAGAACATCCAAGTCCATTAATCCCGGTGCTGGGAAACCCTAGATTCCAACTAGGCCTCACAGATCTACACTTTAACAATCTTAGACGCGCGGGGAATGAGTAGGCTAATACACTTTGAAGATGGGAATCAAAGGAGCAGTGGGGGAGAAAGGGAAGAGAGAATAGACTTAATGAGATCAAACCAATTAAAAGCTGCTATTAGAGCAATGAATCCACTTGGCAAAGCAACTAGAGACCTTTCAAAATACGAGGAACTATGTCTGAAGGGTGACTCACTGAGACATGGTCTGTCTTCAATGTATACTCTCTTAGAAGAATCAATAGCCCCAAAAGAATTACCATTCATTCTAGCCTGGGAAAAAGAAATGGGGACTAAATTCTCAGAGATGCAGAGAAAAAAAATCGTTAATTTTACACACAAAGCTTCTCTTGCTACTAGATATCAAGAGGGTGCTTATAAGATCCTGACTAGATGGTATAAAACCCCTGCAGCATTAAAAAGGATATTTCCCGAGTTATCAGACCGGTGCTGGCGGTGTGGAGAAGGAGAGGGTACCATGTTGCATGTATTTTGGGAGTGTCCAAAGCTGAGAGATTTTTGGAAAATGGTCACCGAAACGGTAAAAAAAAATCACAGAGACAGATCTGGGAGATAATCCAGCTACCTATCTACTTTTGGACCTCCCAATCTCCATGGAAAAATTTAAAAATTCTCTGCTTAGACATTTGCTGACAGCGGCAAGGGCATGCATTCCAATTTTGTGGAAAAGTACGCTTGCGCCGACCAGACAGCAATGGCTGGGCAGAGTAACAGAAATTCAGCAGATGGAGAACCTGACGATGGGAATAAGAGAACAAGAGGGGAAGTACAGCCAAGTGTGGACCCCCTATATAAGATTCAGAGAGCGAGACCTTTGAAGAAGGAGGAGGATTAGAGGAGGTTTTTTTTTTTTTTTTTTTTTTTTTTTTTTTTTTGGGGGGGAAACGGGGGGGGGGGGGGGATAGCGACTTAAAAGGAAGGGTAGATATGGGGAATAGGAAGTGTATGATGCCATTGCTATATACAGTAGATATGATGGCAAAATCTGTGAGCCATGATGAGAAGCATAATGACCAATAAGAAAATGGTTAAAGAAAAGTGTCAAAATGTAGTCATTTACTTTTTTGTTTGTATAAAGAGGAAATAAGAGTGGAAAATGTTATAAAATAAAGAATTATAAAAAAAAGGAAAGGAGAGCCTAAACGGCTACTCTCTTTCTTTCCCATTCTTCATTTTTGCTTTTAAATGTTCTTATTTCTTCTGAGAAATCCTCACTTCCTGTTCTTCTGTCTAACTCCACACAATGCGAGGCTTTCTACCTCGCGTGGAGTGTCGTGCCTCCCCCTCCCTTGAGGGGGCGAGCAGGAGTGTCAGGACACCCACTAACACACAGCTCCTTTCTACATCTGCAAAGTAGAGTGTCCTGACTTGCCTGCTTGCCCCTTCCCCCCTCAAGAGGCTTTCTCCACACCAGGGAGAAAGCTTTGCATTACTGTGTGGAGTTACAGACAGAAGAACAAGAAGTGAGGATTTCTCAGAAGAAATAAGAACATTTAAAAGCAAAATCGAAGGATGAGGTAATTGAAGGAGGACTGCACCAAGGTAAAGGAAGCTATTTAGTAAAACTTTTTTTTACCTTTTCAACACCTTTAAGATAGAAATAGATTTTTTTTTTTTTTTTTTTTTTTTTTTTAAATATGGGGCATATTTTGGGAAGGTTAATGATTAGTTAGATTTGCGGTGACCCATTCAAAGCTTTAAAAAAAAGAAAGGGGTAGGCAACCTCGGGCCTCCAAGTTTTTTCGAAACTACAAGTCCCATGAGACATTGCAATACCAGGACAATCACAGGCATGACTCCTAGAGGCAGAGGCATGATGGGATTTGTAATTTCACCACAGCTGGAGGGCTGAGGTTGCCTACCCCTGCTTTAAAGTGGATGTTAACCCCAAAATGTTTTATTTATTTTGCCGTCACAATGTCGAATAAAAGATTTCCTATCATTTGTGCCCAGTCTTGCCACAAAGAGTTAATCCAGCTCTGAGCAAAGCTCTTATTGTTCAGTGAGATAAAATGGACCAACAGAGAAAAAAAAACTTGTTCTGTTCCGCCCCCTTGCTGTGAGTGACAGGCTATTTACATATCTCATGCACTAGCCTCGAGACAGGCATTATTTTTTGAATTCCCACCCCCACTCCTTTTCTGAAGTCATGTGGTTATTTTTCTAGATTTTGACTGGATGTTAGTGATCATAGCAAAAGTGTAAGTAATACACAGGACAAAATGCATGTTGACAAGTGGAGTGTAGGTGGGCGGGGAGTGTACTGACATCACAACTCCACCCACAGAGTTCCAGACAACAGATCCACCCACAGAATCTGCATTTTTTAAGTTCTTATAACAGACAGAGGGGAGACATTTGACAGGTAAGGATACATGCAGGAGGCATCTATATCCTTATAGATCAGCACTATGGCAGCAGTTTAGAAAGGATGAGAGTGGATTCACATCCACTTTGAGGCTGGATTCACACCTATGCGAATTGGTTGCGGTTTCAACCGCATCCAAAACGCAGAACATTTCTAAATACATTGTTTTCAATGAGGCTGGTTCACATATGTGCGATGCATTCGCACTGCGCATTGCCGGAAATCCGTATGCGTTGTGGAGACCTTGCGGTGCGGCTCAGGTGCGAATTCAGTCCCATTATCTTCTATGGGTACGCAGCTGATTCGCAGACGTGTTCATTTCTCTTCAGGAATTTCTCTCATTCAGCTCAATACATTTCTCCCCCACTCTCCTCTCACTCAGAACTTCCCCCAGGTCTCCAAATTCGCAGCAAAAACTGAGCTAATATGCCTAAACTTCCCTTATCTTTGCAGAGACATTACAGAGCTGAAATTCACACCGCACAAGTGTGAACCCAGTCTAAGGGTTTTCCTTCCACTAATATTTAACTTCCCGGGTTTTCAAAGTAAAAAATAAATAAAATAAAAAAAAACACATGGTTATCCCACTTAAATCATGACCACAAACTAAAGGGTTAATCAAAGGTTCAATAAAGATAAAATTGTGTCATTCTCATGAATTGGTAAACTACTTGACAATAAGGCTGGGTTCACACCTAATATTGATGCAACTCACAGCAGGGGTCCAATGCGTCCCAGTTCTCCATTTCAGGCCAAATTTCGACCCGAATTCAGACCTGGAACTGAGCCAAAGACGCATAGGACTCCTGTGCAAATCGCACCGAGTCACCCCAGAGATGTGTGGACTCCATTGAGAGCCGGTCACAATATCCTGCCATGCATATTGGATATGAGGAAACCCGCTTCCAATTTGCATATGAATCCTAAGGCTAAAAGCACACGGATGTTTGCAGGCACATAAATATGCCTAGTATCCAATGCCTACATGCATGTGCAGATAAAGGAGGTTGCGCAAAAGCATCATTGTTTATATGAAGAGGAGTACAGCCACTCACTTCTATGGCCAGCTGTACCACCTGTGGCTCCCTGGGTGCAATAAAATGCTTTGATCACTATGCAAGGAATTTTTTTTTGTATGCCTTATGCAAGAGGACCAACATTCAAAGATGAACATGATCAACATTTCAGGAGATTACTACATGAGAACATATCCAAAAACATGTTAGCTATGTGTCCTGACAGCGGACACCACAATGTGCCTGCAATTATCTTTACTCGCTAGGAAACCCTTTGCTATAAGCCCATGAGATGCAATTAAAGGGAGAAGTTTTTTTAATCAAACCTTAAGCAGGCTCTAAGCAAAGACCAAGAAGTCACATCCCTGGTATTAAGGTGAAATTATTATTAATTTTTTTTAACAACAGGGATTTTTATAGTGCCGACAATCCTACATACATACATACAAACATACATACATACTAGGGTATTAAGACGGGAGTCAATCAACTTACAAGCATGTCCTTGGAGTGAAACACATGCAAGCACAGGAAGAATATGCAAACTCCATGCAGGCAGGGGCCCAGGCTGGATTTAAACCAGGGACCCCTGTGCTGCCAGGTAGAAGTGCTAACCAATAAAGTTATTTATTTTCGTTTTTTAATCCTGCTAATTTCTTTACGCAACACCAAATTTGCACTTGCGGCATTGCCAAACTTAGAAATTGCCCATGGATTAAAGCCAAGAGTTCAGCTTTAGCCTACATTTGATTTGGAATTCACTTTGAAGTGTAGTCAGATTCTTACATTGCAATACTGAAACCATCAGTACTTGGCATACTCACTAGCTCTAGATTCCTGTGACGGCACCCCTGCCCTGGACGCAGCAGTGCCAAGTATAGCAACCGTAATACCCAAAAATATAAACAAATGCAGCACTTTTACAGGTTGTAAAAGTCCCTAGAATTAAGTATTTGTCTGAAGAACTACATTTAAAAATGTATTTCCACCAATTAAAAAGAGATTAGATATAGACACACACATACATACACACAGTGGATATACAAAGTCTACACACCCCTATTAAATGCTCAGGTTTCTGTGATGTAAAAAAAAAAAAACACACAATGATAAATCATTTCAGAACTTGTTCTGTACAACTCACTGGAACAAACTGAAATCTTTTAGGTGGAGGGAAGTAAACAAACATAACATTTTATTTAGGGTGTGCACACCCTTAAAAAAACTAATATTTTGTTGGAGCACCTTTTGCTTTTATTACAGCACTCAGTCTTTTTGGGTATGAGTCTATCAGCATGGCACATCTCGTTTTGGCAATATTTGCCCACTATTCTTTGCAAAAACTCCAAATCTGTCAGATTGCGAGGGCATCTCCTGTGCACAGCCCTCTTCAGATCACCCCTCAGCTTATCAATAGGATTCAGGTCTGGGCTCTGGCTGGGCCATTCCAAAACTTTCATCTTCTTCTGGTGAAGCCATTACTTTGTTGATTTGGATGTATGCTTTGGGTGATGAATGAAGTTCTGTGTGTTCAGCTTTCTAGCAAAAGCCTGAAGGTTTTGTGACAATATTTGGAACTGTTGATAATTCCCTCTACCTTGATCAAGGCCCATGTTCCAGCTGAAGAAAAACAGTGCCAAAGCATGATGCTTCCACCACCATGCTTCACTGTGGGTATGGTTCTTTTGGTGATGTGCAGTGTTTTACTAAACATATCTTTTGTAATCATGGCCAAAAAGTTCAACCTTGGTTTTATCAGACCATAACACATTTTCCCACATGCTTTTGGGAGACTTCAGATGTGTTTTTGCAAAATGTATTTATTTCCAGTTATTGTCACTGTTGTGTCATATTTTCTCCATTGGATGATGGCCATTTTCACTGTGTTCCATGGTTTATCTAATGCCTTGGAAATTATTTTGTACCCTTCTCCTGACTGATATCTTTTACCTCTGATGTATTTGGAAACTCTCTGCATACCATGGCCTTTGCTGTAGGATGCCACTATGAAAAGGTTAGGAAAGACCTAGTAGAACAGCTGACCTTTATGTGGGGTTAATCAGAGGCACTTTAAATCATGACAGGTGTGTACTGACTTCTATTTAACATGTGTTTGAATTTGATTGCTTAATTCTGAACATAGCTACATCCCCACTTATGCAACCACATTATTTTATTTTTTTGTTTTTAACCAATCCAACCCACCCCGCCCTAAAAAGACTTCAGTTTGTCTTTCAACCAAGTTGTACAAGTTATAGGTCACATCACAGAAACCTGAAATTCAGCCACAACTGCCAGGAAATTTGTTTGGGATTCAAAGAAAAACCCACAAACAACTTCAGGTGAAATACAGGACTCTCTGATAACATGTGGTATGGCTGTTTCAAGATGCACAATAAGGATGCACTTGAAGAAAGATGGGCTGCATGGTCGAGTCGCCAGAAGAAAGCCATTACTACCCAAATGCCACAAAGTATCCCACTTACAATACGCCAAATAGCAAAGAGACAAGCCTCAAACCTTCTGGCACAAACTCATTTGGAGTGATGAGACCAAAATGTAGCTTTTTGGCCACAACCATAAAAACTACATTTGGAGAGGAGTCAACAAGGCCTATGATGAAAGGTACACCAATCCTACTGTGAATAAAACACGGAGGTGGATCGCTGATGTTTTGGGGATGTTTGAGCTACGAAGACGCTGAAAATTTGGTCAAAATTGTTGGCAAGATAAATGCAGTATGTCATCAAAAAAATACTGGAGGAACATTTGCATTCATCAGCCAGGAAGTTGCGCATGGGACGTACTTGGACATTCCAATATGACAATCATCCAAACACCAACCAGGAGTGAAAGAAAAGTTATTGTGTTATTATTCATATTCTGCGAAAAATGGCCAAGAAATCATAGATTCTGCCAGGGTATGTAAACTTATGAGTATGTATGTAGATATAATAAAAAGAGAAAGTTGACATACAATTTTGTATTTAAGATTATTAAAAATGACCCATCCTTTTCAATATGAAGCCACTCTAGTGTTCTAAAATTGTAAAAAAAAAAAAAATGAAAAAAAAAATATGCAATATTGCGAACTGGCAGTGTTCCGTTTATCGTTTGTATACAGGATCTCCTAGATGAATGAATGAATGAATGAAAAACTTATATAGCGCGGCACATGCGAACTGAATCGCCTCTGGGCGCTTGTTGTTTCTGTCTCTCTGGTCATCAAAAGAGCAGAGTTTTTATCTGTCTTTTGAAGGTCAGGTGGTTTTCCTCCAACCGAATGCTGGTTGGTAAAGCGTTCCATAGTCTGGGACCTTGGGTATCTTGACCAGATTTTGGTCGGTGGATCGCAGAATGCGATTGGGATTGTGGACTTCTATCTTTTCGCATAGATATTGCGGAGCCTTCCCACGGATGCACTTATGTGTCAGACAGAGTGCTTTGAAAGCAATTCTGTCTTTTACTGGCAGCCAGTGAAGGGATCTCAGAGAAGGTGAGATTGATTCCCATGGTTTTTTCCCAGTCACCAGTCTGGCGGCCGTATTTTGAACGACTTGCAGACGAGTGATTTGGTACTTGGGGAGTCTGAGGTAAAGGGCATTTGCATTGGCATTTGCATAGTCCAGTCTGGAGTTCACAATTGTTCCCACCACGACTGCTACGTCTTCTTTGGGGATAAAAGGAATAAGTCTGCGTAGTAGGCGCAGCAGATGGTGAGATCCGCTGACTACTGACCCTATTTGTGCGTCCATTGTCATGTTGGTGTCAAAGATGACTCAGAGACTTTTGACTTTGGCGGTAGGGGTGATGATCTGGCCCAGAATGGGGGGGGGGTGTCCAGGTTGTTGCAAGTTGACTCTTGGGACTTGCATGAAACAGAAGAAGTTCTGTTTTGGAGCTGTTGAGTTTAAGATAACTCTTTGTCATCCAGTTTTCTATCAAAGAGAGACAATTCTCTAAACTGAGATGATGATCCTTTTTGTTGCAGATGCGAAAGTACAGTTGCGTGTCGTCTGCATAGGAGTGGTAAAGCAGCTGTTGGCTACTGATGATTTTGAAGAGAGGGCGAAGATAGATGTTGAAGAGCACCGGTGACAGGGGTGATCCTTGAGGCACTCCACATGACACTGTGCGTTTTTCTGAAGTAAAAGATCCTAATTTTACTGTTTGTGATTGGTTTTCCAAAAAGGGGGAGAACCATGATAGATCACTTTCTGCGACTTTGGCTACTTCAGCCAATCGAGTCAGTAGTAGTTTGTGGTCTACTGTATCGAAGGCTGCACTTAGGTCCAACAGAACCAGGAGACAAGATTCTCCTTCGTCTGCGGCCTCAAGTGCGTTGTCCCATATTTTCAGCAATGCTGTTTCCGTCCCAAAACAGGATTGAAATGGATCAAGTAGATTATGGGTATCTAGATGCTGTTGCAGCTGTTGTACCACTGCTTTCTCCATTATCTTTGAGAGGACGTTTAGGCCTAAGTAGGGTCTTTGGGGTCTGAGACGGCGGTGAGTAGGGTCTTTGGGGTCTAGGGTGGGTTTCTTCAAGATGGGCTGGATAGTGCCCTCTTTCAGCAGGGAGGGCACTATGCCTTCCCTGAATGACTGGTTTATAAGCTGCATGATAGGTGGTGCCAGGATGTCGGCGCATTCCTTCAGCAGTTTAGTGGGGATAATATCATTAGGCGCTGTGCTGTTTCGCAAAGTGTCGATGAAATTTTTTGTGGCATCCACGGAGATGGGTTCCAGAATGAACTTGGTTGATTGTAGATGGTTTCTATCGATGTTGCAAGGTTGATCAAGGGGGGTGTTGCAGGGGGTATTGTTTTGACGAATGCTTTCCCGGATTCCCTCAATTTTATTGATGAAGAAATCCGACAATTCATCGCAAAATTCTTGGGTATCTGAATTGGGGGCCTCAAGACAGTCTGGATTCATGGTCTGAGTGACCAACTTGAAGAGTTCGCGGGGGCGATTTAGATTGTGAGGTCGAATGAGCATGCCTCCGATTCCTCCTGTATTGTATCTATACTGTCTGCCCTCATGTTGTAAAGCGCTGCGCAAACTGTTGCCGCTATATAAATCCTGTACAATAATAATAATAATAATAATAATTAAAAAAATTATCCCCTAAGGATAAATTCCTTTTTATAAAAGGGAAGTATACATTGCAAGTCCCCTCGTTAAAACACTGACAGTTCCAGAGGCTGTCAAATCTCATCCTACTGTTAGTAAATCCCAGCACATATGTAATAAATCCTTCCAGAGTACAACAATATTTCCTAGCCCTTCACCCGTTTCCCTTTATTGGGAATCCCTTATTCAGCACATACCCTTCAGACCCAGGATTCCAACAGGTTTAGCGAAGTGGCTCGTTTCAAGCTAGGCATTATGTGGGCTTTCAAGGACGCATCTCGTTATAGATCCTGCCTTTTCTACTCTCCCGTTCTGGAACAAAATTCCACTTGCCCACTTTGCCTCCCGAGTCAGCCTTCTCCGAGCCCTCTTACCCAATTTGGCTGGTTATGCTGTGATCGGGCCAAGATACTTCACGCAGTCTCAGTCCTACCATCTAATTTCCCGGAGCTTAGATTACATTATGTGGTTAAATGGGAAAGAGCTCAAGGTATTACTCTCTCCGATAAATAGAGCGTATACTCCTTTTTACATACAAAACATCTATCTGCTCCAGGTACCAAGAATGGGGATTTAAACTCCTGACAAGATACTACACACCAAGATGTTTCCCCAATGCTCAGAGAAATGTTTGAGGTGTGGAGAAGAGGTTGGAGACTTTGAACATGTCTTTTGGACACAGGGACATTTTGGGATGTGGGTCTGGATACTAGAGCTGCACTATTCTGGGAAAAATGAGAATCAATTATTTTTTTGCTTAGAATAAAGATCACGATTCTCACAGCGTAACCTCAATCACATTATACAAAAAAGAATTGGACTTGCGTTACTTTTTTTTTATTAATTGAAGTGTATTTATTTTTTTTTTTTAATTGCTGCATTTGAAAGACCGCTGTGCTAATACAGTTTCACATTAAAATATTGCAACAACCACCATTTTATTCTCTAGGGTCTGTGCAAAAAAAAAAAAAAATGTATAATGTTTGGGGGGTTCCAAGTAATTTTCTAGCAAAAAAATAATAATTTTAACTTGAAACCAACAAGTGTCAGAAAAGGGTTCTTTAAAGAAAAAAGTGAAACCCACTTTTACAACTTTATCTTAAAAGGAAAGATCACCCCTCCAACACTTTTTTGGATAACTTTTTTTTTTTGTTTGTTTCTTACCTTTTCTGAAGTATCGAGTGTTCTTCTACCCTATCTCAGATGCAGTCCAGATTGTCATTTCCTCCTGGGACCTGTGTGTCCCAGAAGACGAAGGAGCCATTCAGAAAGACCTGTGCGACTTGCGCATGCGCAGTTGGAAACCGTCCATCAAGCCTAAAGGCTCCACTGCCGATTTCCCTTCGTTACCACGGCAGCACCTACACCCAAACCGATTGATAGATTGGCCTTGGGGGGGCTGACTTTGCAGGCTTTTTTTTTTGCGTGCATGTTTTCTTAAACACCCAGGTGTAAATGCAGCCTTAAAGAGGTGCCCACGGCTGTCTATACTGGAGTGTTGGAACTTCCTACTACCTGTGGTTGTACCGTTTGTGCCCTGCTTTTTTGTTAAAATAAAGAATGGGGGGTGCAGCGAACACCAACATTGCATCAGTTGCTTACAATGAGTGCAAATCCTCCCATTCAGGATTCAGTCTTGCAAGGACATGGTGGAACAAACTGCTTTTTCTCCAGATACAGGTAGGACCCGGCATAAAGCGCGTTAAACTCCTTGCAATCTACATAGAACACCCAGAGGGGATTGTTTTATTATTGTCTGAGTCAGTAGAGCACCACTATCCTTAACCTGATCAAAATTACTACAGCAGTATCAACAGGTTCTCTGATAATTGTTTTTGTAGCATTAATACAATAAGGAAGTTACTATTAGAAATAAGTTACCAATTTAACACATTTGTAGAAAAAGAATGAAAGTTTGTGTGCATTTTTACGTGAACTGAATAGAGCATTTTTTTGTGTCTAAAAATAATCTCTTGATATTCTTTTGCTATAACCATACACAGCCAGACAATAGCTGACCCATCTCCAAGAGCCTCTGAACACAAGTTGTTCCAAAATTCCTTTTTTGGACGAGGACAGGAGACAGTACCCCACCCAAGGGCAACGCTAAGAAAATATTCAACTTAGAAAATATTTACACCGGCATATTTGGAGCTGTGCTTTTATTATCTGCCTGGCTGGATCACAGCATTATATAACAAACTCCCAAGGCAGAAAAAGCAAATATACAAACTTAATACAGTAGATACACATGAGAGCTTTATGGCATATAAGGGGCTACTGTAAAAGAACTGTATGTCAAGACATAGGCTCAAACACCAGTTTAAGCTCATTTAGCATACCTATCTGGGACAACTACTTTAACTATTTAGGCTGCATTCAGACTACAGCGTTTTGAATCTCGGGCAGGTCCGCAGCAAATCTGCTCGCTATTCAAAACGCTATAGTGCGATTGTTGCGCGATAAAACATGCTGCAATCATGGCAACCCACATCACATGTAGCCTAAAAATTGTTCAGGCGCTACTTTTTGGCAACATGCGTCTCGCGATGTGTGTTTCTGCGATTGCAGTACGTTTTATCACGCTAAAAATCGCAACAGAAACGCACTGCAATTTGAGGGGGTCAGTCAGATAATTGGCATCTCGAATGCGAGTCCCGCGTTACGTCATTCACACCAAATCAACGCTGCTTTGGTGTGAATGCAGCCTTAATTTAATTATATATATATATATATATATATATTATATATATATATATATATATATATATATATATATATATATATATATATATATATATATATATATTACACACACACACAATCCCACACTTCCAGATAAGGACACACATGACTGAAGCCGATCAGCGGGTGCACGGTATCCAATGTCCTCCGGCACCCCTGTTGATCGTCAGGCAGAGACACAGAACTGCGATCTACCTATGAAAACAAAGCAGAGCGCCGTTCTGACAGGAGGGAAGGAATGGAATTTGTGTTCCTGCAAACCAGGGAATAAATTCCATCTATTCCCCTAGTAAAAGCACCTCATACAATATAGTAAACACCGGCTAGGCACACAATTAAAACCTTTGATTGCCCCTGATGTTAACCCCTTCCCAGCCAGCATCATTAGTACAGTGGCAGCGCATATTTATTAGCGCTCATCACTGTATTAGTGTCGCTGGCTGCCAAAAAGTGTCAAAAGTGTCAGTGGTAATGTCTGCTGCAATATCACTCACAGTCCCGCTATAAGTCGCCGATTGCCGCCATTACTAGTGAAAAAAAAAAAATACAAAAATTGTGTGCGTCTATATATGTCTCACACACAACCAAAAGAAAGCTGTACTTCTGCGCTAGCAGGACGGTAAAAAAAAGTCCTGCTAGCAGCATCTTTGAAGCGCTGCAGGAGCAGTGAATACACTGCTCCTAAAGCGCCCCTGCCCATTGAAACCGTGTCCCTAAACCCTTACCGTCTGTGTCCAGCGTTACAAACAAAAAAACGCTCCTTTTCCTGCTCACATAGTCGTGTGCAACTGTAGATGGTTACCTATTCCAGCAGATGATATTCAATGCAAGGAGGATCATCCCACACCACCTTGCATCCCATACATTCCTATTGGCATGGGTAATGATTATAGCTGGTGCACAGTCAATTAAGGACTCATACACACAGGACTATGGCAGCCAAAGAGGATGACAAGCACTACTGACACCAGACCTGCAATGGCCAACATCTAAGAAGGCTGGCAAAATATCTTGCACAGAAGAAAAAAAAATAATACTCATATGTTGCATAAAAATATGAATTAGCATTTTACAATATCACTTTGTTTTAGTCTACTGTCCATAGCGGAAAAATTAACCAAGGGTTTTTCAAGAGAAAGTTGTATAGAAAAGAAAAAAAAAGTAAAAAAATTAAATTAGACATGAAAAAGTATTTTAAACCATACCTTCGCAGCGCCTAGTTGT
Organism: Rana kukunoris; assembly: GCA_029574335.1. NCBI lineage: Eukaryota > Metazoa > Chordata > Amphibia > Anura > Ranidae > Rana > Rana kukunoris. The sequence continues at coordinate 561,387,420 of CM056049.1, read as the reverse complement.
TCCTTCCGAAATCGCTCCAGGGGTTTTATCAAGGTTTCATTTACATTCAATGCCTAGTAACAACAAAAAGATAAAAACAAAATTACAATGTGGGGACAACAGTCCGATTTTGATAATGTACACACACACGTACACACACACACACCATTGTAGGTTTTTTTTTTGCATTTTAGAACGAACAGTTTTGATGTGTTTTTGCATGCAGTTCTCATTTCTTTTTCTTTTTTTTTACAAACCGAATAGCTGGTTGCTAAGGTGCTGGCTGGGAAGCTGGTCGCTGTATCCTTAACCAATGAGTCATCAGCTGGCAGTGGAGTTCCCCGCTGACAGCTTAATGTTAAAACTAAAATTGCCATTTAAAAAAAAAAGGAAGAACTACTAAAAAGAACAGTGCAGGGGCCCAAGTGCATGAACCTTGTGGCATATTACTGTCTATATGTTAGAATTATTTCAGTCAAATTTTTTGCTGAGTATTGTTGGGGAGATTTCACCTAACTTATGTCCCAGGGACAACAGGAAGTGAGTGGAAACGCTCCATAATAAAAACACGACCCCACTGGAACAGCCTCGCTGTTGGTTTAAAGTTGACGGGGAAAGAAATCTTGAAACTGCTACCTGCCTGCAAGTCTTTGGACTGACTCGGCATAAAGCAAGTCAAAACATCTGATCTGCATACTTGTCCTAGGTCATTGACTGAATGAACGATCGGTTTCAGGGGCTATAAAAATTCAGACTACATACCTCCCTTAGTACAGGCTTCCTTTAATAGATTTTGTTTTTAATTTCTTAAAAAAGTAACTGCACTTTTAAGAGAAGAAATAAATAAAATAAAAAACTCCTCTGGGTGATCCATGTACATTACAAGGATTTTAACAAACTTTGTTGCAGATTTCTACCTTTTGTTATTTTAAAAAAAAAAAAACCTTAGTGTTTGTATCCATGTGGAAAGTGAATCTAATGGGAGTGGTTTCATAACTATCAAATCAGCTGCTACAGTTTCAGGGCACCAATGAGGAAATCTGCTGGGCCTGCATCCCTTTAGGCTACTTTCACAGTGGGGCAATGCTGTCATTGGCTGTAAAGCACTGCTCATTTTAGCGGCGTGCTACCTTTTTTCGGGCGATAGCAGGGTGCTTTTAACCCCCAAGAAGGGGTTAAATGCGCCCTTGATGCAGCGCTTTGGAAGCAGTGCCCTTTCATTCCAATGGGCAGGGACGGTGTGGAAGCAGTGTATACACCACCCCAAAGATGCTGCTTACAGGACTTTTTCTCCCGTCCTGCAAGCGCACCGCCCCAGTGTAAAAAGCACTGGAGTGGCTTAAGAGGCAGTTTTCAGGCACTTTACATGTGCCATTTCTAGCACTAAAAAGGCCTGAAAACTGCCTCAGTGTGAAAGGGGTCTTAGACATGATTTCCTATTGGAAGTATCTCAAATACATTTTTGCTGCAGGGGTTGCTTGAAATCGGACTTGCATCTCAGTGCAGACTTTTGGGAAAATCTGTGAGCCAATCACACAACCAGGAATTTTTTTTAGTTATTTTACATTAGTAGATAGTTACTTGGTAAGGCAGTAAATTGTGATAACAAATCTGGAAAATAATTTAAAAAAGGTTATTACAATATGACACGCTATATTATACCATTGTGGAGTTACCCTTTAAGCTGGACCACAGACAGTTGCTAATTTAAGACAGAAGTACCAAAATGTATACTTGATTATCTCTAGGTTAAAACCATATGGATAAGAAAATATATTTGTTAGTTTTTTCTTTTAGTGCGAATATGGGTTGGTGCTTTCACCCGATATACGTACCCGTCAGTTACATAGGTGTCAGTGTCTACACGGAAGTGGGTGTGTCCATAGCGGACACTCCTTCCTTAGTGTGCTCCCTCCTATCTTCCCTGGCCACTGGGCCCACCACAACATCAAGTCATTGGCTGAGGAGATTTGTACTAGGGGTGGGCAGAACCTGATGGGAAACCGACAGGCTGATTCCCCACCAGATCAAATTTTCTTATGATTGACAACTCCAGGCAGTGAATGGATACATTACTGGCCACTATTCGGACCAAATGTTTTCTTTTCCAATCATTTTTATTGAAAATTGTACATATCAGATTCCAAAAGTTTACATGCAATAGGCATTTCTGTATACAATGTGATGTCTTAAGGTACTGGAGGTATGGTCAGAATGATATATTCCAACAAATGTACTCGTATTTCTTACCTCTATATACACAACATAAACGAAAAAAAAAAAACATAATAAAAAAAAAAAAAAAGGGTTAGCACATTCATGGGTCCCTGTCATTCCTTTAGACTTCATGAAGATGAAGAGTGGGGATCCATAACCATGTGACCAATATCCATGATGTTCCATGATTGGGGGAGAGGAGGCTAAACCACAAATCCTTGTTGTAATTCGAGTCTGGTAGATCCCCACCATATTTCACGTACATCAACATATCATTGAGCTCACTGGTCCCTCAAACAGGACGCAGGGCTAGAAAAGAAAAGCCTGCAAAAAGAAGTAAGAAAGGGGAGAGAAGAAGGGAGGGAAAAATAAAAAGCGGGGGTGTGCACCTCTGTCATTTCTAGGCATAACTGAACAGATGCCTCATAAGCCTTCAGACAGATATTTAATCCAAGGTTCCCAGACTATCTCTATCATGGTTACTTATCGAGTGATATCGCTGAAAGGCGTTCATTGCTCATGATCCACGACAACTTGGTTCTCACCAAATCAAAGGGGATCATGGGCGCCTTCCAAGATCTAGCTACCGCTATCCTGGATGCTATAAAGATGAATGCTATAAGTTTCCTGATGTGTCCAGTCACTCCCTCCACTGAGCTTTCCAGTAGTGCCTACTGTGGTGATTTGATTAAATTCACCTGGGTTAGTGAAAAGATAAAATTGTAAATGCAAATCCAAATGCACAAGTCTTCAGGGCACGTCCACCATATGTGGTATACTGTGCCTTCCATGCCACATCCCCTAAAACATAAGGGGGGGGAGGTGCTTGGGACACATGCTGCCACTCTCACTGGTACCACCGCAGCAAAACTGTAGTTCACTTCGATTAGCGACGTATTAATGTATGATTTTGAAGCGAATAGTGCCATTTTAAACCATTTATCAATTTCCAACGTTTCCTCTATATCCTGTTCCCACTTGTTCATATGTAAAAAAAAAATTCCAACGTAGAGGACAGATGCTATATATTTTTGAAATATGGCCGATATGCTTATCGAAAGCCCCACATAGATATTCCATTGGGGTGGAAGTTGTTAAATTATGTGTAGGTTGTAGAGTTTTTAGAGAATGCAAATCTGGGAGTAATGGTACATTTCTGAGTCAGGAAGTTGGTATTTATCTAGTGAGATTTGTTTTAATAAGATACCCTTGTGGTCGCACAGGTCAGCAAAATGCATCAAGCCCTTGTTAGTCCACCATGCGAGCCCTTGAGGATTAAGCAGAACAAATGTTTTATAATCCTATTTACAGCAACTCGTCAGTGGACCAAATGCATATTTAACTTGGTCCAGTCCTGATCAGTGGCCCTATTGTCCCCAAAGTGCATCCCTTTATGTCGGTTGTAGCCCCAACCATCTTTGAAGCTCAAATTATGAGCGTTCTTGTGGAGGGAGGTACAGTACTACAGACAGAGTCCCGCCCTCTAACTGGAGTGAACAGTCGCCATGATGAATGAACAAGCAGCGATGACCATTCATTCATAATAGTGTCAGATTAATCAGACTTGGGTGTGCGTTTCTGTGGAAGCTTTTACATCTACACAGCCTAACCCTTGATCCCTTGGGGGAGTGAACTAAAAATGTAACTTTCTTACATTTGTTTTTTCTTCTTTAGAAGTACAGTCAAAGCTCCTTTGGCCTTACTTCTCGTGGGTCACAGGAGTGCACTTTGTTCTGCACTCTTATGATTCGTATTCTGCGAACAGCAGGCTAAAGGCCACTGTCAGCTGATGTCACTCACCCAGACCAGGCACTAAAGAGAACCCAACTTTAGGGTCAGGATCCACCCAGATACCTGGACCCACCTGCATATTCCAGTACTTCAGAGAGCATGGTCTTTCATTGCTTGCTTCTTGGTCTTCGAGGCGAGGGGGGGCAGCGTCGAACTAATGCTAGGCGAGTATAAAAAAGTTTATATAATTTACATTTTTAAATGTTTTAATTCCCATACTTTCCTATTAAGCAATCCCACTTTACAAAAAAAAATAAAAAATCTTATTTAGGTAACCTCTTAACATATGCAGATATACGTTACTAGACTCACCCTAAAGCAACAATGTGCAGGCTACAAACCTAAAAAAAAAAAACCTGTGCAGTCAAGGGAATCTCCCTTCACAAGGACCATAATTAAAAATACAACTAGTTTATAAGTACATGTCATTATGGCAAAGCTTTTATAAAAAATAAAGTTAAAAAATCATCAGGAAAATAAAAAATTTCACTTGTGTTGTGTAAAATAATTTATCTATAAATGATGCTTAGCCTAGGTCAAGATTGCTGCTGTGTAAGGTAAAATCTTAATTCATGCCAGAATATACAGCAAGCATTGTACCTCAGAAAGCGTTGTGGGTCTCGTATGGTAAAGCGATCCTGACATTTACTCACTCCCCCTACGTATGGCCATTTACAAAACATCCTGTATCCTTTCATTTTTACTTTCCCCTTGTCTGTACAAAGAATGCATTCCATTCCAAGGACAGAATACAAGGTGTTTTGTGAATGGAAAAGGGAGAAAAAGAAGTCATACAGACCACAGCTCTCATACCTGCTGCACTGGGAGTATAGTGCTGGCTTTATTTTCCGGCATTGAGAAACTAAGACTTATACAGCAGCGATCCAGACCAAAGAGGAGTTATTACAGGCAACCTATTTAATACACTGCACAAAAGTCAGAACGTTGTGTTTTCCCTGGAGTTCTGCTTTAACTTCTGTGATTTTTTCCAAAACTAATATATGAATTTATGGAGGCAAAAAGTTAGCCAAAAAATTAATAATAATTATTAGGGCTGTTACTGATTAAAATATTTGTGTTCGATTAATCGATTTGTTTTTTAATCGATAAATCGACAAATATCGATTAATTATAACGCACATACAGATCCAACTACTTTTAGCTGATCTCCTTGCAGGCTGATTCCCAGTGCAACTACCAACCACTGGAAAAATGGATAGCAGGATACCAAAAACACACAAAGGCAGCGCTCGATGGGAATAGCATTAAAACTTTTATAGTTTTCAAGTAGGTAACAAAATAAATATTGCACTGGAGATAAAATCGATGTAGCTACATAAACTGTAAAAATGGTGCGAGTAATACCAAACTGTAGCAAAAGCAGTCATAAAAACATGTAGCTAAGAATGATACTGGTATTTAAATGTGTACAACGATACCACTGCTAAATCAAGATGAGGAGGGGTTAACATCAGTCTGTTGGCATGTAGATGTTTCGTGAACTATCACAACTCCCAGTGGATGGCTGTAGAATCCCAGCTTGAAAGAGGGAAGTGTAACAGCCCTTGCGTGTCGCAGATAGTAAGGTCCTGCCAGCATGCAGATATGAAAGCACAGCAAAAGAGCCCTTCAGGTGGACACGGCAAGCCCCACCGGTGTCCGTGATGTCACCGGATCTCCGATGGAACTCCCTGAAGGCCCGGAAGCCGGCAGAGAGGTGAGTACCGATCAAAAGAATTTTGATCAATCAAAAAAATTAAAGATTAATCGAGGAATTAATAGTTAATTTCCACAGCCCTAATAATTATATCTACCTTTACAAAACCAGTAAAAATCATTTGGTCTTCTGCTGTAGGCTGATATCCATTTCTCCCAGTTAACACAGGAATAATAAAAATAAATCCGAATTGTGATTATCAAACCAGCAGAATGGTCTGTCCCCTTCTGAAATAAGTGAGGCCCAACCAGCAGCGATCATCCACCTGCTCACATATGTAGCCTGATACCGCTCATCACCATGCAGACAGACAGAGGCAGCTGGCTTATCAGTACAGTTTACATATGTATGTAACTCCTAAAGCATCCATTGAGAAAAGCAGATCCAAGGCTGCCTACAGGCACAAGACAGTGCAGATATTGGAGAGATTCCTTAGAAATAAAGCGCTTCCTAAAAATGATATAAAACCAATATAAATGCAATGGTGACCGATAATGCAGCCAGAAACACACAGAGTTAACATAGGAAAAGGACATGCCAAGAAAGGGGCCAGTTTATGTATTCCTTCCTAACTGGCACGCACTACAACAAATACACATGGCGCACAGCAATTTGTTACCTGTATCCCGATGGTGGTGTGCCAGATCTGGCTATCCATCCTACCCCTCCATCCCCCCCCTCTTTTCTTCAGTGCCGATCATCACTGTGCATCCCTCCTCACTACAGTATTTGCATCACTCTGTTAATGGTGTAGACTTTAAAACCGTAATTGTACCATTGCTGCAAGCGCTTAACCTCCCTGGCGGTACGATTCTTTCTGGTTTTAGGTGCTGAAAGCGGTACAATTATTTTGCATGAAAATTTGGCGTTTTATACTGTAGGCCTGCAATTCTTAGGAATAACTCACTTAAATCTGTCAAAGAGTCTAGTAGACATCCCGGGTATGATAACGTTTGAAAAACAAAATCATAAATTATAATATAATAACTATAAATTATAACAAATAATGTAATTATAATAAAAATTATTCAATAATGTAATCAAATCAAATAAAAATCACTGAAATCTACTCAGTTGCAGAATTGTCGCTGTCATTACTTTTATTTTTTTATGACAAATTTCCCCACAAATCGCTATCGCTCAATTCTGAAAGTGATTATAAATTATTGCTGTTTTCTAGCTGCTCTAAAATCGCTTTTGACATAAAGGGACACTTTTGGTTGCTATGGACAATCTATAGTTTCCAGGCAGAAAGAAGTTTTCTTTATAAAAGTGCATGCAGAACACTGGGCAGACCACTAGGGACAAAGGGGGTGTGTATTTTTTACATACAGTACTGTAATCTGTAAGATTACAGTATACTGTATGTAATGTGTTTATTTACTTTTTTGAATTTGGCGCCGTTCTCCGCCTCCGTGCGTCATAACGTCGCAGGAAACGGAGATCGGCGGCACACAGGGACATCGTGTGAATCGAGCGAGGACGCCCCCCCCCCTCCCGCCGCCATCCGATGCTTCTCCGGGCTCTCCCGTGCCATCGGGGGCCCGGAGAGCGAATCGGTCAGCGTTTTCTGCAGAACCATAGAGATGACTGGTGACCAGACGGTCACAGTCATCTCTATGACCGTCGGAGGACTGGGCGCGACGTTATGACGTCACGCCCGATACCCGGAATGTAAACACAGCTGCGATCGCAGCTGAAAGCATTAAATCTGTGAATTTTTTTTCACGGTTTTAATGCTTTCCAGCCTGGAGGAGAGATGTGAGGTCTTATTGACCCCACATCTCTCCATAAAGAGTACCTGTCACAGTGATTCCTATTACAAGGGATGTTTACATTCCTTGTAATAGGAATAAAAGTGATAAAAAAAGTGTGAAAAAAAAAAAAAAAAAAAAAGTGTAAAATTTTTTTTTTTTTTTAAACCGCCCCTGTCTTGGTCACTCGCGTCCAGAAGCCAACACGCATGCAAGTCCCGCCCACATATGTAAACACCGTTCAAACCCCACATGTGAGGTATCGTCACGTGCGTGCAACAATTCTAGCACTAGACCTCTAATTAAAAAATAGTAACCTGTAAAAAAAATTAAAGCGCCGCCTATGGAGATTTTTTAAGTACCGAAGTTTGGCGCCATTCCATGAGTGTGCGCAATTTTAAAGCGTGACATGTTGGGTATCTATTTACTTGGCGTAACATCATCTTTCACATTATACAAAAAATTTGGCCAACTTTACTATTTTGTTATTTAATTCATGACGTTCATGGCGTTTGAAAAATTATTGCGCAAATACCGTGCGAGAAAAAAAGTTGCAATGACCGCCATTTTATTCCCTAGGCTGTCTGCTAAAAAAAATATATATATATAATGTTTGGGGGTTCTGATTAATTTTCTAGAAAAAAAATAGATTTTTACATGAAGGAGAGAAGTGCCAAAATAAGCCTGGTGATTAAGTGGTTAAAGAATGAAACCCAGGTCAAGTAGTCGTAAAACGATGTGACAGTGTTTGAAACTCAGCAGAATTAGTATATAATGCCCATTTTTCATGGACATTTTTAGGAGAGTCCCGTGCTTGTTGAATCAGGTCTTCCATTTCAGCTATTCTTTTAATTCTTTGGAACCATTCTGAAATGCAGGGTGGTGAGGCGTCTCTCCAATGGGCCAGGATACAAAGTTTAGCTGCATTAAATTAGATGTATTATAAATAGAGTTTTTATAAATAGAGTGGGATAATGAAGTGTCGTGCAGTAGGTATTGTGCTACAGTAAAATCTGGAGAAAAAGTAGTGATGAGTGGAATAATGCGATGTACTTCCTTCCAAAATGTTTGTATAATGGAGCAATCCCATCGCCAAACAAGTAGGTGGAGTGTTGGGGTTAAATTTATGAATTACGTAGGGTGTCCTATACCACCTAGAGTAAAGTTTATATCAATTTTCTTGTGTTAAGACATTCATTGAGCCTTTATGAATGTAGGTGAAAATATGTTCCCAGTCACCAAGAGAGATTTAAATCATGTTCTCTCTCCAAACGCTGTGCTGCTTCATCCTCCTTAGGGTTAATATTCGTAAATGGAGAATATGTTTTTGAAATTAAATGTCTTTGGGGATCAGTGTTAACACATAACTTCTCAAAGGGGGTCTTATTTCTATGCCATATTGAAGGTGAATCAGAGATAAGTAAAGAATGTTTAATATTCTTGTATTCTAAGCAAGATACACTAAAGTCAGGATATTTAAGACAGAAATTATTATAAGGGAGAAATTTTCCTTTGTTGAAAAATAATTCCGTTCTCATTGAATAATTCCGTTCTCATTGAGGGAGTAGAGGAAGAGTCAGGAGAGGTGGTATTCAAAGTGATGGGAAAAAGACTTGGATTTATAGAAACTGGTGTCATGGGTCCTGGAGAAGATGAAACGTTTAATTTAGTACAAAGTGATCTAAAGATTTGTAGTGTAGGACCCGTAAGGGGGTGTGAGCCGTTGTCATGTGATATTTTGCGAGAGTTAGCCCAAGGAAGATGGTGTAATGGAGATTTAGGAGGATATACCTTCAAGCTCAATCCAAGCTTTTGTTTTCGTATGAACGTGCCAGTCAACAATACGGGACAAGTGGCAAGACCAATAATATTTCTGAAATGTCTGGTAATCCCATGGGAAGTTTTGTTGACAAGAGACTATGGGGTAGATTCAGGTAGGTCCAGGTAGGAGACAAGACAACTTATCTCCAGATAAGCCGTCTTATCTTTGCGTTTTATGAGCTCAATCTATGCCACCAATTCATAAAATCAGTTAAGCATAGATTTTCCTTAGATCAGACATGCGCAAGTCTATTACGCTGTCTAATCTTATTTTCATATTTTACGCTGGCCGCTAGGTGGCGTTCCCATCTAAAATATGTAAATGAGCCTATACGCCGATTCCCGAACGTACACCCGGCGCTATTCAATTACGTTGTTTGTGATGCCTGCTATATGAGGCGCAGGCAACGTTAAGTATGGACGGCGTGCCAACGCTTTTTTTCCCGTCGTTTACGTAAAACGTTCGCGAATAGGGTTTTGCGTAAGTGCCGTTCACGTCGAATTGACTTCGAGATTTGGAGCATGCGCACTGGGAACCAATCACGGCCGGCGCATGCACAGTTCGTTCAACGCGGGGACGCGCTTCATTTAAATGATACACGCCCCCCTACCCGCCAAATTTGAATTCGGCCGGCTCTTTTACGCTACGCCGCCTCAACTTTACAAGCAAGTGCTTTGAGAATAAAGCACTTGCCTGAAAAAGTTGCAGCGGCTTAGTTTAAAAGCCAGACGCTAGGCATGCCTATAGATAGGCATTTCTACGTGAATCTACCCCTATATTGCTTTGTAGTGAGATATTCAAGGCCCTGGATTTATTAAATTTAATTTGTAAATTGGAAATTAAAGAAAAGAACGAACGAAAAATCCTTTAATAGATTAGGTATTGTAATGATAGGTTAAGTCAGAAAGATAAAAATGTCATCTGCACATGCAGCTAATTTGTAAAGTTTGCTATTAATTTCAATTCCCTTAATATCAGGATTGGCTCGAATTTTTCGGAGGATAGGTTCTAAGGTCAATATGAATATGATGGGAGATGAAGGACAGCCCTGGCATGTCCCGTTTGACATGGAGAAGGCGTCCGACAGGCAGCCATTAAATTTTAATTCTTGCAGTGGGTGAAGAATAAAGTGCAAGGATGAATTGTAATATGCGTGCACCAAGTCCAAGAGCTTTTAGAGTTTCGATCATATAGTCCCAAGCTACCCTGTCAAAAGCCTTCTCCACATCTAGGGAAAGAAAGAAACTAGGTTTAGAAGTTTTGGCGATCCAATGATGGATGTTAAAAGCTTTTTGAGTATTGTCCCTGGCCTCTCTTCCAGGAACAAAACCGACCTGGTCCAAGGAAACCAAATTAGGGAGTAATGGCAGTAAACAATTTGCAATCATTTTTGCATATAGTTTTAGATCTACATTAACCACTTCCATACCAGGCACTTACGCACCTTCCCGCCCAAGCCAATTTTCAGCTTTCAGCACTGTCGCACTTTGAATGACAATTGCGCGGTCATGCTACACTGCACCCAAACAAAATTGGTGTCCTTTTTTCCCCACAAATAGAGCTTTCTTTTGGTGGTATTTGATCGCCTCTGCGGTTTTTATTTTTTGCGCAACAACTAATAAAAGACTGGAAATTTAGAAAAAAAAATACATTTTTATTTTTTTCTGTTAACTTTTTTGTAAATAAGTATGTTTTCTCTTTCAATTACGGGCACTGATATGGCGGCACTGATGAGGTAGTACTGATGGGCACCGATGAGGTGGCATTGATGGGCACCGATAGGCGGCGCTGGTATGCGACACTGATGGGCACTCTTAGGCGGCACTGATGGGCACTCTTAGGCGGCACTGATGGGCACTCTTAGGCGGCACTGATGGGCACTCTTAGGCGGCACTGATGGGCACTCTTAGGCGGCACTGATGGGCACTCTTAGGCGGCACTAATGGGTGGCACTGATGGGTACTTATGGGTGGCACAGATGGGCACTGATAGGTGGGCACTGGGCATGTATTGGCACGGAGGGGTGGCACTGAAGCACACTGCAGGGTGGCACTGATGTATATGTTGCCAGTCAGTGCCCATGTGTGGGCACTGACTGGCATGTTTTTTTTTTTTTTTACCTGCATTTTTATTGATTTTTTTATCCTGTGTTTTTTTTTACGTTTTTTTTTGCCCTGCCAGTGTGGGCATCCCTGGTGGTAGTGTGGGCATACGAGGGGGGGTTGCGCTGGTAAACAATCAGCGCGAACCCCCCCTGTCAGGAGAGCCGCCGATCGGCTCTCCTGTACTCGCGTCTGTCAGACGCGAGTGAGGAAGAGCCGTCGGCGGCTCTTCCTGTTTACATCGTGATCAGCTGTGATTGGACACGGCTGATCACGTGGTAGCGAGCCTCCGCCGGAGACTCGTTACCGAGATCGGTGATACAGGGTGTCAGACTGACACCCCGCATCAACGATCGCTGCGCTGCGCGCCCCCACGGGCGCGCACGGCATTGAAATCGTGCTAGACGTTTGAGAACGTCTAGTCACGATTTCATAACCACTTCCCGGCCGTAAATCTGCTATTGGCCGGGCGGGAAGTGGTTAAGAAGGGAAATGGGTCTATAATTAGAGACCAACAATGTGTCTTTGCCTGGTTTTGGACTCATAGTGATGTGAGCTTCCAGATCTCTGTTATTAGGGAGGGATTGATCAGGAATGGAATTAAAAGCTTTTTTTAAAAATAGAGAATAGTATCAGTGAAAGATTTATAGTAGCTGACTGACAAACCATCAGGACTGGGACATTTACCTGTTTTAAGTTGGAGGGTTATTATAGATTCATTCCATTCAATTGGACGTTCTAAAATCTCGGCTTCCATTTTAGAAATGGGTTTAGGGCTGTAAAGTGACAAAGTCAGAGATCAATTTTTTTTCTGTGTGCGGTTTGATCAATATTTGATTTTGTTGATAGGTTATATAGTTTAGAATAATATAGTTTAGAATATACATTTTTGAATTGTTTAGCAATATCTCAGGAAGAAAATAATTTTTTGCCCGATATATCAGAAATGGAATGAATGGTTGATTCTGTCTTTTTTGCTACAAGCAAATGAATTTGGTAACAAATCTGGGAAATTACTTGCTAGGGCCCTACAAGGGCCCTAGCAAGTAATTTCCCAGATTTGTTACCAAATTCATAAAAAAGTTTGCGTGTTAGAATGAATTTACGTTTAGTTGTTTTATCTTAATTCTTCAAGCAGGAGTTCCCTGCCTTGAAGAAGTTCAGTGTATGTTTCTGTCGCCAAGGATTGTTTGTGTTTACTTTCAAGAAAATGAATTCAATCAGCCAGAGCGGCTATATGGGGTTATCGAGCTTTCTTGAGTTTCAAAGCGATAGAGAGGAGTTTACCTCTTATGACACATTTATGAGCCAGCCAGAGAGTCAAAGGATGCATATCAGAGGATTAGTTTTCCTTAAATTGGGTCCGGTGGGAATCAATAGAACTAACATTTTCAGGGTCATTGAGAAGGGAGTTGTCAAGTCTCCATATGAAAGCTCTATTGGGCATTGTGGAGAGTGTAAGAGAAATTGAAATTGGGTGATCTGAAAGAATCATAGGTTCAATGTTTGCTGAGACTAAAGGAATCAAGATCTGCCTGGTTCAAAAAAAAAACATCTATTCTGGAATATTTGTTATGAGGTGGGAAAAAAAATCCTTGGTGTAAAGTGCGCCAAGTATCGTGTAGAGTCAGACCCTTAAGTGTTTTACAGAACGAAGAGCAGAGTATGATAAAGCGGAGGAGCCTGAAGATGGGTCAACTAAGGGGTCAAGAGCTAAAATTAACATCTCCACCCATCACGAGTAGTCACGATTGGAAAGAGCCAAGACGATCAATAGAATCCCTAATAAAGGGAATTTGTTGTTTATTAGGAACGTAAATGTTACCAATGTGATAGATCTGTTAGAAAGAACCTTTTAGAAAGATGTAGCGTCCATTAGTGTCGATCAAGGTGTCTTGAATTTGAAAGGGTTTTTAGAAATTAAAACAGAGACCCCCCTTGATTTAGAATCAGGGTTGGTGGCGTGATAAGCATAGGGGTATAAACGGCTGTGTATATTTGGAATATTGTTAGTTTTAAAATGTGTCTCTTGTAAAAAGACAATATCAGCTTTCGCTTTCCGTAATAAAAATAATTTAGATATTTTTTCAGGGATATTCAATCCCTTGACATTTAAGGAGTACAATGTGATCATCGGAGGGGGGGGGGTCAAATTATTGTTTATGGCATGTCACCGTGAGAAGTATATGTTTTAACTAGGGTTGTCCCGATACCACTTTTTTAGGACCGAGTACAAGTACCGATACTTTTTTTCATGTACTTGCCGATACCGAATACCGATACTTTTTTTAAATGTCATGTGACAGTTTTCAAACCACAATACAGACTAAGGATATTTTCTTTAGAATTATGAAAAACTCTAACTCAAGACATTATAAAAAAAAATAAAAATGAGTAAAAAAAAATGAAAAAAAAAAATTTATTTTCTTGTCACGCAGTAGTAAAAAACTCAAAGAATTTTCACAGAACATGTTGATAAATACAAAAAAAGTATTCTATTTAGGTATCGGGAGCATTTGCGCGAGTACAAGTACTCCCGCAAATACTCGGTATCGGTCCCGATACTGATATTCGTATCGGTATCTGGACAACCCTAGTTTTAACACTATGCAAATCACGAGTAAAATAAAAGAAAAATGGGGACAAGGAAAGTGAGGGGGTGAGGAAAAATAAAGGAAAATGAGAACAGAAAAATATCTGTTCTTAAAGCGGAGCCCCAGCCGCGATTTTTTTTTTTTTAAAGTCAGCAGCTACTAACAGTGTAGCTGCTGACTTTAAATAAAGACACTTACCTTGTCCTACTTGCCCGCGCTGATGGGCCCCCCGATGCCGGTCCCACGATCGCTCCGGGTCCCGCGCCGCCATTCACACTATGGGAAACAGGCAGTGAAGCCGTACGGCTTCACTGCCCATTTTCTACTGCGCCTGCGTGAGTCTCACGCTGGCTTGTGAATGGGCGCGCTGCTCTCTGAGAACACACACAGTTCCCAGAAAGCAGTGCGCCCCATTCACAAGGAGAAGGACAAGAAAAGGCACCGCGGAGTGGAAGAGGCAGATTACGGACTTCCGCATTTCGGGTGAGTATTTTTATTGAATTTTTTTAAACAACATGGGAAAATGTTGTTTTCCTGGGTGGAGCTCCGCTTTAACTAAAGAACCTCGGAGAAAAACGATTTGTTTTCTTCACCGTAAAATATCAAAGTTGGTACGGTACAGAGATAGGTAATCGGGTATCCACCCGTAGGAAACAACACCCAAGACCCTATTCACTGTGTGGAGGTTGGAATGTCCGAGGCCGAGAAGAATTAAAAACAGTGACGCAACGTCCCGTCGCTACAGTATAATATGAGAATAATGGATATATCATAGGAGAGTGCGATTAGGATTAACGGAAATATAGAATGGGAGCATTAATTACTAGCGATCGATATTGGGAAGTCTGACAGTTTAAAAACATTAAAGAATAAATAATTAGTCGAACCAGTGAGATAAAAATTATTATTTAAAAATTTGTGATAGGAAATTAAGTTCTATTTATGACGTAAAATGAGAGTCTTGTATACATTTTTATAGGAATATAATAAGAGAACAGGATGTCTTTCAATATAGAATATCAGAAATTGTAACTAGATGTGTAACAAAATAGTAAACATCCTACTCTCTAGAGTACGAGGAAGTTTCATTATTAATCTATGGAAGTCGTATTTAAAAAAGAATAAAATGTTGCCAGGTCAAGTAAAGTAAATTAGCAACATTCGATCATTTAAAAGAGTTAAGGACAGAGAGATACAACCTTCAATCAAATGGGTTAACTACTGCGATGTGCAAAAAACACCACATTTAATGTCAAAAGTAACCTAAGCACCAAATCATTTAACAAAAACCTGTATGTAAACAAGCAAAGGAGAAGGCATTATATAAGACGTAGATATAATAAGTCTATTGGTCACCTTGCATAAGGATTCAGAGTCCAGGGATTTTTTGCTTTTGTATATGTAGTCAAACAAAAAAAAAAAATTTTAAAGCGGAGCTCCACCCGCATTTTTTTTTTCAAAATCGGCAGCTACTAATAGTGTAGCTGCTGACTTTGAATAAGGACACTTACCTGTCCTAGGCGCCCGCACTGACGGCCCCCGCCGATGCCGATCCTCGATCCCGGCACCGCCATCCACAGTCAGGGAAACAGGCAGTGAAGCCGTGCGGCTTCACTGCCCGTTTCCTACTGCGCATGTGCGAGCGACGCGGCGCTTTGTGAATGGTCCGGCTGCTTTCTGGGATACACACACAGTTCCCAGAATGCAGCGCGGCCCATTTAAAAAAAAAAAATCAGGGTGGAGCTCCGCTTTAAGAATTTTTTGTTCTTTAGTAGTTACGACGTGATCTTCTTGAACGTGGTGAATCAGTCGGGTCGGAGCGAGGTCCATGTGGCGTTGTTGAAGATCTGTCAGTAGATGGTAAATGCCTCCTACGAAATCTGACAGCTTGTGTTCTCCATAGGTTCTGCCAGTCCTTGATCTTTCTTCTTGCGTGTATGACGAAATTCGGCGTACCAATCCGGCACATCAATCAATGGTATGTTCATTGCGTCGCAGAAGGATTTAAGATCTTCAGGTACTCTTAATAAAAGCAGTATGACCCCGATAGGTAGCCGATAGACCAAAAGGAAAATTTCCACCTATATATTATATTTTTACTGCGTAGAGCTTCAAACAAAGGTTTTAGATCCGTCCTATTTTGTAAAGTAATGCTGGAGACGTCCTGGAAGATTTGAATATGTGCTCCTTTATACAAAATTTTGATTTTATTTCTTGCTTTTTTGAGAACTTCTTCTTTCAATATATAATCTATAAGGCAGCAAATTACATCCCTAGGGGGATCCGTGGGTTTCCCTCTAGGTCTAAGTGCGCAATGGATGCGCTCCATACCTATGATTGTTTGTAATGGCCTAAGACAGGGATCTCCAAACTATGGCCCTCCAGTTGTTCAGGAACTACAATTCCCATCATGCTTAGTCATGTCTGTGAATGTCAGAATTTTACAATGCCTCATGGGAAATGTAGTTCCGAAACAGCTGGAGGGCCGTAGTTTGGAGATCCTTGGCCTAAGAGATCATTAAACAGTTCATTAACGGTGACAAAAAGTTGGTCTGTTTAAATTTCTTCAGGTAAACCTCGAACACGAAGATTATGTTGTCTACCCCTGTTGTCTAAATCTTCTGTATGGCTTTGGAGGTCTAATTGTAGCATCTGCATATCCATTTTAAAAGCCATACGACGAAGGACCGTGTCGTGTTGCGCAGTTGATTTTTCTATATCCTGCACACGGTTGGCAATGTCGAGTATGTCAATACACAGTTCGGCTATTGCCGCAGATAAAGTGTCTTTAATGTCTGTTGATACAGAGCGGAGATCCAGTAAGCTGGGTTGCTGTATCTCAACAACCGTATGTTCCTCTGGTCCGTCAGCTGCCATACCGGAATGTGCAATAGGCAAGTTTAGGGTTAAATCCTGTGGTAGTCCTTGATGTGGTGCCGCCAAGTATCGTCTATGAGACCGAGAGGCAATCGAGGGTTTCAGTTTTAAGTCCAATTGATCGACCGCGGAAATAAGAAGCGGAAGAATCCCGAAAATCTGTTAATATAATCCGTAAGCTCCAAGTGCGGAAATGTGCTCTACGTTAGGCAAAAAAAAGCTGCAGCGGCGGCAGCTATGAAACTAAGCAGCCACCTTCCAGCGAGGTCAGACCACTGGTGCATAGCACTTTTACATGGATTGGCATGGCTAGAGCAACAAAAAACACAGAACTTGTGTACTGGCCTTGTTTACTTGGGGAGCAGGGAATTTACACAAACAATTACTTTGATTGGTTCGTTAATCTCCCAATTGCGTCAATCATTTAAGTGTCTTAAAATGTTGAAATACCCCAAAACTGGTTGTGTGACCAGATTGTTAGGGGTTTGCCCCTACTAAAAAGTTGCATTGGGTTTCTTAGATTATAGATATACTACATTTGATCATTATTTTAAAGGGGCCAAGGAGTCTGCCAGAGGTAGTAATAAAATCACGTTTTGTGTGGGTTCTCTTCAGGCGCCTGAAGATGCACAAGCCCAGCCTCAGCTTCCATGCATACAAAGGGAACTTTTACAATGTTTGAACAAACCATTTATTTTAAATGTTAATTTTGTAGGGAATGTGCCATCAAAAAACACACACACTAAAAGAAAAAAATTCCAAGCTCATTTACCAGCCATCCTGCAACAAACCAAACTGTCCTGTCTGTAGCATTATAGGGTGATGTGATGTGAAGTGGCCCTTCTGCCTACACATATATTGGGAAATGCATGCAAACCACTTGTTTAACCACTTGCTTACTGGGCACATAAACCCCCTTCGTGCCCAGGCGAAATTTCAGCTTCCGGCACTGCGTCGCTTTAACTGACAATTGCGCGATCGTGCGACGTGGCACCCAAACAAAATTGGCGTCCTTTTTTTCCCCACAAATAGAGCTTTCTTTTGATGGTATTTGATCGCCCGTGCGGTTTTTATTTTTTGCGTTATAAACAAAAAAAGAGCGACAATTTAAAAACATATATATATTTTTTACTTGTTGCTATAATAAATATCCCAATTTTTATTTTTTAAATATTTTTTTTTCTCAGTTAAGGCCAATACGTATTCTTCTATGTATTTTTGTAAAAAAAAAAAAAATCACAATAAGTGACTGCTTTGCGCAAAAGTTATAGCACCTACAAAATAGGGGACAGAATTATGATTTTTTTTTTAATATTTTTTTTTTTTACTAGTAATGGCGGCGATCTGCGATTTTTATTGGGACTGCGATATTGCGGCGGACACATTCGACACATTTTTGGCACCATTCACATTTATACAGCGACTAGTGCTATAAATATGCACTAATTACTGTATAAATGTGACTGGCATTGAAGGGGTTAACACTAGGGGGTGAGGAAGGAGTTAAATGTATTGCCTGGGTGTGTTCTAACTGTGTGGGGGGAGGGGGGTGACTGGGGGAGGTGACCAATGCTGTCTCCCTATGTACAAGGGAAACAGCATCTGTCTCCTTACCCTGACAGGACGTGGAGCTCTGTGTTTACACACAGAGCTCCACGTCCCTGCTCTGTCACCGACGATCGCGTGTACCTGATGGACATCGCGGCCGCCGGGTACACGCATCGAATCCTCGGTGATGCGTGGGGACTGTTTTTCCATGCCGCGCGCCACTCTGTGGCGCGCTCGGGGAATTACAAGTAAATCACGTTTAAAGACGTGACCCCGGCACCTCAGGTCCGCGCTGTTAACGTATTCTGTCAATAGCGCGGACCCGAAGTGGTTAAACATGAACTGTTAAGACAATTCAGTTTGTTGCAGGCTGGTTGGTAAGCAAGCTTGGAATTTTTCTTTGCCGTTTTTGACATGCGTCACCCTTCCAAGTGCTCCTTGCTGCAAAGGCCAGTTACAGGCTGGGGTGGTTGCCCTTTGTTTGTAACGTGTCCCATCAGGGAGATAGATTTTCCTTTAATTTCTGTCCCAAATAATCAACAGCAGTATAAGTAAATCTCCCCAAAGCAAGATGAAATTTCTTGGTAGACAGCAGTCACCGGAACAGATACTGTATCCCCATTGGTAGATTTCCTTTCCTACTCCTGTTCTTATGACAACTCTAAAATGTAGTATTATCCCTTAATTTCCTTTACTGGAGACAATGGAGTACAAGTAGAGAGGATGAAACTCCGTAAACGGGCAGCTATAAACCCCGATAGGGCTTATAACACTATATCCAAAAAAAAGAAAAAGAAAAAGGAAGTATACTATAGGCTTTACATACAGTTTACAGGAAAACTGTAGTAATAGAATATGGTGGATGCCACTTTGTAGGACTTCACTTTCAGAAAAGGTTGTTTGTTCAGCTTTCATACTGATCCAATGGCTTTAATGTTTTGAAGGGAACAGATCTGGAACATGTACGGAAAGATTCCAAACCTGTCACTAACAGGTAACTGATGGCTGTCTATAGTTTCGGCCTGTTGATAGGCAACAATGTAATACATTAAATAATTATCCCCTACCCAAGAAGCAATCACCCTAAAATTTTCAATGGACTGTTCAGGTGAGATATTTGCCCTTCCAGTTAAAGAGAAAGACCCAACTGGTGCTGCAGCTAAACCAAGAAGATTAGGACCAGCACAAAGGGTTTCACCAACAATATACATACTTAGGAGGTATGTGGCAATGTCTGCAATGGAGACAACCTAGCCCCGAAGGCTTCAATAACCCTAACTTGGTATAGGCAGCAGAGTGGATGGAAAAAATGAGGATTCAACATTTGGCACGCTCCCGTGACCCGGTCCGAGGCACCGGGACCGCAGGACTCACGGACCCGATCGCCGCTGGAGTCCCGCGATCGGTCCCCGGAGCTGAAGAACGGGAGAGCCGTGTGTAAACACGGCTTCCCCGTTCTTCACTGTGGTAGCGTCATCGATTGTGTGATCACCTACAGCCACACCCTCCTACAGTTGTAAACACACGTTAGGTCAAACAACCCCTTCAGTGGCCCCCTTGTGGTTAACTCCCAAACTGCAATTGTCATTTTCACAATAAACAATGCATTTTAAATGCATTTTTTGCTGTGAAAATGACAATGGCCCCAAAAATGTGTCAAAATTGTCCGAAGTGTCGGCCATAATGTCGCAGTCACGAAAAAAAAAAAACGCTGATCGCCGCCATTAGTAGTAAAAAAAAAAAAAATGTTATAAAAATGCAATGAAACTATCCCCTATTTTGTAAACGCTATAAATTTTGCGCAAACCAACCGATAAAAGCTTATTGCGATTTTTTATACCAAAAATAGGTAGAAGAATACGTATCGACCTAAACTGAGGAAAGAAAAAAATATATATTTTTGGGGGATATTTATTATAGCAAAAAGTAAAAAAATATTGCATTGTTTTCAAAATTGTCGCTCTATTTTTGTTTATAGCGCAAAAAATAAAAAACCACAGAGGTGATCAAAATACCACCAAAATAAAGCTCTATTTGTGGGGAAAAAAAGGACGCCACGTCCTTTAGCTGCCTAAAGGTCCGGGTTTTAAGTGGTTAAAGGTTGAAAAAGATTGAGAAACTCATGCACACTGGACGTTAAAATAACGTTATAAAAACACCAGTAGCTTTGCAGTGAGTTTTTCAACGTTTTTGCAACAGCGCTTTTCCACATTTTTTTTTTCTTTAAAAAAAAATAAAGCAATTTTTCAACGGATCAAAAATGTTAAAAACACTGGTGAGCAACGTTTGAGCGTTTCAGTGTTAGAGCATTGTTTTACAGCTAAAAAAAACGTCTCTCAGAATCCAGTAGTTTTTTTATTTTTTGTTGTTTTGTTTTTACTGCTCAAAAACGCCACTCCCCAAAACTGCTGATAACAGCCTACATGTGCATGGACACATAGGATAAACATGGAGTGTTTAATGACTGTAGAAAAAAAACATCTACAGCCAAAAACAGCTGCTGTAAAAGTGTCAAAAAAATGTCCAGTGTGCATGAGGCCTGAATGTGGGTGTAGCTTTGAGGAAAAGTGATTTGGGTAGTTTGTCAATAGTGCAGGCTTAGTGAGATCATTAGTCAAAGTAACATATAAGAGTATAAAAGGTAACACTTCTCAACCAAGTGATCACATTGCAGTAAATATTTTGGAGCATCAAAAGCTGCCTGTTTAAGTCTCTGTGTAACTACCCCAATAGTGTTTAGTCACAATCCTTTTATATCCCACTGAGGAAACGGACCTGTCATCTGCCTGCTCGGCAGGGATCAGTGATGAGCTTTTTCTGGCGCAAAAAACACAAAAAACAAAAAACACACCACACACAACATAACCCTAATCTTTTCATAAAATGTGTAAAGATGCTGTTACGTCCGAGTAAATAGATACCCAACACGTCATGCATTAAATTGCGCACGCTTGTGGAATTTAAATGCAGTTACAGGTAACCCATTTAGAGTTAGAGGAGATCTAGTGCTAGAATTATTGCACTCGCTGCTCTGTCTCAGCCAATAAGTTGGAGAAGAGTCCTGGGTGGCCAAGGGACTCGTGGACATCGCTGGACAGAGATGGAGAAGCTGCTGCCCACAGAAGGCTTTTTATCCTAATGTATATGCACCAAGATAAAAAAAAAAAACTTCTGCCTTTACAACTTCTTTAACCACTCATATGACGGCGGCAGGTCGGCATGATCCCGCGAACCGTTGTTGCTGTACATCTGTTCGTTAAAGCGGGATAGCGGGGTCGTTGCACTGCGGGGCCACGAGAGGCACATCCCTGTTCTGAAAGGAGATGCAGATCATGAGGTCCTATAAGCTGGGAACCACAATCTGTCATCTCCTATAGTGAGTCTCATCCCCCTACAGTTAGAACACACAATAGGGAACACAATTAACCCTTTGATCGCCCCCTGTTAACCCCTTTCCTGCCAGTTACATTTACACTGTATTCATAACACTAATCGCTGTATAAATGCCAATGGTCGCAAAAATATGTCAGTGTCTGATGTGTCCGCCATGTCGCAGTACCAAGAAAGAATCGCAGATATCCACTATTACTAGTAAAAAAATAAAAATAAAATAAATGCCATAAATCTATCCCCTATTTAGTAAATGCTATAACTTTTGCGCAAACCAATCAATATACTTTACTATACTTATTGCGATTTTTATTACCAAAGCCTAAACTGCTTTTTTCTTTATAGCACAAAAAAAAAAAAAAGGAGCAGAGATGATCAAATACCACCAAAAGAAAGCTCTATTTGTAGGGGTGGGGCGTCAATTTTGTTTGGGTAAATCGTTGCTCGACCACGCAATTGTCAGTTAAAGCGACGCAGTGCCAGATCACAAAAAAATGACCTTGTCATTTAGGAGCCAAATCTTCGGGGGCTGAAGTGGTTAACTGCCGTGAAAGGAGGACTGTCACATTTGCTCAGGTTTTCAACTAAATTGTCAACCCACCACTTTATTAATACACCGATAACCCGTAAAGACTTTAAATTGTTGAGTCTCGACATGTTTAATATCTCTTTACAGGATGCATCATCATTTTTTACACTTTATATATAATAAAAAAAAATTGGCGTTGTGTTTTTGTGCAACAGTATATTTGTTTCCTTGAAAATTTGCGTTTGATGGCTACGCAAATATTGTGCGGCATAACATATAAACTTGCAACAGCCACCACTTCTTTTCCAGAGCCTCTGCTTTCAGAAAATATGTAACCATAAATGTTTCAATTTTTTTAGCAAAAAAATGTTTTTTTTTGCACGTTAAAGTACAAAATGGCCCCGGACAGGACGTAGTTAATGACTGCTTTCTGTTACCTGGGTGTGGGGACTACATCCATTTGAGGAAGCATTCCTCACTACTGACTGTGGATAATCAGGACACACTGAACACAAAAAGAGCACAGCTAGACTTCCCATGGTTGCTGTGAAACTGAAAGCAGTGCCGTCAGCTGTTCATAACCTTTCTCCAGACAACACAGCTCTGGCGTGTCAGACTTTGTACCAGAGGTGAGAAGTGCATAGGGACAGTGGGAATCTGATAACATTTGGCTGTAGAACAAGACTTGTACGGCATGATCTCAGAAACAGAAACCCTGTAACCTGAAATAGCCCACAAGTCTAAGACAACTCTGAGAACTGGAGAGAATTGTGAAAGCTACAGAAACCTAGGTTCTTTACCTTTGATGTCCTCATAGACACCCATGTGGTAAACCACACCGCAACTCACCAGAACATGCTGGCCTAGCATTGTTCAAATCTCAGCGTGGCACTCTGCAGGCTACACCAATGAGTCACCGAAAACATTCTCACAGCAAAGGATGAACGTTTTTCTGCAAAATGCTAAAGAAACCTTCCTACATTTCAGCCTAAGCAGAGGATTTTTTTAAAGACAAATGCTTAGTCAGTATCTTTGTAGGTAAATTTCAATGCGTATTCAGCAGTTTTAAGCCACTAAAAAGCAAGCCTTGCTGTGTTAGCTTATCCTTGCAAAGTGCAAGCAGTAAAATATGACCAAAAAGTATACTTATACATACACAGACCAACCATCAGTTGATTCTGCATTAATCAATGGCTGACAGTACAATACTCTACTACAAACCTGTAGAACAAATTGTGTATTCAAAAATTTTAGAGTTAAAAGAAGAAGAAGTACAGCCAAAGCTGGTTTGTTCTGCATTCCTGTGACACGTTTTCAGCAGACAACGGGCTGAAGCTATTGGCTAACGTCACAGAGCCGGTCCAGGCTGGGGCAAGAACGGAATATGAACGCAATGTGGTCGGGATCTGCCCACATCCCTGGATCGGTACCTGGCTCAGCCTCTCAGCGAGCTGCTGAGAGCCTGAACCAACTGCTCTCACCCCCTCCATAGGCCAGCGCTCCAGTGAGCATGGGTAGGCAGAACAGAGAGCCAATACCTGACAGTCACCAGCTCTCTGCTCACGGAGCTTCGAGAACCGAGTGATCAGCTGTCTTTGATTGCTCGGTTTAGTCTTAGAGCTGACAGGGGACCGGTGCTGCATCCGCCCAAGTATGATTATTTTAAATAATTTTGATTATTTTTTTTTTGCCCTGAAGGCAGATATGCAGAATTTACATTTCTTCTGTTACTTTCTGGTTTCTATACCTAGGCAAATGATGTCACACATCCCAGGAGTCTTCAGGAGGCCAGGAGGAGGTTCTCAGCCAAGCACACCCTCCTGCTTTCATGCTTGAGCTACGGGCAGATGTATTCCAGGACAATAAATGCTACATGAAACACCTACCCTTAGGGCCAGTTCATACCACATGCAGGCCAGTGCGTTTTTTTTCTGCATCAAAAACACATGAAGTATTTAAAAATGCTTTCCAGTTCAGGGGGGGGGGGGTAGAACATGCTGCATTTTTCCTGCACTGGACTGTACTAAAGCGCAGTAAAAATGCTTAAAAACTCAATGGAATGCATTGGATGCATCAAAACTGCACCAGACCCCAGTTCAGTGTAAATAAAAAAAAAAAAAGAATTCTGAAATTCATTCGAAAATGCTTAAAAAAAAAGGCAAAACGCACATACAGAGACGCATCCGGAACAGATCTAAAGTGCGTTTTTGTGGCGTGAACCAGCCTATACCCAAGATGACCACGGCAAGAAATGCTATGGGGGTGTTTTTTAAGCGATTACTCAACTAAATAAAGCATGGAGACAAGGATGGCTGGGGGAGTTTGCTTTAAATATTAAAAATGAAATAAATAGCTTTCTGGTTTGTGGAGCTCATATGCGCTTTAAGTCCTGCTAAGATCATTTCATGCTGGCCCCTTTTGCAGGTATAGCTATGTAAAACATTAAAAATAAGTGCCTACCATTTAAAATCCAGCAATACACTGCCTCACCCTGCTCTGCACATGCTCAGTTGCTCTCTACAAATTTGGCACAACTCCTAAAAATAGAGGCCGATCTGCTGAACTTCAGCAAAAATGGCAGTCTCCAGCAAGAAGAAACAGTCACAATGCTGGAGGTAATTTACAGCACACCCATTTTGGTAGCATAATTAATAATGTGGAATGGATGTTCCTTGCTAAAGAACATTACAGTACTTAAGAGTATAGGAATTCCCCCCCCCCCCCCCCCCCCCCCCCATAATCATACTTACCTAGGTGAAGGCAGCATCGGTCCAATTTTGCATCTGTCCCCCAGCATCTCTGCACTGAGAACAGAGCGATTGAACACCGCCGATTGGCTCAGTTCTCTCGGCTACCCCAAGCAGAGAGCCTTTGACTGTCAAATCAGCAGCTCTCATGCTCTGCTCCTTCACGCTCATTGGAGCGCGGAGCTGTGGAGGGGCAGGAAGCAGTAGTCTCAGGCTCTCAGCGGCTTGCTGAGAGGCTGAGATGGCCATCAGTCCAGGGACATGGCTGATCCAGACTCAGAGTCTAAATTATACGTTGCCCTTGACTGATCTTGTGAGACGTCAGCTGAGAGTGCTGAAAACGGGTCACAAAAGGGACTTGCACTCCTGTGACCCATAGAAGCTCAGTCAAAACTAGCTCAGGCTGGACTTCTCCTTTAATACTTATAACTTACAAAGCCAACCAAAAAAACTTAGCCCCCCCCCCCCCCTACATCATTAACCTTGTCTTAAATACCAAATAGTTATCTTCGTTTCTCCCAAGAACTCCTGCTCTATAGTTCCCTTGTCACCTCACATTCCATGCTCGCCTTCAGGACTTTTCCTGAGCCTCTCCCATCCTTTGGAATTCCCTACCACTGACTGACTGACTGACTCCTACTCTGTCCACTTTTACATGAGCCTTCTCTTCAGAGATGCCTATTCTGCCCTCACCTAACAACTCTACTTTTATTTTCTCCATCAGTGATTACCTTTTGTATTACTTGACCCTTCCTTTTAGATTTTAAGCTCTAACGAGCAGGAACTCTGACTTCGTATGTATGGAAACATAACTATCCTCTATTCATAAAATATGTAAAGGCGCAACACCAAATCCCTTTTTGCACATGTGCAAAGTCAGATACCACATCATTGGAGGGCCAGCTGCAGGAACCAGGTAGAGGTAGACCTATCCCTGTAAACAAAGATGGCGACGAGGGACAGGACCTGTAGTAGGACATAAAAGAGTAAACCGCTGGTGGTATTTTTGTGCTGCAATATACTTACAAGCTCAGTGGATCCAAAGACAAGCAAAAGGAGGCAGGGGGGCATATGTTTAAAAAGTTCCTCTTTAAAAAGTGTAAGTTATAAAGTAAAGGCAGTACTAGGAAGGGCAGTGGCTGTTATCAGACCATGAGATTATTAAATGTTTAATAAGAGTACAAAGCAAAGTCTAAGGAGTGGACTTCGAACCTCTTATTGACCTTTAACTAGAAAGAACTTGAACAGATTTAACAAGTAAAGCTGGACAAACATTGCTATTTTCCCCCAGCCAGCTAACAGATTGCTTCTTCCACATAAATTAGGTAAACGGAGGAATCCTCCCATCAGGACATTGGAATCTGAAAAGCTGGACATGCAGCCGCTGATTAATGGAAAATTTCAATGTGTCCCTTTAAACAGAAGTCCATCAAAACAATTGCCTATTGAGCAGGAGCAGCCACACACTGACTGAAATTTAACTGGTCCATGCTGGTCAAATGTCGATCAGTGTATGGCAAGCCAACTTTTATTCAGGACATTGTGTAAACATTTAAAAATAGTCATATACACACACAAAATACAGTTACAATATTTAGAACCGGTTCACATATGTGCGGGGCTGATTTCAGAGGCGTGCGGTGTGGTTTTATTTAACGGTTCAGGTGTGAATTTGTTAAGTGTATGACACTTGACAACACCTGAATCAAAGAGAAAAATCGTACAGAAATATTTTGAAAAAATGCGCTACGGCTGGCCCACAGATTTGAACCAGCTCCATAGAAAGCCACTTTAGTTCACATGTCATGCGAATCGGATGAGGTTCAAAATGCCCCTAAATCACATACACGTGAACCAAGCCTTATAGAGAAAAAAAGACGTATTTAGATGAACACGTACACAGGATCCTACTTGAAGCAAAATAGAACTTGTTCATACCACCAGCTGCGCCAATGGCTTGGCCATTGGTCTGCGCTGGGAGAAAGTGTCAAACTAAGCCCCGTTATGTTTTTGTTAGAACTTTATTGAAATGTCACAAGGGACATTTCATTCAGTGACACACACACACACACACACACACACACACACACACACACACCACAATGCAGTATTTTGCACCACAACCCGCTGGGTTGGAAAAATGTGATGCTGTACATTCTTTTAAAGGACAACTCCAGCCAAAACTATTATCCCCCCTCCAATTCTTTATTTAAGCAAGGCATACCGTAATACAGAGACCACAATATTGGTAAATATCCAATGGATCACTTCCACGTACATGACCACATGTGCAGACAATGCCATGGCAACATTGTTATAGACCTATAGAAACCAATCCAGACATTGGGCTTCAGGACCTAGAAAGTCTCCACATTCCTCACAATGTTTGAACATTTAACTCAGACTGTGGAATTAGTAGGTATGACCCCAGGGGTCAAGCAACAAAGGAGAGTAGAAGCTACTCCAATCATCCCCGGGGAGCCCATCAAGTCATCCTAACCCCCTGGAAAGTCAAGCTAACAGTTCTGCATGCCCTTCAGAGTAAACAAACTTGTGCCAATAAAACCACTTTTTGAGGTATTTCTCACGTAGGCCCCTTTCCAAGGCCACAAAGTCCTTCATTGTATTGATTTTGGCTACTTTAAAAGGATTCAGCTCTGCACCGCTGTGAGCAGGATGGATTTTCTGTAGATCTTGCTTGTAATCTTGTGGTGGTGAAGGAGGAAGAACACAGAGGCAGGCCCGACGCTATAGGACAGGCAAAACAAACGATTGCTTGGGGCCCCAAGCTGGCCTGGGGCCCCCAACTTCCCCTTCCCAGGCTGTAGCGTGGCCGAGCTCCTCTTCCTTCCTCCTGGAGTCCTGTTCAGTCTGGCCGGGTACCACGCGGTACAGGAGATTCCGTTTCCTGTTCCCGGCTGGACTAACAGGAAGTGCACACTGAGTGCTCACTTCCTTTCAGTCCGGCCGGGAACACAGGAAACAATCTCCTGTACCGTGCGGTACCCAGCCTGGCCCGGGCACTATCCGATAGGGGACTGGGGAGCCAATAATGATAGAACACCAGACTGACACAAGAGGAGCTTGGCCACGCTACAGCAGCAGCCTACAGGGAAGAAGGGGAGGTGAGGAATAAAACATAGGGACTAGAGAGGGGGGGAGGAGTAAGAACATGGGTGTAAAAAATTAGTGTAGTGCCAACGTAGGCTTTGCATGTGGGAGGGGGGGTGCTTGGAGGCCCCCCCATTTTGCTTGGGGCACCCCAAATTCCTTCAAACGGCCCCGCACAGGGGTCCAAGGCAACTCTTGATCAGTGACTGAACAATGCAGTGAACCTCAGTCCAGTAAGAGAGCAAGAGGCGACAAGACCAGAAGATGTGGGAGGAGAGAGACTGGTTCCACCCCACACCTTCCAGCACCTATCTGTGCTCTGAGGGAACATCCTATGGATCTTCACCGGCGTATAGTCAAAAGTAGTTTTTGACAGCGTTGGAGGAGGTACAGTATAGCCATTTTAACATTGGTCCAACGTGGACCAATATAAAATATGCATATACCATACCTGGTGGGATCCTTCTAGAGGCTGGAAATAAACTTTAATGGGTATCACTACCCCAGTGATCTTCACTAGCGCCCGAGTCCTGTGCTGACCCACCTCTCCATGTCGTCCATACAGAGAATGCGTTGCATTTCTTTGAGAGAATGCAAAGTGATCTCTGAATGGCACCTGTGTCGAGGAGGGTGACGACCTGTGTCGAGGGCAGCTGCTAGGTGCAGGAACCAGGAGCTAGTGGAGATCACTGGAGATAGGGTACTACAGTTATTTTCAGCTTCTACAAGAAGCTGAAAAGGTACGGTATATGCATAGGTATACTGGTTCCAAGCTGGACCAATATAAACATGTGCAAAATATTCATACCTGAAATTCTTCTTTATTTGCCACTGTATGGCATCCATGCAGATTGAATTTTTTTTTTTTTTTTTTAAATAAAGCCAGCCAGCTATTCTTGACTGACACATGAATATACAACAGAAGAAATGTGCATTACGATCAGGCAAACCATGGTTTAAGTCCAATCTTTTATATAGACTGTAAATCAAAAACAAATGGTTGCAGCTCATGAAAATTACAATTTATGTTGAAACTGTTGAGTTCTGTACAATCAACAGGGAATTAAAAGCACAGCACGGTCTGAGCTGTGGTCTATGATTAAAGCTAGACAGACATGAAAAGGCAGATGTAGATGCCAGCATTATCAGATTGCTGTACAATTATTTCTCTAAATGGTCTGCATGTAAATTTGTGTACTTGTATCACAATTTCCAGCTCTCTGTTTTTGTCAATACAACAGACTTAAGCTGGCCATAGATGGATCGAATCTCAGCTAGTTCAGCAGGTACCAGCCAAGCGTCAAACCATCTATGGGCAGACTGATTGTACCCAAGTCCCTACTTTGATCAACTCAGGTACAACCAGCATGTCAGATTTTTAGCATGTAATTATTGCCAGCGGCTATAGCCGCTACCAGTAATCATTGTGTTCTCTTGGCAGAGACAGCTTCCCCCCATGCCCTCCCACCAGGAGAACACAATAGATTTACGGTAATGATTCCCCCTTCAAAAATGACTGTTGATGGGGAAATTGAGGGATTTTTTTTTCTGCAATTTGTGGTTGCAGGAAAGAAAATTTGCAACATCTATAGCCTGCCTAACTCTCCTCCTTTTCCACTTGCAACAAAGGAGGGGTGAGGTGCCCTGGCTTGGAGGAGGGGTAAGCACAGAATAATCTGGAGAAGATCTTGCACGCAAGGTCCCTAAGAGATAAAGGGCAGTGGGCAATTTAGAAAAAAAGATTGTACTCTCAAGGTCTTCGACAATGATTGTTTGCAAGTGGTTTACCTGGATACAAAGAATAAATATTGTTTTAAAATCAGCCTATGTGCTCAGAAGTCAGAATACCAGGAGACCGCTTCTGCCCATTTCTCCAGCATGCTGCAAGCCTATAGTCCCTGACATGCCCCTTTATTTACCAAAGAAACTTTCCCTTTTCCCCAGCTCTCTGCTTGTAAATTAAAGTTCCACATTTCAATGTACTTTAAAAAGTATGTTTGGGCCAAGCTTACCCAAAATGAGCCATTGCCTTTACTGAACAATGTAGCTACTGTGTGTGCACTTGTCCAAACCATTTGGTAGGAGGGGAGGATTATCGTGTGGAGTTGGGCTTGGCCCCTTAGTTCCAGTGAAGGGAACTCTTAAAGCGGGGGTTCACCCTAAAAAAAAAAATGTTTAACATTACATGGAGCCGACCTACGAGACCGACAGTATGCGGTTTGTTTTTGTTTTTTGCGTACATACCATTTTAGGGCTATTTTCACCCCGGCTTCCCCGCAGGAGTGGGCGTTCTTAATCACAGGCTGTGATTGACGTGCTTCCAACCGGCACATACTGCGCATCACGAGTCGAAAGAAGCCGAACGACGATGCGGCTCTATACGGCGCCTGCGCACCGACGTTTGGCTTCTTTCGGCAACTCGCGATGCACAGTATGCACCGGTCGTAAGAACGTCAATCACAGCCTGTGAATAGGAACGCCCAGTCTCGCGGGATTACCTACCCAGAAGCTGGGGGTGAAAAAGGCCCTAAAATGGTATGTACGCAAAAAAAAAAAAACAGCATACTGTCGGTCTCATAGGTCAACTCCATGTAATGTTAGAATATTTTTTTAAGGCATCAGGATACCAAGACATTTTGGACAATTTCATGCTCCTAACTTTGCAGGAACAGTTTGGGGATTGCACCTTCATGTTTCAGCATGACTGCGCACTAGTGCGCAAAGTGAGGTCCATAAAGACATGGATGAGCGAATACGGGGTGGAGGAACTTGACTGGCTTGCACAGAGCCCTGACCCCAACCCGATAGAACACCTTTGGGATAAATAAGAGCGGAGACTTTAAGCCAGGCCTTCTCATCCATCATCACAAATGCGCTGCTGGAAGAATGGTCAAGCATTTACAGAAACACTCCTAAACCTTGTGGACAGCCTTCCCAGAAGAGTTGAAGCTGTTAGACCTGCAAAGGGTCCCCTCCCCTTATATTAAATGTTAAGAGCCACCCCAACATAAGAAGTTGAGTCCCCCACTCTCCCTTACATCACAATGTAACCCCCTTTTCTTAAGCTGCTGGATGCATTGCTTAAAAGCAGAAAGTAAGGGTCTTGAGGAGAACCAGAGGAGGGTGAGCGCCACATGACATGGCCTGGAGGGCCAGATTCGGGCCACGGGCCTTGTGTTTGACACCTGTGATATAATGCATTAGATTGAAGAACGAGGACTGGCATAGATCGAGTCACGCAGGAGAGAAATAAAGTGAGTGACAGGCTATTTAGTCTAACATGACATAATATAGGTTACCCAACTGATAACAAAAGCAACATATAAAGAAAACACTTGTAAAGAATAATGAAAAATAAAGCACAGTATAATCCTATTGATCATTGTCAGAATGAACAAAAAACTAAAAACAGGCTCCTGATATTACTTAAGGGGAGTTCCACCCACAATTTCACTTTTTAAATATAAATACCCCTGTAATACACAAGCTTAATGTATTCTAGTAAAGTTAGTCTGTAAACTAAGGTCCGTTTTGTTAGGTTGTTACAGCGTTTATAATCTAGAAATAGATCGTGACCATCTTAAGTGTGGGCATCATGAAGCCAGACTGTATGACTTCCTGGATTTCAGCTTTGCATATCTCGCACATGCTCAGTGCTGCACAAGCAATGTAATAGGTTTCAGTCAGGTTTGCAAGGACTACTGGGAAACATGATACCTATCCCAGAAACTAGGGTTGTCCCGATACCACATTTTTAAGACCGAGTACAAGTACCGATACTTTTTTTCAAGTAGTCGCCAATACCGATATCCTCCAGCCATGTCCCCCACATATGTAGCCATGTCCCTCCAGCAATGTCCCTCCAGCAATGTCCCCCACATATGCAGCCATTTCCCCCCAGCCATGTCATCCACATATGCAGCCATGTCCCTCCAGCCATGCGCCCCCATACCTAGCCGCCGAAAGCCGCCGCACGGAGAACATCACAGCATTCATTTGAATAGCTGTTTTGCCTGCGCGTATAGACACTCCCCATTGCTCGGGATTGGACAGATCACGATCACCCATCCAATCCCGAGCAAGGGGGAGTGTCTATACGCAGCGGGAACACTACAGCTATTCAAATGAAAGCTGTGATGTTCCCGCACGCCGTTTAACACATGCGGCAGGTTTTGATGCGGCGGCATCGGGGGGGAGTATTCTATTTAGGTATCGGGGGTATTTGCGGGAGTACAAGTACTCCCGCAAATACTCGGTATCGGTCCCGATACTGATACTGGTATCAGTATTGGGACAACCCTACCAGAAACCCTTGCAAATAGCCTTGTGACTTAATAGCCTAGGCTAATAAGGAGAAGGAAGTAATGAAGGACTACAAAATAAAAGGTATTTACAAGCAACAAAATAAATAAAAATTGTCCATTCCGAACACTGAGATTAGGGCATGCAGCACAGACAAACATAAAAAAAATGGGTGGAACTCCACTTTAGTAGACAATATTTGAATGAACAAATATGAGGAATACATTAGATTGCCATCTTACCATTATCTCTCTTTGCTCCTCAAGGTTTCTTAGAAAATTGGAAAACTCCTGAAGAGATGCATCTACAATAAAGAGCAGATCAATGGAAGTAACATGCAACGCATATTGCCACATATAGTACTAATTAAACGGGACGATTCTCAGCTTAACATACCTATACACCTCTCGTCATCAGTTTCTGCATCCCCAATAAATTCAAATTTAAAATCGCGGAGAGAAGTGGCAAACTTTCTCTGAGCTGTGGATAAGTCTGCAAAGTAAGAAATAAACAAAAAGTATAAAATATACATTTTTTTTAAATCAAGATTTTCAAATTCTGGTGACAGCATAAAGTGTATATATATACAGCCAAAACGTTATCAGTTTTAGAACACAGAAGGGTAAGCACACCAGTCAATTTTATTTATGTTTTGTCGTGTCCGAGAGATTTCCATTCACTTCCTGTCCTGGAAAAGGAACAGGAAGCGAGTGGAAAACACTTTACAAATGGAGGGAGTTCAGCTGTCGGACTGTTGTAGCTGGGACAGGTTCTCACATTTCTCTTCACCTCTTGTTTCAAGACAACTGTAAAATGTTGGATTTCCCATCATTTTCTTTACAGATGTTAAAGATTCTAACTACCAGCAAGAATGTGTCCTTGCATTTTAAAGAGCACCGTCATTTCAGATCCATCGTGGCATTGCCCGTTAGGCATCCACTCACCTGCTGCCGCCTTGTTGTGTCACTGCTGCATCACCAGTCATCCTATTAAAGTGAATGAGACCGTCGGTGAGTCAACAGACGGTCATAGGAGGAGCTGCTGCGGGACAGATGACAGTTGTCCATTTAAAATTATGATTTAAATTGAGTCGATTTAAATCAAGCCTTTTTACTAGCGATTTAAATAAAATCCACCCGGTTTACTATGAATAATAAGCTGTCAGGTTAGTAAAAAACAGCAATATCTTAGCTTGCCTGAGCTTGGATTCATTGGGTTTACCAAAATATATTGCAGAATATACAGCCTTACGCTACATAACTAATCTCCATTTCGTGCAGAATATACTAACATGAATTTTTACTCCAAAAGCATTTTATTAAAATAACGCTGATCATTTTTTTTAGGGTTGTCCCGATACCGATACTAGTATCGGTATCGGGACCGATACTGAGCATTTGCTTCCGATGCCAGATCCGGTACCCAGAATAGGAGAGAGAGAGGTGGCGTGGAACAGGAAGTTTAACGGACAGAGAGTGAGTCCTCAAGCAGGTAAGCTGGCAGGGGTGGAGGGGGCAGCCGCATCATCCATCGATGACCGGAGCCGTCACATTCGGTAACTGAAGTGACGCTCTGTGTTGCTGTTGTACAGTCAGTGCTTGAACATCCCAAGTCCCGACGCCCATCTTGGTACTCCCTGCACTCGGCCACATTTAGCCAGCAGCGAAACATCTTGTTACACCCAGCCCATATAGTTCGGGCTAGGTGTAACAAGATGTCTGCTGCTGCTTGTAAGTGGCCGAGTGCAGGGTGTACCAAGATGGGCAGCGCAGGCAGCATAGAAAAGAGTTTAGGTTCCTTTGCTCTTATGTCATTTCCTTCAGTGCATGCCACCCATCAGCGCCCAATCCATCAGTGCTGCATAATCAGTGCTGCATAATCAGTGCCCATCCATCAGTGCTGCATAATCAGTGCCCATCCATAAGTGCTGCATAATCAGTGCCCCCTTTTAGTACCCATCAGTGCTGCATAATCAGTGCCATCTATCAGAGCGTTACATGACATTAAAAATAAATAAAGTATCGTAATCGGCATCCGGCGAGTGCTTGAAAAAAGTATCGGTACTTGTACTTGATCTGAAAGTGGTATCGGCACAACCCTAATTTTTTTTTTTTTTTTAAGTAAAAGGATTTTAAAAACCATGTTTTTTTTTTTTTTTTTAATCGTTAATTTTTAGCCACCCTGACTAGAGTCAAAAACGTATAGCATCTTCAGAAGAATTCCAAAATAGCCCAGCCTCTTATTTCTGTCATTAAAAATACACACAACAATCTATTTCTTACATAAGCAGGTGTAGCGCTGATGTATATATATAGTACATAAATGTGTATATTGCATTCCCTAGATGGCATTCATGGACATTGAGATTGTTGAGTGCTTGGAGCCATCTAGTGGCCAATTGTTGTTAATGCAAGAAGCATTCCACTATCTGAGGAATAAAGAAGAAAGACTATTGGTTCTCAGAGTTGACCTTTGTAAATAGGAAGTTGATCAAAGACCCAGGAACAATTTCTTGCGCAGTGCATGCTGGGATTTGCTATATAAGGAGTGGGAGCAGCCATCTTGGGTCCTTTTGGAACCGCATGGGCAGCCGGAGAGGATCTGTGAGGAGACGGGACCGAACAACAAGGCCCACGGACATTTCCATTGAGCATCGGAGGACGGGAGTCCCCCAGCAGAGTTGGCCTGGTGTTTGATCCAGCTGACGGAGCAACAGGAGGTCGCCGGACTGTACGGAGCCTGTGTCCAGTTAGGTGAGTGGGTTACGGCCCACAGTTTGTTATGCCTCACACGCCATTAGACTAACACACAGGCCTCACTACATACTTCCAAGAAGAAGCGGAGGGGTTGCCTTTAGGAAGGTTGAAGGCCTAATTGTTCGGGACGCTCTCCAGAAGGCCAAGGCAGTTAACCCACTCATTGCGGAGACATTTTTTTCAGGAAGTTTATTCGTTTTGTTTGGATTACAAATTACTTGGGAAACATTATTAGCTAGCGAAGAAAGAAGATCAAGAACTGACTGAGATCTCACGGTTACCTTACAAAGTAGGGGGAGCTCCTAGGCTTAGTTTTATTTTCATTCATATACCTGCAGGTATACTGTTTGTTATTTGATTGCTGTATAGATTTAATTTTTTGTGCTCTCATCCCATGTTAGGAGGATAGCACAGTTTATGTACTGGTGTTTCTTTACTTGCCAATTATCAACAGTAAAAGTACTACTGTTTAAGCATACCAGGGTTGTGGCGTATTGCTTTATTCACTCTAGGTGCCGCTCGTGGA
Organism: Rana kukunoris; assembly: GCA_029574335.1. Lineage (NCBI taxonomy): Eukaryota > Metazoa > Chordata > Amphibia > Anura > Ranidae > Rana > Rana kukunoris. The sequence goes on along the minus strand of CM056049.1, from coordinate 561,351,658 downwards.
TCCTGAAGTTACAAACAGGTATCTGGTATCACATTGTACAGTATTGTATTGTATTGCACCACAGCTGTGTAAAGGGGATTGAGCCTTATCATTGGGGTTGTAGTTAGAGTGCAGGCCCAAAATTTAATCCGCAGCTCCTGCGGGGGTCAGTGCTACACAGGTATTCAGTAACAAGGAAAGGTAGTAATAAATAGAAACTTATACAACCATCCTCAGGATACTTTACCAAGACATCTGGTTGTGGTATGTAAAACAAATCCATCAGAAAGGTAAAAAGAAAGTACTGTTTACAGTGGCAGGTACACGACTTTAGGTGAGGAAATTCCCAACCCATGTACAGTGCATGTAAACCCGATGACTGAAGCATTGTGTATACTTAACTGTCATTTCATTCTTAGATCAATATCATCTGCTGATCTCTTGCCTACATGCATGCACCCCAGTGATGGCTTCATGGGCAGACCTCCTGATGGTGACAACAGTGGACCATGACTATGTTAGTGTTATATTAGTGTTAATCAGCCAGCTTTAGTCTCCATGAGAAGACTTTGTGACAAGGTGACAATGCAGAACAGCAAAGTGATTGGGTTTATAATGGTACAGTATATCTGTGCAAACATTTTTTTTTTGAATTGCATGACACTGGAAATCACATTTATTTAAGTGGTGCCCCATAGACTTAAATGGGGATGCACCGAAAATGCATGTACATGCATTGTGTTTGTGTTTTAGCCTGCGATTTGTACTGGTTAGGCAGGAGACACCTGATAGCATTCCAACAACCAGTGACTCCGATGTCCTTAAAAGGGGTTGTAAAGGTAAAAAAAAAAAAAAAAAATCCCCTAAATAGCTTCCTTTACCTTAGTGCAGTCCTCCTTCACTTACCTCATCCTTCCATTTTGCTTTTAAATGTCCTTATTTCTTCTGAGAAATCCTCACTTTCTGTTCTTCTGTCTGTAACTACACACAGTAATGTGAGGCTTTCTCCCTGGTGTGGAGTGTCGTGCTCGCCCCCTCCCTTGAGGGGGCAAGCAGGAGAGTCAGGACACTCTCTACGTTGCAGATAGAGAAAGGAGCTGTGTGTTAGTGGGCGTCCTGACTCTCTTGCTCGCCCCCTCCCCCCTCAAGGGAGGGGGCGAGCACGATACTCCACACCAGGGAGAAAGCCTCACATTACTGCATGTAGTTACAGACAAAATAACAGGTAACAAGTGAGGATTTCTCAGAAGAAATAAGGACATTTAAAAACAAAATTGAAGGATGAGGCAAGTGAAGGAGGACTGCACTAAAGTAAAGGAAGCTATTTAGGGTATTTTTTTTTTTTTTTTTAACCTTTACAACGCCTTTAATCTCTGCTGAATATAAACAAATGAGCAGTCAGACCCTTTAGGTCTGGTATGGATTTTAACCACTTTACCCCCGGACCATATTTCTGCCCAATGACCAGAGCACTTTTTGCGATTCGGCACTGCGTCACTTTAACTGACAATTGCGCGGTCGTGTGACGTGGCTCCCAAACAAAATTGGCGTCCTTTTTTTTCCCACAAATAGAGCTTTCTTTTGGTGGTATTTGATCATCTCTGCGATATTTATTTTTTGCGCTATAAACAAAAATAGAGCGACTATTTTAAAAAAAATGCAATATTTTTTACTTTTTTCTGTAATAAATATCCCCCAAAAATATATAAAAGAAAACTTTTTTTTCCCTCAGTTTAGGCCGATACTTATTCTTTTACATATTTTTCGTAAAAAATAAATAATCGCAATTAGCGTTTATGGATTGGTTTGCGCAAAAGTTATAGTGTTTACAAAATAGGGGGTCGTTTTATGGCATTTTTATTATTTTTTTTTTTTTTACTAGTAACGGCGGCGATCAGCGTTTTTTTTTTTCAGTGCTGCGACCTTATGGCGGACACTTCGGACACATTTTTGGAACCATTGGCATTTTTATAGCGATCAATGCTATAAAAACGCATTGGATTACCATAAAAATGCCATTGGCAGTGAAGGGGTTAACACTAGGGGGCGGGAAGGGGTTAAGTGTGTTGCTGGGTGTGTTCTAACTGTATGGGGGGGTGGACTGACTGAGGGAAATCACTGATCTTCTGTTCATACATTGTATGAACAGAAGATCAGCGTATTCCCCCGCTGACAGAAACGAGAGCTATGTGTTTACACACATAGCTCTCGTTCCCCGCTCTGTACTGAACGATCGCGTGTGCCCGGCGGCGATCGTGCCCGCCAGGCGCGGGACTCGGGGGCGAGCGGGGGCCGCCGGCGATGCGCACGCGCCCCCTAGTGGCCGCAGAAGTCCCGACTTAGAGCTACGGGCTCTCGCCCAGGGGAGCCGACCTGCCGCCGTATAACTGCGACGGCTGGTCGGCAAGCGGTTAAGGACTTTTCTTTTTTAAATGGCAGGTGCTTATCGGAGTATGCAAGGCCAAGAAAGAAAGGCCAAGAAAGGCTCCCTGAACCATACCAGGTCTGATGCCCTCAACATGGGGAGGGGTACTTTGGCAAAGCACCTTTGTCTCCATGTTGTTGAGTGTTTTCCATGTATTCCAATGGCTCTAGTTCACACCATGCAGTCAGTTTCTGGTCAGTTTATGCACCAGACACTGACTGGCATGGTGTGAACTAGAGCCATTGGAATACATGAAAAACACTGTGCATGCATTTTTAGTGGAGAAAAAAATGCACACGAAACTGTACGGAACTGCATCTGGTGTGAACTGGCCCTTAAAAGAATATATAGAGACATTTCCTGAAATTACAAAATGGATTTTACTGTTGGTGTCAAATCATTACCATGATGTATCCATGGATTTTAATGCAGAGCTCCCCCAAAACTGTACATTTGCCCAAAAAGCATTTATAAAAAGCACAAAGCAGTGTATAAAAGAATAAAAAAAAAAAATACCAAGCTCGAGAAAACTAAATATAAATTTAAAGCTTTATGAAAAAAGAATCCCTCTTATTTCTAATATGGGAGTGCCGGAAAAAATAAACAAAAATAATAATAATAATAATTATAATAAGTCTAATACCAAATACAGTACAGCACTGTCAGTTCAAAAAGCAGCAAAGAGCAAGTTTCTAGCAAAAGAAAAATCAAGACAATGTAACATGGGTGGACGTGGATAGTATAGAAGAGCAGTAATTATACTATAATTATTCATTTAATGCCTCAATTTCTCTAAAAAATTGAAAATATTCCTATAATGATGCAAAATGGGTGTTTACATGTAAACACATAAGATTTCCCACACTAGCTAGTTCATGTAAATCTAGGAGAATCATAGAAGATGCAGGGAGCTGCAGCTGCAGTGCCAAAGGTTGCAATGTCTTCGCACAACAAGTTCTTCCATGGAATTTCACTTGGAGACAAATCAGTTGTTGGATGAAACATTGCTTGGGAAACTCCAGCAAAGCCGAATGCCTCCCAAATTAAAAACATTAAAGATTTACACTCTATTGGTTCCTCAAATGCAGCCCCAAAAGTGGGGAAAAACACAACTGCAAAATTAAATTGGATTTATTCCAAGACAACCTGATGGGTAGCACCGAGGGTTAATATTAGGGTTCAGGTAAAGAGGGTTAAGTGTTGGGGAGCAGCCAAAGAGTAGCATTCCCCCATTTTATATTGGTCTGGGAGATAGAGCGCCAGCACTAGAAACAAATTAGGGTGTGCCATAACGAACAGTCTAAGAACATGAACATGCTAACAGGAGGGTAAACAAAAAGATTGCCATTTGATTGCAGTGCTGACCCTTCTCTGTCTAATTGACAGGCTGAAATCAGTCCTTCATTAACCACTTCCATACCAGGCACTTACGCACCTTCCCGCCCAAGCCAATTTTCAGCTTTCAGCACTGTCGCAATTTGAATGACAATTGCGCGGTCATGCTACACTGCACCCAAACAAAATTGGCGTCCTTTTTTCCCCACAAATAGAGCTTTCTTTTGGTGGTATTTGATCACCTCTGCGGTTTTTTTTTTTTGCGCAACAACTAAAAATAGAGCGAAGATTTTGAAAAAAAAAAAAGAAGTTTTTATTTTTTTCTGTTAATTTTTTTGTAAATGAGTATGTTTTCTCTTTCAATTACGGGCACTGATATGGTGGCACTGATGGGCACCGATGAGGTGGCACTGTGGGCACCGATGAGGTAGTTCTGATGGGCACCGATGGTAGCACTAGGGCACTGAAGGCGGCGCTGGTATGGGGCACTATGGGCGGCACTGATGGGCACTCATGGGCGGCACTGATGGGCCCATGGGCGGCACTGATGGGCACATGGGCGGCACTATGGGCACTCATGGGCGGCATATGGGCATATAGGCGGCACAGGTGGGCATATAGGCGGCACAGGTGGGCACCGATAGGCGGCACAGGTGGGCACCGATAGGCGGGCACTGGGCATGGATTGGCACTGTGGGGTGGCCTACAGACACTGGGGTGGCACTGATATCACTGAGGGGTGGCATGGGATCAATGTTGCATCAGTGCATGTGTGGGCATATTGGCTTTTTTTTTACTGCCCCCTTTTTTTTTTTTTTTGCACTTATTTTTTTTTTTACATTTTTTTTTTTTTTTTGACATTTTTTTTGTATTTTTTTAGTTCCCTGGTGGTCAGTGTGGCGATCCGAGGGGGGGCTCGCTTACAATCAGCGCACCCCCCCTTCAGGAGAGCCGCTGATCGGCTTTCTACACGGTCTGTCAACGCGAGTGAGGAAGAGCCGTCGGCGGCTCTTCCTGTTTACTCGTGATCAGCCGTGATTGGAACGGCTGATACGTGGTAACGAGGCTCCACCGGAGACTCGTTACCGAATCGGAGGTGCAGGGTGTCAGACTAACCCCGCATCACCGATCGCCGCGCTGCCCCACGGGCGCGTGCGGCATGAAATCGTGCAGGCCGTTTGAGAACGGCCTGTCACGATTTCATAACCACTTCCCGGACGTAAATCGGCTATTGGCCGGGCGGGAAGTGGTTAAGCTGTAGTGCTTAACCACTTAAGGACCTTGGGTGTTTTTCAGATTTGGTGTTTGCAAGACCAAAACAGTTTTTGCTGCTAGAAAATTACTTAAAACCCCCAAAAAAAAAATATATATATATGTATGTATGTATGTTTTCTAACACCCTAGAGAATAAAATGGCGGTCATTGCAATACTTTTTGTCACACCGTATTTGCGCAGCGGTCTTACAAGCGCACTTTTTTTGGAAAAAATTCACTTTTTTTAATTAAAAAATAAAACAATAAATTTGCCCCAATTTTTTTATATATTGTGAAAGATAATGTTACGCCGAGTAAAATGATATGCTCGTAGCATGGCGTCAAACTTTTACCCTTAAAAATCTCGATAGGCGACGTTTAAAAAATTCTATAGGTTGCATCTTTTAAACTACAGAGTAGGTCTAGGGCTAGAATTATTGCTCTCGCTCTTTTGAACACCGTTGAACTGGTCAAATTTCGATCCATTTATGGCCAGCTATAGAGAGGAGTATTGATGTTGTCGCTAAGGTACATTTGTGTTAGTTTGGTTCCATTCTTCATATGATCACCAGGAAGCATGGCCGCCTCAATGTCACCTATTGTAAACCTAAATTCTGCAATCAGAAGAATGTGAGCCTTTTGAAATCCTCTGCAAACTTCAGCAATACTTTACAAAAGAAACCTTTTTTTCCGGTAAGGGTTTGAATGTAGTTTACAGCAAAGATTTTAAATTGACCTTTTAAATGTTTTCTTAAACTTGAAGTACGGCTTTGAATGTAAATTACAGCGATGGTCTACAACTGACCTTTCAACATCATTTTTTTTTTTTTAAATATCACAGTAAAAAGCACAGCTGCACAAATACATTATGGGTCCATCAATATTCAAAGTTGGGGCCAACCTCCAGACGAATGATAAACTACAAGGGGATGAATCTGTGGTCATCAACATTTTCCACACAAAATGCAATTTAGATGATAAAGTGAAACTTGCATGAAGCAGAATATTTGTCAGTACGGTATTCGGCTGACAGGGAGCCGACTTCTAGGCAGCACTGCCTGTTATCAAGATGTATGGTTCAAATCAATCATGGAATTGTGGCTACCAAGTTAGATTCAATTAAAGGAGCAAGGTTTTAAAGCTGAACTCCAGCCTGCTCTTCAGTCTTATGCAGTTATACAGGCTTCTCTCCCATACTGAAAAAGTGGATTCTGATTTCATTGCACGTCATAGCGTCTCACAGTGTTCATTAAAAGCTGCAGTCAAATAGATCTCACCTCATTTTATGTCTGGATGACAACCAGCATCATCTAGGACAGGGGTCTCCACTGCATTTTCTATCACATCGTAACAGAAGTGACGTTCAACCTCTGACAGAGACCCGGAACATCCTGACGCCCACCTTGGTACACCCTGCACTTGGCGTTCGTAAGCCAGCAGCAGACATCTTGTTACACCCAGCCCATATAGTTCAGTCTGGGTGTAACAAGATGTCTGTTGCTGCTTACTACGGCCAAGCGCAAGGTGTACCAAGATGCGTGTCGCAGCACATAGCATTGCAAAATCCTTCCTTTCCTCCCATCATTCATTTTATTATGCCAGGACAGAGTACTAGAAAAAAAAAAAAAAAGTATTGGTACTTTCTATTCGGTGGTAAAAAAAAAGAAAAAGTGGTATCGGTGCAACCTTAAGGCCCCTTTCACATGGGCGGACCTGAAAAGATGCTCCATACAGTTCTATGGAGCGACCGATATCAGCGGTGACATGTCTGCCGACATTTGACCCGCGACTCTACGGTCCATCTTCATCAGATCCCCCATAGAGGAGAGCGGCGCTCTGACAGGTCGGTCCCTGAACAGTGTAGAAAGAAAGAAAAGAAAAAGTTATGAAATACTTACCTTAGGGCCATTTCACACTGGTGCGTTTTTGCCGCGTTTTTGCCGCGTTTTCGCGCTAAAAATAGCGCTATTAAAACGCCCCCCATGCCCCCCTCCATTGAATTGAATTAAAAACGCGGTAAAAACGCGGTAAAAACGCGTTAAAACGCAGTAAAATCGCGGTAAAATCTCGGTGTTTTTTCCGCGATTAAAATCGCGGCAAAACACCGCGATTTTACCGCGTTTTACCGCGTTTTTACAGCGTTTTTACCGCGTTTTTAATTCATTTCAATGGAGGGGTGCATGGGGGGCGTTTTAATAGCGCTATTTTTAGCGCGAAAACGCGGCAAAAACGCGGCAAAAACGCACCAGTGTGAAATGGCCCTTAGAGGCGATTTAGTTCGCATGTGCTGCGCTATATAAGTTCCTCACTCACTCAAAACGATGCCCTGCCGTGCGCACTGCTTCCACGGCCGACATCTTTCCCGGAGTTACTTTTTAGGTTCGCGGGCTGAGGCGCTGTGATTGGCCAGAGTCGCGACGACGCCACTCCCATGCATGCCACCGGTCACGGCACGGGTGCACATACGCCGATGATATCAGCGGCAGAGTACATAATAAATATCTCCTAAATGGTGCAAGTTTGGGAGATATTTACAGTACCTACAGGTAAGCCTTACCGGTAGGTACAATTAAAAGAGGAAGGCTTTACTTCCTCTTTAAATGATATCAAACTATCCTTATATTTTATCCAATTACCTATCAGACGTCTGACTTGCGTCTTCAAGTGTTAATGAACTGCAATAATCTTTTGCTTTTCATACTAACAATCTCTTCCTATTAATAAAGCGTGCCATTGTTGTGATGGAAGGCGAGTGTTAGTGGAAGACGAAGTGACAAACACAGAGGATGTGTGTTTTTAGCAGTGTGGCCATACAACAATGGATTCCCTGTGTGCTCCTCTAGACCGTGGGTGCGCTCTGGTATGTCATCTCTCTCTCTATTCACATATCCCGTTCAACTGGGCCATCATAATATTGTTCCTAAAGCCTGTATACGTTGCATGCTGAAACCTTCTCGGCACGCAAAAAATGAAGGCTATATACAGGCCCAAGATGGAAAATTCATTCTGTCGGCAGAATTCAGATTATGTGAAATATGCCATGGCATCTCCTCATCGCTGCTTTCACCTAATTTGGAGCTCTCCCATACATACAAGAGACAAGCACTTCATAAATTACTGCACACTGTGAAATATGCATTGCAGATGTACAGAAGTGATAGGAGGCACCAATCAGCTCCGCGTGTAAAGGAATAAACTCAATGCAACCAGGGAATAAAACATGAACAACCTTATTGTAGTTACCAGAACTAGGTGGATAGCCTTCCCAACACCAGCAATCCCTAAACACACACACACACACACACACACACACACACACACACAGCTGTGTGCAAAATCCTCAATATACAGGAATGGACGGGGCTGCAACTCCAACACAATGCAAGACAATCTTCCTGTTCCAGGGCTTGTTAACCTCATATCCATTGATCTGCATATAGCTGGATGCAATGTACTGCATAAGGTCTCAAGCGCACAGAGAAAAACAAAAATGCCACATTTAATGGTGATTGTATGGCATTTTTTTCTGCCTATAAAAATGCACCTATATGTTAGCCTGCACACATTGGCATTTACAGGAGTTTTAAAAAAATAGCTTTTTAAGCAAAAAAAAAAAAAAAAGTGTTCAGGAGAAGAGCGTTTAGTGTTTTTTTTTCTGCCCGAATGCACAAATACGTTATGCACATTTGTGCACTATAAATATTCTGGCCAATAAAATGCATTAGCACACATACACACTTAGACATGCATGCATTTCAAATATGTGTCTTTTACTGCGTTGTTTTAGGCAACTCAAAGCGGAGTTCCACCCTGTAATTTTAATTTTTTAATTTTTTGAAGTCAGCAGCTACAAATACTGCAGCTGCTGACTTTTAATAAGGACACTTACCTGTCCAGGAAGCCCACAATGTCGCCCCCCCTCGGCCGACCTGTCAATCTGATCGGGTGCAGGCGCCGCTATTCCAAATAAGGGAGCCTTCGAGCTTCACTGCCGGTTACCTACTGCGCAAGTCGCACATTGTTTCCTGAATAGCTCTTCTGGGACAGACAAAGATCCCAGTAGGCAGCAGGGGAGAAGAGGACATCATGCACTAGGCCGGGGCGAAGCTGGGATAGAAGTACTCAACAAGGTACTTCATAAAAGGCAAGGAAGGAAAAAAAAAATTATAATTATCCAAAATCGAGTGGTGGGAGGAGTAGTCATTCCTTGAAGACAAAGTTGTAAAAGTGGGTGGAACGCCATTTTAAAAAGAAAAAGGTGTTCAGTGTGCACAAGGCCTTACAGAATATTTGTAAACCCAACATTTTATATTCCTGATGTGTCTACTGTACCGTGTACTTGTATGAATGTATCCTGTTCTCTTTGCATTGCTTCCTTTGTGTGAAATCCCTGGTGTTTTCCTATCAAAAACTGACCACACTAGGCATGAAAGTACAGTATGGTCAGTTTTCTGACAGCCGAGAACTCAGCCTGCTCTCCTCTAATGTTCAGACTGGTGTCGAACATTCCGAACCCCCCTCCATAGCCATTCACTGGAAATATATCAGTGTACAGTACTCCTTATGTAGCTGAATAGAGAGATTATGTGGTTACTTAAATAAAATAAAAAAAGGGGGGGTGGAGTATTTAAAATAAAATGAAAGGCAAAACATCTGTGTATACATATGAAAAACATTGTAAACTGAATGGGTTGTTTTACAAAGGTGAGGGTTTACACATACTTTAGGTTAAGAAAAATTTAAGACTTGAGAAAGTCTTGGAATAGATCAGGAAGCACCTGTGATGAGAAGACTGCAAAGCCTGCTTCCTTTACAAACAATCCAGGAGGAAGTGTCTTGAAAAATGATGGCATTTTTAATACCAATATCTTGGTTATAGACATGGACAGCTCTTGCAAGCAACTAGAAGTTCTGCCTGTCCAGGAAAATCGTTCTAAGTGAAGCGGCCATGATATAAAAACTTGTGTACTACTCTGGTCAGCACAGGGAGCAAATATTCATTTATTTACAAGTTCATATCTGAGAGTTGGTTGGTGATATAGGAGTTTCATTCTTCCCAGTCAGTAGAACGTTCAGGTAAGTCAACCATTAAGACACTTTGTTAGAGGCACGAGCATAGGATACCGATAGATGGAAATACAGTGCCTTGCGAAATTATTCGGCCACCTTGAACTTTGCGAACTTTTGCCGCATTTCAGGCTTCAAACTTAAAGATATAAAACTGTAATTTTTTGTGAAGAATCAACAACAAGTGGGACACGATCATGAAGTGGAACGAAATTTTGCTGCGATTATAGCTGCAAGTCGCTTGGGGTATGTCTCTATCAGTTTTGCACATTGAGAGACTGAAATTTTTGCCCAAATTATTTTTGCAAAATTATTCAGCCCCTTTACTTTCAGTGCAGCAAACTCTCTCCAGAAGTTCAGTGAGGATCTCTGAATGATCCAATGTTGACCTAAATGACTAATGATGATAAATAGAATCCACCTGTGTGTAATCAAGTCTCCGTATAAATGCACCTGCACTGTGATAGGCTCAGAGGTCCGTTTAAAGCGCTGAGAGCATCATGAAGAACAAGGAACACACCAGGCAGGTCCGAGATACTGTTGGAGAAGTTTAAAGCCGGATTTGGATAAAAAAAAGATTTCCCAAGCTTTAAACATCCCAAGGAGCACTGTGCAAGTGATAATATTGAAATGGGAGTATCAGACCACTGCAAATCTATGAAGACCTGGCCGTCCCTCTAAACTTTCAGCTCATACAAGGAGAAGACTGATCAGAGATGTAGCCAAGAGGCCCATGATCACTCTGGATGAACTGCAGAGATCTACAGCTGAGGTGGGAGACTCTGTCCATAGGACAACAATCAGTCATATACTGCACAAATCTGGCCTTTATGGAAGAGTGGCAAGAAGAAAGCCATTTCTTAAAAGATATCCATAAAAAGTGTCGTTTAAAGTTTCCCACAAGCCACCTGGGAGACACACCAAACATGTGGAAGAAGGTGTTCTGGTCAGATGAAACCAAAATCAAACTTTTTGGCAACAATGCAAAACATTATGTTTGGCGTAAAAGCAACACAGCTCATCACGCTGAACACACCATCCCCACTGTCAAACATGGTGGTGGCAGCATCATGGTTTGGGCCTGCTTTTCTTCAGCAGGAACAGGGAAGATGGGTAAAATTGATTGGAAGATGGATGGGGCCAAATACAGGACCATTCTGGAAGAAAACCTGATGGAGTCTGCAAAAGACCTGAGACTGGGACGGAGATTTGTCTTCCAACAAGACAATGATCCAAAACATAAAGCAAAATCTACAATGGAATGGTTCACAAATAAACATATCCATGGTGTTAGAATGGCCAAGTCAAAGTCCAGACCTGAATCCAATCGAGAATCTGTGGAAACAACTGAAAACTGCTGTTCACAAACGCTCTCCATCCAACCTCACTGAGCTTGAGCTGTTTTGCAAGGAGGAATGGGCAAAAATGTCAGTCTCTCGATGTGCAAAACTGATATAGACATACCCCAACCGACTTACATCTGTAATCGCAGCAAAAGGTGGCGCTACAAAGTATTAACTTAAGGGGGCTGAATAATTTTGCACGCCCAATTTTTCAGTTTTTTATTTGTTAAAAAAGTTTGTAATATCCAATAAATTTCGTTCCACTTCATGATTGTGTCCCACTTGTTGATTCTTCACAAAAAATTACAGTTTTATATCTTTATGTTTGAAGCCTGAAATGCGGCAAAAGGTCACAAAGTTCAAGGGGGCCGAATACATTCGCAAGGCACTGTATATGGAAGATAAGGGTTTGTCAAGTATTCTAGACATCAGTAGGCTCTCCATTTGATCAGTTTCCAAGGTAATTGGCTCTTGGGGACATTTATGTTTTTGGTTGTAACATGACAAAATGTGGAAAATTTCAAGTCCCTGTATACGTGAACCGGCGCACAGGTGCCACCCTTGTAGTATTAAAACTGCTATGGGGCAGACCTGAAGCAGTTAAAACAGAACACGACACCGACCATTTTACCACCATCCCTAAAATATAAAAGGATTATTGTACCTTATTTAACCAGAAGCCTCTCCCTCTGGGTCTGAACGAGTCTAGTTTAACCTCCCTGGCGGTATGATTCTTTAAGATTTTAGGTGCTAAAAGCGGTACCATTATTTGCAAGGGAATTTGGCGTTTTATACTGTAGGCTTGTAATTCTTAGGAATAACTCACTTAAATCTATTCAAACAAGAGTCTAATAGGCATCCCGGGTATGATTTTTTTTTTTTTTTTTAATTAAAAATTATAATATAATAAATAATTATAAAAAATGATCACAAATGATAATATAATTATAGTAAAAATTATTCAATAATGTAATCAAATCAAAATCACTGAAATTTGCTCAGTTGCAGAATTTTTGCTGTCATTTTTTTTTTTTTTTTATGACGAATTTCCCCATAAATCGCTATCGCTAAATTCTGCAAGTGATTCTGATTTATTATCGCTGTTTTTTAGCTGCTCTAAAACAATTTTTGCCATAAAGGGACACTTTTGGTTGCTATGGGCAATCTACAGTTTGCAGGGAGAAAGAAAAGTTTTTATTATACAAAATGACATGTAGTGTACAGGGCAGACCACTAGGGACATGGGGGGTGTGTATTTTTTACATACAGTACTGTAATCTATAAGATTACAGTGTACTGTATGTATAGTGTTTGTTTACTTTTTTAAATTTGGCGCCGTTCCCCCCCCTACGTCGCGACGCTCGCAGGGAAGGGAATCGGCGGAACACACAGCATCAGGCGGACATCCGCCCGCCGTGTACTGCGGGGATTCATCGCTGGATCGCAGAGAAAAGGTAGATAAGTAGGTCGAAAAAGAAATGCACATGTATGAAAAGAATAAATTCCTGGAAAGAAAAGAAGATTCCCAGCGACAAAACAATTTTCTGTGGCAACAGGAGGCAAAATTGAAGGCTTGGATGGTTGAATTTCTAAATTAATGGTGGCCCCATCAGATCACAAAAAACGCACAAAATATCTGATTTAAAAAAAATTTAAAAAATTTCTTTCAAAATTCGACCATGCAATCCTTAGACCCCTTTCAAATTAAGGAGTTTTTCAGGCGGTACATCGCTAAAAATAGCACTGTTCTATCGCCTGAAAAACTCCTTCACTGCATCCTCAATGTGAAAGCCCGAGGGCTTTCACACTGAGGCGATGCGCTGGCGGGAGAGAAAAAAAAAAAAAAACTCCTGTCAGTAGCACCTTTGAAGCAGCGAGAGGAGCGGCATGTATACCGCTCCTTCTCATTGAAAACAATGGGAAACCGCAGCAATACCGCCCGCAATGTGCCTCTATAAAGGCGCATTGCGGGCAGTATTAACCCTTTCACGGCCGCTAGCGGAGGTTAATACCGCACCGTTAGCGCCCGCAACTCGCGGCAAATATGACAGTATAGCGCCGCTATTTTTAGCGGCGCTATACCGCCAGCGTGGCTCCCGCCGCAATGTGAAAGGGGCCTTAGGATTTGATTTCCCAGACGTCAGGGGGAAGCCCTGCCACTTTCCATCCCCCTGCAGAATAACACTGCAACCATGGTCAATAATGCCCTATACTTGATGCACCTGGAATGTATTTGGCCAATTAGGCCTCATTCATACAGGCTTATCGTTTCGTACACCCAAATGGCCCATACACACGATCCGAATATCGGACGAAAACGATCGTCCGATGATGGATCGTACGATTTTCGGATCGTGTGTACACTACTTTCGACAGCCGATCACGACCGTTCATCCGATTACATTCGATCGGACAAGCGCGAAAAATTCTCGTCCTATGTCCGATCGTCCGATTTTCGTTTAGTCAGTACAGCCGTCGTCCGATAATACAATACAAATACATTTCAACACGTGACATCACTTCCGATCGTTTTTTTCTATCGTACGATAATTTTCGTGAGTTTAAAAACCTATTTATTTTACTCGCGATTATTAAGCGAAAAAAGTCGTACGATCCGTCGGCCGATATTCGGATAGTGTGTATGGGCCAAAAGGGCCATCTTTGATCACCTGTGCCTCCTCGTACAGGTAGTCAGTCTGTGTTCTGATCTGAGCATCAGTCCCACATGGATGTACAGTAGATCTGTGCAGCCCTACGCGGTTCATTGTTTGAACAAGCCACCTGCATGAACACCTATGCAGCTAAAGATGGCCCTTTGCATGGGTGTACGAAATATTATGCCTGTGTGAATATCTTTAAAACTCAATTCAAGTTAGGCGCAAATTAAATTTGGGTTATACACCCAAGTAAAAAACACTGTTGCCCAGGTCAACTGCTAAGCTAAAGCTACCAGTCAGATTTTTTTTTATCAACTGCAGTAAACTAAAATTGATTGCTATGCGCACTATGCATATAATGCCCTTAGCTGGACTACATTAGCCCATTCGAACCACTTTTTTTATATACTACAAATTGGCAGCATCTATAGATTTCACGTTTAATACTCACTGTGCCACAGTTCTGCGACACTACTTTTCCATATACATTACAATCCCCATTGCTAGTAAAAGCTAGCGAACAGAGACTCAGCCACAAATTAATTTCTGACTGCCAGCTCCAGAATATTTATGACAGGACTCCAAGCAGGTGCCTGAAGATTTCTCTGGAATATGGCCAGGCATGTGACATGCTTGGCACATACCGTTTATGTGCCGTGTACACAAGTGGAATTGAATGCTGGAATGGTTTTCAAACAAACCTTTCAAACTGATGTTCCCAATCTGCTCTGATAAGCAAGATTAAAAAAAAACAGGAAAAAAAAATTAAAATAAAATTAGAAATGCCAATTCTGTTCATGATTTAAGTGGTTATACTTAACCTCCGTCACAATTGTCCTGGACTTTAGCCCTGGTTCATACTAGTGCGATTTGACATGTAAAATCGGCGGCATTTGCTGGCAATGGCACCGGCCTAAAATCGGTGTGATGCCATATCTGCGGCGCTGCACCGATTTCAAAAAGTAATTTCTGTACTACTTCTTGCGATTTTGGCTCGCGGTTGACATCTGTGCAGACGTCTCTGTAATCATGGCTGAAACCAAGACTGACAAGCGGGAGTGAACCCAGGCTTACATCATTCAGATCAGCGTATTGATGCAGCCAGGTGTCTTAAATCATGGGCGAAACTGCCGCAATTCTGCCCGTGATTGCACAATCGCAGCAAAGCTCGGAATGCATTTGAGATGCCATCATTTGTCAATGGCACCTTAAACATGGTGGGATTTTCCAGTGATTGTTACAGCAAAATAGTGGGATGTGTGATGCCCAAAAGAAGTTCTAGCCATCATGGCAAAAATCACAACGCTCTTAGGGTGCCTTTGAGACATAATGGCAAACGGTTCCCACGCTTTGCTGCGATTGTTGAAATCGTGGGCAGAATAGGTATGAATGTGGCCTTAGTTTAACAAGTTCATACCAATCCACACTCCTGTGTGAAGGGACATTTTCAGCTGCCTAAAAACACAGGTGCTCGGTACAGGGGCGTGCAAGAAACCTGTTGAAATCCATTAAAGGCTGATGGCTGCATGGACCACTCGCTCTTCAAAAGGTTGGGCACCCCTGTCTTAGAGAGTCATGAATGAATGAATGAATAGCTAATACATACTATCACTCCATAACTTCATGCGTTTTTGCACCACATTACACCAGAGAGATAAAACTAAAAAACGGAAGCTGTTAGATTTTGCACAAAATTCCTCCATTGTGCTCCATTTCCTGAGCTATGTTTGTTTAGATCATGTTGAAGCCAAAGCTATTGTTGGCGAGGCTATAGCAGGTCCGTTCAATAATGAACAGGGCGAAGTTCACCAATACTTAGGTGGGCGCAAACTGAATTTTTTGACTAACAAAAACAATTCTAATCAGATTATAGATAATCTTTGGAAAAAAAATATTCAAACATTGGAAATGTCCACCCCTTCCTAAGCAGCTTGTTTCATTCCATGGAAAAGAATAACCTATTGCACTGAGTGCTGTGTACGCTAATTTTCTCAAATATAGGACAACCAGAGAAGAGAAAGCAGACTGAGTAAAAGTGCAATTTACGTGAATCTTTGGAGAACCAAATGGAACACCATTAATGGGTAATGAAAGCTTTAAAAAAAAAAAAAAAAAAAAAGTAGACGGAAACCTAATCACTGAAAGCAAAAATATAAGCGTTCTAAATAAATATATCAATTACATTTTAAATATTTAAAAGCTTTTGCAAAAATACAGAGTACACGTAGTCATTTCAGGCTGTAAGTGTCAGCATTTTGAAAGAAGTGACCGCTATAGGCTGAATTTTATTGGAAAAAAAAAAAAAAAAAGATAAATGGTTTATGATAAATAGTGTTGGTCCATTTATGAATGCATTCACACAAGATTCACACAACTTTAACCCAGGATTTACATATATCCAATTTAATTCGAAGAAAGCCGTGAGTGAAAAAATTCATAAGCAGACCTCTAAAAGTCAGTTAGCAAAGACCTGATTTTACCTGCACAACCGTTTTCTACATGCCCTGATCACACAAATAACTGGTAAGATGCAGAACAGGGATTCAAGGTCAATCGAAGCAGTCATGTGACCCCGAAGCAAAAGATAATACAAAAAAGTATTTTTTTTTTTTAAAACAACACTTTCGTCTATCACTTGATTTGGGAGTCCATTCCCAACCTTTGTGTAAAATGTGATTTAGGTTTTAATATCACTTTAAGGCCGGGTTCACACCTATGCGAATTGAGTGCGGCTTAAACCGCATTTAATACGCAGAACATTTCTAAATACATTGTTTTCAATGAGGCTGGTTCACATATGTGCGATGCATTTGCACTGCGCATTGCAGGAAAAACGTGTGCAGATTTTATGCCTTGCGGTGCGGCTCAGGTGCGAATTCAGTCCCATTATCTTCTATAGGTACGCAGCTGATTCGCAGAGGTGTTCATTTCTCTTCAGGAATTTCTCTCATTGAGCTCAATACACTTCTCCCCCACTCTCCTCTCACCCGTAACTTCTCCCAGGTCTCCAAATTCACAGCAAAAACTGAGCTAATCTGCTGAACACTTCTCTTATCTATCTGCAGAGATAAAAGAGCTGAAATACGCACCCGCACAAGTGTGAACCCAGCCTAAAAGATCTATAATTGGATTTAAAAAAAAACACCACACAAAATGGAGAAAAAAATAAATAAAAAAATTCTGAATACAGATCACATCAGTACAAGACGCGACATAAAATCTTGTTTTTAGAAAAACAATTTAGAAAGAAGCAAATTCACACACACACAAAAAAAAAAAAATCAATCATACTATGCAAGTGAAATTTAAAGTATTTAAGAAATACAAATTATAAATTTAAAATTTAAAGAATACGATTATAAATTAAACATATGTAATTAAAAAAAAAAATAATAATCAGACCAGCAACTGTGAATATGCATTTCAGGGCAACAAAGAAGATCAAAAGAATCAAATTGAATTGGAGAAAAGAAAAAAAAAAAAAAACACAGAGGGGGTCTCCCCCACTCTTATAAGAGATGGTCTTTGGATTTGGGTCTCTGTGGATCCGATTGTTTTTCCAGCATGTCCTATAGATGTTTGATTGGATTGAGATCTGGAGAATTTGGATGCCATGTCAACACCTCAGACTCGTGTTCCTTAAACCATTCTTGAACCAATTTTGCAGTGTGCCAGGGTGCATTAGCCTGCTGAAAAACGCCACCGCGATCAGGGAATACCATGTCTATGAAGGGGTGTACTCGGTTCGCAACAATGTTTAGGTAGGTGGCATGCATTAAGTAATAAGCCACAAGATTTCCAAGCAGAACATTTCCCAAAGCATGTCACTGCCAGCTTGCCATCTTCCAATACTGCATCCTGCCACCATCTCTTTCCCAGGTAAGCAACACACACATACACACGATGTAAAGAGAACATGATCATCATCAGACCAGACAAGCTTCTTCCATTTCTCATGGTGCATTTTTGACGTTCACGTGCCCACTGTAGACGTTTTTAGTTGTTGACACAGGTCAACATGTGCATCCAGACTGGTCTGTGGCTACGAAGCCCCATAAACAATTGCAATGACCATTTTTTGGGCTTTCAACACGTCAACTTCAAGATCAACATGTTTACTTGCTGCCCAATATATGCCAAGATTTTCAGATACCACTGTAATCAATGTTATTCACTCAACCTGTCAGTGGTCATAAAGTTATGCATGATCGGGGCTCGAGTCCTGCGGGAACGACGTCCCTGCACTTAGTTTACAGCAGGGACGCCGTTCCCTTTGCAGGACTCTAGCAGCCTCTGCAGTGCCGTACTAACTAGGGGGCGATTCACCCGTGTGGTGGGGGGGGTGTCGGGCATTCGCGGAACCCCCTCCTCCAAGTCCACTCTATGCATCAGTGACAGCGCGGCGTGTCTGTCGGACGGCCGCGGCGTGTAAAAAACTGACAGTGCAGGGATAGAGCTGTGACAGGGTGTGTGGGGGTGCCCGAGTCGGGTGCGGACTGTACCGCTACCCGGGTGACATACAGACCGGTGACTTGTCATACTCTGCTCCCTATAACAGAATGCTGCGGAAGTGATGTGGCGGCCAACCGCACATGCGCGATGCCTTCCAAACGCATCTGCGATGCGTTCCAATGGATTTACGACAGCACACACCAGCGAAACCTCGTTCAGCATCCAGGCTCTTTCCTTAACATCCCTGTGGATTGGAGGATGTTAAAAAAAGAGCCAGGAGACTGAGCGAGTGGAGCGAGCCGTCCGAGCGAAGCAAGGACGTGAGGCCGACTGGCCACTTTCCCTTAAGTGCACGTCGCCCTGAATGACGGCTTCGCTGGTGTGTACTGTCGTAAATCCATTGGAACGCATTGCGCATGCGCAGTAGGCCGCTACGTCACTTCCGGAGCATTGTATGATAGGGAGCCGAATATGACGCGTCACCGGCCGCCCCGAACAGCAGTAAAAAAAACACCGTCTCTCGCTCTCTTGTACAGCAGGGAGAGCGAGAGATGGTAAGGCAGCGTTACACAGAGGACAGGAAATGACGGAGATGTAGCAGGTGATTGGTTGCTAGGTGGCCCTAGCAACCAATCATCTTGTGGTTCAAAATAGGAAAGTGGAAAGGTAGGACCTAACGCAGAGCACATGGGGGGGGGGGGTACAGAGGTGGACATGGGGGGGGGGTACAGTGGTGAACAGAGGTGGAGGGTTTACAGTGGTGGATATGGGAGGGGGGTACAGAGGTGGACGGGGGTAGAGGTGGATATGGAAGGGGGGTACAGAGGTGGACAGGGGTAGAGGTGGACATGAGGGGATACAGAGGTGAACACAGAGGTGGACGGGGTAGAGGTGGACATGAGGGAGTACAGAGGTGGACATGGGGGGGGGGGGGACAGAGGTGGAGGGGGTACAGAGGTGAACACAGAGGTGGACATAGGGGGGGGGGGGGAGAACAGGGGTGGAGGTGGACATGAGGGGGTACAGACGTGGACATGAGGGGTGGAGGGGTTACAGAGGTGAACACAGAGGTGGACATGAGGGGGTACAGCACCCTGAGACCAGCCAGGCCAACACCCTGAGACCAGCCAGGCCAGTACCGATTACCCCAAGGTATGTGTGATTATTCTGTTAGACAAGTTAACTTATTTTGTTTTTGTAAACTGGCACTTTAAATAAATCTTGCACTGTATTTTCTGTGAAATATATATGCATACGCGCGTATAATTTTTTTTATTTTTTTTTGGTGGGGGAGTGGATCTTGGGTGGGAGTTCCCACACTTTTTTCCCCAGGACTTGACCCCTGTGCATGATCAGTGTAGAATATGGTTCCAGAAAATGAATCTATACTGATACTTGACAAACAGAGTCTACAAGTCCGATACAGACTTGTATATGAAAAGTGAAGTTGGCCAACAGAAAAAAATAAAAATAAAATATTCCAAGCAAGAAAAGAGGGCTAGTGCAGGGGTCATAGCTGCAGAAGACAGGGCAATTCAATGCAAGCACCGATCACTGCAGTAAAGATTTCACTAAAGCAGCTGAAAAGGGGGGGGGGGGTCTGGGGAGAATCGGTCAGGCTTTATAGAAATCTTTACAGGGAGATCAGTGTTTGTAACTCCCCCAGGCCGTACCGATCATCCCTGACAGTATCAGGTGAAGTATCTGAGCAAATGCTCGGTACAATAGTAGTATCGGGACAACCCTAAAAACTAGTAAATTTGTTTTAAAGGAGAACTATGACCAAAGCTTTCTTGGCCATACTTCTATTGTTTGCATTTATTTTTGCACTCCTGTGACCAAGATTAGGCCGACAGCAGGCTAAAGCCCACTGTCTGATGTCACAGAGCAGCTACAGGCTCTGGAAGGATCCAGAACTTATTGTTGGGATCCACCCGCATGCCTAACCAGCAGCTAGCCAAGCCTCTCAACACCCCAGCCCTGAGCCAGCCATTCCCACCCACTGCATGCCCCCCCCCCCCCGCTCCAGTGTGCGCTGGAGGGGGCAGAGCACAGAGTTGGTGACAGACAGTCACTTCTCTCTGCTCACTGGAGACCTAGAATTGAGCGATTAGCAGTGATGTGATCACTCATTCATGGTCTAATGCCGCGTACACACGGTCGTTTTTTGTGATGAAATAAAACAACGTTTTAAAAAACGTCATTTAAAATGATCGTGTGTGGGCAAAACTTTGTTTTATGTCTTCTGAAAAACGACCAAAAAAAAAAAAAAAATTCAAACATGCTTCAATTTTTTATGTCATTCAGAATGTCGTTTTTTGTGTCATAAAAAATGATCATGTGTGGGCAAAACGACGTTTAAAACAACGTTTTTAAACCCACGCATGCTCAGAAGCAAGTTATGAGACGGGAGCTTCCGCCGAACGTGGTGTACGTAACTGCGCTTTGCAAGAAAACTTTTTCAGAAAACAAAGGTGTGTAGGCAACGTCGTTTTTTAAAATGAAGTTTGAAAAAAGTCGTTTTGTTTTTTTGTTTCGTGAGATAATGCGGCATTAGAGTTGGTAGGGGGGACAGCTGCAGCATTGGATCTATGCTGCAACCACATAGGTGGATATTACATACAATATATATATATATATATATATATATATACACATATACATATACATATACACACACACACACACACACATCACCCTTCTTTTTTAAGCAGGCAGAACAATGAAGGAAATTACATAATGGCAAGGCATTGATTGGATACTGCATGACCCAGAACAAGAAATCGCCTTTGCTCTTTAGCAAACAGTGACGAGCTAGGTTAAAGAATACATGGACATAGGGGAATTGATCAGCCATGAAACAGCAAACAGCAGACACACCATGTGAGCCCATCATTACATGGTTACAAGATAAACACAGGGAATATGGCTGCACCAATAGCTGGTTAAAGCGGGGTTCCAGTCACTATTTTTGCAATTTAAATATTATATTGCTAAAGTTACCATTAAAGTGCATAAAACATACTGCATCACTGTTTAAATGAATAAAAAAAAAAAAAACTTGCCTCCACTGTTCTGCAGGACGATGTGGGCGTTTCCATCTCCTGTGTGGACAATTGAAGCCCAGTAATTTTTTTTTACTCTGCCCGGCGTGTGCGCATTAGAGCGCCGCTCCTAGCGGCGATTGTTTGTGCCGTTGTCAACAACGAGCGGCGGCGGAGGAACGTCCCGCCCCGTTGTTATGACAAAGATAACCGAATCCCCACACTGCTCTCTGTATCATCCTGCCGATGATTGAAAAGTGCCCTTAACCACTTGTCCACGGCCCGCCGACAGGACGTCATATAAAGTCACTAGGGGGGCGCGCGTGCACCCGCCGCTTTTCTGGGATCACGATGCGCGTGCCCGGCAACGATCGCCGCCGGGCACCCACGATTGCCCAGTAACTGAACAGGGACGTGGATCTGTGTGTGTAAACACAGAGCTCCACATCCTGTCAGGGAGAGAGGAGACCAATCTGTGTCCCTTGTACATAGGGACACAATCGGTCACCTCCCCCAGTCACCCCCCTCCCCCTACAGTTAGAACACAAACTAGGCTACACATTTAACCCCTTCCCCGCCCCCTAGTGGTTAACCTTCCCTGCCAGTCACACTTATAGTGTTATCAGTGCATGTTTATAGCACTGTTCACCGCTATAATGTCGCAGGCCCAATTAAAAAAAAAAAAAAAAAAAAAAAGAATGCAGATCGCCGCCATTACTAGTAAAAAAAAATACATAAAAATGCCAAAAAAAACAATCCCCTATCTTGTAAACGCTATAAATTTTGTGCAAACCAAATCGATAAACGCTTATTGCATTATGGGGGGGCGGATATTTATTACAGCAAAAAGTAAAAAAATGATATTTTAATATTATGGGGGGGGGATATTTATTACAGCAAAAAGTAAAAAAATATTGCATTTTATTTTCAAAAATTTCGCTCTATTTTTGTTTATAGCGCAACAAATAAAAAACGCAGAGGTGATCAAATACCACCAAAACAAAGCTTTATTTGTGGGAAATAAAGGACGCCAATTTTTGCCGTGCCGGAAGCTGAAATTTCGCCTGGGCAGGAAGGGTTTGGTAAAACCTTATGGGGCTGAAGTGGTTAATAAACATTGCTCTGTAAACAGCACCTGTACTGTCCTTAGGAGTGCACAGACTCCTGGGAAATTATGACACTACATTCCCAGGAGTCTGTGCGGCGTAGGCTAGTAAGGAGAAGCACCGCAGTGCAGGAAGAAGGCAGATTACGAGTTCTGCCTAGCAACAGTTTTAAGGTATGTAAAAAAAAAAAAAAAAATTAATAGGCTTTTTTTTTTAAAAGTGCTGATGCAGAGTTTGATTTGAGGGTGGAGCTCTGCTTTAAAACAAAAACTTGACAGTGTCAATACCTAGGATTCTAAAAATACTGTACAGAAGTTTAGTGTATATGCACTTTTAATAGGAATGTATAGTTGTACAATTTTTTTTTTTTATTCTTCATTACAGTCAAGACAAAACAAAAAAAAAAAAAAAGAAGTAGAGGACAAGGTTAAACTAAATATAGATGTGAAGTAATATCATCATTATGATCAACATTTTGTCGCCAGATATGCAACCAGCAAGTGGCACTCTAGTTTATTTTTCACATGAGTAGCATTTAAATATCCCCTTTGCTAAAAGTGTGTTTACAAGACAATGATTTATCACAGTGGTGACAAGCTTTCAATCAATTGGATCCTCAAAGCAAACTGCATTTGCTGTGTTTCTTTGCTAACCCCTAGCGCTCTGGGAATTCCTCGTTATGCGTTAGGGTTCATGCACACTATTATAGGCATTATTCTATGCTTAGCGTAAATCTGCTGGTGGTTTTCGATACTCTGGAAGCCTCAGATGGCACATACAGCCTGGGACGTGGCATGTTCAGGAAACACATTGGACACTTATGCACGGATAAACACACAACCATTATGGTTTCCTTTGACTTTTTCCATAGCATGAAGCCTGCTGCCGGTTCAGGTTTGGGCAAGATTGCAACAATAAAGTCATGTTCCGCCTACATGCCTGGACCTCAGCCTCTCAGTGAGCCTGTGAGTGTGCGTGTGCGTGTGGGGGGGGGGGGAGTGGCGACTGACACACAGGCGAGTATTTTTTCCTTTTTTTTGCAAAAATCTAATTCCAACTTTTTAAAATATGCAATATTGAATTCATTTTAAATTTTTTGCTCAATTTTCATCAACAAGCCCTGGACACCAAAAACACCAATCTTTTAATTACCTGCCTAAAAACTTGCATTAAGCTTCCGTTGAGGTCCACCTGAAGATCTGTCAGGTGAACCTCATTAGAAAGCCTGCGAGAATGGACCCCAAGGAAGTAAACATCTACTACCATTTTCACAATTTTTTGGCTTGGGATCAAAAAATAAGGAAATAAAATATTCTGTTTACTTGTGTTGATTCCCAGTACTTTTCTGTGCCGTTCCCAGCTACTCTGATTTTTGAGCCAAGTAATTCCATCCAGTGTTCCTCTGAAAACCATGTGTGCGATTTGAAAATGTGCGTTTGAGTTTTGAGATTTTATTTTATATTTTAGTTCTATATGAAAAGATATCACTTGGGCTTATAGTAAACAAAACAAAAAAGAAAAGAAGATTGGAGCATTATTTAGCAGCAATAGCTGTACTGAAAAAAAGATTACGAAAAAAAAGAAAAAAAGATTACGGTTTCCTTTTTATTAGAATAGTGTCATTGTTTTTACATATACGTAACGAAATTAATACAAGATTAATTCCCCTCTGCACAACGATCACTCAACATTGCCACTATTCAGAGAACTACTTTATTTTTAACCACTTAAAGCAAAAAGTGGAACCTCTGTTTATTTGCCCCCCTCCGGTGGCACATTTGGCACCTTTCAGGGGGAGGAGGGAACAGGGGGACCTGTTTGACAGGTCCCCATTCCCACTTCCAGAATATGGTGCCGCTGCGCGGTCCCTCGGAAGTTCAGTCCCCCTCCTCCGATGCCGGGCCAAATAGAAAGTGCAGTGCAGTAGGGAACCGACCATGAAGCCTTCCTTAGTGGAGATGGCAGAGATGGCGACAGCAGTACCCGATCGCCGATCTGAAAATCGGCTGGGGTGCCAACATCACGGGCTCCCTGGACAGTCAAGTGTCCTAATATTAAAAGTCAGCAGCTACAGTATTTGTAGATGCCGACTTTCACTTTTTTCAGGCGGAACTCCTCTTTAAGGTCACCCTATAACAGTTATACTCCTACAGGGTGGCACCTCTGCGCTGAAGCACGTAAATATAGTAGCAGATTTTTATTATTTTTTTCTTACTAGTAATGACAAACGAACAAAATAATATCCCATCGTTTGTAGACATAACTTTTGCGCAAACCATTTAATAAATGCTTACTGGGATTTTTCTAACCAAAGGACATAAAAATTTGGGTACAGCGTCACATGACCGTACAATTCTCAAAGTGGTAATGAATACAAGACGTTCCCCGATTGGACAAGGTGGAGATAGTGAAGTTATTTGCCCCTCCACTACATAGATGAAAGGGGGATTTAGATCTGTCTGAAGTTACAATTTAGTGGGAAAACTGGACCACCACCTACTTTATATTTGTTATATATGTACTCATTCACATAGCATTAGATTGTAAAGCTTTTTTTTTTAAAAACAAATATGTCATTCTTACCTCCACTGTGCAGTTCGTTTTGCACAGAGTGGACCCAATCCTCCTCTTCTCATCGGCGCCATCAGCTCTTTCATATTGTATAACCCCCTGGGAGATGTGCGTTACCTTGCAGGCGTGCTCCCGAGTCCAGCATTTGCGTCCATAGAGGCAGAATATAGGACTTGGTCCCGCCCCCCCGCATCATCGGATTTTATTGATAGCACCGGGAGCCAATGGCTGTGCTGCTATTAATCTATTCAATCAAGAGCCAAGAACCACGGGAAGAGAGGAAGAGTGCGTAGACGCAGAGGGCATTATAGTGCTCAGGTGAGTTGGGGGGGAGGAGCTCTATCTTAGCCTGGCAATCATAAAACCCTCCGTATAAATATTTCATGGAGACTTTCTATATCCAGCTGTTGGAGGTCTAGGATCATTTTTTTCCCCAGACTATCCAATAAAAAGGGGGCAAGTTATTTATAAAACATTGTTCAGATATATTTTTTTCCCCCCTCCACTGAACAGCCTGCTTTTACCACCCCAGACCGCAAGTATACATGAACACACACACACACTACAATTTACCTGCACAATCTCCTTCAGAGTCAGTTCACATAGGTGCGATGCGGGAACACTGCGGGTTGCCACATCGCACCCGACTCGCATTGAAGTTCACACTGCTGGATTGAATTGAATCTCGGTCAAATCAACAGGGACCAGACAAATTTCGATCGATGTATGAGCAGAATGGCTGTGCAGAAGTCAATCCACCCATCAACTTCCATACAAATCACCCTTTCTCGTTTTCCCTGCTAAACCAGAGCTGCAGACTATAGGCGGCAGCACTGATCAGTGTATACAAATACGAAGTCAAAGTCTCAGCTAAATGCGTGGAAGGCAGAATTAAGTCAGTCATTTATTTATTTTGTTTAATGCGCTGGTTGAACGAAAAAAGACTAAATTTAGCTTTTGTTTTGGTAAATCTAAAGTTGATTATATGAATATTGTACAGTCAAACTGCTTTGCATATGGTGACCCCAAGCTGGAGCACTTTATACAAAGTTTTTGCAATTTACTGCAAAATTAAAGGGGTTGTAAAGGTAATTATTTTTTCCCTAAATAGCTTCCTTTACCTTAGTGCAGTCCTCCTTCACTTACCTCATCCGTCCATTTTGCTTTTAACTGTCCTTATTTCTTCTGAGAAATCCTCACTTCCTGTTCTTCCGTCTGTAACTACACACCGTAATGCAAGGCTTTCTCCCTGGTGTGGAGAAAGCCTCTTGAGGGGGGAGGGGGTAAGCAGGAGATTTAGGACGCCCTCTACTTTGCAGATAGAGAAAGGAGCTGTGTGTTAGTGGGCGTCCTGACACTCCTGCTCGCCCCCTCAAGAGGCTTTCTCCACAACAGGGAGAAAGCCTTGCATTACGGTGTGTAGTCACAGACAGAGCAAGAAGAAGAAGCAAGGATTTCTCAGAAGAAATAAAAGGACATTTAAAAGCAAAATTGAAGAAGGATGAGGTAAGGTAAAGTAAGCGATTTACGGAAAGAAAAAAAATTGTGAACAAAAAAAAAAGTTTTTTTTTCATATCATTTAATTTTATTTTTACATCCAAGGTCACAAAGAGGAATTATCGTAACAAAACAATTAAGTACAGTAATATACAATTTTTTTTTTGGGGGGGGGTAGGGGAGGGAAGGGTGTATATATATATATATATATATATATATATATATATATATAAAAAAAATATGAAAGGACAATGGTACAGAGGGGTACCAGGTGAAGGAGAATGGTAAATCTAACTTGGAGAGATGGATAGGAGGGTTTATGATGTTCAGCTTACCAGTAGAACACTAGGAGTAAGGAGAGATATAGACATGCCTTCCCTGGTTCTTTTCGTCTTTATCGTTTTTCTTTACAAAAAAAATGTTTATGCAACATTTACCTCTGGGGAATCATTCAGATTTTATGTTTATTGAAGCCAATCTAAAGTTTAGGTCATAGAGATTACACAATGTATAGGTGCTCCTCGGCAATCACCACAGCGGTCCGAGCGATTTCAGAAGGAAAGAAGTTCACTGGAATGAGTAAAGTTTACACAGAGCCGACACACCCTGAATGTTCATATTCAGCAGACCGAGGCAAATTATGGAAAATTAGCTACTCATAGTTAAAGGATTATTCATAGAACCTGAATGTCGCTTGAAGTTTCCAGAGTAGTTAATAAATAAAAACAAAAATTAATTCTGAAGTTTAATTTGGAATGAAACGGGACTTTAAAGATGCCACTTCAAACAATGCATAAAATTGAAACATAACTTTTATTACATATCAAGTTTAAAATAAGTTTATAAAATCAGAAGAATTTATGTGGTTTTGAGCAATGGTACAGCAGCTTCAGCTCTACATGTTTCACTGTATAGGCTTCCTCAGGAGTTTCATGAATGCTGCATATTGTTGATATTATAGGTAGAAGAACAAACAAGTCTAAAATAAATGACAGTGACATACCTGTATATATCATACATATTTTCATTAGGTTAACGACCAATTAATGTGCAAAATTGATCATATTGAAAAGACGGACCTACTGGGATGCTCTTAATGGAAATATAGGCTATATCAATCATGCATCTAGGCTAGATAAATCATGCATCCAGGCTCCCAGAGATAGAGGATCAAACCACTGAGATATTTTTGACAGATCGGTCACTTGAGACGTGTTTGTTCTTCTACCTATAGTAACAATATGCAGGATTTGTAAGACTCCTGAGGAAGCCTATACAGTGAAACATGCAGAGCTGAAGCTGCTGCAGCATTGCTCAAAACCACATAAAATTCTTCTGATGACTTTTATAAACCAATTCTAAAATATTAATATGTAAATAATATGTAATAAAAATTATGTTTCAATGTTATACATTGTGTGACGTAGTTGTTCCTGGCACCCTTAAAGTTTTGTTTCATTCCAAATTGTGATTCTTCTGATATAGGGGACCTCTTGGTCTTTCACTGCCCGACTGATTGATAAAGCTAAAGTTGTGTCTTTTTGGAACACAAATACTGTATGTAACAATGTAATGTGTATCCAATTACTGGCAGACTGCTGCTTATGGTAAATATGTTCCCAGCAGTGTCTCCTTCACAGTCACTGGATTGTGCCCTGAGCGGTCATCTTCCAGCGCTGGGAGAGTTTTTAGCCACTGTTACTGAGAAAAGTTGCAAAGTTTGCCTACCCTTTTCTGCCCCAACAGCCATATATTGTGTTCCTTTTACTACTCCCAAACAATGCATCAGGCTCTGTAAATGGGTGGTGGAGATCCCATCAGTCAACTTCTCCTTTATCCACAGGACATGATACATTGTGCGAGTAGTAATATTAGCAATAAGAACGGTGGAGAGGGTAGAATTGGTAAGCAGAGCAACTCTTTACATTAGCAGCCTCTGACATTAAAGTGTTATTAAACCCAGGACCCTGCAGTCTCTAAATCTGCTCTACCAGAGTACACAGAACATGGAAATGTGATCATTTTAGTAAATCTAAAAACGTATTAAATCCTCCTGGGTCCAATTTCTTTAAGGCCCCTTTCACACGTGCGGACCGTTCGTCCGTTTTTTAGACGTCCGTTTACTGACTGCAATGCTTCCCTAGGGGAAATCGTACGTTAGCGGATGAGCATCCGCTAACGTCCTTTAACATCCGTCTCCGTTAAGCTCCGTTTTTTTTAACGGAAGAAAACACTATTTTTCTTCCGTCAAAAAAACGGAACGGATGAAACATCAGATCCGCCAACATCCGTTTTTCATCAAAATCTGTAACAAAACAAAAAAAAAAAAAACGGACGAAAAAACCGATCAACTGATGATAAAAAACGGATCTAAAAAAATGATCCGCACGTGTGAAAGGACCCCAAGACTATGAGGGAAATTTACTAAAACTGGTGCACTCAGAATCTGGTGCAGCTGTGCATGGTAGTCAATCAGCTTCTAACTATAGCTTGTTCAATTAGCTTTGACAATAAAACCTGGAAGCCGATTGGGTTACATGCAGAGCTGCACCTGATTTTACACCATGCCGTTTTAGTAAATAACCACCAATGTACCGTAATCTTGGAGTTCTGCTCGACTCCCTTTTCCTTGGCTTTGTCTACCATTTGTACAATCATTCTGTTAAGGCAGGGTGGTTCATATTCCTTGTGTGGCCATGTCCAGGGAGGGTGGGGCTATACTCCCAGGGAACTTTAGGAAGATTGTAATTTTTATTATGCAACTCATTACACATGGTAAGGCAGGGGTGTCCAAACTTTTTTCAAAGGGGGCCTGATTTGATGAAGTGAACATGCGTGAGGGTCGACCATTTTGCCTGACATTTTTTGAACCATGTAAATGCAAATTAACTAATGGTCAAGAGTCTAAGGATGAGCTTTGTGTGTTATTTGGATATACCATATTTCTCCTGATCAGTGTCTACCTGCAGCCTCACAAGTGCCATGAATGCAGCCTCACAAGTGCCATGAATGCAGCCTCACAAGTGCCATGAATGCAGCCTCTAAATGTGCGATGCCCTGGGATTTGTTGGGGGCTACAAAAGAGATATATATCCAAATTACCAGTGGGGCCGAATTAAACCAGAACACATGCCGCAATTGGCCCCCGGGCCAGACTTTGGACATGCCTGTGGTAAGGTATGGCACCAGACAAGCTCAAAAAGGGCCATCACGGTTAGGGAGGAAAAAAAAAAAACACCTTACACTCAAAGTTCTGGAGCTATTTTTGTAGCTCGATTCGGGCAGACGGGTAGGTTTTTGAAACCGCTAAAAAGCAGAAAGAGTGCAAGAAATGATGCAATAATGATAGTTTTCTCTATTGGCCAACACACACACCACACAGCTCCAAAACGCTGTACAACAAAAAGACCCCAACAGGTGTGATTGCACAAGGTTCGCGTTTAACCGTTTTGGGAAACAGAGTCAAACACCTAAAGCACATTTACTTAGGCCCCTTGCACACAAGCGCCTCCACCAAGCGTAATCCGCTTACTTGGCTGCTCCCTGCCAAGCAGGCGGATGACCGGTCAGTGTCCGCTATGCGGAGCAGACACGGACACAGTACCACTCTCCTCTATGGGGCAATCGAATGGGAATGGATCCCCTGTCCCTTTCCATCTGATCCTCAGGACGGATGGAAAATAGGACCACCATCTGTCTTTTCTTGGCGGACAGGATCAGAGGGCAGGTAGGTGTGACCACCGACATCCGCTGATCCATAAAAGTGTGGAGGGTCTGATCAGGTCAATGTTAAAAAAACTGATAGCGGCCTTACTAGTGCTCCAGTGAGCGCTGGAGGAGCAAAGCAGGGAACAGTGACCGACAGTCACCACATTCTGCTCACAGAGGACCCGAGAACTAAGCAATCAGCAGTCATGTGTTGCTCAGTTCTCAGGCTTAGAGCCGGCAGAGGACAGCTGCAGCATCAGACTGATGCTGCAGCATGGAGAGAAAAGATGTAGGTCTGTTTTATTAGCACTTCAACCTTCTCCATTACGATAACACAGCTTGTTTAGATCACATTGCATGTGCACTAAAAAGACTTTAATTTGTTTAACATATTTTAAGAAGTTTATTTATTTTGAGTTGACCACTACACTGCCTGACCATCTCACACAGTGCTTAGATAGTTACAGCGCATTAAAATATCAAGTCATGTGTGAACATCCAACATACTCAAAGAATGTCACACGACATTATGTTCCAAACAACTGCTATGTTCTAAAACTTCATTGTAAACATATCCATTTGAATGCATTTTTGAGGGTTTTAATAGGTTTATTTTTAACACAATCCCATAAAACATCCCCAAAAGTACACAAAAATGCATGAAAACCACACTGGAATACCAAATGCTGAAAAGCATTTAGAAAGCACATCATAAGTATAAATGCCAACACCATTACAAACCATTCAAAATGTGTCAATACTACGGCTTTATAACATATTGTGGAGTCTGAGATCTGGAATATAAAATATAAAAATACCTTAACAGTGAATCCCCCTGCACTAAAAAGGGTGGCCATAGACTATTCATTTTTAAAATCAACCAGCGGGTTCCCCCATCTACGCAACAAGGGGGATGGGGGGAAACCCCACCACTGTCTGCACTACAGTGACTAATCAAATGAGTTTTCTAACAGTCCCGTTTGACAGAAGTCAGACTGTCGATCGGGAACTTCCAGAGATGGATCAAAACTCAGCCTGTCCCTGCTGAACTGGTCGACTTTCGATCCATCTACGGCTAATTTCAGAAGGGAGTAGAGGAATAAGATGCAAGACTCACAAAACTATCAAGTTTGATTTACGGTTTGCACACAAGCCTAGCTAAAAAGTGGCTCATAGAGTGAGGGGGACACTGGATACAGCCATAGGTAAACAAAACCCTAGTTATCCATTTCGGGACAATTCTGACATTTCTCTCATACATGCAAAAATCTGAATTTTTTGCTAGAATATTACTTGGAACCCCCAAACCTATATTTTGTGAAAGCAAAAGGTCCTGGAGAATAAAATGACACACAATATTTGCACAGCCATTTATCAGATGCAAATCATTTCAGGAAAAAAAATACACTTTAAAATTCAATTTTAACCACTTAAGACCCGGACCAAAATGCAGGTAAAGGACCTTGCCCCTTTTTGCGATTCGGCACTGCGTCGTTTTAACTGACAATTGCGCGGTCGTGCGACGTGGCTCCCAAACAAAATTGGCGTCCTTTTTTCCCCACAAATAGAGCTTTCTTTTGGTGGTATTTGATCACCTCTGCGGTTTTTATTTTTTGCGCTATAAACAAAAATAGAGCGACAATTTAAAAAAAAAAATCAATATTTTTTTACTTTTTGCTATAATAAATATCCCCCAAAAATATATAAAAAAAGCATTTTTTTTCCCTCAGTTTAGGCCGATACGTATTCTTCTACGTATTTTTGGTAAAAAAAAAAAAAAATTGCATTTTTATAAATATTTTTTTTTTTACTACTAATAGCGGCGATCAGCGATTTTTTTCGTGACTGCGACAATATGGCGGACACTTCGGACAATTTTGACACATTTTTGGGACAATTGTCATTTTCACAGCAAAAAATGCATTTAAATTGCATGGTTTACTGTGGAAATGACAGTTGCAGTTTGTGAGTTAACCACAGGTGGTGCTGTAACTTTCGCTGTGACTGTGTGTGTGTTTACAACTGTAGGGGGGTGTGGCTGTAGGTGTGACGTCATCAATCGCGTCCCCCTATTACAGGGATGACGCGATCGATGCTACGGCCACAGAGAAGCACGGGGAAGCCGTGTTTACATACGGCTCTCCCCGTTTTTCTGCTCCAGGGACGGATCGCCGCACTGCAGCGG
Source organism: Rana kukunoris (assembly GCA_029574335.1). Classification (NCBI taxonomy): domain Eukaryota; kingdom Metazoa; phylum Chordata; class Amphibia; order Anura; family Ranidae; genus Rana; species Rana kukunoris. The sequence continues at coordinate 561,319,035 of CM056049.1, read as the reverse complement.
CGATCGGGTCCGCGAATCCCGCGGTCCCGGAGCTTCGGACCGGGTCACGGGAGCGCGCCGCGGGCGCGCGCCCGTGACCCACGGCTGGGTACTAAAATCAACGTATATATACCTTGATGTGCCCAGCCGTGCCATTCTGCCGACGTAAAATGTGCAGTAGGCGGTCCTTAAGTGGTTAATACAAAACCCAATAAATACATCAAGTAAAACAAATACCCAACATGTCATGCTTATAAAACTGTGCACACCTGTGGAATGGCAACAAACTATGGTACCTCCATAGGTCACAGGGTGGATAAAATCAATGATTATTTATTTATTTTTAAAATCAGATTTTTAGCAAATGTATTTTAGTAAAATGCCTTGAGTAAAAATCCATCTAAAAAAGATAGTTTTCCCATGTAATATATATTAATAATTTAGTTTATTCAGCATGGAATGGAGGTTATGTAGCAGGAGGCTGTATATTCTGCAATATTTAAATTTTTGGTAAACTCATTTACTGAATCCAAGCTCTGCAAGATAACATACACTGCATTGACGCATTCACACAATTAAACAAACCATAAGATAGGCCCGGTTCACACTTGTGCGATGCGAGAACACCGCAAATCCACTGCAGGTTCCCGTATCGTACCCAACACGCACAGCAGTTCACACTGCCATATGCAAACTGCTGGGGAGTGTCATATCTTGACACCCCTATTTCAGCTCGCATATCGCAGTGCAAACTTACAGTTTGGAAATTAATCGGATCGCATATGTGTGAACACAAATGTAATCCTATTCTGGTCCCAACAGGAAAAAGGGTCCTGTGCCTCTTTGGACCGAATGTGGTGCGATATCAGCCATACTATTTGTATGGCTGATATCGCATGTATTGTGAAGTGCAGTGCGCTGCGGATTACATCCGAATTACATGCGATGTCTGGCATCACACAAGTGTGAACCGGGCCATATAACAGTTCAGGAATATTCCTTTATCCTATTATTCTGCAAATCCATGTACACCACAAACTGTACGATTGAATCGGTTCGGATATCGCCATTTTACTAACCTGAAAGCTTATTCTAAATAAGAAACCTTCATTTTGTTTGCAACTATTAAAGATTCCAACTACTAGCAAGAATAAGTCCTTGCATTTAAAGAGCACCTGTCATTTCAGATCCATCATGGCAGCACCCGTTAGCGGGCATCCACTCACCTGCTGCCGCCACGTCCCCCACCTTGTTGCATCACTGCTGCATCACCAGCCGTCCTATTAAAGTGAATGGTACTGTTGGTGAGTCAACAGCAGGTCAGAGGAGGAGCCACTGCGGCACATAGATAACCGTTGCTTTGGAAAAATTAGGATTCAAATCTAGTCCATTTAAATCAAATCCTACCCGATAGACGATGCTTTAAAACTAGGGTTGTTCCGATACCACTTTTTTAGGACCGAGTACAAGTACCAATACTTTTTTTCAAGTAGTCGCCGATACCGAATACCAATACTTTTTTTAAATGTGTCCCCAAATGTAGCCATGTCCCCCCACATACTGCAGCCATGTCCCCTCACATATGCAGCCATGTCCCTCTAGCCATGTCCCTCACATATGCAGCCATGTCCCTCTAGCCATGTCCCTCACATATGCAGCCATGTCCCTCCAGCCATGTCCCTTACATATGCAGCCATGTCCCTCCAGCCATGTCCCTTATATATGCAGCCATGTCCCTTACATATGCAGCCATGTCCCTCACATATGCAGCCATGTCCCTCACATATGCAGCCATGTCCCTCTAGCCATGTCCCTCACATATGCAGCCATGTCCCTCACATATGCAGCCATGTCCCCCCAGCCATGTCCCCCACATATGCAGCCATGTCCCGCCAGCCATGTCCCCCACATATGCAGCCATGTCCCGCCAGCCATGTCCCCCACATATGTAGCCATGTCCCGCCAGCCATGTCCCCCACATATGTAGCCATGTCCCCCCAGCCATGTCCCCCACATATGATTCAGCCATGTCCCCACAACCCATGTCCCCACAACCCATGTCCCCCATACCTGGAAGCAGCCGCCGTCGCAGCCGCCCGGGGAACATCACAGCTTTCATTTGAATAGCTGTTTTCCCGGCCGCATATAGACACTCCCCCTTGCTCGGGATTGGACAGATCACGATCACCCATCCAATCCCGAGCAAGGGGGAGTGTCTATACGCGGTGGGAACACTACAGCTATTCAAATGAAAGCTGTGATGTTCTCGCACGCTTTAAACATGAGGCGGCGGCTTTCGTTGTAGCGGCGGCGACAGCGGGTACGGCGACGGGTGCGACGGCAGGGGGGGGGGCAAAGTATTCTATTTGGGTATCGGGGGTATTTGCGGGAGTACAAGTACTCCCGCAAATACTCGGTATCAGTCCTGATACCGATACTGGTATCGGGACAACCCTACTTTAAACACATGGGCAGCGACTGGTTCCCTTTACTAATATCTATTGTCCATTTGACCCCAGAGCTCTTCTCTGCCCTCCAAAGCATCGGAGACTGGTTTGATCAGATACTTTACAAGCCAATAACGGCTTGTAAACATATTTTGACAGGTGGACATAGTGGAATGCTGCTGCCCTGGGTTCCCCGATCGCACCGGAAACAGCAGGAACAGCGGCATGCATCGACAGGAGGGGGGCCTCCTTCCATGGTATGTAGAAGTAATGAGGCAGGTGTAGTTCCTTCTACAAAAAAGCCCATCATCAGCTGACAAGGATACCAGGACAATGGCTGCAGCTGTATCCATGATCAACATCTTTCTAAATCAAGACAAAGCCCTGCCCCTCTGTGTATTAAAGTGCATTTCCTCTTTTGCAGCCACATTTGGACACCTAGTTTATATTTGTGATATATTTCCATTCACATAGCAGAACTTAAAGCGGATCTCCCATGCAATTACGTTTTTTTTTTTTTTTTAGTCTAGTTACATGGGCTTAAATAAACGTACTTCTCCCCGCTCTAACGTCCGCTCCGCTCTCTTTGTGTGCCAAAAGAAAAACGTATATTCATTCCGTTGCCATTTGTAGTGTGGGAATTACATACAGGCAGGGACTTCCTGGTTGCAGTGATGCTGTGTTCCCAGCATCCACCGCTCAATCTCGCGCATGCGCACACGCAGCGCGGACCAGCGGCGTCAACGTCTGTGTTGCCATAGCAATGGTCCCCAAAATTGCGCAATGTTTCATCTAGGCCAGAATATGATTACACGGGAGCTATGACAGAAGCTCCCAGAAGACACTGCGCGGGACAGGAAATAAGAATAACCTGAGGAAAACCCGAAGGCTCCAGACCGGAAGGCAAATTAAGAACGCAGGTACTGTACATATTTATTAAACATAAATATCCATTTTGGCAATCTTTTTTAGCATTACTATTATTACAATTGACTTAAAAATCGGGTGGAGCTCCACTTTAAATTGCTGCTTACATTCGATTTGCTCTTTCCCGAAAACCCCATAACTGAAAAATCTTGCTATAAATCCCCAATAGCACTTTTCTGGTGGTATGGTCCTTTATATTGGACTGCACCAGATTCACAAATGCCTGCCGCTGGCACCGAAATGTATGCCAAAACACGTGCAGATTCAGGCAGTTCTAAAAAGGCACAAAGTGGTGCTATTACAACCAAAATGTAACAATTACTGTATATACTCAAGTATAAGCCAATTTTTTCAGCAAATTTCTGTGCCGAAAATGCCCTCCTCAGCTCGAGTCACCTTTTTGAGCCTAATCTCCTTTGGGGACCCGGTACCGGCCGGCCAGTCCCCCTGGACCGCAAACTTGGCACACATGTAGCCCCACTCTTCATCTACAAGTGTGCAAAGTTTGTTGTCCAGGGGACCTACGGCCGGGGAGCACCGATTTTTCAAATTCGGGCACCCCTTCAATAGACTCCCATGTTAAACGTAAAGGTGAGGCACGGACACAGTGAGGCACGGACACAGTGAGGCACGCAGATGGACACCCTAGGCTTATATTTGAGTCAATATGTTTTCCCATATTTTTTTTGGTAAAACTAGGTGCCTCAGCTTATACTCGAGTATATACGGTACCTTTAGTTCCTAGATAACAAAACTGTTAAGACCAACTGTATTTTGGCTTACAGAGACAAAGGGCCAGATTCAGAAACACTTTACGCTGGCGTATCTATTGATACGCCACGTAAGTTAAAAGATGCGCCGTCGTATCTATGCCCTGTATTCAGGAACCAAGATACGCCTGAATTCTAGCTTGATACGACCGACGCAAGTCTCTTACGCCGTCGTATCTTAGTTGCATATTTACGCTGGCCGCTAGGGGCGCTTCCGTAGATTTCCGCGTAGAATATGCAAATGAGCTAGATACGCCGATTCACAAACGTACTTGCGTCCGGCGCATTGATATACGTCGTTAACGTAAGGCGTACGACCGGCGTAAAGTTACCCCTGCTATATGAGGCGCAGCCAATGTTAAGTATGGACGTCGGAACAGCCGTCTAATTTCACGTCGTTTACATAAGTCCTACGTGAATGGGGCTGGGCGTAACTTCCGTTCACGTCGTATGCAGTGTTTGACGTATCTTAGGCATTCTATCCGGCGTGAATTTTTTGAGCATGCGCACTGGGATACGTCCACGGACGGTGCATGCGCCGTTCGTTCGGCCCCTCATTTGCATGGGGTCACGGCTCATTTCAATACAACACGCCCACTGCCTTGATAATTTAAATTACGCGGGCTTACACCGGCCCATATACGCTATGCCCCCGTAACTTAGAGCGCAAGTTGTTTCTAAATACGGTACTCGCCTCTCTAAGTTAGGGCGGCGTAGCGCATACGAGATGCGTTACGCCCGCCTAAAAATACACCAGTCTTTCTGAATCTGGCCCAAAGTGCCTGTCTCTGTATGCAGTGTAGCAGGTGTTATATCTGCACAGGCATGGGATTGTAGGTCACACACATATCTAAACTAAATGCATTAATAAAATATTTAAACAACAGATTTTGGTAATAAAATGGCTGCAGCACCTTTATTGGTATCAATTTAAAATGAAATAATCTTTAATAAAAAAAATGTTATTTATATATAGTTCTATATGAGTTCTATGACTGAGCAAGTTTAAATACATTCATAGAAAACAAAGTCCCCCTTGATCCAAGGGTGACATAACCACATAATGGAATGGTGTCAGAGACAAGGGTGGGAGGGAAGAAAAGGGAAGCCAAGTTGATTCCAGGACAACACAGGTTTTTTTTTTATAGACCCCTACATGTGCGGAAAATCGCGGTTCCCACCTAGAAGCCTTGTGACAAGCCCGCTCTTTCACTCACAATTTTTTAAAACGTGACGGCCCATGTCGTGGGCTTCTAATCTGTGCCCACTTGTTAACAGTCTCCTAGCAACCAGTGATGCCGATAACGGGCAGAGCCTAATGGGGAAGCGGAGACGAATATGAAGAATATGTAGCGAACAGTGGGGTTTCTCAAATATGACTGCAAAAGCGGAAATTCGACATGAACAAATGTAAGAGTCTCTGTTGGCAGTATGGCCTTTAGCACTTGACATTTCCCTAGATATCTGCCACTTCATGAAGAAGAAAGCCCCCATATGAAGCACAGCAGCTGCCGATCCAGCTTGTGCACAAATGCAGAGACTTGTCATACTTCTGGCAGGAGACTGCATTTAACCTAGTCTGAAATCCCAAATCTCAAAAGAACACTGGTATACACAAAGATCTTTAGCACATTTTATACTATGCAAAGTGATTGCCAAATAACAGCTTACATTTAAATACAAGGATCAACTAATACAATTCCTATATTAAAAGTGGATGTAAACCCTCACATATACCCAATGAAGTGAAGAGCCTCAGATGATACACAGAGATGAAACAAATCTCCCTACATAAGTTTTACATGTATATCTGCTGTCTTCAGCTTTATATATTCTTTAGAAAGCTCAGATTATGTTAGGATATTTTCTCTGTTTAGCACTGCAGTAAAGCCTGGGCATACAGCAGAATGGAGGAAAGGCACCCCCCCCCCCCCCCCACTCCTCATAGGTAGAGACTTTTTAGAGCTGATCGTTAAATAGTTCAGGGCTCTGCAAATTAAATTTATAGCACCCTCCCCAACACAAAACTCAGGCTGCTTTTAATCGCAGTTGAAGGTCAACTTTTCAGAAGTTATCAGGCTGATAATAGAGGTATGTGACATAGTGCTTTAGAGATAACAAAACACTGCAGATATATGTGCCCAGCTCATATTTCATGAAATTGGGTTTACACCCACTTTAAAGCTGAACTCCAGGGTACTGGAAAAGGACATTTTACTTAGCCAATCCCCCACTCAGACAGGCTGCCCCCAGGCTGTAAGACAGGTGGACATGGCCTCTTTGCCCCCATGCTCCAGCAGTTGTAGGTCCTGTGACCTTATCAAAGCACGAAGCATGGCCGGCCTATAGCTCTACATTGCATTTGAGGATTCCAAGGAGTTGTCCACAAGCAGGAGCATGGAGAAGAGCACCAGCTGCCAGGGGAGTTTGGCAAAATATCAACTACTCTTAAAACTGCTCCCACACCCCTCTAACTCCTATTCTATCTACCCTGTAAAAGGAAAGTGCCTAACCCCAACTATTCTCAGGGTGCTCTGGTCCAGTCATGTGATCTCCCCAGCAGCCAGTTTAAAGTCAGAGGAGAGATTGCCGACAGGTGAAGCCCATAGACCTCACCCTTAGGCTTACTGTGGGGCATCCGTTTGTCAGCTGTCCCTCTTTCCTAAAGCCGATCACGTGACCGGACTGGAGTGCCCTGAGATTAGGCAAATATAAGTATCTTCCTTTTACAGGGTGGTTAGCATTGGATCTAAAAAGGCAAGATTAGATAATTATAGCCTGGTCTCCCAATTTAAGCCCTGATATGGGACCCAGAATTCGGAGGCTTGAAGACATTTTTGGGTGGAAAATAGCCTCCGGCACCGACTAGAAGTCATCTTGGTCCCATAAGGGTTACCTCGCCTGCAAGAGATGGCTGAAAAGGGCAGGAAGTTGTTTGGTGTCCAGGGGGTGTAGAGTAAAGCACACTTATGAGGGGAGATGTATGTTGTTGGATTACTGAGACACCACTAGGCTGGGGGAACAATCCCTTTGCACCTTCCAGGCAGGTGGGGACTTCAAACCCTGTTAAGACCCCTTTCACACTGGGGTATTTTTTAGGCGCTTTGGCGTTAAAAAAAAACCGCCCGTAAAATGCCTGAAAGAAGCCTCATCTGCAATCCCAATGTGAAAGCCCGAGTGCTTTCAGAGCCCTTTCACACTGCCGGGAAACCCAGAAAACGCTGGTAAAGCTCTGCCGAGACCCCTTTCACACTGGGTCATTTTTCAGGCGCATTGGCATTAAAAAAAAGCACCTCAATGGGAAGTGGAGCTTTAGTAGCGGTGTATTCAACGCTTCTAAAGCGCTGCAAAGGACTTTGACTCCCTGCCAGCGCAGCGCCTCAGCGTGAAAGCACTTGAAATTTCACATGCAGCTTATTTCAGGCTCTTTTTCTTTAACGCTAAAGCACCTGAAAAATGCCCCAGTGTGAAGGGGTCCAAGGGTTAAAAAGGAAGTAACCCCCCCCCTGAAAAAAAAAAAAAAAAAAAAAAAAAAAAAAAAAAAAGACAACCTTAAAGGGGTCTTCCAGCCAAAAAGTGCAGCTGCTGGCTTTTAATAAAAAGACAGACACTTACCTGCTCCACGGTTCCAGCGACGCGCCGGCCGGGGCTCCGCTCTTCGCCCCCCGGCCCGCCCGCACCTCAAAAAAAAAATAAAAAAAAGGGACTAGTTTGCCCATTAAGATCTGTCGGGAAGGCATCGCTGCATTTCAAGGTCATATTATAAACCATATTTTGAACACAAGTTCTGGATTTCTAAGATGCTGAAGTTATCCTCCACAGAAGGGCAAATAAATCAGAATAAGAACTTGAAGGCCTTATTTGGAAATATACCAGAAGAAGAGATGTTTGATGAAAAACGTAATGGTGAAGAATTACAAGAAGCTTCAATAAATCACACAAGATGCACGTCAACACAAGTCGGGAATAATTAAGTGTCAGTGGACTCTGCACAACATCAAAATATGAGGATTTCACAGGTCACATATCTTTTTTTGAGGGTCAACAAGATTATATTATAAGATTAGTGGATGTAAAAAGGCAACATTTATGCAAAGTTAAAAGACTAAAATTTAGCATAGATTTACTGGGTGTTTTTTGTTCAGTCATGCAAAATGGAGGGGTAAACATGCAGCATAGGGTTCTTCATAGATTAAATAAATGCACAAACACGCAGTACATCCATTTAAAGTGGAAGTAAACTCCCAGCTCTGACTGACTTACCTAAAATCGGTAGGCCTACCTAAAAAGGTATTGTAAATATCTCCCAAATGTGCTCTGTTTAGGAGGCATTTACTGTATATGCAGCCGGTGAGGTCACCAGCTCTGAAGGAACAGCCACTCGGGCCGTTCCTTCTGTGTCCTGTGGCATAAGCGGCAGCTCCCGCATGATGTCATTGTGGCTCAGACCACTCACACGTTGCTCGTGGAATGTCAAGAAACTACAATACTTGCAAATCTCCAGTAACAGAGCTAGAATTATTGCTCCAAACATTTGCGGCGATACCCAACATATGTGGTGTGAACACCATTTACATATACGTGCGCGACTTGCGTATGTGCTCGCTTCTGTGCGTGAGCATTTAATTGATCTACACGCTCCCTTTTTATTTTTAAGCATCCCTTGTAATAGAAATAAGGACTTATAGGTCTCTCCTCTATTTTTGAAAGTAAAGGAGAGAAAAAATAGTTTACTTCTATCCTAAACCAGAAGTGACATGATGCTCAGATCCTCCTAGGTCAGGGATATGCAATTAGCAGACCTCCAGCTGTTGCAGAACTACAAGTCCCATGAGGCATAGCAAGACTGACAGCCACAAGCATGACACCCAGAGGCAGAGGCATGATGGGACTTGTAGTTTTGCAACAGCTGGAGGTCCGCTAATTGCATATCCCTGTCTTATATCATAGAGGTAATCAGAGACAATCCGGTCTCTGTTCACCTCTGTGGCCAGCCAAGCAAACCGTTTTTGGGCTCGCTGGTAAGAACTCCCCCAACGCTGCTTCTAAAAAATTGATCCAGCAGCTAATTAGCCACTTGGATTGCCAGCAAAAAATAAATAAAAAATGACTGGGATTTTGGCCGATAGCTTCAGCTATAACCCTGGTAAACCACTTCAAAGCCGCAACATATATATTACGTACTGCAGTTGTGAAGTGGCAATCCTACATTTTAAAAAGCGTACTTAACCACACTAGAGCAAAATCATGCATAATGAAACAAGCAGGAAAATGCTCAATATGCAGAATCCAATCGTTTTTAATTGGCCCTGTTCACACTTGTACTTATTTTCTGTTCTTGTTTTTCAGGTGTTCATCCGCAATGAGAAGAACTCCTCTCCTGTAGCAAACACCTGAAGCTTGACACATACTAGAACACCTGAAAAAAAATTAAAAAAAAAAAAAAAAAAACACACACACACACACACCACACACTTAAAAATGACCAGCATTACGTTGTGCTCAGGAGTGAATGCAGACCGCACAGTAATAGAGACGTAGACACAAGGAATTCCTACATCACATCCATTTCTTTCAGTTACATGTATACATTTTACTGCAGAAAAATCAGACAAGCATGAACAGGTCATTCACAATTATATTTCTTACATAAAAGCTGCATAATTACTCATTTCTAAGGATACAAATTCCATTACCCCACAGGTATCTCACCGTCACACACACACACACACACACACACACATTCCACAGACCGCTAGTGAACACATATTGAAATGGAGTCACTTTAGGAGCAGTGCACCCAGAAACATTACTTTGCATTATTAGAAGGATAAACCTATTTAACCGTATCTGCATTGCTCCAGCCACCATTGTTTAATATGTTGGCTATCATATACAAGTAACCCAGCTGAAGAGAGTAGAGTACACATTCCGATTATTTTTTGTCATTATATATGTACATAGGGGCAGCCATATTTACTCATGACATGTGCAGGCTCTGCTTCCTGCTTCACAGTACCTCCCAATGGTTGTGCTTTACTGAATGGAGGGCAAGTGCTAAGCCTCAAGACTACTCAACTATTGCCTGGGCTTGGCCTGAAGCATTGCCAAACATTCTGTAAATAAAGACATACCCCAGTCACTTTTCAAGTTACCGTATTACATTTTAATCTAATAAAATTAGCAAACAATGCAAAAAGCACATAAGATACATACGTCTTACCATCCTATAGCGCACACTGTTAAAGCAGACCTGAACCCTCCTATTCTTTACAGCCAAGGAAGCTGCCATCTTAGCCTCTTTTTGATCAGCAGTTGCCATGGTCCTGCACATGTGATCACCTATGACACCAGTCATTTGATGGCTTCAGTTTAGTTGAGAGCAACTGTGACAGCCAACATTCCCAACATAGCTTTGGGGTACATTCATACCAAGTGCGGTGGAACTGCGTTGGACAGCTATTCCAGCTCATTCCCACTGCATCCCCACCCCAAGACAAGACAAAATGCCTACTCTCTGTACATTTTGACATCAAATTTCAATTTAGTTTTAGTCGTATTTTAGTGCACTAACAAATGGGTTTAGTTAACCTTTAATACATTATTTAAAGCGGATGTCCGCTGAAAAAAAAAAAATATTAAAAGCCAGCAGCTACAAATACTGCAGCTGCTGACTTTTAATATTAGGACACTTACCTGTCCTGGAGTCCATCGCCGTCCGCAGCAGAGGACGGGAGATTGCTTGTCACTCTGCTGCCCCCCGCCATCTTCAGTGAGGGAACCAGGAAGTGAAGCGCTACGGCTTCACCGCCCGGTTCCCTACGGCGCATGCGCAAGCCGCGCTACTCCTGACGATTGGCTCCCGCTGTATACTGGGAGCCAAGTGTTCCCAGCATACAACGGGGGGGGGGGTGACATCATGCCTGCCGTCTGTCCATAACTGTGTCCCAATCAGCGGGAGTTCACCTTTAGGGTGGAGCTCAGCTTTAAGCATTTCCAAACTCATTATACTCCTGAGTAAAAAAATCGAACATATTTATGGTATTGAACTACAGACACAGATTTAGCCATTGTGATATATCACCAATGTTAAAAGGGACACTAAAAACTCAGGATTTTTTTTTAAATAACAAACATGTTATACTTGCCTCCACTGTGCAGTTCGTTTTGCACAGAGTGGCCCGGAAAGCTGTCTTCTGGGGTCCCTCGGTGGCTGTCTGGGCTCCTCCTCGCAAAAGCTTTCCATCTTCATGCGAGGGCGCTCGCACGGTGGAAAGCTTTTGTGAGCGCGCTCCCGTGATACAGCGGCAGCCATAGTCGCCAACTGTATCACTCGGCTCCGCCCCCGGCGTGTCGCGTCATCTGCTGTGATTGACAGCAGCGCCAGCCAATGGCTGCGCTGCTATCAATCCGCCTAGCCTAGCCAATCAACGGCCAGGCTGGGAACCGAAGAGGATGATGCGAATGCGCCCGGGAGTTTCGAACTGTCAGGTAAGTAAAACGGGGACTGGGGGGGGGGGGGGGCAGTGCTGTGCGATGTTTTTTTATCTTAATGCATAGGATGCATTAAGGTAAAAAAACTTTTACCTTTACAACCCCTTTAATTTTGATGTCAAAATGTCGATTTAGTTTTAGTCATAGTTTTCAGAACACAGTGGGGACCAGTGAAGATGCGCAGCGCGACTCGCACATGCACAGTAGGGAACTGGGCAGCGACGCTGCAAAGCTTCACTTACCGATTCCCTCACTGAGGATGGCGGCGGAGCAGCCAAGAGACGAGCGATTGCTAGTTTTCGGCTGCCGACATTGCGGGAACCCTGGACAGGCTTTTTAAAAAAAAAAAAAAAAAAGAAAGGAAGCAGCTGCAGTATTTGTAGCTGCTGGCTTTTAATATATTATTTGTTTAGGTGGACCTCCACTTAAAATAATATATATTATATAAGTGAACAAAGCAATGCACCGAATTGGCACATTGGCACTGCAACACAAACCAGCCATAATGTAGCAACTAGTGTGAATGGGCCCTTAAAAGTAATTGTTTTGGGGCAAACAGTCAAATCTATGATTTTAGTTCCACTTTAAGATACGTTTTATCCACGCTACCGTGACCTGCTCTTCATTATAGCCCAAGATTGCCATACACATTGTCACATGTGCGTATTAGTCCAGCAGCAGTGGTGGCATTGGCATACATATAGTAACCCATGTGCAAATAGCGTTATTCATAAACTTAGGACTGTAAACCCAAAAGTCAAATGCCGCACCCTCCTCGATTTCTAAAATGTTTGGAACACCCACACACACAAAAATCCGTATGCCCAACAGACAGCTGCTTCTGCAAATTCACTATTTATATTTTACAAGATGTTGTTGTAAAAAACCAAAATGACTAACACACACACACACACACACACACACACACACACTTAGGTTCTATTCACACCTAGGCGGCAAAACCCCAGATGCATTTGTGATGCCATTATGTCTCAAAAAGGCACCCTAAATGCAGTGCAATTTTGTCTCAATAAATCACAGCAAAGCGATCGCTAAAAAAGGAGGCACTTTTTCGAGTGACCGTGTCACAAACTACCACAATTGCAGCGCAATTTTTTTTGCGTCCAAATCGCACAGCGATTCTAATCAACTAGGTGTAAATGGAGCCCAAAAAAAAAAAAAAAACACACGCCACAAGTTGGAATTCTACTTTAACTGCCTCATGTACATTTACTGCGGCAGGGCAGCGCTTCCGCACAAAATCACGTACCGGTACGGAATATCGATTGCTGGGTGTGGGGCATGCATGTACACCGCCGGTCACCTGCTCTCGCTGTGTTCAATCATTAGATGACCGCCGGGACCCGCCGATCTTTCTTGAGGCAGAAAACAGTGGCCTGCCTATGTAAACAAGGCAGATCGCCATAATCTCAGAGGAGCAAGATGGAAATCTTACGTTTCTGCTAGTCAGAAACACCTATCCGTCTTCCCCCAGTCAAAAGCACCACCCCCCGCCCTCCAAGCTAACACTTCCAACCCTTTGATCACCCCTGATGTTAAACCCTTCCCCACCAGTCATTAGTACAGCGACAGTGCTTTTTTTTAGCACTGATCCCTGAATTGGGTTTCACTGGTCCCCAAAAAGTGTCAGTCAGATTTGTCCAACGTAATGCCGCAGAAAAATATATCATTATGATCACTGCCATTACTTGTAAAAATAATATAAATCTAGAAATACATCCTATAGTTGCTATAACTTTTGCGCAAACCAATTCATATACGCTTCTTGTGTTTTTTTTTTTTTTACCAAAAATATGAAGCAGAATACATATTGACCTAAAATTGTCTTTTTTTTTTATGTGTTTTATAGTAGAAAGTAAAAATCGCCCCCTCCCCATGGCGAGTCTTGTTTATAGCGCAAAAACTATAAATCATAATTGTACTTTCTGTGAAAGTAGAGACATCCTTTAGGCCTTTTCCACACTGCAGCTTGAAAAAGCTCAGTACAGTGGGTTTTTTTAAGGATACAAAATGTACCCCATTTCCTACAATGTGAAAACAAGCTCTGGATATAAAACGGAGAAGAAGAAAAAAAAAAAAATTGGTGTTCCCAGTCATTTTGCTTCGGTACGTGCAAATACATGCAAATGTGCACAAATACACACACACACACACGTCAGCATAAATATAAATTTTCGCTAGGAATGTATTGTGCGTGTGAAAGGACACCAGAAACCCCCCCCCCAAAAAAAAAACACAGGTGCTCAAACATCAGTACCATGTGCAAGAGGCCTTAAAGTAAATCTAAAAAGGCAATACCTTCCCCCCTCAATTTTGGATAAAGAAGGGTTTATAGCTCCTGTCAGGTTTTTTTTTTTTGACACCTGTGTCCCATTGGGTTGATTTTCCTTCACTTCCTGTCCCATAACCAAAACTGGACCTGAGGGAATCTTGAGGTGTCACCAGAGTCACAAAACTAGTATCCCTATTGGAAGATTCTATTATCTATTACTGTTCTCACAACAACCCAAAATATGGGATTTTTATTTATTTTTTCACTTTCGATTATAACAGCCAACAGGACAAAATCGGAGAAAATAATTGTCGGCAAAAAAAAAAAATTGGGAGAATAAATAAAATAAAAAACCCCTCCAAATTCATACCAGCCCCTTGTTCAAGCATGTAGCCAAGCAGATCAGGAAAGGGAAGGATAAGAGCGCCCACTCCCTCCAAACCATACCAGGCCACATAACCCAACATGGGGGTGTTCTTTGGGGCAAAAGAGCCCCCCCACCACAAAGCACCTTTTCCCTCCATGTTAATGGGGACAAGGGCCTCTACCCGACAACCCTGGGCTGTGGTTGTGGGGGTCTGCGGGGCGGAGGGCTCATCAAAATCTGGAAGCCCCCTTTAACCAGGGTGTCCCCAGATCCTGCCACTCCCATGTGAATGAATAAGGGGTACATTGTAGCCCTATTCATGCACCAAAAAAAAGTGTTGTATAGAAAAGAAAAAAAAAAAAAAAAAAGTTTGACACTTTATTAAAAATCCCCAAATAATGTCCCCCGATGTAGACCCATCAGCAATCATGCTGCCCACCAGAACCAAAAACAAAAATAAAAATGCTCTGCACTCAAAGGCTAACCATCAATTGTGTCCTTCTCAGTCCGATGTCGCATACACACGATCGTTTTTCAGCATGTTCAAAAAACAAAAAGTTTTTCCAACTTCATCATTAAAAACTATGTTGCCCACACACCATCGTTTTTAAAAAACGATGAACAAAGCTCGGTGACGTACAACACGTACGACGGCACTCTAAAGGGGAAGTTCTATTCGCCTTTGGGCTGCTTTAGTCGATTCCTTGTTAGTAAAAGACAATTTGCGCTTTTCTGTCTGTTACAGCGTGATGAATGTGCTTACTCCATTATAAAAACGGTAGTTTTACCAGAACGAGCGCTCCCGTCTCATAACTTGCTTCTGAGCATGCGCGGGTTTAAAGGTCGTTTTAGCCCACACACGATCATTTATTACAACCCGAAAAACAACATAGTTAAAAACTAAGTTAAAAAATGCAGCATGGTCGAAAAAAAAATGTTATTTTTCAGAACCTGAAAAAAAAAAAAAAAAAAACAACGTGTGTACGCGGCATGACAGTTTTTATTTTTTGTATGGCGTTTCCCTACAAATCCATACCAGACCTGAAGGGAATTTTTACATTCAGCTGTCAGCGGGGAACCCGGCCTGCTTCTTAGAAAATGGCTATATACAGTGTTTTTAGAGATAATAAATAAATAAAAGGCAAAAAGGTTTAAAAATGCAAAAAACGCACTCCAAAACAAGTCTGAAAAACAATATAACAGTTGCAGCGTTTGCTGGAAAGCATCAGCAGTCAACTGGTTTCACTTGCTGGAAATAATCTGCATATTAGCAAACTTCCCAGATTTGGAAATAACAAAAACTGTAAAGCGATATTTAAGAGACTGAAATATTCCAGATGTTGGAAACCATAGTAAAAGAGTTTTAAGGGCTGCCAGCAGTGGACTGTGCCCTCCATCTGCACCACAACGCCTGGATCTCTTGCCCGGAGATACAACACCCAGTGTGCTTGAGGCTATGAAGATATTTTAAAGGGGTTGTAAAGGTAAAAGTTTTTTTACCTTAATGCATCCTATGCATTAGGGTAAAAAAACATCTCATAGCCATTGGCTGGCGCTGCTGTCAATCACAGCGGATGACGCGGCGCGCCGGGGGGCGGAGCCGAGTGATACACTTGGCGGCTATGGCCGCCGCTGTATCACGGGAGCGTGCTCGCAAAAGATTTCCACCGTGCGAGCGCCCTCGCATGAAGATGGAAAGCTTTTGCAAGGAGGAGCCCAGACAGCCGCCGAGAGACCCCAGAAGACAGCTTTCCGGGCCACTCTGTGCAAAACGAACTGCACAGTTGAGGTAAGTATAACATGTTTGTTATTTTTTTTTAAATAAAAGTCCTGACTTTAGTGTCCCTTTAACCATTTTACTGCCAGGTCCATACACCGTAGCAGGGTGTATTGTGATTGTGTGCAGTTTAGACAAGCAGACTCCTGCCTGTCAGGTGGAAGCATTTGGGCACTTGCGCTTCCACCCAAATATACCCAGGAAAAAATGTAATGCAATGTGATCTGCATTGTCTTGCATTTAGTGGAGCACAGGGGAGACATTAAAAGAAAATGTGTCAAAGACTTGGTGTATGTGATAAAAAAAAAAAAAAAAAAAAAGTGTAAATGTAAACAAAGCTACACCCAAGCACATATAAAGTCCCCCACATATACGCACGCATCCATCACGCATGACATTGACTGCTCATATGATTTGGACTAGTGCACAAAACAAGGTCCAAAAAGTAATGGATGAGTGTGTTTGGGGTGGGGTAACTTGACTGACCTGCAGAGAGTCCTGGCCTCCACCCGATGGAATACCTTGGGGATAAATTAGGTCAGAGACTTTGCGCCAGGCCTTCTCATCCACATCACTGCCTGACCTCACAAATGCATTTCTGGAAGAATGGTCAAACATTCACATAAACACTCCTAAACCTTGTGGACAGCCTTCTCAGAAGAGTTGTAGCTGCAAAGAGTTGGCCAACTCAATATTGAACCCTACAGACCAAGAGTTGGATGCCATTGAAGTTCATGTAAAGGTAAGTGTCCCAATACTTTGGGCATCATACAGTGCCTTGCTGGCATTTTTCGTGGTTGGTTGCCTCACAACCTGAAATTAACATGGATTGTTTGAGGATTTGCATCAATTTACAGAACATGCCCACAACTTTGAAGATTTCATTAATAGTTTTTTTTTTTAAATTGTGAACAAAACAGAAAAAGTCAATGTGCATAACTATTTACCCCCCTAAAGTCAATGCTTTGTAGAGCCACCCTTTGCAGCTATCACAGCTCCAAGTCGCTTTGGAAAAGTCTCTATGAGCTGCCACATCTTACCACTGGGATTTTTGCCCATTCCTCCTTGAAAAACTGCTCCAGCTCCTTCAAGTTGGATGGTTTGCGCTTGTAAACAGCAATCTTCAAGTCTGACCACAGATTTTCTATTGGATTGAGGTCTGGGCCATTCCAACACATTTACATGTTTCCCCTTAAACCACTCAAGTGTTCCTTTAGCAGTGTGTTTGGGGTCATTGTCATGCTGAAAGGTGAACCTTCATCCTAGCCTCAAATCACACACAGTGTAGCACAGGTTTTGCTCAAGAATATCCCTGTATTTAGCAACATCCATCTTTCCCTCAATTCTGACCAGTTTCCCAGTCCCGACAGCTGAAAAACATCCCAACAACATGATGCTGTCACCACCATGTTTCACTGTGGGGATGGTGTTCTTTGGGTGATGAGTTTGCGCCAGACATAGCGTTTTCTTTGATGGCCAAAGTTACATTTTAGTCTCAGACTAGAGCACCTTCCTCCATTCATTTTGGGAGTCTCCCACATGCCTTTTTGCAAACTCAAAACGTGCCATTTATTTTTTTGCTGAAAGTAATGGCTTTCTTCTGGCCACTCTGCCATAAAGCCCAACTCTATGGAGTGTACGGCTTATTGATGTCCTATGTACAGATACTCCAGTCTCTGCTGTGGAACTCTGCAGCTCCTCCAGGGTTACCCTAGGTCTCTGTGCTGCCTCTCCGATTATTGCCCTCCTTGCCCGTGAGTTTTGGTGTGTGGCCGTCTCTTGGCAGGTGCTGGTGTGCCATGTTATTTCCATTTGGTTATGATGGATTTGATGGTGCTCCTAGGGATCAAAGATTGGGATATTTTTTGTAACCTAACCCTGACTTTTTTTTTTTAAAGTCAGCAGCTACTAACAGTGTAGCTGCTGACTTTAAATAAGGACACTTACCTTGTCCTACTTGCCCGCGCTGATGGGCCCCCCGATGCCGGTCCCACGATCGCTCCGGGTCCCGCGCCGCCATTCACACCATGGGAAACAGGCAGTGAAGCCGTGAGTCTCACGCTGGCTTGTGAATGTGCGCGCTGCTCTCTGAGAACACACACAGTTCCCAGAAAGCAGCGCGCCCCATTCACAAGCAGAAGGACAAGAAGAAAAGGCACCGCAGAGTGGAAGAGGCAGATTACGGACTTCCGCATAGCAACAGGTATTTCGGGTGAGTATTTATTTATTTATTTTTTTCAGGTTTTTTTTTTTTTTTTTTAACATGGGAAAATGTTGTTTTCCTGGGTGGAGCTCCGCTTTAACAACATTGTGCCTTACTTGTTTGGAGAGTTAAGAACAAAAGATGATCAGGACAGCCGCACTCTGATCCAATGTAACTTTAATGTAAAAAAACTGGAAACAGGCACTACAATTCACAGCAACGAAACCTAGGACAGCTGACGCGTTTCACACTAACTTCAGTGTTTACTGTTTGGAGAGTTCCTTGGTCTTCATGGCAGTGTTTGGTTAGTGGTGCCTCTTGCAAAGGTGTTGCAGCCTCTGGGGCCCTTAAAAAAAAAAAAAGCGTGTATATGCAATGACAGATCATATGACACTTAGATCGCACACAGGTGGACATCATTTCACAAATTATGTGACCACCAGAGCTTTATAACAAAAAGGGGGTCAAAACCTACGCACATGCCAATTTTTTTTTAGAAATAAAAATAAACGTTTAATGTATATATTTTTCCAATTTTACTTCACCGGCTATTGTGTTCTGATCCAACACATATTACTTAGGTAAAAGGCCAAGGGAGGTGAATACTTTTGCAAGGCATTGTAGTGTATATTACAGGAAGTAAACGTGTGGGGATCTTTAAAAATGTAGGTTTACAAACTTCAAGATCATTTAGATTATTAGGAACCATCAGTGCAGCCTCATGGGAGTGCCCATATGTAAAGAAAAAATACTTACAAAACGTTAGAACAAAAATAAAAGAGTTTTATTTTTTAATTTTTTCTTCAAAATATTTGATCTTTTTCATTTATTTAGCAATAAATAAAACAAAATAAAAAACACCAGAAGCTCCATTTGTGCAAGGAAAAAAAAAAAAAGATGAAAATTTCATATGGGTACAGTGTTGCATGACTGCACAATTGTCTTTCAAACTGTGACAGCAATAAAAGCTGAAAATAGGCCTGGGCAAGAAGGGGGTGAAAGTGCCCAGTAGGCACACTGTTAAAAATAAAACTGGCTCCTAACTTTTTTTAGCTGGCTTCCAGATTGAAAGCAAAATTTGTCAAGCCCTGTAGTCCTTCATTGCAGACGCTCTCAACTCTGCACTTTGTGAAGGAACAATATCTCTTTAAAGTCTAGAAACCTTTATGGTGTCATAACCTGACAAAAAGAACGTTCCTCAAATGCTGCGCTGGCAACATGTGACTATGCTATTTAGTCACTCGTTTCCTTATCGCACACCTCTTTTAGTCTGTCATTTGTTCAGCATGCATCATGGCAAAAGTGCCACCTGAAAGATGACAAACAATGAAGTGTCAGTCTGAGACAAGGCAAGGCAAGCATGTAAAATACACAAAAAGGACAAAAGGTAATGATCTGGGCCAGAACGTCAAAGACCAAGTATAAAAACTTGACATTATCTGGCAATACTTCCTTCCTTACAAGGGAGATTCACTTGTCGCTTGAAAAATTCTGAATGTGTCTTTTCCCCTGGTAATAAACTTTATAAAATAGCACGAGATTATAAAGCATTTATTCAAATAAAATAAGTTTTTCCCTTGAACATGAATTTTAGCAAATAATCTGGATACCCCTGATATGCTGACAGATTGGAGGTGCACTCTTGAGCCCAACAGGTGGCACCAACAGTGACCTTTGTGACTATTCTTTAGAGGCTATGGATACAGTGGGTCATGCTGGTAGGTTATTTGGATCCTGTTCAAATTGGCTATATTATATATATATATATATATATACTCAAAATTTCAAGTCCTGAGCTACTAGCCAGGCCTCAAGAGTTACTTGCCACCAGTTGCCCTAATTAATGCACTGCCCTGCGCCTAATTGCACTATCTCATAGAATAACACTGTTAAATGTTTTATGCAGAATCAAGTAACACAATTAAATATTACCAACAACAACTTTAACAAAATGGAACAGGGCACTGGGGGCAGCCCAGAGGGACAGGGCACTGGGGGCAGACCAGAGGGACAGGGCACTGGGGGCAGACCAGAGGGACAGGGCACTGGGGGCAGACCAGAGGGACAGGGCACTAGAACTGAGTCTCTTCCCCATTCTCTTGCTGTCTCCTCTGCAACTCCCATCCATCCTCTCTTTCTCTCCCTCTCCTATTCATCTCATCATCAGGAGCCTGTGTGTGCGGCTCCACACTTGCATGTCCCCACTTCCCCCTTTTATTCAGGCTGGCAGTGAGGAGAGGCGCTGCAGCACAGCGGGAGGGAGTACAATCCAGCTCTGAGATCCACACAACTGCACAGCCATTGACACCATAGCACAGCACACACTGACCCCGCACAGCACACATTGAGACCAGTCTGTTCAGTGCTCAGGCTGAACTGTTGGACACTTACATAGAGCACAAAGGAGAAGAAAACTGCACAAACTGGAAGGCTGCCGCTCTCATGTCAGGGCAACTTTCAGTGAGCGCTGCACCGGAGTGGTAATTTTCACAATCCTTCACCTCACTCATCACTTCCTGCTCTCTGCTCTCCATTGGTCTACATTGGTTGGGGGGAGGGGGGCAGGCTCATAGAGGTCATACTGTTAGGTCCCATGGCTTAATGAGGATTTTAAGGAGAGCACCTGTGTACTGCTCTGCCTGTGTGCGGCTCACCAGACTACTTTTCCTGAGCATGCACCTTTCCTTTTCGGCCACCAATCTCATCAGGACTCTAAGTGTAGGCACAGATTGGAGGGAGATTGGTCATGCAGCGCTGTCATCACT